>CAKAOJ020000102.1:0-1200000 GCA_916701645.2 Sebastolobus alascanus | reverse complement strand
CTAACTAGTAATTTTTTTAGAGATTGCCTTTGAATTGTATCTAAAAATGGTGCCCGTTTTATCTACTCTGAAACAAAACAGGATACGAACCTTTTCCTTTTTTACTGAATCTATGCAGGCCAAGGTTTTACTAAAAAAAAAAAAAAAAAAAAAAAGGCCTGTGACACTAATTAAATCTTGCCTTGGTGTGCACGGGGGGTACAGCTGTAGGCCCCTCTGCTTTGGGCAGAAAGAGCTTGGGAGTCGCCTGGATCCATCCATCTTCATCCTTGTCAATTATGCCGTTAGCGGGCTGCACATCTTCATTTCCAATGTGGGCACTGTCTCAAAGTACTTCCCAAAGTCACCGTAATCCAATTATATTCTGGCATTCACTATGATACAGCCCATTAGAAAAGGCTTAATCAATGTGAGGTCTTCATTAAGGCAATTTATGAATATTCATCATGACACTCAATCCGATACTTTATGGGAACTTGAATCAGACAATTTCCCCCCATGGTGCCATAACATAACCTGGCTTTAGTTTTAATGGCAGCTCTTAAAGTGGAAGGGTATTATTGTGTATTAGTTAGGTAATATGAAGCTCCCTCCACTTAACAGACTATTTAATCCACCAATGATACTTTACAGTCAAACACAAAAGGACATTTTTAGTATTACAGAGGTGTGTGTAGGGCTTTTGATGGTCCCACTTAGGAGTCTCCACATTTATTCTTCCAGGCACTGTGCATAAATAGCTAATTGCTCTGTAACCCTCAAATTGGTTCTCTCAACAGAGAATAACAAACAGCCAATAACTCATTTGAGTCTAAGTATCCATTACAAGCGCTTCCCCCTTTATCTCCAAGGAGACCACAAACACTCACACAGACACAGACACACACACACACACACACACACAACAGCCCTCTTAACTCAGTCTCCATTTCAGAAGCCAAGCCAGCTAATGTGTTACAAAAATCCTACATATGGCGGGCGGCGCAGATAAATGGTAAATTATGAGGTGTGGCAGTTTGCGTAGAAAGCGTGTGATCCAGCAGGATTTGAAGAGGTTGATAATTATAGAGCTTAAAATGCTGTTCTCACATCCAGGCTAGTCGCTGTCCCGCTGTAGCTTCTGTAACTCAATGCAAAATCTCATTTAACATTTCTTTCATCTGCCTTTCTGAAAAAATGAAGCGAGTTCCTGGAATTTACTTTCCATATTCGGCATCCACTACGACAGTGGTTTTCAACCTTTTTCTTTAAGGGACCCCTTCTCTATCATTGAGTAAACTGATGACCCCTGACTAAGTGACACATTTGATGGATATTTCAAATTATATTGAATACATAACAATAACAGTACAGAACAACTGATAAATTGTACAATTAACTCAAATAGTGAAAGCAAAAACTGCAGGAAGTTTGTGTAAAACAAGCTATTTGGATCAATTATGAACAGATTATTTCCTGTGAATATTGCATCAGAGATGAGTTTTCCTGTTATTTTTAGGAACTTTTAATACAATTGTTTGTCTGTATTATGTATTTTTTTTTTTTTAAATGTTTTTAACAATCATACATAGGCTTCTTTTTTGACAAATCCAGAACAACGATATTTGATTGTTTTTCCAAAAATGACCATATCTATACCTACACATACACTATACATATACCTCATATGAAGTGAACCACACAAAATACTGTTGAGTTAAAGTTATGTTCCATGCTGGATTTTTAGTTATTGCAAATGTCAACAGGAAGTTCCGGTTTCACTTCGGCTCCCTATTCGCTTTCTTTACGAAAGTTCGATGAGAAGATCGATGCTACCCTCATATGTGTCCATTAAATATGAAGCTGGAGCCAGGAGACAGCTATTTTAGTTGAGCATAAAGACTGGAAGCAGCAGCTACCAGCACATACTGTATATAGCTCACCAATTAACACATTATATTTAGTTTGTTTCATACAATAACCAAGGTGTAAAAACAACAAGTTATGATTTGTTTAGATTAAACTTAACAAACAATATGTGTTAATTAGAGGTGCAGATATAGGCTGAGTTGTTTTCCTTCTGTTTCCAGTCTTTATGCTAAGATAAGCTGATCTGTTGCAGGCTGTAGATTCATTTTAACAGGCGAATATTATATATGATATTGTGCACAACATATATATTTACGTGGTATATGAAAACAAGTAGTGAATTACTTGAAATAATGTGTGTTCACACTGTAACCAGAGATTGGACAACGCCTTTAGAATTACTTCCAGCAGCTCTGTCTGTCCGTCTTGTCTTTGCAAATGTACTTTCTGATTGGTAATGTGAAGTAGTGGCATGGAACCACTTAGTCACCTCATTTGCATTTTCAGGCAGATTTTAAATGTCAGACATAATAAGCTCAACTCTGATGGTTTTAAAATATAGCGTATTATGCAAACTATGTTTGTTCCTCTCTCAGATCAGATCCAACATGCTGTAGCCTTCCACTATGCTGACTCACTGATGAGGATTCATTCATTAAATCTCTGATCATTTACGGCAATTTATCTCACTCGTTTCTTATGAAGCCCATTAAAACTGATGAGGAGGAAATCGTTCAAAGAAGCTGAAACTAACTCGCACTAAGCTGCATTGATGTGTACATCAATAGACCGTATAGAGGAAACAACTTTCTATTAATTTTCCCTCAAATTACTTGTATAAGCAACACTTAGTTGGCTAGGCTGGACAGTTTCTTTATTTCAGTTACCTCTTAGGATCACACAGTCCATCAAGCGTTTATACTTCATGAACTGGCTGCACATCTGTGGTTGACACTTTTGTCAGTATACTGTTATAAACTGTCAAATCAAACTGAAGATAAAGATCATAACAAACGGGTTCTGCATTGTAGTGACACTAGTGTTTCTATTATCATCTACTTTATGTGTGCTTATTAAATAAAACATTGTTTTCTATTGGTCCGATGGTGTGAGCAGCATCAGAGATAACTTGCATTAAATCTTGTTGCACAAAGCACAGAAACTTCTTAACTTGCAGATCCTATGTTAACTGTTTGGTAACCATGGTAATTAGGGTTAGGACACGATTTAGGAAAAAAGCCATTACAGATGAACAGTTCCTACGTAAGTCAATGTTCCTATCCTAATTTAAGATAGGAAGTATTACACAAGCATCCTAACTTCCCAAAATCTTAAATAATCTCTCTTAACTTTAGGATAACCGTTAAGCTGTCCTAACTTTCACTTTTCCACCACTTTTCTTCAGCTGCCTTCCTCTTCGTATCACTTGTCAGTGTATCTTTTTAATAGCATCAACACTTCGTTGGATGCCGGATATGGCAGAGACTGTGTCTGCTATCTTAGCCCACTCTCTTTCTTTTATCTCCCGAGTTGGCTTTGTTGTAAATTTCCCAAAAATAACATCTTTGGATTCCTCTACAGATGTTACCAACACCTCTAACACATCTGTCTTGAAGTCAAGTGCCCGCTGTTGTTTTTGCTCCATTTACCTTGTACCTTAAATGTATGTTTCAATGAGAATACAAAGGTTACAAAGTTGTTGAGCTCGGCGAGATGAGAAAAGTAGCGTCGGTTGCTAGGTAACGGACATAAAAGTTGATAAGCAATGTTGGAATGAGTATTTACATTACACACCTGTGTGGGGTACAGGACATTTAATTATAATTATTCTAATTATAATCTTAAAGCACATCAGGTCACTCTACAGGCTGAATCAGAAACGGTAAAAGAGGATGAGCTCTACCTAGTGGCCATAAACCTATAATACAAAAGAAATGTATCTGACTGGATTGATGTTTTTAGATCCTAAAAACCTAAGAGATCTACTCAACCAAGTATTTCTTATGTATTTCATTTCTTATTCTTATAAAAGAGCAGACAGGTCCACTCCATCAAAAGACAAATACACAACATTTGCACCCAGACTTACACCTACAGGGCTGTATATGTAGTTTAGTCTAATTTATTATCTATTTTCGTGTACTTTGCCCAAAAAAATCTTATTGCCAAACGTCTACTTACTTACTGTAAATTTTAGGTGTCAGATTTCAGCTTCATCTTTATTATTATCTTTATGTTTTTCACTGTTTTCATGTGTGCTGCAATATTTTATGACATGTAAAACCATTTTTATACACAACAATTTAGATTTTCATATTTTTTTGTATGAAAAGAATGTTTGATATGACAATAAAAAAATAAGAGAATACAGAAATAAATATTTGGGGAAATACATAAGAGTGACATGCAAAGGAAAAATCATGCATAGATGAATAAATAAATAAACAAATACAATTTAATAATGAAAAAATAAAATAAAATAGAAAATAAACGCAAAAATAAATAAATACATTTAAAAGTTCATAAAAAATAAATAAATACATAAATAAAAGGGAAAATTAAATAAAAGAATAGATAGATAGGGGAATTAATACAAAGGTAAATAAAAAGAAGCAAATTAAAACAGGAATATCAATTTATGTCACATTTTATAGAATTTTATGACAGAATAAAGGCATTTTTATACACAACAATTTAGATTTTATTTTGTTGTATGTATGTATCGTAAAAATAAATGTAAAAGTTGAAGTTCATAAGAATACATAACTATATAATAGGGAAAATTAAATAGAATAGTATATGATTGGGGAATTAATAAGAAGGTAAATAAAGAAGCAAATTAAAACAGAAATATCAATTTATGTCACATTTTATCCATTAATTAATGCCTACCTTTAATTTTAATATTGGAACATTTAATGACATATTTATTTATTTATAAAGTCATTTATTTATTTTTTATTTTGGCAGGTTCCGTCCTCTCACTTTATCATATACATTTGATTAAATATCTTCTGCATAGTACAGTATTTGTACTTGCAAATAACGTCCACTAGATGGCACTGCCTTCAAACAGAGTGTGTGTGATTGTTTTAAGTACAGCAGTCTCCCACTTTATATACACCAAGTAAATGACCTCGTGCCTACACTGTCCATTAATTAAAGCAATAATTAAATTGCATTATGCATTCACTAGTCCCCAGTTTCTCTCTTTCTCATACGGCAGAAATGAACAGAATACATTACATAATGCAGAACTACTGTAAACGTCCTTGTTTCATTTTATATGAAATATCCGTTTGTGTTGAAATAGTAAAAAACTACAGTGATATGTTTAGGGAACGTTTATGAGATGAATCAATAATTCACAATCACTTAAAGTACTACAGTGTGTCTGCGTCTCATCAAAACTGCTTTTAACCTTAAAAAAAAGGCTCTGACTCATCTCCCACACAGTGTGAAAGTCTTATTACAGTAGTTAAGAGCATCCATCATAGTGAAAGGTCAATACAATATGAAAAGACCCATAACAATATTCAGAGCAAATTTGTCATTTGATGTGCTGGAGGAGAGGATATTGAAACTCTGGCTGCACATAATTCATTGATCTGAACAAGCTGCTGTGCAAAATTTTTTATAACATCATTATTTGAGATAATACGGTGACCATTGTGCGGTTTCTGCGGATAAATCATTATATAGTATTGATGGACACGGCATTAATCAATGAACTTCTTCTCTTTCTCTCTGTGCACACATGAACATGCACTCTACACAGAAAACAAGCTCTTTATGGGAGCATTTGTCTGGGATCGTATATGTGTCCTGCCCGGCGGACTTAGCCTCAGGCAGCACTGGAGCGTTTCCTTGAGGACAATAGTGTAGTTGGAAGGTCAAGTGAGCCACTAAAAATCATTAACCATCCTTTTATTTGCTTTCATACTCCGCCTGATGAGATCTGAAGTGACAAGGACAAGAACTCACTGTGTTTGAATCTCATTTTGAACTATTTTCACATATGTCTTTTTTTGTGAGTGGGGGTGGGGGTGGGAATTGAATTGCAGATGTCACTATAGCTGTAACCTCTGCAGCAGAAGGGGGGGTGCGACATACAAGGTTAAAGCTGTATTTGTTGGTGAAAAATGAAAGGCTGCTATATAAAACAGTGTGTTTATTAACATTTTAGAGCTGGCTGTCCATCAGCTTCTTCCACGGGACCATTGAATCATGTAATTTCTGTCACGGGTGAAAGATGAGGGGCTAGCAAAGCGGGACGGCAGAGCTCACTAGTTTCACAAGCACTGGGGGTAAGGACTCTGAAAATACAGCCACTACAGTCTCCCCTCGTATGATGAGTGCGGAGAAATTGCTTGCTTGAGAGTCTTTCATTTCACATTCATTAGAAAGGTTCTTAAATTAATGATGCATTGTCGACCACGCTGTGCGATAAGATGCAATAAACAAGCCAAGGATATTTATGATGCTGAGGTGAGGTTTATCACCGCCTGTAGAGCTCCGACTCATATACACATTACATAGGTATGGCATGCCTTTGTTTACTATGCTATCAATCTCATCTTATACTTAGTCTTTGCTGTACATGTTGTTCTGGTAATGCATTTCAGGGTTAACCAACAGACATATTAGTATACCACTTATTTAGTCATTTATAAAAAGGGATTTAAAGCAGCAATAATTAATTTCTTAGGCATGTGTGGGCAACAGAATAAGCTGTGAACACAACAATGACATGTTATTGCCTTCAACAGTTGTTGTAGCGAACATGTGCAAATAGATGCTTATTTATTCTTCAAACTGGCATCGAGCAATTTTAGCCTTATAGCATAATGTTGCTCCATGATGTTCACCAGCTTGTCACTAAATTTGTCTGTCTGTCGTTTGGTGTTGGGTAGGTAGTGTACACTGGGTTTATCAGAGTTTTTTGAAAGAAGCATAAAGCAGCAATGATTTATATTGTTAGTTTCAACTTGATCTCATCCCTACTCGTCGTATTTTGCCGCTCAGGCGGAAGCCCCAGGCGTCATTTTGCGTAGTATCTTGACGCAGAAGGTTCATGCGTAGTTAATGCTGTGAAACGGTCGTGGTTAATGTTGTAACACGTGGTTAACGTTGTAACATGGTTAACGTTGTGAAATGGTTAAAGTTGGAGCACGTGGTTAACATTGTGAAATGGTTAACGTTGTAACATGGTCAACGATGTGAAACGGTCGTTGTTAACATTGTGAAACGGTCACAGTTAACATTGTAACATGGTCAAGATGTGAAACAGTCATGGTAAACGTAACGTGGTTAACGTTGTGAAATGGTCTCAGTTAATGTTGTACTAACGTTGTTATTTGATACCTGAAAATATTGATTAGTGCAGCTTTAAGCTGTTGCAGTCCAAACAAACATCAAAAAGCCTATTCCTTTAAGATGCTGAAGTTTCATATAAAGAATTACTCTCAGTGATATTTCCAAGTTGTACAGATAAAGTGGGCTGCAAAGCATCCCCCTCATACTTGAGCTCATCTCAAGTCGTTTCTTTCTTTCATGTTGAAACCACATCTAATCAAAGGAAATGGAAATGGACTGTAAAGCACCTTCCTCAGTTGAACAAATGGAATCTGAAGTGAACAATATTTTATGTAACGCAGATGCTAGAAAGACGTGGAGTGGTGGAAGGGAACATTGTCATGCAAATCAAAAGTAGTCAATATCAAAAGCATTCTGCACATACGTATTATATATAATGATCTGGGATATGAAGAAGATAACAGAGTGTATATAACGCTTGTGGTATATGACGTGATTTTGACGTTAGAATCAATATGCCTCTCCCTAGCTGTCCCTGATATACACCCGGCAAACAAACCAGATTTGCCCGTGCCCTAAAATAATAATAATAATACATAATGCATCAGTGCATGCCACATGGATGATGCCAAGTGTACGTCCCACTTCATTAATTCATCCATAATGAGTTTTGCAGCATGTAGGAGCAACTACCTTAGAGGCAGCCCCAAGAGTCAAAGCTAATTAAATCAGAATCTTAAATCCCAATCTACACACATCTGCCTTTGTTTGCCGAGTAAAAAAGCACAAACGAGCCGCACTCACACAAAACACACACTCTGTCGGTCTTTTTGCTGCACATGTGGACAACTGAGGACACAATTCTACACTTTACGTAAACTTTCCAGTCCACAAGTCCTTTTTTTCTGCACAAAAACCCCCAAAGGAGATCCAAACCAGTAGGTGTCTCTGTGACACAAACAAATCCTCTGTTATTAGACAAGTGCTTCATTGAATGCCAGATCATATTGATCTCCATTTTGTGTGTATACACTCTTGAGAAAGCTGAAAATACAACTTAACACTAGGTTCAAGTGTAATGCCCTTTGTTAATTGGTTGCTAGAAGTGTGATGCACATCTCAAGATTACAGGAAGTAAAAAGCCGGCGTGTGGAGTGTTTCAATGCAGGTGGCTGAGCGAGGCAGGGTTAATCTTCCTGCTGTCTGTAGTCGCCACAGAGGCCTCAAGGACATTATCAGCAATGAAGAGACCCTGATTTGCGTGCTGCCCATATCTTGTTATTCTCTCACAAGTGATTAAGAAGCTGGAGCATCTCAGATATTGACTGGCGATGCAACCTTTTCCTATAGAGGTGCATGCAGGCTTAAGTAGAGGTGAAGGTTTTGGGGTGTTGTAAAAGCTTCAAGCTATTTTGTACCAAAGTTAAAGCAATAATAACACGTTAACGCAAATTTATTTTAACTTCACTAATTTCTTTAGAGGACCAGTGTGTAACAATTAGGGGGATCTATTGGCAGAAATGGAATATAACATAAATAAGTACGTTTTCATCAGTGTACAATCACCTGAAAATAAGAATTGTTGTGTTTTTGTTACCTTAGGATGAGACATTTATATCTATATAGGGAGCGGGTCCTCTCCGCCATGTTTCTACAGTAGCCCAGAACGGACAAACCAAACTCTGTTAACTTTTCCTCCAGGGGTCGGAGTCGATAACGTTACTCGCTCCCGTCGCTCTCTCTCTCTTGCTTCACCACTCACTTCCCACATTCACACACACTCTACATAGGGCCATTCACGTTTTCACGTCGGCCACTGTAGCTGTCCAACACGCTTGGCACACGGGAGAGGATTCAGCTGGTAGCAATCTCCTCACCTCACCGCCACTATTCAATCTTTCGGAGGTTGTAGCGGGCTCAGTTTTTAAAGGAAGAGTGAAGATACTGGCATCATATGAAACTAGAAAACCACCAACCATGTCATACTATCTTGTTGCGAAGGAGGCTAAATAACGCTCCAAACTTGCGCTAAATTTTGGCGAGGAAAAACTGGCATGGCCAATTTCAAAAAGAACCCTTGACCTCTGATCTCAAGATAGGTGAATGAAAATGGGTTCTCTGGGTACCCACGAGTCTCCCCTTTACAGACATGCCCACTTTATGATAATCACATGCAGTTTGGGGCAAGTCATAGTCAAGTCAGCACACTGACACACTGACAGCTGTTGTTGCCTGTTGGGCTGCAGTTTACCATGTTATGATTTGAGCATATTTTTATGCTAAATGCAGTACCTGTGAGGGTTTCTGGACAATATTTGTCATTGTTTTGTGCTGTTAATTGATTTCCACTAATAAATATATACATACATTTGCATAAAGCAGCATATTTGTCCACTCCCATGTTGATAAGAGTATTAAATACTTGACAAATCTCCCTTTAAGGTACATTTTGAACAGATAAAAAATTTAAATATTTTAATCGATTGACAGCCCTAATCGAGCACTTTTTTCTTTGGCCATTGTACATCGCTGACTCTGTCCTGCATATCTGTTGATTCAACACATGCATATGTTGGATCAAAACAGACCCCATATATAATGTTTCTTGAATGAGGAATCTGCGTGCTTAGAAATCCCCACAATTGTTTATCAGTAAGCCAAAAAATGTAGAGCACCATGTGCCTTAAATTTGTCTCTGCCAGGTCCCAGCGCTGAGCAGAATCTACGAGCTGGATAAAGATTCTCATCTCACATGCTCGCACTGAATACTTGAGCCTGTGGTTTATCTCTGTGAGAGGAGCTGTCTCAGAGTCGCTGTTTGAGTAACCTAGCGCAAACGTCACAAGTCATCATTAATCATGTGAATGTGTCATGCATCACACAGAGGTGGATTGCCGCATCTGGTCTTTAGTCATATATCCTAATCATCACCATATCAGCGCTCCAAATCTGTCCGCGGATACATTATTCAAATTTAGTTCATTAGAAAAGTCATTTCAGCCGACAGTTAAGTCCACCTCAAACTTGGAGAACGGCCCTAATGACATTATGTTTCATTGTAATTCTCTGCTCTTGCAGTGGGGATATTGTATCATTCATAATGACATATACATTCCCAAAATATCAAAGGAGGCATGGGAAGTTAACTTTTCCTTTCATTTATTTTTATCCCAGCAAAAAAAATCACATTTAAAAAGAAGTTTCTAATATTTTAAGAAGCACTTCTGGTGACTTTCTGGTCATTTGCTTAATGACGAAGACATCATTAGCAAAATGAGCTAAAAACAAAAGCTGATATTGTTTTTCCCCTCGTACAACAAATGAATCATCATTATTGCCAATACAATCTCTATCCCAGGTCTTCCAGGACACACAGTGTGTACTTTATATCATCCTCTTATATAACTGCATGACAAATCAATCATAAAATTGTTGTTTAGATTGTTTTGACCGATAGGCACCTTGAGCCCCGAAGGAGCCAAACAACCAAATAACTACAACACACACTGAAAATAGCTGAAATAGAAAAGCAGGCATTTCCAGCTGCAGAAATACCCCTGCAGGTGTGTTTGTATTTCACCGCTGTAATGTGATCTCAAGCTTGTAATCTTACTATTTTATATTTTATAGGTTTGTACAGTGGAAGCTCCTGTTGACCTTGAATCAATGTGTGCTGAATCTCTGTGTAAGTTATTTAAGTATTACAGGCGTTCTCTTGCTGCAAAACTGTCTATTTTGAGGCAACCGAAGCTATACATCTTGCCTTGAGGATTAGCCCGGCTTACACTGTGGGATGCTTACCAGAGACAATGCATGATCCATCTGTCTGCAGAGAAAGTCTCCCTCGCCCTTCCCTGAACTAATCACACATCGCTATAACCGCAATTCTCAATTCACCTGTTGACGTACGGCTTGAGGCAGATTTTACCCCCGAGTCAAACTTCACATGTCCGCTCCATCCACCAAGGACCAACGAAGGAGATTTCATGTGGAACATGCAGCCCCACGAGGCCTAATTCCAGAAATCCATGGCTTTCTTTTTTTATTACAGAGTGATATACTGCTCTGTGCTCTTGTTTGCTTTGACCTCTCTTGTCCTCTAAATCCAAAAAGCCTGACACACTTTAGGATATAATTCATAAAATCATTTTATATGAGCTTCTCATTTTGTGTTGACTCAACTCTTTAGTTATGACCTACTTGAGCCAAAGCTTTTTCAAATTTAACTCTGGCCATTCAACAGCAGGCACGGGACTAATTTCCATTTCCTGCCCGCAGTGAAAAAAAACATATAACTGCTGATGATCCTCCAGTTGATGGAAAAGGATGCATTTGTTTCTTTCTAACCCTGACCTGGGAATGAAATGTAAAAAACAAAAGAAGCTACATTACAGTAATGTTAGGCAACTTGGCCTGTGGAAGAAAACTTGACAAGCATACTAATTATAATATCCTTATTTATAGAATCCCTACACATACATAAGACATTATATAAAGGGCAGAATATACTGCATGTTGTCAGGCAATTATAATATAATAATAATATAATTCAGAAATAGTTATATTTAATTGTGTTTGTTTCACACAATTTGAATTAAATCTCAGAGCCATAGTCACAATTTACACTTTATTCAGAGTGGTTCAACTTTGACATTATACATTATATAAAAAAAGTTGTGACAACATGCGAAAAGTCTGTGAACTATATAGTACTGAATTGGGGCGTTAGATCGTTGTTAGTAAGACTGTTTTTTCTCCATTTTTGTGATTTTTTAGGCAGGCCTGAAGCGGCCTAAAATCGTGGCTCGATGACGCACTGGAGCCGTCTGTAGCATAACCCCTTCCCTAACACTATATAAGCTCATAGCATCAGTGGTTCTCCCACTCAATTGCGAGTGACACTCACTTTCCACAGCCTACAGTTTGTTAGCAGTGATGTACTGTTCATCTGTCATACCGGGACAAATCCCACAACAAAATGTACTTAAAGTATCAAAAGTAAAAGTACATGTTAAACAGAATGGCCCCTGTCTATTGTAGTTGATCACTGTGGAGCTGTTTTAACTAATATAGGCATATAGTTTAATCTAACAATACTCCATTTTATAAACTGTTTTGTATGTAAAATTGTAATCTGAAAAGTAACCAGTAACTATAGCTAGTAAATACCTGTTGTGGACTACAAGTATGAAGTAGAATGAAATGAAAATACTCAAGTAAAGTACCTTAATATTCTACCTAAGTATAGCACTTGAGTTACACTTTCCACCACTGAAAAATGCATAATCAAAGCTGAAAACAGGGCTGTTTTCTTTGCTCAAGAATATGTGATGCTTTGCAGATAATGGTGGTATTGAGAGGACAATATTTAACATGACAGATAGTATCATGATTTTGCAGAAATGACAGGAATCATTTTCTGACTGCCTGTATGGCTATAAAACGGTGAAATATCAAAACTTACAAATGACAACGAGCTAATTTGACCTCCAGGATTGGCAGGATGTGATTGTGCTCAGCCGTGACCCATCATTCTTCACCAAAAATGGTCTTAGCTTGCCACCCTACAATGTAACAGATAATAGTATTATTGTTATTGCATTGTTGCTGCCTGCGTTCGCCCAGTCGGTGTTTATTTTCCTAACACTCCATGTCCACAGACGATGGCAGTGATCCATCCTGACAGCCAGAGGCTGAGCGACAGATTCCACACAAGAGGGAACCCCAAGGTAATCATTTGCATTTGTTTTTTATTGCAATCATTAGGGCTCCCCTGCCGGGCCTCAGCACAAGTCTGTGTGACAGACCCCATGTTTTATCTCGGAGTCAGGGGAGGAAGGTTGCTGGGAGCGAGCCGAAGAGTACAGTACGCTGCGCTGATAAAGAAAACAGGCTGGCTACCATGCATCATAGAGACACTGACATCTGTGTGTCCCTATGTGAGCTTTGTAGAGTTGGAATAGAGCAGAATTTTCAATTCAGACAATCTGTGATTACAAATGCAGCGGATACTAATTATCATACTAAGTTGTATTGCCAATTTTCCCTGACAGGATATTAAAAGGCATGGAATTATTTTAATTTTGCATCATTAAAGGCCAGTACATAACATAGCACACATTGCCGGCAGCAAGAGAGCACACCAGAGAGGAAAACTATGAGGAACAAAAGACAGAGGAATCCTTGATCAAGCTGGGCAGTGTCATGACCTCTCCTGTCCCCCAATGGAGGCCCAGAGAGACCACAAGTGGTGCTTGAATGCTGAGCTTCATGGCTGTGCATCAGGATACAAAGATAACCCCAAGCTCTTACTTTCCTTTAATTATCTAAGGGTCTTCGGGAGAATGGAGCTGCCTGCAAATACCCCTCTTATTCAGCTTTATCTGCAAAAAAAATTACCTTAATGGTTAGACAGCTAGCTAGAGAACCTCCTACTTTTCACAATGTACTAGAGCCAACAAAGAGTTCCCAATAGCTGGCCACAGTGAGAGAAATCAACGCTATCTCATGTATAAATTGTACGACATTACATTCTGTGTGTCGTGAGAACGCATTTTAGCCTTTTCGCATTAGTCATTCGTACGCCTCCTTTGGGTGTCATTTTATGGTTGGGCTTAAAATACGTACGAAAACTGCGTAACAGAAGTACGGAAAACAGGTCACTAACGTAACTTCAGAATAACACTTTGGGACAAGAAAACCGCTCTCCTGGTTGAAAGTCCTGTGTTTGTTGGACCCATGCACCACAAGATATGTTCCAATACCATTTTTTATTTCCTGATACCGATTCTGATACCTGAACTAGCAGTATCGGCAAATACCGAGTTCCAATCTGATAAAAATGTGATTCAAAAAAATATATATAGTTATTATTATTATTATTCAACAGCTGTTTACTACTGATCATTTATAGATGACATATGATACTATCTTTGTTCCTCAATGAAATTACTCTTTGAGCACTCGTTGAGACTGAAGGTAGACCAACATTTGCTTTTTTTTTTAGATTTACACCACTGTCATAACACTTTCTAATAGATTTGCTTGTGCAGCATATTCATTATAACGATCCCTCGTCTGAATGCACAGTGTCACTAATATACTCCTGTGCTTGTCACGGTGCATGCAGGATCATTAAGCTTTGATGAAACAATGGCAGGGCCCAAGGTGAGGTGGAGGAAGCCTCCCACGCCGAGGCCAAACTAGACATACCGCCACAGAATATTACACTCATTCAGCTCATTACAGAGCAAACTAGCACTTTTCTGACTCCCTTGCTTACTTGTGTGTCCCTGCTAGCAGCCCACACACACACCTCTTAATAGATGCCTGGGTCTCCCCACTCTTTTTTTCTGTGTCATCCTTATCTGTGCTCCCAGGGAGGAAAACTGCCCCTACTCGCCATCGCTGCTGCTTCTCAATCAACGTTACTCCAACCTCCAATTTGGTCTCATTCCCACGATACAAGAGCAATTACTCTGTTCTGGCCATCTACATCCCTCGCCACACTGCACGCCACCAGCCTGTCACCGAGCCACCGCATTAAAGGTGGAGAACCTTTAATGGCTGTGAATGAGTGATGGAAATGTGACACATGGATCTTTTACCTCTCATGGTACAGATCCTGTATGCACCGTGTGTTTCAATGATTAATACTGTTCACACGACAGTGAACTTTTAACGAGTTAAGGTGCAAATACTGCTTGAGCTAGCTGCTTGGAGCTAGAAAAAAGTTTGTGGGTAGCTATTATAGAGGCAAGAACGAGCTTGTGGACATCAACTACAAACTAGTTTGTACGCCGTGACATCAGACCAGGTCTGATGGCAAAAGCAGTGCTCGAAGTGGGCCAGTATTCACCGATACACAGTAGCGGCATTTAAACATTTTACTCTTGGGCGTACCGTGACTTTTTCTTACGCACCGGCACTACTCTCAAGCCGCCGGTACTCGTTTCTGCCCTGTCCTTATCAGATTCTCTGGGCGATTCATAATGCTGGGGTTTTCACTGCCATTTAGATAAACAAATAGACAGAAACTAAACTTACCACAATACTTCATTGGTCTCAACGAATAGTTGTGTTCCCCACTGACAGCCTCATATTAGATAAGACCCGGCTCTTGAAGCTTGGCAACCAATCAAAAATTACAACCTGTGACCCTGACAGTGTTGTAATCATTTGTTCATCCAAAGTGTGAACATTTTAAAGAAGAGCTGAAGAGAGAAGTTCCAACCCTGGCTGCTTTCCCATCTTTGCACATCTGGCAAATTGCTGCAGCACTCGGGGTGAGTCAGAGATCTACTTTGAGTCAACCTCCAAGAGATTCATGCAAACGATTCCTTGAAAGATGTTGGCCTCCACATGAGTAGATAAATTACTGACTGGAATTATTTTTTGCGGAAGAAACACTATGATCAGATCTAAAACTCAACAGTAACCCTTTCTCCTAAGTATTCGTATGAGAGTCCTTGCTCATCTCTTTGGCAGAGGTCACTGCATAGGTCTCCACAGTGGGAGGGTGCCAGGGGTGGACAAGATCTGTGCTGAAGTAATGAGGGCTCTGGATATCAGGGTGTCATAGCTGATACGTCTCTTAAATGACATTGAGATTTCTGGAAGAGTGACGTTGGACTGGAGGGCTGGGTGGTGGTCTTTGTCTTTAAAGAAGGGCCCAGAGGGTATGTTCGAACAACTCGACCAACAAGATCACAAAGCCTCTTTGGAATGAGCTGTAAAGTGTGGATTCATCCCGGTCACTGAGAGGTGGACCAGCCTGTAATCCCATTACAAAAAACAACGGGTCAGAAGAGATTGCTAATTGTGTCTTTCTATGTTCTTAAAACAGGCCTGGGTTCCTCGAGGGATCCAGTGGGAATGAGCATTGGGAGCATTGGGGAATTGGGGTTTCTGCTGGTGCTGCAAATCATTCACTTTTATGAACATGAATACAGCTCTCACGTAGAGTGACAGCATGTCTGTATTCTTGTTCATTCAAGGTAGAGGTTAGTCTCCAGCTAAGTGTCCTGCCAAGTGTCAGGATACAGCTCGGTCGCACGAAAATGCATGTGAATGACACAATAATGCGTAAGGCAAAAGCGTGTAATAAGAACGCTCTTCTTGCTTTAGGCGTGTCATTTTCACGCCATGTAGTCTGTATTGACTGCAATGTAAATGCATCCATGTGAATGTGCAACGCTCAGAGCTAGTAACGTAGAATAACAAGGGAGAAAGACCACTTATGGCGGGCGGTATGGGAGGCGGATGGATCCAACAAACGCTGGACTTTCAACCAGGAGACCGTTCATTGAGACCAGTGTTTTCTTTTGCAAGTAACGTTAGTGACGTTTGTCCCAGGTTTTGTAGTGACGCTTCCTGATGCTACGTGGATTCTGTACGTATTTAGCTTAGTTTGCGTACGAATTTTAAGCGTAACTATGACGTTTTTCCTAAACCTAACTGAGTGGTTTTGTGGCACCCTGCTGGTAGGCTACTGCACTTTCAGGCGTGTAGTATTTATGCCTCGGCGAAGCAAAACGGGACTCTAACACCCTATCCTCTGGTGGACAGGCGGGCCTATTACATGCTTTGGCCTGATACCTCGTTGCAGGATATCAAGAGATCTGGAGAGCCTTGATGTCTAGACAGTACATCTTCAGAGAGCGACATTCTTTCGCCTCTTTCAGTGTGGTTCACTGCTCAATGTGATGTCGTCGGGATCACAATATACATCTGTATCTGCAAAAATGTGGCCTGGCCCTCTCAGGTGGGGAGTGAGCAGCTGCCCCAAGTGGAAAAGTTCATGTATCCCAGGGACGTCTCCACCTCAGCGGGTAAAATTGTGAGATTTACTGCATCTGCAATTGTTTGGAGCAGTGGCAGTAGTAATGTTATTTCAGAGTGTGGTGATAAATAGAGCTGGGCAACAGAGAAAAGCTCTTGAGTTAACAGTCAATCCTTGTCCGTCTCCTATATTCTCACAGCATATCAGCATGCTAACGTTAGCATTTAGCTCAAAGTACAGTCTCACAGAGTTGCTAGCTTGCCTGTAGACTTGTTTTCTTTTTTACTTGTTTGTTTTTTTATTCACGGACATGCAGAATACTCTTTAATACTTCTTAACATATGCTCATAAAACTTAACCACTCAACCGAAATGCGCATAAGTGAAAAGAACCTTTTTAAATGTGTAAGATGGTCATAGGTGATGGGGTGGCAGGTTGTGGGAGGATTGTTCTTGCTGCAGTAAAACAACAAATATCAGAAACTGAACATATTGTACATTATTATGTGTAGCATGACTTTCCAAAGTTCCAAAAATCCAAAGTTTTCAGCATCTCAATATGTCATAACTCATAAGGAAACAGGGTCGAATTGTATCTCTCTTTCTACCCAAACTTGGTGAACTGAGGGTATCAGCGCCTCTCACACCCACACAGAGGCCACAGCGAGCACCCTCAGTCCGTCCTCTGCATGTTCATCTTGAACATAATTAATCAGAAAGACAGCAAGCCACAGATAAAAACAACATTAGTCAAAAATTACTCCTGACCTTTTCTCAGTCGCACAATAAGCCTCCCTTCTGGTTCTCAGTAAATCAACTCTAAATGAGAACACAAGTGTGAAAGTTTCTCTCCACTCATGACGGACCTTGTTAACAAGACGCCGCTTCCTCCAGCATCTCCCCCGTTTAAACTTGTTTTGCTTTTAACTTTCTATTTTTGAGAGTTCAAAGGGACCGTCTCTGTGGCGTTCTGACATTCTAGACTGGAGACTCTGAGGGTGTTTCATAAGCTGCTTGATGGGAAGTTTTGCTAGAGACAGTAGGTTAAGCCTTGCCTTGTAATAATACTCACTTAGCTTCTTAACAAGGTCAGATTATTCCCGTTGATATTTATATAATGTTTTTTTTAATTATGTAATGTCATGGCTTATAAATCTCATACCCAGAATACTTTTATTTTTAAAAATGTTGGTATTAGATGTCATCTCATAGACTGATTGTTTACTATTCATATCTCACTTCAAGTTGAGTCCAAGTCAAAGCACTTTAGTAAAGTGGAATTTCAAGTCAGCAGAGAGGGAGTTTAATAATACAAGATCAGACAATAAGTCTCAATAAACACGTCTGAATAATAACTAATTCCCTGGAAATGTCAGGACAATAAGGCAGCAGCTGTTTGAAAAGGCTGGCTAAATAGGAACATGTCTTCCTGAGGGATTATATCCTAGGCCTTAATATATAGTGGAGAAATTGTGACCACAACAATGTGCTGCCTGTACTTTAGATATGCTGCATATAATACTGACAGAGTAAACTGTTGATGTGAAGGATAGAAACAATTCTGTAAACAGAGACGGTGCATTGACAACAGCATTTTGGAGAGAAACAGAGTCTCAACTTGTCAAATGTCTCGCAGACGTCTTCATATTATATTTAGCTTCAAATCCTGCGTGAACATTCACTTCTGTCTCCTTATGCCGGAAACAAGAAAGACAATTTTGTCCTGTTCCATAATGTGGAATGTCAGTCTGACTTCGCACTGAGCAGATCCATTGAAAATGAATTGTAAATGATAGAAAATGTGACTTTGACATTAATCCGGGATGATTTCCTGAGGATCAGGATGCATTTATGGCTCGGAATTCACAGCGCCGCCCGGATATAAAACTCAATCAAATGGAAAAGTTTAGACAGGCATTGTTGAAACTGTTTTTAGTGCACAAAATCTCCTATTAATTATAGCTGGAGCAGCTGAAAGGTGTTCATCGTGATTTCTAATGCTGTTTTCTAGCTGTTCGCAAATTCTGACTGACTAAATTTATTAAACATCATCACTAACACTGATCTCAAGCTGGCCAACAATAATCAACTTCATTGTTTCCCCATTTAAACAGTTATTGTTGATTTTTAAGAAAGGGGATGGTTCACCCCCTCCTTATGGAATCACAAGCATTGTTTAGAGAGGCTGCGATCAGCTCCGGCAGCCGCTTTGTATGAATGCGGCGCCGCTGAGCAGGCAGGGGAGGCTACTAAAAGCGCATTTCCACCAGATCCGGTAGTTACGTCTCTCTCGCTGAAGCTACGATGCCTGTGTGTTTGCCTGTGAGCAGAGAACCAGAAACCAATCGGGTGCATTCCATGATAGGGTACGTAGGGGAGCAGCGAGTCCCCTAGCGTCCTCACCGGATCTGGTGGAAATGTAGCGTAGGCTGCATTCACATCAAATCTGGCATTGCGGCGATATAGTACAGGGTTGTGGCAGTGTTGGAGTGTCACTTAATGGCCCATTAACACCAAGAGACTGCACAACGATTAACGTTTTTTGTTCCCTCATGGCTCGGTTGTCCAGCAGCTGGTGGGCTGGAAACAAGGAGGAAACAGCTAGCCTGGTTCAGTCCAACAGTTATAAAGTCTATCACCTTTGAAGCTCACCAATTAACACATTATATCTTGTTTATATAATTAATACAAACACCTGAAGACAACAAATAAACGCTGTGGTAAAAAACAGATAACATGATAACAATAACCTCCATGTAAAGACTCAAAGCTCACTGTCAGAGATCTGCCCCCGTCTTTTCAGGGATGAAAAATGCTCCTTCTGTGTCTCGGTCTCCCGTCTGCGGTGCAGTTTACCCACCGCTGCTGTTATGATTCATCGGGGGAAATCAATCAGGAAAGCTTAATCGCCCCTTTGAAGAGTACAAGTCACACGCACTGATGCGCTGTGCCGCTATCGCCACCATTTTAATGTTTTACCTCAGAGGTGTCTTCATCAACATATTGAATAACAGGTGTTGTTTGTAATGGATTAATTACAATTCTCCGTGGAGAGAGGGGGAAAATTGCAAGGCAAAAACTGAATTATCATAATTAAGTCATCATTATTCAATCGATATGAGAAGAGCAAATTGCACGGTGCTGACTACTGTATGTACATGAGTGTAATGAAAGCTGTAAACTCGCACTTCTGCTGTCATGCAAATTAGCAGCTCATGACAAGATTGCAGCTGGATATCAGACAGAAACAACAACTCTGATTAAAGGATATGTTCACATTTATGCGAAGATGTCTTAAAATAATACTTACTGTAGGTGCGAACAACTCCAACTCATCCTCTGCTCACCACCATAAATAAATGTTATACATGTTTTAGATTACACACTGATCTGTATTTTACACTGCATCTCTGTAAGTTGCATCATTCTGTTATGTTGGTCTGTTTTTGCACATACAACATACAACCATTTTCAAAGGAGTCCCTTGACCTCTGACCTCGAGATATCTGAATGAAAATGGGTTCTGTGGGTACCCACGAGTCTCCCCTTTACAGACATGCCCGCTTTATGATAATCACATGCAGTTTGGGGCAAATCATAGTCAAGTCAGCGCACTGACTATAGAGGATGTCCTAATAAAACATGTGAACTTGTGCTTCGTATACAAAGTCATCCATGACTTCAGCTCCACCGCCACTTGTAGCCCCTACATCAACAGAAGAACCGATACTAATCATGTCACTCGGGGGTCTATAAGAGGAGATTGCACTACACCTTCCTTCCTAATAGCCTTTAGCTAGTCAGCTTGGTCTGTCAGAGGTTCAAGAGAGTGGAATATAATTACAAGTCACATCAAACACTTAAACAGATAGAGATCTTTCAGTAACCAATCGAAACAATTTATGATTAATACATACACATGTCAGCACTAAACTCTCTTTTTGCTGCTTCTATCTAAATGTCCTGCTTGTCTGCAATGTCGTTTTGTATGTATAAATGTCACTACTGTTTCTGCTGCTTTGAACCAACTGTGTGTCCTTTTCACTTTTCCAACATTTAAACTGCATGTCCTGTTTTATGTTTTTATTTTGATGTATTTTAGGAAGCCTTTTGTAACACCTTGACCAGGGACGACAGATGAAAAAGGACCTTTTGGCTAATTCTGGCGTATAAAAATACATCATATATCTTCCTTGTATAAATAGTATAGTTTCTTTTTTATCTTTAATTGTATTTTCTTCCTTCGGTGCTACATTTTATATTCCACTTTGTTCTGTTTCATTTTTTCATTTGCATCGGCTCGTATGAATAATTGCATTGTTTTATTCTGTTTCTTCTCTTCTGCAGGAGGAACAAATACAAAAACCAATAGTGCTTTCAACATACAGAGAGATATGTGAGTGTTGATTTAAGACAGACTTGAAAACATGTGAACTTTCTCATTAACCAGAGGCAAAACGAAGTTCTGTTGCATGTTTTTTTTTAAACTGGAGTTTGGCTCTCTGCTGATGTGTTGATTATGTACATCGAATCTGAATATATTGAGCTCGACACCCAAACAGCCGTGTATCCTGTGGAAACTCTCTGCACAGTAGGTGCTTTGACAGCAACTCCAGGCTTTTACAACAACTCTGAACACAACTCAGATCTGTTTAACACACCTCAAACATCTGTCAATCTCTAAAATCACTTTGTCTCCTCTGTCTTTCTCTACCTACCTCATACTCTCACACACTATAAACTCCAGGCATCCAAATCTTTCAGTCACTTGAGTGAAATCTAATCCTCTGTCTCCACGAGAGTCTGCAGCAGCTAATCAGAACAACATCACACAACTGGAGCTGAGCTTGTCATTAGTACTATATTTGTGTTTACATGCAATAATCTCATTATTGTCCTCACCCTGATTGCATACATAAACCCATTACGCTGTTTACAAGCATTGTGGGGAAAGTAGCATGTTAATAATTCCATCCTGATCCAATCTGGCATCTGGTAATTGATTAAATATAATAATTGCCTATCTGCCGCAGGACATAAGTGATGCCAGTCGTCTCCCTCTTGTTCTTACCTACAGTCTTACTGATTGCAGTTTCTACATTTGATCTGGTGCATATGAGGAACCTTAAAGGCTAAATTCACCCAAATAACAAAAATAAAAACATGTTTTTGTAATAAACCCTCACAGAATATTTTGGTTTTGATGTTTTGAGATTTCCACCTCAGAGATTTTGTCTACCAATTCAATACAATAGATGTGGCATAAATCTTGTTTGTGGTGCTCAAAATGAACAAAAATAGCATTTACATGTACACATATGTACTTTCAATTTTTTACACACCTTACTAATCTCCTTTATAACAATACTTATATGAATTTAATCCAGTCCTTAATCAATCAACTTTATGTGTATAGCACCTCTCATACAGGACAGTGCAATTCAAAGTGCTTTACAGATGATGAAGCTGATAATCACAGTACAAATATAAACAGTAAAACAATTTGAGACTAACGCACACAAGAAATATAAATGAGGGAAGTGAAATAATAAAATAAATAAAAAAACATTAAATGGATAACAGGCCAACAAATAAAATAGATAAGAGGCACTTAAAACATTTGAATACATGAATAAAATAATCAAATAAAATTTAAATAATGGGGTGAAAAACTCATTCTTATTGTTTATGTTTAAAGAGGACCTATTATGCTTATTTCTAGGTGCATACGCTTTACTTTTCTCATACTTACTTTTACTTTATATATAAAAAAAAAAGCCCTGTCTGCTCTGATTGGTCAGCTGGCCCACTCCTCTGTTGTGATTGGTCAACCGCACCAAACTCTTCGGACTCCGCTTCAAAAAAAGGCAGGACTTCAAGCAAGGCATTTCAGGCAGTTCAGGAGCAGTGTTTCTGTGGGGGAGGGTAACTACCTTTGGTCTGGACTCTGGGCTTTGTAACTTTGCAGACCTTTTACATGCACAAAAAACTATATAACACACTAAAGGAAAGGGAAAAAGCACAAAAGCATAATAGGTCCCCCTTTAAGATTAAAGACAGCAATAATTCCAGCCGCTTTTAATTCACTATTAAGGAATTTAAAGGGGCATTCCACTGATTTTACATATGAATATATTTGTCAGTATATACTCAGCCTGTAAAACTGTTGTATAATGTCTTCTGTCAGAGGGTCTAACACACTATCAAGTTGGATTGTGGGAGGTGTAGGATCCAGTGTTTTTGGAGTTTGACCAGGATATCTCAGTCCCTGCATCCATTTCAACTTTTTACTTTTTTTAATCTGTCCCTCACAGTTCCCCCAGCTTTAGGGCCATGCTGTAGTAAATCAGGGGAATACCCCTTTAAATGCCCCTGGTTTTGTTGTTATATTCACAAACATTTTGTTTTCTAAGAAAATAATACAAATCTAAGATTGGACTCTAGATTTTCATTTTTTTGACAGAAATCTTGAGGTCAAAGAGGGTCTAATGAAATACACTATCAAGTTGCATTATGGGAGGTGTAGGATCCAGGGTTTTAGGAGTTTGGTGGAATACCCCTTTAACTGACTCTGGTTTTGGTTGTTATAGTCACAGAAATGCAGTTGTGTGTTTTACAATTGTACATTTATTGAATACATCAAGCCAGCTCAAACACAACACAATGTAAACAAACACAATGTAAGTCCTTCCCAAACAACTGCAATCTGATAATAAATAAAACATGAAATTAGCAGTAGATATTACTCTGCGGCCATTTCACACACACTCACTCACAGATTCCCCGACCTAAAACATAAATGTTACATAACAGCAAATGAATGCATTATAAAACTCTGAGGCGAAAACTCTCCAGAGTGAGCCAGAGATTTGTCTGATATAATGTATCAGGAGACATATTACCTCAGGGACTGTCGCCCTACCAGGCCAGCCATGATAAATAATGCAACAAAAATACATCATCATGATGTTTCTCTTTATCCAACATGTGTAGCTGTCAACTTTG
Organism: Sebastolobus alascanus; assembly: GCA_916701645.2. Classification (NCBI taxonomy): domain Eukaryota; kingdom Metazoa; phylum Chordata; class Actinopteri; order Perciformes; family Sebastidae; genus Sebastolobus; species Sebastolobus alascanus. The sequence goes on along the minus strand of CAKAOJ020000102.1, from coordinate 1,176,051 downwards.
ATCAATAAGAACGCACTAAAGGCGATGGTATATAAACACAGTCCTTTTTATGTTTATGCATGTTGTTGAACCCTGTAATACTGCAAATATGGCATTTAGGTGCAAAATATTTCAGCCCTTAAGGCCCGCAAAATCATTAAGGTTGACCTGGGGAGTGTTGTACAGGCAGGAATATTGTCATCAAGATAGAAATATCGAGAAGGAGAAGGACTGAGCTGAGCGTTCGCTATTGCACAATGACGCTCTCTGAGGTTGGAGGCTTTCAAAATACCAATTTACACATCATACACTCCACATTCACTCTATGTCCACTCTCAGCGCCGCCATATACCTGTAACACACAGACCACGTAATAAGATAGATCATTTGAAATTCAAATTTCTCTTCTCTCATCTCTCATCACACCGGTGTAGTGATCTAAGGACCCACCCATCAATTTTGACTGTCAGATCAAAAAGGTCTTCATTTGCATCGGCTCGTATGAATTTTCATCTCGCATATTGAGTTTTCATTGTCTGCGAGACGTTTGAATAATTAAAACAATTTGGTGTTACTGAAAAGCACACTAATGCTTCTTACTCTAAAGCTCTGTTCTGTTTGGGTCTTTAAACAGCACCAAAACATACTTAACATTGTTTTATCGCAATGATACTTCACTTTTCACTTCACACAGACTTTTCCTTATTTTATGAAAATTGCTTATAAACATGATTTTTAACCGTTGACATGCTTCAGAAATTAATACATAAAACACACATAAATTCCATATATCCATCATGTTTCCACATTGTTTTCATTCGTTTGACTGGTACTCTTTTACATCTTCTCATTGCAACGTCTTCTTCTGTAACGGTTTAATGGCACCTGACTGGAGAATTAGAGCCACCAACTGTCCTAATATTTGCACTGACAGTAGTGGATGCGTAACAGATGTGCGTAGGGCATGGAAAGAGACGACTCAAGGGATTGTTTTCCAGCATTTATTTGCTCCTGCAGAAGGCAATATATTACCCATTAATTGCCTTCTGGTCTCTTTTTCTGCACCTCTGCTCCCTCAGCAATGCAAAATGGCTTGGTCTGATTGAATTATTTTCCTTAAAATACATACAGATACATTAATTTGACATTACTGTACAGTATGTAGTCAGCTTAGTGCATTACATAACTGTTGTACATGACTAGTCAAGAGCTATTCAATTTTTTCTGCACTTCTGCTCCTGAACATGCAAAATAACAGAATTTACACCAGGAAATGGATGCCAAAATCTCTGTGGCACTATGTTGGTCACAGGGCGGCTTGTCGTAATACAAATGGCGCCAAAAAGTTAAATGATAGAATCATAGAATTCCCAAATATGAATTGGAAATAAGAATTAATAAAGTGCATTTTAAACTGTTACAGATGGAAATGGACATTAATTAGCATTGTCTTTTATCAATTTTTGTGATCAAATTTGTTCCAAATTTGCACGAAATTTGAGTGGAAACCCGGCTGATGAGGAAGTAAAGCCAGAGTCAACTAGGCATAAGGGTTAGAGGGGATCTCCACTCATCAGTGTCTTCTGATATCAATAATTCTCTCAGTTATAATAAGAGTTTTTGACCCAGCATTAGCTTCTCAAACTGCTGCAGTCTGTCTTTCCACTGTATTCATTTTCTCGCTCACCACGAGCTCCCTCTGTCTGAAACAGGCACGTGTGATTAGCATCAGCGAACTCAGCACAACTCTCTGAATTAGAGTACTGCCGCCATTAATAAAGAGCAGAGGGAAAGATGAAACCAAAGGCGCGACTGTACTCCTCATGTGGTGCGGCCCCAGAGATCCGCGGTGCCCAGGGCTCTGAGGACTTTCTCTGAAGCATCTTTTTGATGTAAAAGTCAAGGAGTGCTCTCTTTATTCCACAGGCAGCCTAGCCCCTGCCTGACCAGGCTGTAATAGCCTATGATCAGAGATCTATTACTCACTTCTTAGAGATGGGCTCAGGAAGCACAGTCATTTGCCATTTTAAATTGATCTGTACTTTTGGTCTCTGGTCCGATGAGACAAAATCTCTCAGTTTCAATTTCCACTGGCGATATATTACTATCAATACATTATTAGAGCAATATCATAGGTTATTCTGTGGACTCTGATTTGCATAAGTATATGCATTTCATTGCAGCACGGGGACGGGCCAAGGTTTTGAATGCAGAATACAGATTAATGTGTCAGAGAGGACCGTGGGATAGTGTTGAACTTCCTCTGGGCGAGCTCTCTCCCAGTTGTGTCCCTTCCTGCCCAAACATTTTAACATCATCCACCACGAGCTGGGACAGAGAGGCACAGAGGAGGATTTGGAATACATTTGGCTGAGGTTACAAATTAGATTAGTCTATTTATCTACTAGCCACCCTCTCCTCCTGCTTTACCTCCTCTCTTTTCTCAGCAGGAGGCCACAGTTGTGTCACTCTTGTCTCCTCTCCTGTTTCCCCTCAGACAAAACTGTCCATGCTGATCAGCCTCAGCGCTGCCAGACAGAGAGGATATAAGGAATCAGAGAGGGAGAGCTTAGCATCTTGTGGCCAGATCATGAATATATTCAACATGCTGCGAAAAGACTGCGACCCAGCTGTTGTAGGGATATTTCATATTACCATCTTCCACGTGTGAGGCAATAATTGTGTGAATGAAAGCAATGCATATTATATTTTCATTTCCCCTTCTCTCTTTCTACCCAGGCAGCTGTGGACTTTTATTTGACTGGGCTGAAAAAAAACGCTGTAATAATCCAACATTTTGCTGCATAAAGGTAATGTTCTCAGTCTGGCTGAGCTCTGTCAATTCTCTCACGACTGTTGTTGTTATAATGTACAATAACTGAGCAGCAGCTGTGTACTACAAAGAAAAACATATTCCAGTTTTATTTCATAAAGCAGAAATCCTCATTGAACCGTATCCCAGAGAAGAAGTCATGGAAACTGCATTAATATTTTAGTTATGCAGTCAGGGTTATGTCATAGAAATATGACTGACAGGGTATGATTGTGCAGAGCATGTTCAGTACAGGGGAATGAACTTTTTCATTCATACCACACTGTGCTTTACAAAGCTGTAGGGCTACTCAAGTAATTCAAGCTCCATAAAAACATAAAGGTGCAGATTTTCCTACCTGTACCTCACAAGATGATTACGGTGAAGTATGCAGAGTGCTGTAAACAAGTTGTGACAACGCTGTAAGTAAAAGGCAAAACCTGGAGCCATGCCAAACATCTTATGTTTTCCCTGAGTGCATCACGGTGTGGACAGTATTTTTCCCCTCATTTTATACTCCGCTCACGGCCGTCTCCATTGCACTTAAAAGGTCCTGTGGCTATGCATCCACAAAACGGCTTAATTTGAGTAAACAAGTGACTTCAAAGACACAAAAGGTGTCGTGGTAAATCCAAATTAATTAATTTCGTTATCTGTTAATTACATTGTTTGCCATTAGAGATGGCTAGAGTGAATTATGATCCGCTCCGCCGTTTACCCGCTAACATACTAGGTGGCATTTTATTATAAGTGTTAGATTAATATTTGAGTCTTTGACATGGAAGAAGAGCTCATTTAGCACCACTCCAGCACGTGTGAGCTACTGATTCGCATGCACTCTTATGGGAAGTGCATTGTTTATTATATACACTGATGATGGGTGGGTTTAGAAACTTTTCCCATTTAAAGCTCCGGTTCTTGGCAATAATAAACTCTGCATTATTAACAATTAAATTATTTATTGAGCGCAATAAATGAATGCCAAATAAACATTTTAAATACTCTAATATGAATAAATAATTTGTAACTTCAAATAGCCCACAGCCATGGACAGATAATGGGATAACGAGCCCCTGGACGCAGACATGTGATCCTTTTGTGTCTTTGTTTTCCTTTTTCATCTCTTTTGAGTCGGTTTGCACCTTTTGTGGTTGTTTTGCGTGTCTTTGTGGTTGTTTTGGGCCTCTTTGTGGTTGTTTATTGTTTGAATTGTAGTTGTTTTGCGTCTCTTTGTGGTTGTTTTGTGCCTCTTTGTGGTCGTTCTATACTTCTTTGTGGTCGTTATGGGTCTCTTTGTGGTCATTTTTTGACTCTTTGTGGTCATTTTGTGACTCTTTGTTGTTGTTTTGCGTCTCTGTGTTTTTTTGCATGGCATTTTAGTCGTTTCATGTCTCTTTGTGGCCTCTTTGCACCTTTTTGTTGTCGTTTGCGTCTCTTGGTAGTCATTTGATTGACTTTCTAAAAACAAATGTTAACAATCACTTCATACAGAGGCTCTGGTCTAGGGGCTCAGGGCCTCGGGGCTCTTGGCCTGTAACCGGTAGCCCTGTTCAGTAATCCATCCATGATACTAACAAGCCGACTACCTCTCACCTTCTGACTCTGGTAGGGGGGGGGGCACCAGGGATGGCCAATCAGATTCCAGGGGGGGCGTACCACCTCTGGTCAGCCCTCTGGCCCCTGTCATGGTGTCGGTACATGATGTCAGTACATCATGACAGTTCATGGACTATCCATGCCACTTCCCCTGAGGATACCAGCACACAGCAAGAGAGGGAGACTCCAGAGATAAGGTCTTATCTCGTTTCATACAAGTAGACATCTTGTACGAAACCTTATCAGTGCTACAGTGCATGTATCACAGTAGGTTGAGCCACATTTTCAGGGTGTGTTAAGTCTAAATGAAATATGGCGACAATTATCTAGTCACCTGATATTAGAATTGGCAGCAAGACACTTAATGGGGCCAGTGCGGCAGAATGATGTTGTAGTTGTAAAGCCTTTGTGTGACATCCAATGACTGTCACTGCCTCTGTTGACCTAATTCAATTTTCTTTTCAATTACCTGTAGTATATTACCATCACGGCCATTGGTATTGTGGTATAAATCACCCGACTGGACCCTGTGGCTACAGCAGACAGGCACCCCACTGGGTGATGTAGAGCTGTGTCCTGTCTGGCCCCTGACTCCCTTAAATATATTTTAGATTAAAGAAAGGAACACAAAACACTCACGACCCACATTTCAGCAGCCAGACTACGCCGCTGGGCCCCTTCATAGGAGCGTAATGTATAATTACAGTGACTCAAGGTTAGACACAGACAAAACTGATAGCTGAGAACAAAGCTCAACGAGTTCTGGGATCTGAGAATTATTATTTGGGGAGCTGTAATTAAAAAGGCCTGGCTGTAATGTACTCCCAGTCTTGCGTCTTTGTTTCAATCTTCACCTCTTAAGAGCTCGTGGCAGGTTCAATGAGGTGAATGGTGGTCAACGAGTGGGGGGCCCATTGACTGGGTTGTATTACCGGTATCACCTCAGTGTCCTACTGAGGTGAGAGCATTGATTTATTCAAGAGGGAAGAACCGAGAGCAACCAGGTTTGAAAACACCCTTTAATCAATAGGGGCGGTTTATCCACTGTGCTTAATGTGTGAGAAGAATTAGCCACGCTGGCATATGATGTGGGTACAGACCAAAACCAATACAGTGTGTAGATGCTAAATGAAATGTCATGCAGAGGTATGGACTTTTGAAAGGTCGTGTGCATCAGTCCTGAAGGTGTTTGTAGGTTTTTATTGACTGGCCAAATCAAGGTTAACAAACTGAGCTGCTTTGTCTTTTGGGCAGTGGAGCACATGCTTAGTCCCAGTTCATGAAATCATTTATACATTAATACATTTTTAGCCATGCTAGTGGTGGTCTGGTTTTCTGTTGGTCCAGACTGAAATATCTCAATATTTGGTGGAACTTTGTTACAGACATTCATGGTTCCCAGAGGATGAATCTTAATGACTTTGGTGATCCCCTGACTTTTCCACTAGCACCACCATGAGGCTGAAAATTTGTGGTTTTGAGGGGAATATCTCAACAACTATTGGATGGATTGGCATGAAACTTGGTACAGACATTAAAGTCCCTCTCAGGCTGAATTACTGCAACTTTGGTGATCCCCTCCCTTTTCCTCTAGTGCCATCATCAGGTCAAAATTTAATTTGTTCATCTGCAAAACCACTGAAATCAGCCTTAGCTGCACTTTATCTGTATTGCTAGTTGGTAAATGTTAGCATGCTAACACACCAAATTTAGATAGTGACCATTATAAACAATGTACCTGCAAATTTTTGTCATGTTAGCATTGTCGCTGTGAGGAATAGCTGCAAAAGCACCGTTGCTGGCATTTGCATCAAAATAATATCCAATATCAACACTTCTACAAATGATTCAGCCAATTTAAAAGCAGCTATACACAGTTTGGTTGTATCTGGTTTCACTCGGTAACTCCAAATTAGGCAGCACTGCAATTTAGGCCATTTAATTAATGTGACTGTGAGGCTAGCAAAGTCAAAATAACAAGGTTTTCCTTTTCTTCCCATTCTGCCAACATTGCTCAGCCTCACAGAGCCTTTGGGGTGACTGAAGACACAGTAGCTAATTTGATAAAGAATAACATTAAGGTCTGTCGCACTTTATCTTTACATTTTCCAGCCAAATGTCCCAAGCTGAAAGAATGATGACCCACAGCACTGTAAAATACAAACAAATATAGGTGTTTGTAACCTTGAGATGAAGCAAAGAACCAGAAACAGAGGTGCTTCTTATGTGTGTTTTTGTGCATGGAGGGGGAAAGAGGGGAAAGCAGGAAAAGCAAATATACAGAGATTCACTTTTCAGCAGTGCTAAGCGGCTTTGTAAAGGCTAGTTAATTAAATGAGATGCCTGAGTCGACTTGTCTAAATTCGCGCCCGTAATGAGGTTGATAACTGTGTTCTTTTTAATTAAGCTCTATTGTCGCTGACAACCTGTAAATAGAGCTATAGCCAATGAAAAAACATTGCAAATTGCTTGTCCAGTCCTGAGACCTTTTGTTGAGAGATTTTCGCACCAAAGGAAAAAGGTACAGAGTCTGTCACAACTTGATAATAAGCTGTGAGTTGGAGGTTGAGCAAATATCATGCAACACTAATGATTTACTGAGAAATGAGACCTGCTTTGGGTTAATAACATCACTGTACAGCATCTGTTTTGCTGAGAATTGTTGATTCAATGAAATGAGTGCACGAAGAAAATGAGGCTGTACCTAATTTCCTGTACGATAACTTATCAGCAGAGCATGTGAGCTTAACTAACATAGCTTTTTTGAGCCACTTGGGGGCAATGGAAATTAGCTACTGACATAATCACCCTCTAAGTTGAATGAGCAGAGGGGTATTCAGTTGGTTGCAATCTGCAACCACACCACTAGATGCCGTCAAATCCTACATACTGTACCTTTAAGTTGAAATTGACTTCATAACTAACTAGCATAACTATTACTGTCAGTGGGATTTAAATACAGTTGTAGTGATAATTCTCAATTATTCGTTCAACATTTTCGTGCAAACTCCACTTTGTAATCACTTCATTGCAATTTTAGACCAAAAAGTGAATATTAGTGACATGGAAAAGATCCTTTAGTATTAATGCTAACTGCATGGTTGTTAGTTTTCTCTCTTTATAACATTTTTAACCTGTATTGATTTGCATAATGAAGTTGCAGGGCAGCAAGGAGAGAAATCAAGTTTGGTTGGGAAATGGACAGAGCTGAGAAGAGGCCTGAAGAGACAATGTTTGGCGCTTTATTTGCATTAAGTAAATTGGAGTTTTAGTTGTATAAACATTTCTCAGAGGCAGAGCTGCTCCAGAGGCAGAAGTAATCTTATTAGTTTAGTTAAACCTGGCAGAGCTAAATGACTAAAGTTTGTCTCTGCCCCAGTTAGGCCATGTTTCTTATAAAGGATTTTCCTTTTAAGGGCATGTTGCCGGAAATAATTTATACTAAGGACTATCACCTTAAAGGATGCAGTTTGTTTGCTAAAACATGCATGGCTACTGAAACTCACTACATTCTGTGTACAAAAATGTGCAAACACAGTATAGCAAGTGTCAGATTTAGATATTAAATAAGGAAACTATTTACATATTTTAGTTAGACAAAGCTTTTTATTAAACACTGATGCAGTGAGCAGTTGAATATAATTTATTAAATTAAATAAAGGGACAAAAAATGTTTCTTTTTCCACAAGTAACTTATCATATAGGCAGCAATGTTGATACCCAGCAGGGATTTCCTAATTCTTATATTAACCTAAATGTTGGGTAGATATGCATCTGACACATTGAAATAACAGCTGTATATACCATAATTTACCCGAGCTGCTTGGTCCAAATGCTGAAGGTTCTGGTTAAAAAATGTTCGATTTTTAAACTTAAATTATTGATACGATGTGAAAGAATGATTAACTGGGAGAAATTGATGTGATCAGCTGGTGAGAAGACGTATCACTCTGTTGGAACTACGGATCCACTCGTGGTTGTTGCAGTAGTGTTACAGACTGGAGCTTCTTCCCTCACAAATGATTTCTGGAGAGAGAGAACACTTCAACCAGACAAGTTTCATTTTAGTCTGTTATGAAGTTACTCACCGATTAACGTAAATTAATGACAGCAGATATGACCTTTAACATAGCTCATCTCCGCCCATCACTCTCCTTCTCTGCTGCCGAAACTCTGATCCATGCCTTCATCACATCCAGGATTCACTACTGCAACAGCATTCTTCATGGCATATTATCTAAAGTCCTGAAATAACTCCAGTACGTCCAGAACTCTGCTGCTCGTCTGCTCTGTGATCACATCACCCCTGTCCTCCAGAACCTCCACTGGCTCGCTGTCCCACAACGGATCCAGTTCAAAGTCCTTCTCCTCACTCATAAAGCCCTTCATAACCAGGCCCCCTCCTACCTCACTGACCTTCAATCCACCACCACACTGATGCCAGCCTCCTGTCTCCACCACTCAGAACCAAGCACTGGACCTGGACCGACAGAGACTTCTCCCTCTGGAACTCTCTCCCCAAACACATCCGAGACTGCACCAATCTGTCAAATCACAAATCAAAACTCACCTTTTTAGAACTGCTTTTAAAGTGTGATTAATGTTGTGTGCTATATATGTTTAGTGTGGTTTTTTTTTTTTTTTATCATTTTAACTTATGTAAAGTATCTTTAAACAAGTGCAGCTGGGCTTGGACTCAAAATAAATAGACCAAAAACAGAGGAAGACGTAAAGGCAAGAATTGGGAAAACAAGAACAGCATTTAACATCTTAAACAGGATGTGGAAATCCAAAAATATTTTCCCTCAAGATAAAACTCTTCAAAAACTCTTCATCCCCAATGTTAAGATCATACTGCTGTATGGATCAGAAACCTGGAAGACCACCACTAACACCATCAACAGCCTGCAGTCATTCACTAATCTCTGTCTAAGGCGTCTCCCGGGGATCTACCAGCCAAACTCAATCAACAACTCCAACCTGTGGGAACGCACCAAACGAGAAACAATCAGCTGAAAAGGAGAAAGTGGAGATGGATCGGTTATACCCTAAGACGAAGCCAAACAGCAATAAGCAAGCAGGCACTGACATGGACCCCACAAGGCAAACGAGGGAGAGGAAGACCCAGAAACAAGGAGCACAGAGCAAGAGTTTAAGAAGAATGGACTGACATAGGAGAAAATGGCCCAAGAAACCTTTCATCAATGGCCTGTTCCACAAAGAGTACAAAGCCTAAGTAAAGTAAAGTGCCTGAGAGTACTGTGAAAAGCCCTTTATGAATAAAATGTATTATTATCATTATTATTATGACCTGCTGTTGACGCAGATTGACATTTTAACCGGTGAAAGCGACAGTTAGCTGCGGTTAAAAATAAGAAGCTACATCCTGAATGTTCTGTCACTGCTCTTCCAATCTGTGCCTTTTGCCAGCCTCAGTGTCTGAGTCACTCAAGGTGCGCCCATATAATTTTTCACAATCAGACACTCTAATTTTCACTCTCATATGCAGTGAAATGCTGAACTGTAGAGCCCAGCTGTGGTAAAAAGAGAGCAGCACTAATGTCCCCACTCACAGACTTTGAGGCGCGTTCCCGCAGAGTCCGTGAGGGTTTAGGGCTGCCCCACTGTCAAATTGTCAAGTCCTTGAGGGCTCTCTCGCAGACATTTTGAGCCCTTTATGAACACTTTCCATAAGTGCACATTTCTGCAGACTTTGCCTGAGGGAATTGCCCACAATTCATAGCGTTGTGACGTTAAATACAGGGTTACCACGGTTACCAGGGGAAGCCCGGAGGCGAACAAAACCCAAAAGATAAACAAAGAGGACAGCACATGGGTGTTCAGCCAGGCATATTTAAATTTACACAGAAACATTAACTTTTAGGATTTAAGATGGTTGATAGAAAAACACACAAAATCAGAGTAATTCAAGCATTAGACTACATTACACACCTGGTTTATTCATCAATCATTTTTTTTAATTTTGCTTAATGAATTTTGACAAAAACAAGTAAATTGATTTTTTGACAGTTACCTCTATAGTCTCGTAGGGCAAGAGCCTGGAAGACATTCCAATAGGCAGTAAAATATGTAAAATAAGAACCCAAAATTGGCGTCATCAAGGTAACGTGATATGTCGCCTCAAAGTGCTGTCCCATTCATATTTATACCATTTCAAGCCCTTACAGCCTCTCACACTCAACCAGGTGACTCAGTCAAGTCCCTGAAGGTCCAGGGTTTAAGGTCTTAGGGGGGACATTGGGATTGGGCTCAGCACTGCATCTCTTGCAGGCTGAGTTGAACAATATATTGTATAGATATTGAGTCTAAACATACAGACTCTTTGAAATACCCAACATGTGAATGTGTTGTAGTTTGTGTAAAGCCTTTCTTTTTCCTAAAATCCTCAAATGGCCCCGGTGTTCTCAATAGTAGCTACAGCCCTTGGGCCGATGTGAGCTCATGTAATCTTTCATCCTGTTTGAGATGTGTCTGGGATGTGTAGAGAGAGCATTTGCCACAATGAGGTTTCCAGTATAGACCTTTTCAAACTTGACAACATAGACATTCTAAATAAGCCCCTTAGTATTTCCTGTTGCAATGTTTGTAATGGTGACCTTCAAATGAAACTTGTGAGCTTGTGTTTACAACAAAGTCGTGTACACATATGCTTGGCTTTCAAGTGTCGTGAGGACACCGCTGCCAGGTAACGGCAATATTAACGTTACTGTCGGTGTCTAGAAGCCACAGAGGCTAACAATTTAGCAAGCCAGCAAGCGGGTAACATAATGCAGGAAATGCAACGGCATAATGACAGAGGCAGTCGGGAATATCAATATTTTTCTCAGACATATTAAATAATTATGAAGAAAAACAATATACTACTAAAATTACAATATATTCACTTATTATGCACCGAAAAATTTACTTCCATGGCCTCCGCCATTTCCTTCAACGTCAACAAACACGTCACAACTCGTGAACTCTGAGCTTTCAGAAACTTTGCACTTACGAGGTCGTGAATACCACAAGAGGGGGGGGCGTTCATATGGACTTTTCTAGTGAACACGGTAAACACGACCCCATTTGAAGGCACCATTAATGCGGTAGCTGACAGGAAGTTGACTTGGACCAAAGCTGTTGCCCTAGCAACAGAATGGCAATGAAAAGGTCTATATGGAAGCTACATGTATTTCAGGGTGCCATGTACCTTTTCTGGTCACATGACGGACAGAAACCAGTCACGGAAAGCTTTCTGTAAGGACAGCATATATTAAAGCAAATTGACCCAGCATGTAATACATTACAGCCAGAATGAGAAAAGGAGCCGTTATCGCCCTGACACTGGACGCCTATTATAGGGAGAATAAAAGCAGGCTATAAAGCCGCACTAAAACCTCTTAAAGAGTGGACTTAAAACAGAATTTAGGTCTGGTTGTTCATGTTTTATTGTTTGTTTGTGGCGTTATTCTAAGATAAAAACGGCTTTCGTTCATTGCACCCAAAAGAAATTTAGGAAAAGTAAGAAACAAGAAGTATAAATGTTTAATAGAATTGGCTTGTTCTTCTGTGAATTGTGTTTACCCTTCCTGTTGTTTGGCTTGTTGTTGTGGTATGTGCTTGAATTTAAGAGTGGGACGATTGAGAGCTTGCCAGTGAGAGAGTCCATTTAATATTGAACTCCAACCAGCCTGCATGTCATTTACTGACGATTAATGAGCCCACCCTGTAGGTGGGTTGCTGTCAGTTGTCCAATCAGACTAGTCCTGCTGCAGAGATAATGCCTGGCCTATTTTTAAGTGTCCCCCATCTTTAGTGGTCCTAGTTTCAGCACACGTTTGGCCTTTTATTATTACTTGATAGATTGTACAGCATCTGTATGGACGATATAAAGGGGTACAGGCAACATACTAGTGGGAGAGTAGTGTGTGAGAGTGTGTGTGACACTGTCTGAAAAAAATCTATAAAACCCTGACACCACAAAACTACACAAATTAAAGAAAAATAACCAAGCAACCACAAAAAAAGCTTCAGGGTGTAGCTTTGTCAGCACCATCCACGTCAGAGGAGTTTCAACAACTTGCCCCCACATGTGAATTTATATCAAGAATCTTGTCTGGCCTTGAAAAACTCTGGTAAAGTGTCAAACACCGTCAAAATAAGTCAAATAAATCTTAAAGGGGACATATTATACTCATTTTCAGGTTCATACATATATTTTGGGTTTCTACTAGAACATGTTTACATGCTTTAATGTTCAAAAAACACGTTATTTTTCTCATAACGTCTGTCTGAATATACCTGTATTCACCCCTTCACAGGTCCTTTAAAGGCCAACGAGGGAAAGTGTGTTTTAAGTACGTTTAAAGGAGAAATATATGGCAGGAGGAATAGAGCTCCGTAGTTTTGGGGCAGCTGCCGCCATAACACTTACTCCTGAACAGACGGGAGTCAATGGAGGTAGACTGAATAATATAACACCTGTCAGTAAAACAAAATACAACGCAACAACACCACTACAGCCTTCAAAGTGACGCATAAAGTTGAATCAACACGTCTCTAAAACAAAAACCTGAACATTACAACCTTCATGAAGGCAGGATTTATTGCAGGACTGCTGTATTAGACTGCATTAGTGTCCAGTAGGTGTACCTAATGAGCTAAAATACTGGGCCACTAAATGCATTCAGCCCAATGTATTATTCTACTACTTGTAGGGCCAGACTGATCTGAGATATGTCTTAGAGTTCAGAGTTTTGCACTTCTATAAGCTAATAGAACTACTGACCATTGCTGCTGTCAACTGTGGTCTTTAAAAAGGCAGAGGCACTGTGGTTTGTTACAGCTGCAATTAGCGATAAAAAGTTCTCTGGTTAAACTCTCCTCGTCGCTTCCTGTTCGTGCTCTTTCTCTCCCAAAGAACTTCAACAACAATTATGTAAATTTCCTTAATTATTTTGATCTCTTTAATTAGTTTCTTCCCCAAGTAATTGTGTCTGCAGGTGATTTCCATTATGTGTCCTTTTATGTTGTATGTTTGGCTAACACGCAGCATTAATACTATTTGAGAAGAGTTGATTTGTTTTGTATGTAAAGTTTACTGTATTTATGTCAGTTTGTTTTTCTCCTCAGCCGACAGAGGCTCGTCACAGAAACATACTCGACACTACCGGAGAAGAATACAGGGTCCAAGATGGCGTGAGTCTACTATACGGTATGTCCCATCATTTCTCTTTGCCACTGGGACATGTAAGACAGCAGAGCACCTGAGTGAAACCACCGCAGCCTGTATACATCAGCAGTGACTGTGTTCAGGCCCGTCTGTGTGTATGTATGGAAGTGTGCTTGTAAGAAAGCGCCGCCTCTGCAGTTCCACTATATTAGTTTGTCCTCACCAGGGCAGGGCGACAAAGACGGCATAGCCATGTATCTGCTGACAGATCAGTCTCTCGGCAGTGGGAGAAACCCTTACGTCAACTCGGTGAGACTGCACGGCTCACCCTCCCCTCTGAACAAATAAGATCAGAGTCAAAATGAAAAGCATTATTACTGCTGACATCTTTATCTCCGGTCTACCTTATTTAATAACCAATTTCTTTCAAGGCTTCCTGGAGGAGTTTATCCTTTGGGCGAGCCTCTCTTTGCGGCTGAGAATCTGCTGTTTAGTTATGTACACTGTGTTGCCAGAGGGGAAGAAGCTGTTTCATAGCTGTTAGCCTTACAGTATAGCTTCACACTCGCCCTGTCTCATATTATGGTTTTTCCAATAAACCTCTGGGGTGTTTCATTGAGGTGTTTAGAATACAGCACATGTAGCTGAGGGAAAAAGGAAAAAAAATCTTGAAAGATGTTTGCATAATGTGGCATCTAATTTGTCTTTGAAAGCAAGAAAATTAGTCATATGATTAATCATTTATTCAAATTGTGGGCCACACATGTCCATACATAAAAGTATATAATGTTTATATAGCTATTGGCTAAGAATAGTCTTATTCATCAGTGACAAGCAAACACGACTAATAGTCTACAGCCATGCTAGCAGCTCTGTGGGGCCGTGCTTAGGTACAGTGGTACTTTGAGCTAAATTAGTATGCTAGCATGCTAACAATTGCTTCATTAAATGAACAGTGTATAACATTAGCAGAAAATGGAATATAATATTCATAGCTATGTTTTCATTAGTGTATAATCACTTGAAACTAAGAATCGTTGTGTGTTTGTTAGCTTAGAATGAGTCCTTCATATCTACATAGGGAGCGGGTCCTCTTCACTGAGTCCACCATGTTGCTCCGCCATGTTTCTACAGTAGCCCAGAATGGACAAACCAAACACTGGCTCTAGAGAGAGCCTAAAGTAGTGTTATTATGGTAAGGATGGCCTCAGTTGGTTGCAATCTGCAACCACACGACTAGAAGCCACCAAAATCCCGGACACTGTATCTTTAAATCCTGACTGGAATGTAATTAGCTTTGCAGGTGATGGACAAGTTAAAATTGGTCCAACATAGAATGTTAACCTGATGATAGTGATAGATGAAAAGTCCAATTCACCCTGAAGGGACCTTGAATATTTCACTAAAACCAAAATTGTCAACCTCATGGTGGCGCTAGAGGAAAAGTCAGGCTTCATCCTCTGGACACCATAAATGTATGTACAAAATTTCATGGCAATCCATCCCATAGTTGTTGAGATATTTCAGTCTGGACCACCTGACTGCCACTCCCATAGAGCCATGCTGCTGCGTGGCTTAAAAGAATAAAAGCATCAATTTTTTTTTTTTACGATATTTGATTTTTTTTTATTAGTGTTTTGACACCAGGAATCAGTGTGTTGACATCTTGATGAGAGCACTCAGCTGTTAGCTACCAACCTTGACCTTTAAACCAACCATCCGGGTGCCGCATACTGTACGGCAGAGTGAAGCTCAACACTCTGAGCAAGTCAGCGCGTGTCTCTCAGCTCTGGTACTGTCTCCTGCAGCGCTCCTGTATTGAAAACCGATGTCCGCTGATGGATGAAGTTTTAGTATTAGAGTACAACATGTGTAGTGAGGAGTTTGTGATTGAGAGAGGATTTACAATTAATGGTACAGCAAAGGGGATCAATTGCAATTAGGTGTCTGTAACACACTGTGGCTGATAAGCATCCCCGCCATCGATCAACGTGCCAACACTACGGTCTCGTGAACCTGAGGCGCTCGCCGCGTCTTCTCGCAGCAAACGTAATTGACCCCACAGGGTCAATGAACAAAGCTTAGGATTTGTCATGGCTCCGGGATGATCCCTCATGTGAGGGGAAAATAGCAGGCTTTGCATTTGCAGTCATACTTATTTTTATGCAAATGCTCAATAATCTATGAAAACACTGACACAGTTGGGGCAAAATGGTGGCATCATGCTGTATGCTAATGCTAAGCATGAAGACTGTGGGATGTTTTGAATTCTTCTGCATCCTCAGCAACCCAAAGATTAGCTCCAGGAGTCAAAACAGAGCTGAAAATGTCAAGTCTGGTCTTTTGACATCTTGGATTTCTCATGATTTTGGCCACAGTTGGACATTTAATAATTTTACTAATGTTATATAATTATAGTTCATGCTTTCTATGTTTGGTTTATTTTCTCTGCAGCACTGCAAACATTCAAAGGGTTTCAGCTGTCTAAACCTGTGTACTGTACGCACTGAGCCTAATGCCTCTGTGCTTTGATCAGTATGTTACTGTGCACTGATGATTTGGATGCTCTGAAGTACTGCAGTGAGTGGATTTGCAAATACAGTAGATGCACATGTTTTCTGATCTTTTGCAAAAACTCCACCAAAATGCCATGTCCTTGAGCTTACTGACCCGTTCTTACTCAACACTTTCTATCAAAGAAACTAAATACTAAAAGCACAAAATTTCACATGAATAGATAAACATTTGGGAAATTATAAACTTTAAAATGCGTCCCCAAATCCTATGACAGAATATTAGGACCATTGTAGGTAAAAATAATAATAATAATAATAATAATAATTACGGAGATTAAATGTGACTTTTAATTTGAAATTCTTGATTTTGAGACAGCATCATAGAATACAGAGAGGAACAACTCACTCTCCTTACTTTAGTTTTTGATACCTAATGAACATTGCCAAGCTAATCCTGTCAACCCCGTTGCACTTAAACTGTGTGGAAAATATTAAAATGTTGTAACACTGTATTCAAATGAAATTAAAAATCGTAGATGGATGTGTTCATGAAAAGGGTTTGCCATTTGCGACATCAATCCTTGTCACTGGTCCTCTGCACTGATTAGCCTTTACTGACACATAATTATAGTTGTTTCATTTTAATTAAGAAGATGGTTTTAAAACATATTTGATTCAAAAGACTGGCTGTAATTTCAATTTACACAGTTTACAATGGCACCAATCACAGCAGCAGCAGCAGCAGAGAGAGTACAGTGCCCGGAGGGATGTTGACCCTGTCGTACTGTACGGCTGCGGCGTTTAGAGAAAGAGAGCGAGAGAGAGAAATGGAGGCAGGATAGATTAAGTGAGAAAAAAAAGAGCATTCAAGAAATGAGTGAGAAAGAGCAGAGGCTAAAGTGAAGGAGATAGAGAGCAGCTCGGCAGAAGTGTAGGCTGGAGCCAAATGTCACCATATGTCAAAATGTGTCTATTTTATATATATTAGACACAACGTCAGCATGTTAACATGGTAACCGTTGAGCTCAGGCTATTAGGTGAGGCTGACAACGGTCTGGCTATGGTAATTGGTTTATATGCATAAAGCGGCTTATGTTCATGTTTAGAATTTTCTTGTATGTGAAGTATGACTGTCAAAGAAAAGGTGGAAGTGACGTTATAGCAAACACAAAACTCCTTTGGGAGGAGATGTCTGTTACTTTGACGTGACTTCACCTTAAACCTAAACAAACCTAGAATACTATAATTGTGGCAGATCAGAAAACATTCATATAAATCAACTGTCATCAGTGGTGGAAGGCAACTACATTCACAATACATTTGCATGCAAGTACACTATATTAGCGTACAATTTTGAGGTACTTGTACAGTACTTCACTTGAGTATTTCCATTTTATGCTACTTTCTACTTCTACTACTCTACTACATTTTAGAGGCAAATATTGAACTTTTTACTTCACTAAATTTACTGGATACCTTTAGTTAGTTGCAGATTATTAATACAAAATATCATCTACTAATGAATTAGGATGTGTTATTATGAATTAAGTAGGGCTGTCAAAGTTAGCGATAATAACACGTTAATGCAAATTCGTTTGAACGCCACTAATTACTTAAACGCATTAACGTAACTTGTGATTTAGAGGTTGTAGTGGGCTCAGTTTTAAATCTAGAGTGAAGATATTGAACAGATAATAAAATATGTGATTAATTTGCGATTAATCGTGATTAAATATATATATAAATATACATTAATGTGCGTCACTAATTATAATCCAGTGATATTCTGAAAGTATATTTTGATGATAATACTTTTGTACTTTTACTTAAGATTTTGAATGCAGGACAATATTACTACTTTTTCTTTAGTAAATGATCTGTGTGCTTCTTCCACCACTGACGGTCACATGCGTTTTAGAAAGACGCTGACAAACATATTGCAGGAGTCGGCGATTCGAAAGGTAAAACCACCTATTTCTTCATTTAGTTTGCAGGACTTGTTGGACAAAGTAAAGCTTAGATTGATGAAAGTTGAGACACATCTGACAACGTAGAGCTGAGTCTTTACCTCACTAATGAGAAAGATGTAAGAATAGCAAAGTTGTTGTTTTTTTGCTAGCGTCGTTATAGATTCACTCAAATGTTAAAATTATGTGCACAATGTATTGCCTATTTGGTCTTGGTGTTGCACAGAAATGAGCTTCCTTTGGTCTTGACTTTGTTGTACTCCCTTTCATGCCATGAGACTAAACGAGATCTGTTCTTAAGAACTGATTCGGATTGGGCAAAGTTGGACCCACATTTCACAACATGGAAAAAAAATCCATGTAAAGTTCCATAAACTCCATTCTGCAGACATCGGACAGGTTTGATACATTTGTGCAGAAACCTCCCAGCTCAGCTGCACAACTGGAGATCACTGACCTTGACCTTGAATCGCTCTCGTGGATTAATATGGGCAACTCTTCCCCAGAGTGGTCACGGTGCTGATTTATGATTTTGAGATGTCGGTACTGATGTGCGCACAAATCCCTTCTCCTCCAGTTTATATCGAATGACTTTATTCACTATTTCTGTGGGCTTTATTTAGCGTATTCTGTATGTTCTCTTCGGCCCAGATGTCAAGCAAACATCAGACTTCTGCAGAAGTCCAGGACCAGTGTCCATCTCAACAAATGCTGTTTTGGTCCACACCAGAATACGATTACTGCGTTCACAACTTAAACAACACTTAAAGTGTTTTTGCGCAGAACAGACTTTTCATACAAGCATTAACAAATTCATAAGTTACAGTGTAATGATAAGATTTTATTATTAAAACAATTAAATACAGGTTAGAATGATACCTAAAATTTTGAAAAATAACCATGCTTTCAGTAAAGGTCAGTGTTACAAAAGAAAGAACAAAAAAACTAAAAAGAAATAAAAGCCAGGGCCTTAACACCATTATGCACATTAACCTATTTTATCATATCTTACTTACAATATAATAACAAACTTTTATCTCCTATATATCAGCATGCACATATTGTTAAATACAGTAAGCAACTCTAATTGATTGTTTATGTTAGAACAACCCACAATATGCCACTAATTATTCTGTGCATAAATATAAAATCATTACGCCTGCATTTCCTCTCATCCTCCCTCATTATACTTGATTATTTAGACAAATATGCCTTTAATTCCTGTTTGTAATGCAAAAGCTGAGACCATAAACAGCTACTAAAATGCATGGCAGCATCCTGTGACACAGTGGTATTTGATCAGAGGTCAAACTGTGGCATCAAATGATAGCAGTGACATGTTTGGGGTTTTATTTCACCACATTTTAAAATTCATTAGATCCATTTGATCTCATATCTGATCCTGTGCAAATTGAATATTTGTTCATTCTCAAACTGACAAATAAACAGTCAAAGTACAACTAATCTAAATCCGTGTTTTCTCCTGGTTACAAAGCTCTTAATACCCCTCTAATGCAATATGCATACTGTAGCAACGCACAGCTTAAAACCAGCTTCTCTGGGAAGGAAAACTCCACCATCGAACAGAGTACAGCGCTTGGGCAGAATGCTGAATTACACTCACTTTTTGCTGAAGCTAAATACAGAGAAGGCAAAGCAGAACAAAAATCTTACAGCCAGCCATCAACGTACTTTTAGTTTTAGAGGAGAATCTCACTCACTGCACCTGTGTGTTTGTCTAAGTGCCAAGAGGATTACACAGCTAACACTGGCATCATCATTTCCTTTCTCGCGTGTTAAAAGTAACAGTATGACTGCAGGCTAAGAGGGTTAATACCTTGAGTGTTAGCAGGAAGAGCTCTGCGTGTGTAGACATTATTCAAATTCAGGTTCAACAGATTGCTGTGCGACGCTTACACGCTGGATGGTTTGAATCTGTTAATGTTACTTCTGCTCTAAACTAATGTGTATGAATCAATATTATTCTACCACTGTAAACGATTGTGGCCAAGACAAATCTCCACTGTGTTAACACCATTTTAATTTGAATTCAACTTACTGACGTTTTTGTCAATATACCGGTTCGCTAAGCTCTGACTCCTAGTTACTGTTGCTATGCCTGTCAAGCTTTTTATTCTAGCATGGCACATATGCAGTTTACATTAATAATGGGGGCAGATTTACCGATCAAAATGATTATTTATTATCATTATTAACTTAACGCACAGGACAAGAACAGCGGTCTCCTGGATAAAAGCCTTGTGTTTGTTGGACACAGTGTCTCTTTCGCTCTTTAAACTACGTCACCACAGCACTTTCACTTTCTCTGTTTACTATGGCTGCAGATGAGTTTACTTTGTAGTTAATTCAAAGCCCGGTGCTTTTCATAAAGGTACTAAAAGGTGCCTTGTGAGTTGGTATCACGCGGAGCGTCGATGGGTGTGACAAAGCGTCAGTAATTTACGCCCTGGGAATGTGAACGCGCTGCTTATATACAGTCTGTGGTAGCTAGCTAGTATAAGCTAAAGTGGACACTAAAATAGTTGGTTGAATTCTGAGATACTGAGATACTAAGTGCCTAGATATGGTTGCTAAGATAACTGTCGGTTTGCATAGGCGTCATTTTACAAGATCGTTATTTAAACCGACAACTTTAAAATACAATTCCATGTTACTTGATGTTGTTGTGCAAATTGTCTGTAGCTTAAATCGTACTGCTGCTTACTGGACATGCAGTTAGTACATCAACATTGGATATTGCTTCAGATCAGTCTTCCACTTGAAGGACGTTATGGGATCTGCCTGCATTCGTTATGGCTCTGTGTCATCTTTTGATGGCTGTGAGGAAGTGAGACATGACGTATGCTTCTGTCTCTTGTCATCATGAAATAACCAGAGGCAGTGCAACTATTGCAATTATTCAATTTATTCTGATGATACTGATGTTGCCGCACTTGTATTCTTTGTAATCTATGATGCAATAGTTACACAAGGTGCATCAATAAAACATCACACAGACGTGAAAGCCAACGAGCTGTGTGACATATGAATATGCTGATGGGTTGATTTACATGTTTTAAATGGTTTCAAACTTTACTAAAGGCGCTCTCTTTCTGCAATCAGATACAGCATCAGACTGACAGAATTAGGTGAAATAAATTTGAGGTGGCACTTGGCAGCCCCAAAGAGACTGGCTCAGCTCCAGTCTTAACATGTAGAGAGACACTGAGACGTTCAACCTCTTTGATTATGAAACGCAGACCAAAGAGGCCATGCTCAGATCAAAAGGAAAGTTAGAAGAGGTAGAGATTTGCAAAGTCAATCCCCACCACCCTGTTAGCTTCAGATACACTGCTTGATAAGGTCTCGGGATCGATACGCTGATGGACATGGTGACAGAGGCAGCGTGGTTATGTACTCCCAACCACCGGGGTCTTTTCATGTGTTGTGTTGCGACAGGATTGGCTCATCATGCTGGACCTCGACTGACCCATGAACATCTCCCGTGAACAGTGTTTCCTGGAGTAGTGTGTACTTCTTAAAATCTGAATTTCACAGTGGTGGAAAGTAACTTCAGTACAATTTTGAGGTATTTTCGGTAAAACTTCATTTTACAGGTCTGCAAATTTCATGGTAATTAGGTGATAATTAGCAAGTAACCTATTTGAAATTTCTTTGGAATTGCTGCCAAATTACCCCAATATTTACCTCTAAATTTATCGAGAATGATTTTATTATAAACATTATTATAGACAATTGTTTGCTTCCACCTTTGTGGCAACCGTTTGGGGAAGGACCTTTCCTATGTCAACTTGACAATACCCCTGTGTGCAAAGCAAGGACCAAGTTTGGTGTGTAAGAACTTGACTGGCCTGCACAGACCTGACCTAAACCCCATCAAACACCTTTAGGATGAACTGGAACGACGACAGCGAGCCGGGCCTTATCACTAACATCAGTATTGGACCTCACTAATGCTCTGAATGTGAGTAAATCCCTGCAGCCAGATTCCAAAATCTTGTGGAAAGCCTCCCTAGAGGAGTAGAGTTTGTTATAGCAGCAGATATAACGCCCATGGCTTTGGACTGAAATGTTAATCAGTCCAAATCACACAAGGGTGTAATGTTCTGGTGTCCACATAGTTTTTGCTATATTATGAAAGAGACCATTCTGCAAATTGAGTTCTTTAACTTTTGATACTTAAAGGTGCTCTGTACGATATCCAGAGCATTAATATAGCAGCAAACAACTATTTGCTATGTAAAGATATTGAGGAGTAATGCCTACCTGAGCAGAGAATGAAGTCGCTCTCCCTCTGTGTGTGTTTTAATCAGAGCTTCTCTGTGCTTTGTTTACATAGCCGGGCTGTCATGCGTGCTTTTAGTGCATGTTCGTGCACATGAGCGTGCCCCACTGGCTAGCTCACGGCCGCCACTCTGCATTGCCCTCATACGGCGGTTACAGCTGATAACGCCGTCCTGACCGATGTTACCATTGTGGAAGCGTAACACCCACCCTCTGGTTCCCCCCCAGGTTAGCTCTGTCAGCACTGGTGCTGTTGTTGTTTTCACTGTTACTTTTTGTCCTTATTACGGGTGAAGCTCCAAATAACACTGGATCCTACACTTCCCATAATGCAACCCGATAGCATCCACACCACCAGTTTGTAACGCAGGCGTCCTGATATAAATTTGTAGTCTCCAAGCTCAAGCTAAGATACAACTGTTTTCACATGCTGAGTAATACTCCCTGTGATTTGTAAATTGATTTTTTTCACATGTAAACTTGGTGGACTGCCCCTTTAACGTGGATACGTTTTCCACCACTGAGACTTCCCTTATCCTAAGAGCCTACTTTATTTTGTCTGCACCTCTTGAACTGCATACATAACTTCAGGTAGTCTTTACAAAAACACAATAAATCACAAAGGTTTCCTCTCTTCACCTTCCTCTAAAAACTGAAACCATATTGCTTTGGAAAACGTATTGAGCCGAACTGTGGGAGATGTGCTCCCAAATGTTGTTTTCCTCGCCGGTCTAATGGAGATTCTGCTGTTACTGACACTAGGCCGTCAAGAGAAGACAGTACCCCTCCTTCTTCCACCTCGCCGACTCCCTATGTTCTTATCAGCGGGAGGGAGATTGAAAGTTTCAATTGGTTTTATCGTATCAATTGTCCAGACTGACATTCAAGGTCCGGACTGGCAGCTTTGTCATGGTCAAGGAAAAATTCACTCTAAACAAAGTTGCAGGGAGCTCTTAAGGGAGATGCAATGTCAAGTTTTGTGAATGTTATGAGACAATGACATGTCAGTGTATAATGCAATAATGTGAGGGAAGGTATTTAATATTATCTAATTACTGTATATTACAGAATGTATTTTCGAAAAGTGCATTCATTAGAAATATTTACGTTCACGACGTTTTTGCGTCGACCGTAGTTCTTCTACACGCTTGGCACACGGGAGAAGTTTCAGTTGGTTGCAATCTGCAACCTCACCGCTAGATGCCGCCAAATACACACTGCACCTTTAAGTTTCAAAGATCTGAAAAATCCTATCGTCCTATACAGAAGCAATTCCTAAACTCATGGCTGTGTCCTATCCTATCTCAGACCTCCTATCTTATCTTAAGAAATCCTAACTATTATTGTAAATGAGATTCTCGTCCTGTCATGCCTGTATCTTTGATTAGGATGTACCGGTAGGCTACTCGAGATGGACAAGCCATAATACCAACGGCTTTCACTTGCTATCATGGAAAAGAAAGACAGGCGTTCAATTTTAGCTTCGATAAAATTCAAAATGAATCGTCTTGGCAGCCGATATATATATACCCATTAATACATGGTCCCCTAACCCATCATACAGTTTGAGTAGCCTTTCAATCATTATATTTCGGAGTTCATGTTGTTCCCTATCTTCAGTAACAGTGCTACTGCCATTTTTTGGCAGTTATTTTGATTTTAGGACAGGGTCCATGTCATCCTAATTTAGGATTCCTAACTTGAGAAATCCCTCAGTTAGGACGCTTCTGTAATAGCTAAATTTCTATCCTAAGATAAGATAGGATTTTTTACTAAATGCAGTTAGGAAACATGTTTCTGTAATACCAAACATCCTAAATG
This sequence comes from Sebastolobus alascanus, assembly GCA_916701645.2. Taxonomy (NCBI): domain Eukaryota; kingdom Metazoa; phylum Chordata; class Actinopteri; order Perciformes; family Sebastidae; genus Sebastolobus; species Sebastolobus alascanus. The sequence continues at coordinate 1,151,883 of CAKAOJ020000102.1, read as the reverse complement.
TCTACCTAAACTGAGATAAGATAGGATTTCAGACCTAGGAAGTTTCTGTAATGAGGCCCCCGGTGTCTATCCCAGCATGCATTGTGCAAGAGGCGAGACACACCATGGACAGGTTGCCAGTGTATCAAAGGGATAACACACACAGACAACTCAGGTTTGAACAGAGGACCTTCTTGCCGTGAGGCAAACACTGAGCCACCGTGCCACCCAGTCTTATCCCTTGAGGCATTATATCCCTTTGTGTCTTTTACCTTTTCATGTTGTTGTTCTATAGTGAAAATGCATGTTGGTTTATTTATTTCCATGAAAATATGAAAACATGCTGGTACTTAAACTCTCAAATAAATCACTGTGGCTTTACACTTGTGTATGTGGTAAAAGTTAGAGTCTATAGCTATGCTAGCGGCTCTCTGCAGGCTGTTCTCATACACCGTTCGTAACTACAGTATGCCTACAAAAAGTAATGCAATGTGATTCGTATATATCCCACAAAATCAGTTTGTATGTAATGCATGTAAATGTGAACCAGGAAGTATAAAGAGCGACAAACGGTACGTTGGAAGGAGGTCGGGTTGGATGGGCGGGTCAAAAAACTTTCCATCCAGGAGGCAGGTGTTCGTACCCTGTGTGAAACTAGAAGTCAACGTTGATTTATTTTTCACGTAACTTCCATACTTAAGCTACGCCACTTCCGTAGTTATTTTAACCCAAACCCAGATCTTTTCCTAAACCTAACTAAGTACTTTTGTTTCCTAAACCTAACCAAGTTGTTTCCTGTGAAGACAGAAGTTTATTTTGAAAAAGACTGTATGCATGTAACGAGCAGAAATTGACACTAACACTAACATTAGCTAATTAGAACTAAACAGGAAGTACAGTTGAGGCTGATGGGAATGTCATTTGTTTTTGGTATTTGGTCATAAACCAAAATGTTGACCTGATGATGACGCTAGGTTGAAAGTCAGGGGATCACCATAGTTATTAGAATTCATCCCGAAGAGGACATGAATATTTGTACCAAGTTTCATGGTAATCCATCCAAAGGTTGTCGAGAAATTTCACAAAAAAACACAAATGTCGACCTTTTGGATGGCGCAGGAGAAAAAGACAGGGGATCTCCACAGTCAGTAGGATTCATCCTCTGGGGACGATGGATATTTGCACCAAATTTTATGACAATCCATCCAATAATTGTTGAGCTATTTCAGTCTGGACTCAAGTGGTGGACTAACATTGCCATCCCCAGAGTCAGGCTGAGCATGGCTTAAAACATAATATTAGTTTAACCCTGACAAAAGACTCCAAAGAATATAGATTCTAGTGCCATACAAAGGCAAATCCTGGAGCTCTTAGTAATTATCTATAATTCACTGGAGACTGAGTCTGTGCTGAACATTTGTTTAAGCTATCACACCCAAATTAGCTTTTGCAATAATAGTGCTGATAGGACTGAACCAGGAGGTTTAATCTGTCCGTCTTATCTCATGAGTCAAACATAGGAAATATCCACCTTTTGGAATGAGATAATTCTGCCATATCATCTCTTATATTTGTTTTAGAACGTCCTACAATTAAGGTTGAGTTTTTAGCACTTGTTACCTTGTGTCAAGGTGTCCTGTTTGTCAGTGAAAAGAGCTGCTGGAGCTGCTTGTCGTAACAGGTTTACAAGTTTCTTATTCTTGTCAACTTTGTGAGGTTAAAAGAACATGTAATGGGAAAATCAGGAGTTAGTATGTACTTCATTGAAGTTATTCCAAGGTCACGAAGTTGACTTGTCAATATGTGTCAAAATAGGTTCAAATTCAATCCACCACCTACTGTCAGAAACTGTGCTGCTTGTATTTAGAGACACATCTCAATGGAAACATACAGTAAGTGTTTATGGTTTATTTATGGTTGGGCTTAAAATAAGTATGTAAACTAAGTAAAATACGTATGGAAACAACGTAACGGAAATAAGGAAAACACGTCACAAATGTCACTAAAAAACACGTCACTAATGTAACTTCAAAATAACTCAACAACACTTCGGGAGTCTTTCTCACTTATTATTCTACATCACTAGCTCTGAGCGTAGCATATTTACGCAGATGCCTTTACATTACAGTCAATACAGACTACATGGCACCACGCCAAAAGCAAGAATGGTGTTGTTATTGCACACAAACTGACTTTCATACACCATTTAGTGCGACCGGGCTGTGTTACAAGTACTGCTTTGGTTTTCACTTTTTTTCACTAAGATGGGTCATTTATCTGATCTCTGTTTGTTCGGTATTTATTTATTTAGTGAACAATTTACAACATTTGTCAAAATAGAATCAACAACTGATGTTAGAGGTGTAAAGATTTAACAACTGCGTTTTGATTCAATTTCCTGTTCTCTCAGAACGATGCAGCACATCACGATTCAATTTGAAATGATTTATTTCAATGCTTACAAAGTTTAACAGCTCTAACAATGTAAAAGCAACAAATGCCTGAGGGAAAGATAAGTGGGGCTTCAAACAGAGAAACAGATACAAGTGTTCCACTAATGATAACACTTTACAGGTTCAAATTAGCAGCTTACATGATGTCACAACTCCTTCATATACAACAATATACCTTTTAAGGATTAAAGGTGTGGATTGATTTAGTATTTTATCTTTTGATCTCCCGCGTTAAGGTTCATTATAATTATAATTATCTCTAAAATATTCATATTCAACATTTCTCAGCTGTTTTATCCTGTTACAGTACAGAAAGTTTCAGGTGCTGCTGTTTATATCTGCAAAATCAGGAAGAAATTATACTCTGGGGCAATCCTGCTGTTTGAACAGAAAAGACGCAGACCAAAAATAGGTGCATGACTAAAATAGATAGGAAATGAGACAGCAAAATGCAGCCATGTGACACCATGAGGCCACATAATGGCTTTTGAAAGACTTCCCTGCACCACTATGAGTGGTCCCAGCACTTATTTTGTGTATTCAAATGTGGACAATTTTATGTAAACGTCTGGATAGAAATAGCTTTTTTAGAGCATAATACACAGACAACATTTAACAACAACTTTTGGGGGGCTCATCATTTTCCTTAAAAAAGCAGGATGGAGAGACAGTGTAGCCTTCCAGCCAGAGAGAAACACAAGTGTCCAATAAATCCCCCCAAACTATTATAAAATATTAGCTAATCTTTTTACAATTCAGAATGACATGGATGGGGATTTTTTAACAGGTGCATTACTGCTGAAGTGCCTTGGGGGAAGAGATTAGCCACTGCGCCAACGCATGACTGCAGGACTGAATGAATAATGCCACGAGCTGAGTATTACTGTGACTGGCTACTGTGAGGACTGATTCTGCTGCAATCTGAATGTCAATATTTAAGCTTATACTGTATATCCCCACGTCTGACATTTGTTCACCCCGCAGATATTTTTGCAGCTTATAAAAATAATGTCGGAGTCTGTAGTAATTTGTAAACGGCATCTATTATTTATCATAAACCAGCCAGGGCAATAAACTTCCCGATGCACCAACACATCTACATATTAACTGCAAACACATTTGGTGCTAATATTCTTTTTTAAATTTACAGGGTGAAATGAAATGCTGTCTCTCCGTCGTGGCAGCGTGGTTGCAAGCTTAGGTGCAAAAATCAGGGTGGCAAAAATTAACAAGACATGCTGTTCTCGCCACTTGTCAGCTCGTGTCAAGATGCCCGTTGGCAAGCACTTTAACTCCCAATATCCTCAGATGAGCTGCTTGTGGCTGTAATAAGCGCTTTCTAGTTTGCAAATGTCATTCCCTCTGTACCTGGGTTTGGCTTAGTAATGTTCTTTGCTTATATAAAAACCATTCCTTAAAAGTCAAACTGAAATCGAAATTCATGTTTGCTAAGACATCATTATATCCTTGGTGTTTTTCATTCTACTTATTTGGGTGAAAAATGTAATTAAAGAGAAGAAATTAAAGTTTTATATATTTAAATGTTTTACCTGCATTAGTGTTCTCCAGTAGAGGTGTACAGAAACTTCATTATCTGTGTCTGTATCTGTATTCGGATAGAAGACCGGAGGTGTGCGTGGTTTATACCGGAAGTCACATTAAATCGGGCAATTTTCTAATCAAGTATTTCTAACTTAATATTCATTGGCAATGCTATTGTGCAATTTATGCATTCAAAGCATCAAATTGATTTAACCTCTCACCATTCCTGTAAAATTAGCCTAAAATGACTGTCCAAGGTTAATTGAAAGCTGTTAGTGAACTATTTGGAGGACATGCATGATTTTGGTCTCTTTTGAAAGGTAACACTTTTTTTTGTCAGAATAGTTGTAAGTGCTAATGGCATTGATTAATAGAGGTTTGAATACACTAAAGTAGAGGATACATTTTATTTCCGCCTGAATATTTTCTTGTAAAATAAATGCCTGCATATGACTATAGCTGGGACTTGTCAGCTGGAAAACACAATGGGACCACAGCATGACGCCTTAAGTTCAAATATGATAACAATACCACAGGAAATTAATATTTTACACATGTTTTTAAAATCATCTGTCTCTGTCTCTGTATTTGGATAGAAGACCCGGAAGTTAATCGGGCAAATGTTGTAATTTCTAACCTAATATTCATCTGCAATGCAATCTTTGTGCGTTCAAAGCAACCGCCGTTTTAAGACACGTAAAAACCCATTAAAAAAAACCCATGGACTTCCAGACGAGGGAACCGGAAGTGCTAAAATGTTAACTAATTTCCGGGTTTCTGCAGCACTCTATTGCTTGGTAGTGGCATACTTAATTGTTAATTTAGTAGTCAGTATGCAGTACATATAAATTGAGTATGCTATATGTTGTATGTTGTATGCAGTACGTCAGTATGCGATTTTGAACACAGCCTAAATGTCAAATCCTCGAGCACAACATGTTAGCCATTTTCCTGCTAATGGATCTTAGAAGCAACACTCATGTAGAAAGACCTTGACGAACAGATCTTAACTGCTCCGCCCAATCATTTCTGCAATATGGAACAGCTGTCTACCAGCAATACCAGCACAAATCACTCATTAATCACCTGTTTGTCTTAAATACTGCAGCACGGAGGTGGCCAAAAAGGTGCCAGCAATTTTATGCTTTCATTAGTGACTAACAGTGATGATTACCTGGAGGGCATTTGGAGGTGATATTCGTGTTTTATACAATTCAGAGATTATTAACTCTCTAACCTGTGCAGGAATAGCAGCAGCTTCATGATAGATATATTTTTGTTGGTAAGACAGAGCGATAAGGAGCCTCTGCTGCGACAGAGATGAGATCACAAAGGAGCTGAGATGTTAACATCGTCCCTGTTGTCCCTGTTGTATAATGCGTTGCTGTCGCAGGTCTTAGACTTACTACTTTTGTTCCCGTCCCCAGAGGTGGCTGCTTTCCCACCAACTCAAGGTAGAGGACATTGTCGGGACACGGCAGCTTATACATGTTAATGTCCCCTTTTTCCTATTCCACTCCTGTTAGATTGATGGCTCAGCAGTGGTTCTCATTGATCAATCAGACACAATCTGCGTCTCAAATGAACCCCGGCCAGGGGGATTGTGCATTCTTCCAGGGGAACCACATCCCTAAGGGTATGACAGTGTGCTGCACCGGATCGATTGTTTTCAACTTATTTGTGTAAATACTTTGTAACCTTGCCGATTTATCATCTGCGTTTCTTTGCCACTGTGTGAGAAAACTACAATAGATATCAACGCAGCCTGCTGACACAGGCCCCGGCTTGTAATTTCCATCTTTGCGGTCAAGTCTGGAGAAGGATTACAGGAATGATGGGAATTAATTATGCATTTCATCAGCATGATGGATACGTGCACGTTCGACTCAAAACTATATTTCCCCCGAGAACAGAGAGGAGTCTGCTCGTTCCTTCACTTACTCCTTTGAGGAATGCTGTCAGTTTTCACTCTCAGAAGATGAAACTTCACTAACATAAAATAAAAAAAAAAGTGATATTACTTTCTTACCACAGTGCCTAATGTAGGTACTTTTACTTCTTGTCAGCTAAACACTGTGTGGACAAATCTTCAGAGTACTGCATCTAAAAAACATGTGACAAACATCACTAACGTAACTTACAAAACAAGTCACTTGCCTCGAACACCGGTCTCAAAAAACGGTCCCCTGGTTGAAAATCCCATCCACGTCGCCTCCCGCCGCTCGCCATAACCAGTCTCTCTCACCTGTTATTCTACGTCACTAGCTCTGAGCGTAGCACATTTACGCGCATGCGTTTACATTGAAGTCTGTACAGACTACATGGCGTACAAATGACATGCCAAAAGCAAGAAAGACGTTCTTATTGCACACGGCCTACGTTCCACCCAATGTGTCCCCAACCTGAGAGCCTGGCCCTGCATTTTGCTTCAAACCTCTCTTGGCTTTGGTCGGTCATCTCTAATCTATATATGGGCAGTTCAGGTTAGGCTAACGCCTCTAAATACTACAATACCCATGATCCTCAGTAGGGCTGCAACTAACGATTATTTTCATTGTTGATTAATCTGTTGATTATTTTATCGATTAATCGATTAGTTTGGTCTATAAAATGTCGGAAAATGGTGAAAAATGGCGATCAGTGTTTCCCAAAGATCAAGATGACGTCCTCAAATGTCTTGTTTTGTCCACAACTCAAAGATATTCAGTTTACTCAAACCGATTAATTGATTATCAAAATACTTGGGAATTAATGTAATAGCTGACAATTTATCGATTCATAGATTAATCCTTGCAGCTCTAATCCTCAGTCTCCGTTGCTGTGGGGAAGACGGGCAGATCAGAGCAAATTCAAAATGCTTTGCTGTTGCAGTCGGGAACAAAACGCTAAACCATAGCTGCTGAATCCTTTTTCTTTTGAACTGAAATGCACCTTGGTAGTCGTAGTTAACTTCTCACCTTGTTTTTATACGCAGGCTTATAGCTTTGACTTTTTAATAACGAAGCTGGTATTTTTATAACATAGTTGTTCCCTTTTGTACAGATGATTCAATCTGGAGAGTTTTGTGTGCGTGTAAGCCGTAGAAGTGCTCCCAAAAAATGTTTAGAAAACCAAGGGCACTCGAAATAACTCATTTATAATGGTGCTTAAACTGTTGATAAAATGTTTTCCAGCCAATCAGAATGGTATTTTAATGTTGTTGCTGGTCATTTCAGTGCTAATTTTAACACTTCTAATAGCTTAATCATTAACAGTGCTTTATAGTTGAGCTTACCCATGCACGTTTTGTTTATAAAACATTTATCTGTAACGAAACAAGCAACTACAGCTGTTAGAGAAATATAGTGTAGGCATAAAGTTGCATAAGTTAAGTATAAGTACCTCCAAACTGTATTTAAATACTTGATCAAATGCACTTAGTTACTTCCCACCTTGGGCTATATATTTTATGGACAGAGACAAAACATTGCTGTCTGGTTCCAGGAGATTTCCCCTCGCTGCCCCGGAGTGCAGTTAGCGCTCATTTGTGGCAGATTCCTGGAGGATTTAGGAGACCTGCGATGTCTAACAAGTAGCTGGCCAGCAGCTGGTCGAGAGTTGGCTGCCGGCCATCAGTCTGAGCAGTTGGTTCAAACATTTCGTCAAACAAAAATATAAATAAACAGTGATATACGCAGCTTGCTTTAATTACGCGTTTCCTTAGAGAGTGACCAGGATGTATATATCATTTATCAGGTGAAAGATTTAGTTTTTGCTTGGATTTTTTCCTCAGAATAATGTTTAGAAGTCAATGCAACTTTTCAATTGTGACCCAATTTCTTTTCCCCTCCATCAGCCCAGGCGGTTGACAAATGCACGGTCTCATGTGGAGGAGGCAGACACGAGGAGGAGATACCGATGTTTCCTGTCGAATAGTTAGAGAGATCCACCTCAGGCAGCGTCAGCGCCGTCCTTATTTGTCATAAGTGTCCGCTGTTTCCCATGGCTAAAGACAAAGGCCAAAGAACGTATGAGGAACATGCATTTTTAATGTGACATTCTCATCAAATTCACCACAGTGGACTGAGCAGAATGCCAATGATGCTTTATTCCTCTTCCAATTACAGCGAGACGATGCAACAATATGAATGTAAGCCGTGAAGGGCACAACACTGCAAAGCCTGAGCCGTTCAGTACTTCGTCTCTTGTGAGCCTGAACTTGTGAACTTTCTATTGACGTCGGTGCAGTGTTGGATTAGGCGTTAACTTGTTTTTCCAAAGAGATATTCAAGAATCATTAATCAGAAGAGCACAACAATGGGAGGAAATGTGAAAAACAACGATGCACGCCTGTGTAAAATCATCAGTTTAATGTCAGAGCCACATTATCTTCTCTTTGTGCCTCCTGTGAGGAGAATGATGTCTTCGCTGATAGTGAATAATACAGGATATAAGCACGCAGTATATCACCATTACAGCTTGCATTATTTATACAACATGACATCCCTGTGAATGCTTATTTGACCAGGCTCACCTTTATCTTGTTGCAAATATGCTGACCATTACTCTGTGCCCATTATTTGACAGCGCTGAAATGTCACCGGAGACTGAGAGATAGTCGGCTTCACCGCTGCGTTCACAGAGAAGAAGACAGCGGGAATGTAAATAATCCTTGCTGGCACCAAACCGTAGCTTTCATCTCTGATGTTCTTTTGCAGTGGTCGGTCCGCACTCCATCATTATAATGAGGGAGGTTCAATTAGACAAGGTCTACAATGGGGGTTTTAAATGTCACAGTGCAGGTCCTGACATTTCTCTGTTTGATATGGAATCAGAATGGGAGCGGAGGAGTTCACAGGGAGAACTAATCTCAACTTCGGAAATAACAAATTCCACCCTGTCACAAAGCTCTGAGGGAAGGCTGGTGCGGCCACTTCGGGACATTTATACCCCAACAATGCTAGCTCGCTCCTGTTAGAGCATTCTAATGATTGAATCTATTAGCATTGTTTAGGTATGTAATTAGCCCTCCGAGGTGAGCATGTGTACGAGAAAAGCTCTGTGGGTATTTTATCCAAAAGGTTATTTAGCAGTCGAATAAAAAAAAGACTCAAGAAATGATAAACTTTTAACTCGTGGTAATTGGAGTGACCACAATTACCAGCGGGGCTGTAGTAGAGGGTAAATGCATGTAAACGCCGTTCTAGCACCTCTGAAACATCAATCCGTTCTCACTCCCAACTTGTCAAATACCGCCGTTTGGTAAGCGCCCCTCCGCATCGGAAACAGACGCAAGAAGGTACCCTAGTATATGACGAACCAGGCTTTCAACTACCTCAAATGTAAACCCACCCGTGGCGTTGTTTGACGGTCGGAGCAAGTGACGTAGTATTTATAGCGTGAGACTCCACTCAGGGCGGGCGGGAGGGGTGGTGGATGGGTCAGACAAACACAACACCATGTGAAACTAAAAGTAACGTTTACTTTTTTTGTCACGTCAGTCTTTAGTCACGTGACTCATCGGTATATATTATATAACAAATGTACTTATTTGAACCCAAACCACGATCTTTTCCTAAACCTAACCAAGTATTTTTGCTGCCTAAACAGGTTCTGCACTAGAAAAACCTTTTCCTAAGATATCATATGAGCTGTTGTATGAGGATACTTTGCATAGTTTAGAATCACAGTGAAAGGGAAGTTAAATCGCCTTTAGCTTCAGTGATGTGACGTATATCCGAATTAATATGTGGGTGGCGTTTAGTTATAAGAGGTAGTTGAATCAAATCTTTAAAATTTGATTGGATCGGAGGTGTAGGTGTTGCACCTACACCTCCCATCACTTGCCTTGTAAGATCAGTAAAAAGATGGAGGAATTGATAAATTAGCGCGTAATCATGCTTTTTCAGAAATGTAAAACAACAAACTACAAGCCAGGAAAATGGAGTTTTATATGAATGTCAGGGTTTTACTAGTCACCCCGGATCACATTTGATTGGATAAATTAGAGAGAGCAGAGGTACGGCAACAAGAGAAAACTCAACAATTAACACTATGACAGAATTAGAACTTGGAAAATGTGTTTTATCACGTTTGGGTCACTTTTACATTAGTGCTGATTTTAACCAAGTTTATATAATTAGCATGAATGTAACTCTATAGCCTGTAAACTCCCGCAAAATTAAGTTAATCCACTATTGTAGCAATTAACGCTAGAAGTCAAACTAGAAAAGTGTACTCAGTAGATAACCTTTAAATGATTGTTCTTTTGTGCTGTCAAAGCTTTGTTTACCTCACGACAAATCTCCCTTTAAGGTACATTTTGAACAGATAAAAAATTTGATTAATTTGCAATTAATTAAATATTTTAATCGATTGACAGCCCTATAAAAAAAACCTTTTTTGTGTTATTCTGTGTTAACTAGCTTGCAGACAGTGGAGGCACGCCTGTGTGTTTGGTGTACGGAGGCACGTGTTGCTGTGCAGACCACAACAAGGCGGTCCAAAATGTATAATCTAAATTGATATAGGGGCCGGATCAAAATTTGCGAGGGGCTGCATTTGGCCCGCAAGCCTTGAGTTTGACATGTGATCTATAATAAAGTCCTTATAGATTGTTTTTTGAGACTTAATACTGATTGGTCCATCTCTCTATCGAGACTGGCTGAGGTGAGGTAGAGTTGACCCATCCTTTATTTCACACTATGGCCCTGATTACAAGCACATGTAAACAACCGGGAGACTGTGGAGGACAAACAACATCTCGAGTGATTTTGCATACTCCGTGTCATGACAGGTCAATTTTTAAATGCGACCATATCAGGGCGAGGCATGCAGGAACAGCATGCCCTCTCGGCTTGAATGTCAAAAAACAGACTGTTGCCTTCCTATCACTAGCAGAAATAGTGGCCATACAGTGGATGAATTACCATCCCCTCCATGCTCCGGCCCGCTTCTAATAAGCGCTGGATTGTTCACAAAGACGGGGAGGAAAAAACCAGAGAGGGTGAAAAGATAGAAATCAATTTGTAAGTCTGTGCTGTGACTATTTGCATGGCGATGAAGGCCTTGAGTGTTCTGCAGCGTCCCAGACAATAGCGCCTGTGTTTGTTCTTCCCCGGGAAGTTTGAGAAGGGCAGAGAAGGGGAGAGAAGAAGAAGAAAAGGGGAGGTCGTCAACCGAGGGGATTACGCATTGTGAGAACCACGCGCATTCGCTTCTGCTATTGTGGTGACTGAATTGCTTTCCAGTACCAAGGCATTTAGTTAAGCAGATTGTGTTTCTTTACACCCCTGCGATGATCTCTCTTGACGGCGGTTGGTGACAAGTGGCTTGGGGGACGGCAGAATCACACAAACAGGTGGGTGTGGGTGGTGGACGCTATACATCCTGTAAGATGTAAGATGTTTAGATGCAATTTTATATATTTTCCAGGACAAGATGTATAGATGAATACAAAGAGTAAAGAGGCTTTCAGCATAAAAGCAGCAGGAATCCTGAGATCCGGAATAACTGAAAGAGTCCACGGGGTTCTTTTTGTTTGTCACAGCAAGAAATCAGCGTCTTTTAAGATGTTTTTTTTTGTACCTTCTGAAATAACTGACAACAATGTAACAGGAAAAAACTTTAAAGTGGATTTAATCAAGTGTACCAAAGAGATTTTTTAGAGTTGACCATTTCAAGCCTCTGTATTGATAATTTAAAAAGTTTTAAACACTTTTTTTCTTCCCATATTGAGTAATTGGCCTCTTTGTTCTTTCTTTAAGGTAGGAATTTCAGAAATGTTTCCAGTGAAATAACTTGTCCGTACAGTAGTTTGGTTCTGTTATTTAAGGGCAGCAGTCAGTGATGCAGAGATACCACATTTGTAACTGCAGAACATCCTCAGTGTATGAGGAGGAAACCTTGGCCAAACAAAGAAATGTGTGGGAACCGCTAACATGATGTGGCATTGCAGTTTACATCAGACTGGCACTTCGCAAAACATCAAGGAAAAACCGAAGGGCTTATGATAATAATAATAATAAATTGGACTTTTATAGCGCCTTTCAAGAAACCCAAGGACGCTTAACCCAAGGACGCTTAGATGACGCTATAGATGTCAATGCAATTTGACGTGTGTTTGGATTGTAATTTTGTAAGTTTATATGCATATATTTCTTGTTAAACAAACGTGTTTTATAGACATATTAATTATTATTTAGACCGTACATAGACCGTATATGATAATTAGACATAGACACCGTGATGTTACTCATTGGTTTGTGGACTGATGTTTTGAAGCTTCGAGTTAGGCATTTTGGCCGTCTTGGTTATTTGCAACCAGAAGTGACACGAGAGGGTGGAACTAAGTACAACCAAATGCTGAATAAGACATTTTTAGGCGACCAAAATGTTACAATTAACTTTCATGAACTGAAAACACACTGTGAAAGGGTTAAAGTTGTAAGACGAAAACACGGACAACTCCCATACCGGACAATGCCGTGGTAGCGACCTGTCAATCACAAGGTAGCCCCGCCCTAAAGCACCCCCTGCTTTATGGTCTATTTGACTCTAAATGGGACCATAATTTACTAAATGAACATCATGCTGTATTGAAGAAGACTTTAAACTAGTGATTGAGACCATAAACTCATGTTTACAATGTTTACTGAGATAATAAATCAAGTGAGAAGTAGGCTCATTTTCTCATAGACTTCTATACAATCAGACTTTTTGCAACCAGAGGAGTCGCCCCCTGCTGGCTATTAGAAAGAATGCAAATTAAAGGCACATCAGCATTGGCTTCACTTTTCAGACCCGGAGGTTGCCCACTGATTCCTACCCATAGACCCATAGATGATATGACTGGAAAAGTGGATACTGAAGTTTGGTTCTGCCTTTAAAATAAGTGTATTTAGATGATTCTCTGCTCTCTGAATGTTGATATTCCTTGAAACTTGATGTAAAACTTTTGCCACTAACTTCTTTTTTATCACCATAATTAAGTCATTATAGATAATTGCCTGTAGTTTAAATTCACCGCTCTCCCTCTTTTTTTTTTTACCATCAGTTAATTGTTTTTGATGAAAAAGAAAGAAATAATAGGATGAAGTCTTATCGCTGATAAATGTCAGAGGAAATTCGTGACACTTTGCTAAACAGTAATGATTTCCACTTGTGCACATAATAAAATCAAACAAATTACTTACAAGCGAGTACATGATAGCTTGACATTCCCCTGTTGTTGTAGCTCGGTCTCTGGACTCATTTGAGGTCCTGATTTAGGAAACATAAGCTACATGTCAGTGTTATTGTTTTATGGAGCTGAACAGTAAACAACAGGTCCCATGATAGGCTCCCATATGACCAATTAAGGACACGTTGTCTTGGAACGGTGATCTTAAAGAAGCAAGGCTTAACAGATGGATTTGTCCTCAACATTGCGGTCTATATTTAGATCCATTGTCACGTTTTCAGCTTTACACATTTTTCTATGAAGCATGAAAAACTACACAATTGATGCTCCTATAAAGCTAGCATGACTTAGCAGCTAGCGTCAGCAGTGCATATTGATACTGATGTGTCATCCACAATGTCAAGTAGAAGCTTCTTTTTCTTTATCGCCGCGTTTAAACATCTTTAACCTCATCCTGGAACCATTTCTACAACAGAGCGACGTTTTATTAGCTAGAACACATCACCATATAGGAAAATAATGTGACGGTCTCAGCACATCTGGTGCTTAACATTGTGAGACTGCAGCTCATTGTCATTCTGTCATGTGGTAGAGTAGCGTACTGTACATACAGGCTCCAGGAGGTCTGAAATGGGAGGAAGGCCTATCAGAGTTAATGAATGGCTGTCAACCACAGGGCACTCTGCATGTACTGCATGTCATGTCGAAATGAGATTTTCTTTTGAAAGGAGAAAATTGACCATTTAGAGTTCAATGTTGTTTGGGGATATTTTTAGTTTGTCTTGACTTTTCTCAGGACATATTCGCCTGTTAATGATAGCTGATTGATTGTATATTAAAGGTTCATATGGATTTATTTGATACTCTTAAAATCAGACTTTGTCAGGGTCACAATTATTATCAAGCTCTATCAAGATAGCTGTCACACATGGACATATGTATTTCCACCTTCCTAATACCTTTGCTATTTACAGACCTGGAGCTGGAAGGTTTTTTGGCATACCCATTATTTTCCCAGAATTTCATCACATATTTCTAGAAAGACCCATCTTGTTAAATTGGCACCTAAACATCTGTTGACCTGTGCACTCTTCCAGCCACATCAGTAAAGGCTGATACCCCCAGGAAGGATTTTTAAGGAGACTCCTTGGCATGTTGGCAGCTGAACTGTTGCTCAGAGTAACATCATTGAAGGCTGTTGTCTAGTTTTGGCCCAAGGCGTTCAGTTTGGGCGCGTGCTTAGCAGCCCCATGAAAGACCATAACAGCTCACGATTCACTGGCTACTAATTGGACTGTCACTCCACAATGCTCGGAGATATGAATACGGCCCGTAAAGACATACATAAGCACAAACACATCGTCTCATTCGCGTTCTGTATCGAAATTGAATTTCAGAAATAAAAGCCTGCTTCAGTAATTGATTTTACCAGCTCATTACAAATGGGTCTTGACATCTAATTTAGTTTTACAAGATTAAACATGAACATTATGAGCTGTAAAGCATTAATACTGAAAGTACTCTAACTGCTGAAACAACGTCTTGCAGTGTATTCTAAATTTCCACCGGGACCACCCATGCTAAAAATGCATGCACTTGTGTTCTTGTGCGGCACTTTGAATTAAAGCGTCCACATAGTGGGACTCTATATGTTATGTGCTGATATTACAGTGTCAAAAAAACTCTATTAAAACAGTTTAGAATTATGGCTGTTGTGTTTTCTAGCCCTTAATAACATCTGATCCCACTGAGTGCTGATGTATGGTTTGCTGTTTGACTGGAGGGCAGTAAAGACGGGTTCAGGGCTTCATGTCTAGACAAATAATTTGTGTTACGACAAGACAAAAGTCTGTAACGATAGGAAAGTGGAAGAACATCGATAGTTTCGAGGCAAACACACCTACGCTGCAGAAGCAAAGAAAATACTCTGTACTCTAATATGTTGGGAGTTTGTTACACCACAGAAACATCAAATTTGAATGATTCAAAATAATGCTAACTATATAAAATTAAGTTTCAGAATTGTGAAAAGGTAAGCAGTATTCTCTGCCCTGAAGGCGTTAAACAACGGCCAATCGTGGGTGAGGGTTGACTTTTATATATATGTATATACAACTTTTCTTGTTGGTCATCTCACTGCTGTTTCCACTGGCTGAGCCGGTTAACTTACGGTTTAGCTCAATGCTAACTTGAATGAGGATAAATAATTAAATCGTGCGGCTTTTCTAGACTTTCTAAATGTTATCAAAACAAATTCATCAAATTCTGACAGTGAAACAAGTCATTTTGCGTGGGTTGTGATGCTCAAAACTATTTATCCACTGCTGCAACAGTAGCGACGGAGTAGGCTACGGCGGAGCCTATTACGTAAGCACAAGTTTAACTCACTTGGTTGTGATTGGCCAGTGAGCCCAGTCACTGGCACACAGAGACGGCCGGTAAAAACATTATGGATTTTTTGACGGTCCACTGGGATTCGTCCCAGTACGCCAGATGGCCAGTACACCACTGCTAACAAACTGTACGCTGTAAGTAAGTGTTGTAACTCTCGATTGAGAGGGAGAACCACTGATGCTTTGTGCTTATATAGTGTTAGAGTAGGGGTTATTCTAAGGATGGCTCCAGTGCTTCTTTGAGCCATGATTTCAGGTCGTTTCAGGCCCGCCTAAAAAATTGTGAGCACTAAAGTAGAGAAAAACTGTCAAACTTCACAATTCACTACTATATAGTTTGCAGTCTTTTCACATGTTTTTACCAATTATTTTCTAACATTTATAATGTGTTTAGGAAAAAAATCCCTTTTCTGACTTCACCCAGACTTTAATTGCTAATTACTAAGAGAAAAGAAGAGGTTGACACCTGATTACCCAGAGCTGTTAAGAGATATTTTGGTCTCTTTGACAGTGTTGTGGATGGTTATTGTTGCTAGTAGAAAGAGAATGAAAAAGACACCACAGTTAATCTGTGTATATAAAGAGAATTTGTTGAACTCCGTTAACTGTGGCAGGGTTGTCAGTGTAAGATATTGTATTTGTGTTGTCCTGACTAATTTGCTGTCTTGTCTGACTTTCATTGTCCTCACACTCTTGACCCTGGTGCACATTATAATTGCATCGATTCGACTCATAGTTTGTCAGAGGCATGTGTGTCTCTGTTTTCCATGTCTGGGGAGACATTGATCTAATTAGAAGTCTTCATTAGTCAGCTGCAGAGTGCAGTGTCATGCTTAAGGAATGATGTTCAGGCCCTGCTCCCCCCCGTGAAACACAATACAGGGCCTTGTCTGAATTCAAAACAGAGGGCTGTTTTCAGACGCCCGTGCAGGACTGCAAGATGCGAGACAAAAAAAAAAGGAGAGTTCAGACAAAGGGTTTGTCATTCTGGAGTAAAATGCAATTCGGATCTGGCTTTCTTGCTTGAATTTGTTATACATCTTAGTTGTTGTGTAATAGATTTGACATAACTTGTCTGATAGATATAAGGATAATGTCATCATAGAGCTCATATAGAACAGTGGTTCTCAACCAATACCACGGTCCTGCCAGATGCCCTCAAGTACCCTTTCATCGACACCACCCACCATGTTGAATTCATTTTAATCTGGATTCTGTTTGTTAATTATATAAAAGGGGATATTATCAGCATAAAATATGGTTTTCATACAATTTGACTGTCAATGTTTAGGTGGTTTAGTTAAGTTTTATTTGCACTAATACTTGAAATGGCTGAAGCTGCAACCATTTATATATTACTTTTAGCTAACATTAAATATTTCAACCATTTATCCATTACATTTAGCTAAAGTTAACTATTTCAACCATTTATCCATTACGTTTAGCTAAAGTTAACTATTTCAACCATTTGTCCACGCTTGACTAACGTTAACAATTTCAACCATTTATCCAATACGTTTAACTAGCATTAACTATTTCAACCGTTTATCATTGAACTGTTTATTCATTATTTTTAGCTGATTATTTTAGCCATGGATCTAATACATTTCAACACTTAATCCCTTACTTAGCTAATAATTTCAACCGTTTATTCATTACTTTTAGGTAACTCGTTTACCTCACACTTGCTAACTAGTTTAGACACATTCTTAATCGCAGCACGTATTGTTCAAAGTTACTCATATTGGATTTTTTTTTTTTAATCAAATCATAATGTTTATTTTTTCCAATTAGTTGAACAGCTCTAGGATTTTTACACATACTCCCAAGCAACTGCAGAAATACCCCCTGAGGTACAAGTAGGCCTAGTTTGTAATCGCTGATAAAAGACATGCAGTCATCTTTTTATTTACAGCATGTAAACTCTTCAAGTTAGATTTGCCTTTTATATACTTATAATCCACTTCTGTTTTTACGCAGCCTTTAAATGGAGCTTTGTGATTTAAAGAAATACAGAATACTCCACATATGTATTTATAGCTTTGTGAAATTAAACACTTGATTTTTGGATTTTACACTACCGTGCTACAGATTTCAATTTCCTCATTTTGCAATCTCTGTGCACTGCTGGAAATTTCTCACACTGCAGCCATTAATTAAATTGTTAACTTTTATTTCAGAGACATGAGCATGCATACAAACCACATCATAACGAGATGGGATACAGCCCTGCCGGGATCATGAATTACTGTGCTGCTGAATGAAGAATGTGCTGCTGAATGAAGAATTGGTAACACTGGGCCAGTGAAACCTGCATCTCCTGTCCACTAACCATGGGAAGTGCAGAGGAAATGCACGGATGGACAGTAAAAATGAGCATGCCGAGTGTTTTGGCCATGGTTACGGCCTTTTCTATGATTCCTGGCGGGGTGCTGAGCGATATGAGAGGTACTCAGGGTCTGGAAGCCCAACAATTGGCCCAAGGGTCCACTCATCTGCACCGTCGCCTGAAGAGAGGCTGGATCTGGAAACAGCTGTTTGTCCCCGAGGAAGATCCCACTCCTCGCGTTATTGGCCAGGTACCACTTCAGATTGAATGTCCTCCATGTCCTTGACACGCTACTTCCCTTTAAAAATGCATGTTTTCTGGTTACCTCTGAAAGAAATGTTTACAAAAACATCAAGCTTACATATACCCCCTCCTCTTTTTGTAGCTCAAATCTGACTATGACCGAGGCGAGTTTTCCATCAAGTACATTTTATCAGGAGAAGGCGCCGGAGATGCATTTGAGATAGATGAGTATTCTGGGGAGATCCGGACCCTGAAGAAGCTCGACCGAGAGGAAAAGGCCTTCTACGTCCTTCAAGCCCAGGCTATCAACAGGAGGTCCAACGAACCAGAGGAACCCCAGTCAGAGTTCATCATCAAGGTGCAGGACATCAATGACAATGTCCCGCAGTTCCAGAACGAACCGTATGTGTCCAGCATCCCTGAGATGTGTCCAACTGGTATGTTTGAGAAAGACATGAGGAAAGTTATAACCGTAAAAAAACTACAGGCAGGTAGAACTAAATTTAAAGAGATTTACATTATACAATGGATGTGAATGAAGTCGCATTTGTGGTGCTCACAACAAGACAGAGTGACTTTTAAAATTTCAACAGCAACATCTGTTTCCAAAATCCATGTCCCTGTTACTCATTATAATCCACAGACTTCACTCACAGTACACTGTACAGTTTTTGCTGGAACTACATCATACCGAATAAATAGTCACAGTGACGTCTGTGGTTTACACAGAAAATGGTGAACACGGATTTTGATGAGATGTTGCTGTTGAAGTCAGTAACTTTAATTCAGACTGAAATATCTTGCAATTATTAGATAAGTTGCCATGAAATTTTGTACAGAAATTAGTCTTCTCCACAGGTTGACTAATAAATTTGGTGACCCCCTTTTCATTTAGCACCATCTTAAGGTCAAAATTCAAATGTGTACTACTTAAGTTTATGACAAAAATACTCTGCAAAACTCAAGACATTCTTTCTTTATTCTTAGTAGCAACTGTTAGCATGCTAACACACTAAACTGAGACCCTATACCTTCAAAACATCGGCATGTTAAAGGGAAAATTCGACATTTTGGGATTTGCTTTCTTGCCAAGAGTCAGACAAGAAGATTGATACAAGTCTCTTGTCTTTACGGAAAATATTTAGCTGAAAACAGTAGACCTTTTAAAGGTGCTAAATTCGTTTTGTTTATAGATAAAGGTTAAATATTTTCTATTAAGCAGATAAAAACGTATTATTTCTAAGGATATACTTTTAAAATGAATTTCCTTAACTTAAATCTCGACTGAAGACAATGAACAAAAGGTTATATGAATGTCTGTCATCTGTCCCCATTCAGGAAGCTAAAAGTATTGGATTCTGAATCGTAGCTTGGATGCCTTTATGGATGAATTCCTTAAATAATGTTATTATAACCACTGCCCTTTCATACCACAAACATTACCATTTCAATTTATATGTAATCTGCCTTTGCAGCGTAATATCTCACTCGTAATAAATCATAATGCATTTGACTCGGAAAGAGAAAGCGAGAGGGGAAGGTTGAAATGCTGCCTGTGAGGAAAAAACAGAGAGCTTTCTGGGGAAGAAAGAACGAGCTAGACGAGGATATGGTCAGTGGAGAAAAGGGTAGTTGGTGTGAAAGATAAAGAGGTGAAACTGATTCAGAGTGCGATGGAGAAAAAAGGAGCAGCAGGTGGATAGTGAGAGAGATGTCGCTATAGGGCTGGAGAGGTTGTCACACACACCTGCACAGCCTTACTGCGTTGTGAAAGGCCAACGCTGCTCCCCCACCACCTCCCCATTGTCAACATCCCTCGTCTAACCCTACCTCCTCCCCCCCTCCCTTCTTCCATTTCCACTGCTCCCCCCCTGAGCCAGACAGACAGACCCTGCGGGACTGTGGCATAATCACTTTATTTCCCCGTCGACTGGAACTGCTGCCTGAGCTAACTCTGACTGTGTGATCCGCTTCCCCCCCACAGGGACCACAGTGGCCCAGGTGACAGCCACAGATGCTGATGATCCCATGTTCGGAAACAACGCCAAGCTCATCTACTCCATCCTGCAGGGGGAGCCCTACTTCTCTGTGGAGCCAAAGACAGGTACAGATACAGAGGTTTTAGTCGTAATCAGAAGAGGCTGCACAAATCTCTCCATTCAACCACAGTTTGGGCTATTAGGGAGGCGCACTAGAGATTTGACTGTGCAGAAATATTGTTTAACTTCATAACGAGTGGGCTTGAAGGCAGACAGAAGGGCAGAAATGTTTCCAGTCTCAGACTGTTGAGACTGAAATCTGTTTTGTCTTTGGCTTTCTCCCTCTGGTCGTAGTCACTTTTGACAAGTTATCACTTTGAAAATTGTGTAGATTCCCCTGGCAACTTTATCTCTTAAAACAACTATTCACAGATTTATCTACTTTTCTTTAAACCATTGGGGGAAAATATGACTGTTTACACCCCTGACAGGAAATTGGTTCAATTGATGCCAATGCATGTACATTTACACTGCTTATCTGTGTGATACAGAGGTCAGTTGCAGCACTTCCCACACACATTTTTAGCCTGAACTGCGAAGAGTTGGGGGAGGGCATTATTGGCGTCAAAAAAACATTTACATGCAAATGAATGCAATGTATAAAAGGGCATATCTAACTTTTTTTAGGGAGCCAGTTCTTCATTGAGGAGTGGGCAGCAGTCAATATAAGTTGTAGTTTTGCTCGTGGCTTCAGTTAACCCGTAAGGATACGCCTGGAGATATTTTATATTTTTCTCATTGTCCACAAATCCCCTGAAAAGACCAAAACCAGCGATGAATTGATCCTAGAAGCAAGTATAGTTTCCAAAGTCTGATAGATTATTCTTCTGTGTCATAGAGCTCCATTGTTGTGTCCAAAATCTATTAAATTCTCATCAATGAGCCACAGTGTTGCACTGCTGTTCCTTCATTGCAAAGAACATGGTGACTTCACAGCCCTGCTAATGTAAAATACTCATTATGTAATAATCCGCTGTTGAAAATAGTCCCCAACAAATGCCGTATTTACTCCTGCTTGTGTAACGTTTGTTTGTTTTTTTAGTAATTTTTCTGTAGGAATGAATGGACTTGAGACTGACAGACATGAAAGTAGTGAAAGACAGACTGACAAATTGGTTGTGGTCTTTTCTTGGGGAAAGTTAAAGAAAAACACCCGTTTTATCCTTAAAGAGGATCTATTGTGCTTATTTTCAAGTGCATACTTGTATTTTTTTCTGCTAGAAAATGCTTACATGCTTTAATGTTCAAAATCTTTATTTTTCTCATACTCCAGAACCTCTTTTCACCCTCTGTCTGAAATGCTCTGTTTGAGCCCCGCCCCTCCCAAAAAGCCCAGTCTGCTCTGATTGGTCAGCTGGCCCACTCTGTTGTGATTGGTCAACCGAACCAAACGCTTCGGACTCCATTTTAGCTCCACTCTGACTAGCTTTGTTTGAGGGTGTGCCAAAATAGCCGCTAGGGGGGTATTATGCAAATGTGTTACTTGGTGACATCACCACGTTACGGAAGAAAAGGCAGGACTTCAAGAGCTTTGTAACTCTGCAGACCTTTTACATGCACAAAAACGATATAACACACGAAAGGAAAGGGAAAAATCACAAAAGCATAATAGGTCCTCTTTAAAAAAAGAAAAAGTTGATCAGGTGGATAAGTGAGGTGTGTTCATTAGACTAGATATTGCAAGATTAGATGAATAAGTAATTGAAATGATGACTTCTGGGGCAAAAATATCAATTTAATTTGCCAGGTCAATCTAATTCTCTTGATTCAAATTGTTGTTCTGTTTACTGTCGCCCACAGCCTCCTCTTTGTCGAGCCAGAGGAAGCATTAGTCATTTTAAAGCACTCTTGATATTTCTATGTATTAATAAAGCTTGCAGGCTTTAACTTTATTGTGGTGCAGTTTTGCTGCAAGCGCTCTCGAAGACTACCAGAGGCAAAGTTTACTTACTTTTTGTAAAAAGAACATCGAAAGCCACCCACAGATGCTGTCTTACAGTATACCTCCTCTCTGTCTGTCTCATCCCCCTGCAGGGATTATTGTAACATCTTGGACAAACATGGACCGTGAGGCCAGAGAGCAGTACCTTGTAGTGGTGCAGGTGAATGATATGCTGGGCCTCAGCGGCGGTTACTCCTCCTCCACCACCGTCACCGTCAGCCTGACGGATGTCAACGACAATGGGCCCACTTTCCAGCACCGTGAGTCACTTATATGAGTCACATAGTGATGCAAACACCAGGCCATACGCACACTAGGAATCAATGAGAGAACACGAAGCGTTGCAGACTGCGAGGACATGTTTAATATTATAGCTAAGAGGCATTTATTTGATCACACTTCTCCGGTTCGGGTGGGTGGTTTGCGCTGCCGGCGCCGCGATCGGCTGTACACATTTTGTTATTCAGCCGGCAGCCAAAATTAAAAGGAGACAGTCGAAGAATGAGAGAGAGAGGGTGAGGACGGGGGAAAGGAGATGTGGATGTTCATCTGCGCGTGCACGTGTCCACGTGTCGCCCACTGGATGAATTTAATCATTCACACATGAAAGGACATTTGTCATGACCTTTAGAAACAAACCTAGCCTTCTCAGTGATAAACCTCACTAAATGAATGCCCTGGGAAGAAATCAATTCTGTAGAAATGAGACAGCAAGGATGATACCTTTAACTATTAATGTCACATTCACATTCATTGCCGGCGCTACTGTAACCCAAGGATTCCATGTTGAGTCAAAAGGCCTTATAAATATTGTATGGCCACACTTCACTTTGAACTGTGCCCTCTGCTTTGTAATATAATTGGTAATTATTATCAGGGATTTTTTTTTTTGTCAGGAGCAGCTGGTTGCTGTTGAGTTCCTCCCAGTTGTGGTGGCAGCCATCCAAATAGAGTCACTCAAAGACACAATCACATTTTCTCATCTTCTTATTAGAGTGAGGCCGGGATTATGTGCAGTTGCCACAACTTATCTGTGACTCACACAAATTGACCCTCCACCACAATGTTCTTCCTCCTTATCACTTAACACACTAGCAGACTCTCTTGACTAGCTATTAACATCTTACTGTCAAGTTCTGCAGGCGATGTTTTGCTAAAAAAAACTTTTTTTATTTGTTGTTTTCCTCTCCAAACGTGAGTTATCATTACGCGCAGCAAAAGCACCAATTTGGTATCATCCAGATTGTTTATTCCTTTAGATATCCTATTCCGGCTAATGATGTCAACATGAAGGGTTTTTTAAAACATGCTTGTTTCTTCAGACCTGTACGCCTTCGCCGTTCCTGAAAATGCAGCCGTGGGCACCACAGTGGGACGGATTATGGCGCAGGATGGAGACACTGGCATCAACGCCAGGATGACCTACAGTCTGGAGGATGACCTGGAGGAGAGCTCCACTTTTATCATCAAAACAGACCCAGTGACGCAGGAGGGAGTGATACTGCTAGCCAAGGTGAACACATATACACTACATACATTATAATACCTTGTTAAATGGTTATTAAATACTTTGTAAAACATCTATAAACAATATTTAGATTGATAGTTAATATTTTGTTAATGGTTAATAATTGGTTTCTGGTCCATCTATCTATGTAATGTTTATAGATGTTTTACAAACAATTTCTTAAAGGTTTACAAATCATTTCATAATCATTAACACATACTTAATATATTATATTAAATGTTATATGTGTATATATGTGTAACAACAATAAACTGTCAATAAATACTTTACTAATGTAATCAGAATGTAATTCATCTCCTATCAGCTATGATACAATCGAGAATTTATAAACTAATTATTTCATATTACACAAACTAATGTTAAAATAACATACATTATAGCATTACTAATAATTAGTAAACGTTATTCATTATCATTTCATTGTTTGTTCACGGTAAAATAAATATTAACTAAGTTTAATTAATTTACCATTTATAAATGATGGTTATTATAAAGTGTTACCCCTCTTTCTCTAATACATGATTATTTTTATTTTAATCTCATGCTTGAAGGGCAGCAGTGTAGCCAGAAATCACAGTCTGGGTGGGCACATTAGGGCCATTAGTTTCTGAAACATTATTTCTACAAAACCTCCTTTTTAATCTCCGGCGTTTAGGATTTAATTAACACTACAGACACCAACGCGAGCAAAATTTAAAAAATCATTACACCTGATAGAGGGCACGGCAACACATCCTGGCACTATGCGCTCACACAGACAGCTGGCAGACACAACAGCAGCAGCATCAAAGCCTTCCAGACGTAACAGTGTAACAGGCTGGCACAGGGACCCACAACCACACACAGTCACACACCTGGCAGCAATATTGAGTCCTTTCCAGGTCACGAACGTATAGCACCATAGTCTGGGCCCATATGCTCAATTAACTACTGTATGCTCAGCTACAAAATGAGAATATCAGCACTGAAATTAGCCAGTTTTTTATCCAATTGACTCCTTAGAAGAGTGATCACTGTACGGTTAGTTTTGTAGGGTGACAGGTCGTGTATGCCTCCTCAGAAACTATGAACTGTCCAGTAAACTCTTTGTTCAGTATCCCTAATTTTAGGGCTGAATTAGCAGCCACATTTGTCTACTTACTGGTAAACTGGTTAAATAGGAGAGGTCTGTGGGAGCAGGTATCTTTACGAATGACAGCTGAAGTATAACTTTTTCTGTTCCTCACAGTGTTGTTGTATAACAAACTTAAAGAAAGCTTGGACAGTTTGGGAAATATGCTCATTCGCTTTCTTGACAAGACGGTAAATATTTAAGGCTCAGTGTAAATATGGTAAATGTGGGGCTAATTTAATGACTTTATATACTGCTGGGTAGCTTAACCTGTAATAATACATCATAATTTATTAGTTGATTTATATTTTTTATTATTAATCCGAATCTGCAAAGTAGCTAAAGCTGTCAAATAAATGTAGTCCAGTAAAAAGTACAATATTTGCCTCCAAAATATAGTTTATTGATCCCCCCGGGAATCAATAAAGTATTTCTGATTTTGATAGAGTAGCTGTAGAACGTATAAAATGGAATTGCTAAGTACAAGTACTTAAGTATTGTACCTGAGAAGATGTACTTAGTTACATTGCATCCGCTAAAAGTCCTAGATATATTTCTATTAGTTAAGATAACTCTTGTTTCCTCTCGGACTTGAGCTTCATACTTTTTCCCACATACAATATGCTTCTCCTTTAGAGCACAGGAGAATTCAATTTAGATGCCGTGGTAATGAAATAAAAAACACATTATTGACTCTGTCTCTGAATCATTTTGGAAATGCAATAATGGTTTGCATGCTGTTATATTATTACTGGCATCATAATGTTAATCAAAAACGCAGCATTATTTAAGTGCGTGCTCACAGCTGGTAGCTTATTGACATTGACTAAACAACTTTAACACCTAGTCGTGTCCGGCTCCCACGGGAATAATCATCTGTCTTAAGTACAAGTTGGCAAAGCATATTTGGAAAGCTGTTACTCTATAAGCTCGCTAAATGATAATGAACCAGGTGTTTTCTGCTTATAACAGCCACTGTATTAATATGAGTTGTTAAAAGGTATTTCTTCTCTTCACAGCCGTTGGACTATGAGACTAAAAGACGTTTTGTCATGGCCGCAGAGGCAGTCAACGACCACGTGGACACTCGTTTCCTGACTCTGGAGGAGTTCAGGGACAGGACAACGCTCAAGATCGTCGTGGAGGACGTGGACGAGCCGCCTGTCTTCCTCTCGGCGCTCTACGAGTGGAAAGTCCCTGAAAATGCAGCTGTGGGAACCGTGGTTGGCAGCGTGAGTGCCAGAGACACTGACACAGTCAACAATCCCATCAGGTACAGTAATGTGAACCGTCTAAACCGGGAAGAATGGCACCTGCCACCCAACTGCAAGTATGATAATGACGAGGAAGCTGGTTGGGGGCGGAACGTCCTCAGACAGCTTCCTCCACAGGGTGAAAAATCATTCCATTTCAAATGGTGTTACTGGCTCGGTGCATCCGTTTTTACCCTTGATCTCTGGATACCCTGTACATGCTCATATTTATCTCTTATTACTTCAGTGGGAAATGAGCCCTGCTGAATAAATCATGACAAATTATTTTTTATTTTTTTATACCTCACAGGCTTTTCTATCTATTGCCGTGGTATTATCACAAAGCGACGTGGCTAGGACGTGGGAATGTAATAAAGCACCATACGAGGTGGCATATGGAATTGAGATTTGCAGTCATTTGCAAGTGGGGCACGTTGCAGAGGAGACATCAGCAGTACTGGTGCCCGTAGTCCATCTCAGCAGAGCTTTAGGAGTGGCAGGTGCTGCATATCATCCTCAGCCTAGCGTCTATTACTGTCCCTTTGGAGACAGTGTCTCATTGATTAATAAATTCTGGCTGACATTTTAGGGGTTTCCACAGTTCTACTAAATATGATTAAGTTTGCTTTGGTCAAATTGGCTTATTTTCCGTGTTGTTATCAGAAAAGTGGCTCAGAGAAATGATTCATTACTCGGTGTGTTTTCACTCATTATGGTGCTATAATCAACTTGTATTAATGAGTGTTTACGGGTAACTTTGTTTTTCAACCTGGACCCTATTTTCCCATTTTTTTGTGTCCAAGTGACTAATGGGGACAACAGTTTTTGAAATTGGTCCAGTGTCGAGAGATAACGCTGTAATGCTTAGTTCACGCTACACGACTTTAGCCCTGATTTTCCGCTCCCTGACAGTTTTTGGCGCTCCCCCACAAAAGCTTCAGATCAGAGGAAAATCAGCGTTGGCTCACCGCTCGCACATCGGCGCTCGAGCGTCATGTGTTAACTCTTCAAAGATGCATGCTGAGAGGCTCGCCGATGCCTCGCAGACACATTCCAGATATCTAGCGTGCTAAATATCTGGACCTGTCAAGGACTCCGGCCACGAGCTACAGCCAATGAGAGCGCGAGACACGGGTTAAGGTGAAACCTGAGGGAGGAGGGGTCGCCTGTAACAACAGGAACTTTCTGTATGTGTTGCATTTGCAACACGGAGCAAAGTTGTTGTTGCACCTTGAGGATTAAATAGTAAAATAGACGTGTGGAAACCGGTGGAAACAGGCTATTTTGTGAACATGTGCCAACAACAACATCAGCAATGTGTTTCGCGTATCGTATCATTTACCGTGTATTTCTTGCGTGTTTTTGTGACAAAATGTAGTTTGAAGACCTCATCGGGGATTCCTCCTGGTGAAAGATCTTGTAGTGTGTGACCTCCTGTCTCTGGTCAGTCATGCAGTGTGAAAACCACAATGACTTCAAGACTTCTGATTACATGACAGCAAGTTGAGTAATGTGAACAGTGCTGTATGTGTAGTAATGTAATGTGTAGCAACACGTCACCTCGCCAGATTTCAGACTTCGCCTTGAGTGAGACTCTTTCCATAATGTCAGACAATCTGAGCCTGTCATGGCAAAAACAAACACTTTTAGTGGACTTAAATGACGGTGCCAGCTTGCCATATTGCAGCCCGTGAGCAGCTGCCGTCTACAGCGCTCTCCCTCAATACTGGATCAACTTCAGAAAGTGTTGCCCCTATTAGTCAGTTGGACACAAAAACATGAGAAAATAGGGTCCAGGTTGAATAATGAATAATAAGTTACCCTTTAAAGGTATGGTAGTGTGAAAGTCCTGTGCAGTATTTCCTTGATAAACCATTCTGTTTGCTGTCTGTGGGTGATAAATTTATGTTTTTTTTTAAGCTTATTTTTACATAAAAAAATCACTGGCCCTAACTTTGTCACTCACTATCAGAAAACAAGACACAGTGACACGTTTTGTCACAGCAGCTGTATCATTGTGTAGATAGTCTATTTTTCTATTCTAAAAAGACTGAGCAAAGTTTCTCTGTGTTCACAAGATTCCCTGTCACGCTGTTTTTAAATGATATTTCCTCACTGAAGACAAATAGAAGCCGTCGGTGGTCAGGTTTGAAATAATATTCAATTTGAATAACTGAACAAATACACAAAATTGTGTCTATGCCATCTGTGTGTGATGCTTTGTTTTCACAGTGTTGTCACACTAGCTTGTGTGTGCGCTCTCTTTGTTGGATATCTGTCAACAGATTAAAAAATTGAGCAGTTTGCCTAATTAATCTCCCTGTGGTATCACAATGTTTTGTTTGCCCAGGAAACAACCTTGCCTGCTAAACGTGTGTCTCCGTGATTTTTCTTCCAGATATTCGATTGACAAAAGGAGAGATAACACAAAAGCTTTCAAAATAGACCCAAACAATGGAACTATAACTGTCGCTAAAGCTTTGGACCGGGAGACTACAAACTGGCACAATGTTACCGTTGAAGCCAAGGAAACAAGTAAGAACAATTTCATGTTTTCTACAATAGCATCTTGTTGATATGGCACATTTATCCTCACTCAGTCATGAAACTTGTCCAGAATATCTTCACAGCAATGTGTTGATGACAAATCTTTGTCTCGAGCAGTGTGGTTCCCTGCCAGGATTACCCCAGGGGGTAGAGCAGTTGTCAGATGGATACGTGGAAAGATTATGTAGTAACTTAAATGTTCTCTATACGATATCCAGAGCAATAATATAGCAGCAAACAACTATTGTCTATGTAAAGACATAGAGGAGTGATGTCTACCTGAGCAGAGAGTGAAGTCACTCAACCTCTGTGTGTTGCAATCAGAGGAGTTGGAGTTATTTTAACCCAAACCACGATCTTTTCCTAAACCTAAGAAGTTTTGTCGCCTAAACCTTGTAGGAAAACCCACAAAAAATGAGAATTACTTTTTTTAAGATATACGAACCGTGGTATGAAGATATGTTGCTTCCATAGAGGCAGCCGTACACGTCCTGGCTCCCGACAGATTACGTGGGTTATATACTATAATGCATTACTTTTCGTAGGTAAGAGTAGGAATAGTGAATGAGAACAGCCTGTATAGTTACATAAAAGTAATGGATAAGTGGTTGAAATGTCCAGCTTCAGCCGCTCCAAGTGGTACTACAAATGCAAACTTGACACTGACAGTTCAACTGTATAAAAACATTATTTTATGCTAACAGTGTCCAATTTTAAAAGTAAAATTACAAAATTACATTTAGTTTAAAATTAATTAAACATGACAGACATGATATCGATAAAGGGGTACTTCAAAAGGTTGGGAACCACACGTCTAGAGGGATGCAAACCCTTAAATTTACTTAGATTTACTTTTTCACTGTTTTTTAATGGTCATTTTGCCGTGGTCTTGAGAAAGCAGTGAAACGTCGATGCCCATTTTTTTTGCTCCCCAGTCGTGTTTCAAGAAGAAGCAACATTTGTCAGTCTTAAGTATTATTTTGACAGAGCTTTTACAAAGCGTTTATGATACATGCACCCAGTGGACTCAAGCAAATGTCTATCTTCACTACTGCAGCGCAGAACCATTTATCCTCCTCTGTGGTGGTGTTCATCAAAGTGCTGGACATAAACGACAATGTGCCAAGGCTCGCCAGAGAGTACCAGCCATATATCTGTGAGGGAACACAGGCGGGAGAAGTATGTATATTATGATGCACTGATGTTCATGATTTACTATATAGCAGTGTGGTATTGAGAATTTCCATGAAGTGGACAGTACATATTCTCATATTGTATTGCATTGATTTACTCTTTTTAAACGTTAGAGACTCACAAGGACTATTGTACCCTACAATATATCCATTACATTGTCAGCTGCTGAATGAGATGAGTCTTTCTGAGAAAGGAAATATGAAGGCTGAAATCTGCTTACATTCTCAGAAACGTGTCTTTGTGTCTCTCAGCTCATTCAGCTGCTCAGTGCTGTTGATCCAGACGACCCCGTGGAGGGACACCACTTCTACTTCTCTATGGTCCCGGAGAAGCACATCAATCCAAACTTCACTATCAGAGACAATCAAGGTTATATTCAAGTAGGGCTGACCCGAATGCTTCAAAGCTTCGACCGTTGCCATGGAAATCGACCTCCAAATCAGTATTCAATTATTATTTCTTCAATTTAGAACAAACGTCCACTTGGACTCAAGGATGAACTGACTAGACTTTAGTGGACAAAGGTCACTGTGACCTCACAAAACATTCATATGCTAATTATGACAATTTCACACAAATATCTAACAGGATAAAATGATGAGGTCATGACATTTTGGACAGACATGGTTGTGAACTGCAACTTGACTGGTTTGCGGAGGCATACATCCATCTGGCGGTAATTCTAGATTACTACTGTAAGTAAAAGTACAAAAGTATTAACATCAAAATAAAGTACCAAAATAAAAATACTCATTATGCAGATTATTATTCTATTACAATTATTGATGCATTCGTTAAGCATCATTAATGTTGCAGCTGGTAAAGGTGAGGCTAAACTGTTTCCAGTCTTTGTGCTAAGCTAATAGTACTGTTGCAGTGAGACGCTCAGCATGAACTAAATTAGATTTATTATACTTCCTGCACCAGGAAATTTCATCCTGCAAATTACTGACATTTTTTGTTTGGGGGCTTCAAGCTGTGGGACAAAAGTAAATACATGAAACCAGATGAAGCCACACTTAAAGTCCCATTTGGTGGCTGGGAGAATGATGGTGAGCTGCGGCTAAACCACAACCTTTGTGAGCAGTGGTGTAACTGAGGCAGAATGAAGGCACATTTTTATGATTACATGAATTTGAATTGAAATGAACACTATGTACCCGTAAGCGTTTTGCCACATTCTGGTTTGAAATCCTTCAGTCAGTTGACGTTTTTGTGGCTGACAGCCTCTCAAGTAAGTAAATTGAAAAAGTGTTTGCCTTGTAGTCAGTGGGCGGTCAACCCTTTCTCAAAGTTTATAATGAAAGTGGGCAGCAGAAATCAAAGAAACAGTGCTGTTAAAGTGTGCAGCAGAGGGATGTTTGAATGTGTTGAATAAGTTGGAATGAAATGTATGCAGGTGCAGCGTACGGATGGTTGGCCACGCGAGCACAGCCGTCCAGTCAGCAACCAGGAAATTAATAATGAATCACACATTTAATAAAACACATTTCCAAGTGCCACAAGGCATATTTGACTCCCAAAAGTTATTGTTAGGTGCCTTGATGAGGTCTAACGGGTGAACCTGAAACAGATTTCCCAAATTTACTTTTGTGCACACTGAAAATTAGATTTGACAAGTTGCTCGGGCCTTTCTGAGAGCTCGGATTGTATTTTAAATCACGTTACGTGTGTCAGTTGAATTCCAAAATATCAGCACTCACAGTGGAAGCAGTACTCATGTTTTTTTTTAAGAAATTGAAAAGTGCACCTCTCTCCACTTTCGTTTTTAGACAATACAGCCGGCATCGTGGCACGCAGGAGTACGTTCACACGCAAGGATCGAACCCAGTACCTCCTGCCTGTTGTGGTGACAGACAGCGGCTCTCCGGCTCTCTCCAGTACCAGCACTCTGACCATCAGCGTCTGCAGCTGCCAGCCTGCCGGCCACTGTCCCACAGGGGGGGTGGTGGCCCTCGCCCTGTCTATGGGGGTCAGCCTGCAAACCTTGTTAGGGCTGCTGGTCTGCCTTGTAACACTCACAGGTAAGACAGCCACACAGGTAATGTCACATCCAAGTCCAGAATATCAAACTGTGATATAATAAGCATGTATATAAAGGAATACACTGGCTTTTTTTTGGAGCTTGGTCTCTTGGAAGTCAAAATCATCTCTGTCGGTCTTAAACATAAGAAAATATCAAATTTAAAGGTCCAGTTTCCTTTAACATATCTAAACCTGTAAAAATACAGAATCTTGAAATAGACTTAAAATGTATCAGGAATAATGTACTTTGAAAAGGAGAAGATCTTTCTTTGTGTAATTTGCATAGTCAGAGCTCCATCCTCCAGACACTAAGACCTCCGTAACGTCAGGAGCAAGTCAATAGTGAGAGAAACACATCAGGCTGATGATGATATACAGTACAAGCCAATAAAATTACACCAGGGAAAAGAATTACAAAGTATATACAGAAAACCATCCAGAGGTGCTGCTTCTGGAGTTTGGCATCTTCACACAGCCAATAGAAAGGCTACTGCAGGATTACCAAAGATCTTCTTCTGCCAATTTCTTGGCAAGAGTTTCTCCAGTAAGACATCAGTGAGATTGACAAGACAGACGTCAAACAAGACGACTCTTTCAGAGTGGCATGCTGCAAATGTAGTTCATTTTGTTAACACAAGAACAGTGGACTGTACTAGATTAACCACTTTGAATAATGCCAGACATCTATGATTATGTAAGGTAACCAAGGATCAAACTCCCAAAAAGTCAGTTTAGTCCTATAGATAGATAGAAAGATAGATAAATAGATAGATAGATGGATAGATAGATAGATAGATAGATAGATAGATAGATAGATAGATGGATGGATGACAATCCCACTGATATTTTGTTGTAAAAAGGTCACTCTTTTTCAGCGGATCTGTTGAGCTAGAGCAGCTCCACCTCACAACGTTTTGGCAAGTATTTAAACGTGTGTTGAACAGCAGGATTTTTCATTAACAAATTTGCACTTTCATTTGAATCCCTTTTTTTAAAACTCACCAGCGTGCCTTTAACACACACACTTTTAAAATGCTGAACGCTTGCAGAGCAATGATGTCAGGTAATGAGCATACTGGTTGCAATACATCAGTAGCAATGCCATCCTGGGACATTGATGGGTTTGCATAGTGAAGAGCTTTATTATGACCTCGGCTGCTTTGTGTCCTCCCTGTGCCCATCACATGAAAGATTAATGACAGTACCTGCTATGCTAACATTCTGTCGGATGAGCACAATACCCGGCAAAAACACGGCGGGATAAAATAAACACTCTTTTAGCATTCTGTGCCACATGGAGCGAATAAAGAAGAGCTGAAATTAAAAAAGTTATAGCCTAATTTGCGTTCATTTTGATTTTTTGCATCCACAATAAATTACAGAAACAAATCTGGCTGCCATTATTTTCGGTGCACAACTGCTCTGCTCCATCAGGCACCCGCGATGCTTTTTTCTCACTGAGCTCATGCCCTGGTGTTTAACGGTAATGATCTCCTGCTGCGTTGTGTCTGCAGTGCTGTCAATTCTAATGCTGATGGTGAGGAGGCACCGGCAGAAGCAGCAGGAGGGATTGGAGGTGGAGGTGAAGGAGCTGGAGCTGCCGGAGATGGTGTCGCAGAAGGTGCTGTATTACGGAGAACGAGGGGGTGGAGGGGCAGGCCTGGACTTCTGCCAGCCCGTCGTCCCGTTGCGCCACCACCCCAGGAGGAGGGAGAGGAGGCTGCGGAGGGAGGACGTCAGGGCCAGCATACGCATGTCCCTCAGAGAATCCCACCTCATCGGGCCCGACGACGATGTCTTCAGGCAGTTCATTCTGGACAGGCTGGGGGAGGCGGATCGGGATCCTTACGTTCCCCCATTCGACTGCCTCAGAACCTACGCGTATGAGGGGTCCGGGTCTCCCACAGGGTCCCTGAGCTCACTGGAGTCATCTGCTCTGGAGCTTGAATCTGAGCAACCTGTCTCTAATCCCAGACCCCACGTGGTCAAACTCAGCCCTTGGTATGGAGGAGGACAGGAAGACACCTTCTGATGGCCTCTTCTTCTTCTTCTTCTTCTTCTTCTTCTTCTTCTTCTTCTTCTTCTTCTTCTTCTTCTTCTTCTTCTTCTTCTTCTTCTTCTTCTTCTTCTTCTTCTTCTTCTTCTTCTTCTTCTTCTTCTTCTTCTTCTTCTTCTTCTTCTTCTTCTTCTTCTTCTTCTTCTTCTTCTTCTTCTTCTTCTTCTTCTTCTTCTTCTTCTCCTTAAATGGCTGTTCTTCTAATCTAATCTTTGTATGAAGGACTGGAGTTGGGCCGGTGTAAACATTTTCAAACCGGTTTGATATTAAGCTAAACAACAAGCTAATCGGTTAATAAATTATGGCATTGGATCGGAGGCGTACTCGCCGATACCCGATCCCCAATTTTGGGCAGTATCGGACGCATTTCCAATCCTGGTATCAGTATCGGCACAACTCTAGTGAGAGTACAATATGCAAGGAGAGTTCAACAATGTGATTTATGCTTTAATTATTACAGTTATTACAGTGTATAATACCCACAGTATTACTGACCTGAGAAATTTATATGTCTGATCCTATTATTCACTTCTTATCATTTGGTATTTTGGCTCATAACAGTTTGTACTGTACAGTATTTGTATTTTACATTATGAAATTATATGACTTAATGCATACTTAGTATGAGTATATGTATGTATGGCAACATATTTTTTTAAATAGAGATTTTGTTCCCTGATTAGCCTTTTTCCTCACAGAAATTAAATACAGAAGAGAATCTATTAAATATGAACTCTTTAATATGTATTATGCTGTATGATACGACTTTCTGAGAGAGAGAGAGAGAGAGAGAGAGAGAGAGAGCGAGAGCGCGAATGGGTGACTGGCAGCAAAACATGAGTGAGAGAAGAGAAAAGGGCTTGATTTGAAATGTATAAAGAGAGTGAAACTCTTCACAACAGCTGGAGCGCTGTGAAGAAAAGTTGATAATATACAGCGCCTGGCTCTGTTCTTTCTTCGTGGTCATTTGCAGTATTATTGGCAAACACTACATGATTGCGTTAGTTGTGTGGGTGGCTGCTCGCGGTGTGACTTGAGGTAATTGCACGGGGCTCGGGTCCAGCCCCCTTCACCTTTTCGTCCACTAATTGGGCTGTTTGCCGTCTGAGAAGGTCGGCGTTTCGACCAGAGAGAGAATAGTTCTCACTGAAGGAAAAACTGAAGAATTTCATAAACAAACCTATTTGGAAAGTAGTTGCAAAGCCTCGAGGTGATACGACGGAAAGAACTAATTGCTTGAATCTATTCAGAGATTCCTTCCCTGCCGTGGTTGCTTGTACGAATAGGTGCACCACTCAGCAGGACAATTTCCAGACATCACTGCAACTCAAAGTGAGCTTCAAATAGCTCCCACTGTTGGAAACAATCTATTCGCCCAGCGCTTTTTAGACTGAATCATTGTCTCACAATGGCTTCTAAAGACACAGGTGCTCTCTCTCAAAAAAAGCTCTTTTTAAAGTCCTTTCAAACCAATCTCCACAGTCCAGCATGTAGGGTATTGGATTTACCCATAAAGGCTCTGTTATAATTCCCTTTTCAAAAAGTACCTTAATGTCAAAAGTCATTCAGCTCCTGGTGTCATTTAACCTTCTGAATTTCTGTCATTACCCATGGTGAATATCACGGGTAATTTAACCTAACAGCCCTTTTCTTTGTGTAATTATACCCATTACAGCAATGTGAAGGATTTCGCTCCGTCAACTGTCTCTGTCCTCTGCACAGGTTATAGATTCAGCTCTTCTTTTCAGACGCAGTGCCAAACTCATCACAAAGCGCCACAATGCTCACTGCAGGGTCTTTGAGAGGGGGCTCTCATTTGGCAGACAGTGATTTGATTGAAAAGATGCCTGAAAGGATTTTTAGACCCATTTTTATTTAAAAAAAAATCATTAACAACATGTATGCCTCCAGGTTCGGCTGATCAAATCAATCGTGTGCAATTTGGTAATGTGATTGTAATTATAGAGTGTGAAGATTAAGATTTGGACGTGATTCTAACCCAATGAGAGTGCTCCATAACTAAGTCAGGCCCCTATAGAGTGGTGCTGGGATGATGTATTTTTTCAGTCCAACCAGGAAGTTAGCATCACCCTGGTTCCCTCGACAAAACGCCAATGAGATTTTTACATTGGGTTTTGGATTATTGCAGAAAATAAGCTCTGTGGCAAACACACGTTTATGATACTTACACGTTTTGTTCAGCGAGATAATCTCCACAAATGAACACCACTTTTATGATTTTTGAAGGGTGATGCTAACTTCCTGGTTGGCCTACAAAAATACGTCATCCCTGCACCACTCTCTATCTTATATCCCATCTCTGCTAGTACAGTAAGATGCCTGTGAATATGAAGATTAGATGACTGGTTGGGTAGGATGATATGTGAATACTGTGTATGCTTATACTTTAAAATCCATTATTGATTAACCACTGGTCACAGTGATGTCAAATTGCAAACAATGTGCAATAACAGGACAAAGACTTGAGCCTCTACC
Organism: Sebastolobus alascanus; assembly: GCA_916701645.2. Taxonomy (NCBI): domain Eukaryota; kingdom Metazoa; phylum Chordata; class Actinopteri; order Perciformes; family Sebastidae; genus Sebastolobus; species Sebastolobus alascanus. The sequence continues at coordinate 1,115,593 of CAKAOJ020000102.1, read as the reverse complement.
ACATTCACCACACTATAATATTGAAGCAAACTGACTCCAGCAGAGATGTCTTCCATGTGTGAGTCTGCACACACAACCAGGCTGCTATCACCCCAGCATGTGTGCTGGTGTCAAATCCGACAGCTAATGTGTTAAAAGATTATGCAAACTTTAATATTTTGGGATTTGCAGAATACATTTCCTGCAAGTTATTTCATGTGAGCCTCTGCCACTCTGGTCCATTAATGAGCTTTCTTTCCCTCATTGTGATGAGACTTGGGGATTGTCACACTTTGAAAAGAAATTAGTGAGTAATAATGTGGTGCAGAAACTTTGGGAACTTGTTTTGTTGCTCATCAGAGGCTAATTGGTGGCTGTTTTGGGGGGTAATAGGCGGCCTCGTTGACAAGGCAGTTGATAGTTTCATATCATGCCTGAGGCAACTCCATTATTATCAAGACTATTCGTGCTCAAGCTGAATTTTGTTTTATGCTGATGGATCTGGCTGAAGAAACTGTTTCACATTGATATTTGTTAAGCCCTTCCCCCCTACAGTGATTCAATCGTAGCTTAGCCACTGGTAGCCAGGTCTGTTCTCCACATGTTAAAGTGGAGTAAAGAGTAATACTCCGTATATTAAGTGTTTAGAGGGTAGTGTCTTTTATTTACCCTTTTCAAAAACCAAAACACAAGCAAAATTGTAAGGAATGGATTAGACTGTGTTAATATAGTTTAATATAAACTGTAATCGTTAGCATGCCTAGATAACCAGCTCACTACCTAAAGGAGTAACTACAGCAAAGACCGTATATTGCTAAAACAGTCAATTATATGTTCCATTGCAACGCCAGCGCCCAGCAGCATGTAGAGGACCACAAGAGTCACGTAATGCACTTAATTGATTAACTAAATGTACAGTAAAATAGCTATTAATACCTTTATTTATAAATTGATTTATTAATCTATGAATAAATTGACTAAATTACAAAGGAATTCATTATTTGACATTTTAATGGGCAATAAAAAGAAGACTTATAAAAATGGAAATTAAAGAGGCTATATGTAAGAATCAGAAATTGCTTGTTCACAGCGACACCTGTGGCCGCAATGTCAACGAAAGTCAGCATCCTGTTGCTCGCGCCGGCGCTTGTGCTCGCGCATACATTGACATGAACGAGCACCGGTCTAAACAGTGAGGCGACACACGTCAGCTAACACACAATATCACTCTGTATTTCACCTGCTTGGCAGTAATGTTAGCTGACCAGACGAAGGTCTCTCCATGGATCAATGCTGATTCTAGTGCTGGCTTTTCCTGTTCAGCCCGCCGACCGCGGAGGGAACGGGGGGAAGGGGGGAACACCGACACCGACACCCGGTCGGGGGGGGGGGGGAGACAGCGACACCCGGTCGGGACGATAACGTAACTCGCTGCGGAGCCCCGTCACTTCACAAGACACGGGAAACCTCTGTTGGTCTGGAGGAGCGGCAGCATTTATTTCTGCAAAAACGTCCACTATTCACTAGATATTCTCAGAGCTAAACTCACTCTCTGCAGTGTGTAGTGTGCGCGCGTTCACGTGGAGTTGGAGCGAGCCGAGCGCGGTGTGCAGGCAGCAAGAGCATAGCTGCTGCGCGCTCGCGTACCCACACGCGAGCGCGCATGGGAATCCGACCCGTTAGGATTTATGCGAGTGAAAAGTTACAAATAGTCCCTTTAAATGAAATATTAATCCATCAATAAATAGTTCAAATTAACAAGGGATTTACAAAAACACCATAAAACAGTCAATAAGTACATCATTTATTTAAAAAGATATTTTATGTATTATATATCTTTTCGCCAAATTCAAATTCTCAATTATTTGTATTTATGAAGGAAATGGCACAATATGTCAACAATTTCTTCCTCACAAAACAAAAAAGCTTTAAATACAAGTTTTTACGTGGAATTATTGTCATACTCTTGCGTGTTTATTTCTACTTAATTTGTTTTATGTTGGATTTGTTGTATATAATAGATAAAAAAATGTTTTTAAAATTATGTACTTATTATTATTATTATTATCATGGTGTTTTTGTAAATCCCTTTTTAATTTGAACTATTTATTGATGGATTAATATTTCATTTGTAAATTCTTTTTATAATTCTTCTTCTTTATTGCCCATGTAAAATGTACGACTATTAAAAAAAAAAAATGGAACGTTACGTCCGTCGACGCAGTCTGCGTGTCCGGATGTGACAGGTCAGAGGTCAGAGGTCAACCCCAACATGGCGTCCGGTAGCAGCCTGACTCTGCCATGTGGCCGCAGTCCCGCTAACGGTAGAAGTGACGGTAAGTGTCTTTTCGTGCGTGATTAAACATGTTTGCGTTATGAATATTGCTACGTTAGTGAAGTGGCATCATGGATGTTTTACATGTGGCGTTTAATACGAGCTTTAGCCAATAAGTTAGCTTTATAATGCTAATAGATAACCGAGGAGCTAACTTAGCCAGCTAACGTTAGCCTTAATATGACCCTAATAACTAACTTACGGCAACATAGCCGTATCGGTGTTTCACTTGCTAACAGCTAACATGTTATAATATATGCAATAAAGTAAATTAACAGGTAACTAGCTCCTCGTTCGCTTTAAACAACGTTAGCTGACCTGAGTTAGCTGTTAGCTACAGCACCGACTATTATGATAATGGCTAATTGGTTTAGCAAGCTACAAGCTCAACATTAACATTAGCTGGAGAGTGAATACAATTGCCTTTTAGTTGTCATGTTGTCATCTTAGCCAGCAGCTAACAAACAGTCACTGTCTGACCCATGTTTGTCACGTTTTATTTATTTTTTTATTTTTTTATTTATTTATTTATTTAAACAGTATAGTCTGAGCTATGTTTGTCACGTTTATTTATTTATTTATTTATTTAAACAGTATAGTCTGAGCTTTGTTTGTCACGTTTTATTTATTTATTTATTCATTTATTCATTTATTTTTTTTATTTATTTAAACAGTATAGTCTGAGCTATGTTTGTCACGTTTTATTTATTTATTTATTTATTTAAACAGTATAGTCTGAGTCAACCGCGACCCCTAATGGGATAAGCGGTTGAAGATGAGATGAGATGAGTCTGAGCTATGTTTGTCACGTTTTATTTATTTATTTATTTATTTATTTATTTATCCATCACCCAGGAATCAGTGAGGCGTGCTGTTCTCTCCAGGATGACCGGCCTGGGATCAGTGTTGTGAGGAGAACATACACCTGAAGTTCATGGTGCACATTGACACCAACCACAAGCTCATCAGGTATGTCTGCATGCTATGTAAACAGGTCATTTTATTTTTAATGTCTAGTATTGTGTATCTTGTATTATGTGTATTGTGTATCTTGTATTATGTGTATTGTATCACATCATTGTTGATCATTGACATAACATAGCAACCAGAATAGATCACACTGAACTTCATTGAATTAGAGCACCATGAAGTGATTTTGTTCAGCTTACAGTCCCACAGATATTGTACAGTGAGACCTGTGCTGCTAGAGATGATATGTATTGTGTTTGAGAGTTGCTTCTTATGTTGGCTGTATTGTTTTAACCTACTGTAGGTACACCTTTGTTATCTTCGGGGGATAGCACTGAGGATGTGTTTCTCTTTATAAGCTTCAGTTTATTTTCTGTGTTGATCCTTAGGTTAAAAAATATAATTTGTACTAAATTACTCTTTTGCTTTTCGCTCATCTAGTTGTGTAACCCAGTGGTTCTCAACCAGGGGTCCAGGGACCCTCAGTGGTCCTTGAGGGGGTTTCAGGGGGTCCCCAGAAAAATGGGAAATAGTTTATCAATATTTAATTCACTATAGAAGTGAGCCCAATGTGAGTAAGAGTCATAAGAGTGACTATTTGGATCATAGGTTTCACCTGCTCCACGTTTATCTGCTCAACTGTAGTTGACAACTACAGAATTCTGGTCTTAATCATATCTAACAGCTAAAAACATTTCAGATAAAGCAAAATCTTCTTAAATGGGGGTCCGTGACCTAATGTGTATCAATTTAGGGGTGCTTGACTCGAAAAAGTTTGAGAACCACTTGTGTAACCTACCCTTTTCCGTTGCCGAGGAGATGCAGGCTTTGTATAGATTCACTTGACAAAGTCGCGATTGTAAATTTTTTGTTGATTGGATGACAACTGTGCTCATCCCATCCTATATGAACCTCAGGGTTCCTACACATTTTCCATTTCAAAATTCCACACTTTTCAAGACTTCTCGGTAGATTTTTCAGACCATATTTGACATGTGTAACAAGACGACAGTGCTTTTGCTCTTGCATATGGCTTACAGTTGCTGCCTCCTCCATGTTGGAGATATCGAACGATTTTATACAAAGTTTGCATATAGTTTTTTTTCCCATTTGAAATCATTGTGCCTGATTAAAACTCCTGCAGCTGTGCGTACATGCATTCTGTGTGGGCTGGTGCGGGTACCTTTCGCACACGCCAGGCATACATAGTACTGTGGCGGATTGCGTATAGCATGATATTTCTTTTTGATTTGGACCCGCGGTTTTCAAATCCTTTGTCAGGAAGTCTTGCATTTATTTGATAGACGTGATTCAGTATTTCCATATAAGTTTGCCCAAACAAAATGCACAGTTGAATGATAAGGAGGAGCTCCTGTGCCTAGAATTAATAAGGTTGTTGTTGTTTGTTGTTGTTGGAAATCCCACCCCCCGGCTCTGATGTCCAATGAAACTTCTGCGGCGTCCGCGGTGCCTGGCGCATAGTCACATTTTTCAGGAGGTGCGCGGCTCTCTGCGAGAGCTCTGCACAAGCTTTTCTGCAGAAGTATAAATGAGGGATTAGCCAACGAGGCTTTATATTTAGGATTGTCAAGCCAGCCATCGAAAAACTTGCTTTTAGCCATTGTGGCCGTTCAGTCCCACACAGGAAGCTGGAAGTCATTCCATGGTCAAACATCTCTGCCCAAAGAGGAAGTAAACTAACCAACGCTACCTATACTCGTATGGTTTCCCCTTAACATATTGAATAAATCATATTATATTATTGTCCCCCCCCCCATATTTTTTAGTTTCTTTTATAAATAAGAAATTAGTTGAAAAATAAATAATAAAATTTTCACGGCGTCCTCTGTGCAGCCTTGTGTATTCACTGTGTTCATGAAAACGACGATGAACGCAGCCATAAAGTTGGTTGGTTTCCTTACGCAGAAAAGATGATCTGTTGACTTTTTTGAAAACTACATCACTGCATTCCTCATAAATGTCCAGAAAAGCTTAATATTTGTTTATTTGTGATGGTAAGTATAAAAGCAATTCATTCATTTTCTTTCAAACTAATTTGGTGGCGGATGTCTGGATTTAGTTCAGTTATAAGGCTCTTGGGGCCGAGCTGTTTTGCACACTGTGACGTTCAGGCGTAGAGGCAGCTCTGTGTAGGAGTGTGTGTTCAGTCGCACGCCAAAGCCTACTTCTAGCCTTGCTTTCAACGACATCAAGCTCGCTCTGGCCCGTGCTCTCTCACACTGTAGTAAACATTTTGGCTGCACTGGCTGCTCCAAACATCATGAAAAACACTCTGCTGCTTGTGTGAACATTTTTATTTTTAGAAATACTGAATATTGTATTATAGAAAACCGAACGGGGCAGTAGACTGGAAACAGAAATATTTTTACATACTTCCAGACCTGGAAATTACTGAAATCAAATTCTGTACTTTTCCATACGGCGTAGGAACCCTGTAACTTTGAGGCTGTGCTTTTAACAACTTTGTTAGTGTCCATCTGTCCTCTTCAGTGGGCTTTGACTTACAGCTATTCCTCATAATGCAGTTTCTCAGTGCTCAACTTCTGTTATCATGATTTTTGGACACTGATTGTTTTGTCCCCTACAGAAATTTGTCAGTTGACTTTTTGTTGCAAGGAAACCTGATTCATCATCAAAGTACTAATATGCTGTTCTGTTTGTGTTGTATGTGCAGATGACGGACCGGAAGGTTGCAGACAACAACCGCTCTGACACCCACCTGGCCTCCTTCAGTGACGCTGTGAACATGCTCTGAGGTATTAACATTATTTCAAATGTATGTTGTTATTATTAGTGTGTTTGTGGACCTACAGTATCCATAGAATTTAGATGCTGCATAAGTTTAAAACCACTTGAACTTTAACATTCAGACAGCTCTTTCATTGTAAATATTGTAGAGCTTTGTTGTTTGTTCAGAGTAGCAGAGTCTGAAGATATGCTTAAACCTACGAGTTCAAACAGTCGCCATCACATAACCTTCCAGGCCAATAAAGTGCGCTCTGAAACTTGTATTAGCTCTACTGACATTAGGGATGCTAATTTTTTTCGACCCTTGTTAACCGATTATTAACCGTTAACCGACAAGATTAGTGCGTCTCATGTAGCGGTGCACCAGCTACAGTGTATGAGCACAACAGACAACTGAGTCCTCAGTTCACCCGTCCAGGAGCGTTAACTTGGCAGCCACGGTGCTGCGTGTAGTGTTGCGGACACATGCAGCCTCTTTCCCAGTAAAAGTCCGCCACCACCACCACCACCGCATCATTTAGTTTAGTTCAGCAGGTTGTCAGCTGTGTCTTATACATCCATGGTCTGTGGTCTGTTGGACATCTATTTTGGAGGTCCTTAACATGAAAAAGTTAGAGATTGCTCTCAAAATCTGTGTGCTGGATTTTTCTAACTTTCATTTATGTCCATCGCTCATTTTATGCTCTTTTGGGAAGCAGCCGGGCAACAAAGTTTAATAAATAAAAAATAGATAAAATAGTATGCGTATTGTTATATTTTTATTGTTCAACATAGGCCATTTCGGTAGAGACATTAAAATTATGACAATAGAATAGAAATCATTTAGTTTTACTTTTGTGCGTCACTTTGTAGGCGGATGTTTTACTGGCGTCCTTTGATAATATAGCAGTTGCCTTCGGTCCAAAATGGCGGAAGTGTAGCTCCGCTCCTGCACGCTTATATTGCAATGGAACGACCAATTAGCTTTCACTTCTTATCAATATAAGTTCTTTGATTTCCTTTGAACCGGTCTGTAGGGTGAACATGGTGCTCATGGAGGCGCACCATGGAGGACAGCACGGTTCTCCTTTCAAATAAATTGAAGACACTTTACATCTCAAATTGGTGACCTGAATGTTCTGTTGTGTTGCTGGAACAATGTTCAGTATAGCTTGTGTTCAGGTCTTCACCGTGCCGTTATCCTGTTTATATCTTAAATAATAATCCAAACTTTAAAAATAACAATTTAAATTAGTTTTCTTCACAGAAATTAATGAAATGCTGAGCTATAGGCCAACTGTATTAACAAAAACGCTCCTTAAAATCAATAAGGCCCCGCGACCCCCAGTGAAGCTTTTGCGACCCCCAGGTTGGGAACCAGTGCCTTAAAGGATCTTAAAGTACATTATGAAAAATGTCATCTTTTTTTTTTTTTTTCAAACACAGAATTGAAGGCCTCTGGCGTGATGTGTTCAGGTGTGTATTACTGCACTCTCTTCAGGACGAACACCTGCTCGACATCAGCAACATCCTGCACATATTCTGCTGCCGCTACGTTTTCCTGCCACGCATCCATTCCAGCCTGGATGTCTTCAGTGAGGCGTGGACCAGCCATCCCATCAGGACGGAGCAAAACATGACACCAAATCAGCTGTGGCCCTGAATGCTGTTGCAGATCCTGATCCTCAGGTAAATTTTGCATTATTAAAATGTCTTGTCACAATCTCTTGTTGATCCTTAAAGGAACAGTGTGTAACATTTTGGTGGATCTATTAGCAGAAATGGAATATAATATTCATAACTATGTTTTCATTAGTGTTTAATCACCTGAAAGTAAGAATCGTGTTTTCGTTAGCTTAGAATAAGTCCTTCATATCTACATAGGGAGCGGGTCCTCTTCAAAGACTCCGCCATGTTGCTCCACCATTATTCTACAGTAGCCCAGAACGGACAAACCAAACACTGGCTCTACAGAGAGCCTTTAGCATTTTTACGTTACCTGAAGGCCACCGTAGTTCTCCGACACGCTTTTGAAACTGCAGAGTGCAAAACTGTGGTACCGCCAGCCGCCGTCTGACTTCTGTTGCTGCTACAGTAGTGTTATTATAGCAAGGATGGCCTTTGAGCGATGGCGTTACCACGGTTTTGCACTCGGCGGCTCACTTTATCGCAGTCTTGGAAACGGAGGAGTGAGCAGTGTAGTACTCAGTTGGTTGTAATCTGCAACCACACCACCAGATGCCGCCAAATCCTTCACACTGTCCCTTTAAAGGATCTTAAAATGTCTTTTTTTTTTTTCAAATACCGAATTGAACACCTCTGGTGTGATGTGTTACAGGTCTGTATTCCAGCACCCTGCACTCTCTTGAGGACCTGCTCGACATCAGCAACATCCTCTCTCCAGGCCAGCCAGGATGTCTTCAGTAAGGCGTGGACCAACCATCCCAACCTGACAACAAATCACTTGTGGCCCTGAATCCTGTTGCACATCCTGAGGCAAGTTATGCATTATTAATTCTTGTTGATTAATTCATTCTTGTTGATACTTAATCAATTAAAAAAAACGCCCTAAAATTTAGTTTCGATTCTCTCCCATTAATCATAAGTGCACTCCCCCTCTTGAATTCAATAAGCCTCGGCTTGGTGCAAATTAGAATAGGGTTGTTTCTACCACAACTGTACAGTACTTTGGGAAATGTGCACCTCTAGTGAAGTGGAGAGAATCAAAGTCCTTTCCATAATATTCCATGATTACTGTCACATTTTTCAACAATCATTCCTTTTATTTATAGAAAATTGCATCCCACTTTCATTTATTTCATCTCAAACTATTACCTCTTTGTAACAAATAGTTGTCAGGACAAAGTGCTTGTTTACATTTGTTTATTCAACACATAATGTTAATACACACAATCTGTTTTTGTCAAGGTCTACTCAGAGTGGATACACAGATGAGCCTCATCCTGGGGTCAACGTCCGTCCCAACACTGGACCGTCCTCTCTCCATCCTGAACAGATGCAACTGCAAGACAACATTGATCCACTGCAACAGGCCAAATGTTTCGGAGTGGACATTTATCTCAACGCTGTCCAATACGTTGAGCACGTACTTGAGGCAAGTTTAATATCACATGCTGGGTGTGTTACAGGACTTTTAGTTCCTAGCCACTGGTGGAAGTCTTGTGTTTATTTAGGTTAGGTCTTAGAAAGCTTCTATAGGCAGAAATGTGTCACTAGAAACTGAATTTGAATCATTTTGTATTTGAATTGCTCAACTTGAATAATTGCACTGAATCTGAATCAGTTTTTCTAATGCAATTCTTCAAGTTGGGTGATTAATTTTCAAATATAAATGATTCAAATTCAGTTTCTAGTCACACATTTCTGCCCATGTAGCCTAGTGTGCACACAGCACTCCTTAACCTCCCAGAGAGGTTTAACATTCATGGAGTGGTGACTTAAAGGGATAGTTCGGGTGTTTTGAAGTGGGGTTGTATGAGGTTCTTATGTAAGGGGTAATGTACAGCTAGTGGGTCATTGTTGTGAAAGGAACCACAACAGGGCGATGCCGTGGACCCCGACGCTAAGCGGAGGGGTCCACGGCATCGCCCTGAAGGGGTTTCTTTCACAACAATGACCCGCTAGCTGTACATTATCCCGCTTATTACAGGACTACTTACTTAAGAAATCAATAATTTGACACAAAAACAGTCTGCCAGAGTCCCACATCAGAACTGCGCCCATAGCAACGGTTTGCTATAAAGAAATAACAGACCGTAGAACGCCATGATTGACCAATCAGAATCGAGTACTCAACAAAGCCGTGTAATAACAGCTGTGTTGAATACTCAATTCTGATTGGTCAATCACTGCGTTCTATGGTCTGTTATTTCTTTGTAACAGACCGTTGCTATGGGCGCAGTTCTGATGTCTGGCGGACAGTTTTTGTGTCAAATTATTGATTTCTTAAGTAAGTAGCCATGTAATAAGCGGGATAATGTACAGCTAGCAGGTCATTGTTGTGAAAGAATCCCCTTCAGGGTGATGAGAGACCCCTCCGCTTAGCGTTGGGGTCCACGGCATCGCCCTGTCTGGGTTTCTTTCACAACAATGACCTGCTCGCTGTACATTCTTCCTTACTCAGTGTATTACCTACAGTAGATGACGGTCGGCATGCCCCCAATTTGGAGAAACAGACAGGAGTACCGACATCTGAGCAAAGCAATGTACTGATGTGGACGGGGGACGGCACAAAAACGTATTTTAGCCACCTAAAAAAAATCTGTTTAAGTGTACGCTGTATTTAGAATATTTTCTGACAGGGAACTGAACTGAAACTTATCTATGCTCTCTCCAAAGCCAGCAGACTCAGAAGACAAACAGTATAGATAAGTTTCAGTTCAGTTCGCCGTCAGAAAATATTCTCAATATAGCGTACACTTAAACAGATTTTTTTAGGTGACTATAATACCTTTTTCTGCCGCCCCGTCCACATACAGTACATTGCTTTCCTCTGGTGTCGGTACTCCTGTCTGTTTCTCCAAACTGGGGGCGTGCCGACCATCATCTACTGTAGGTAATACACTGACTATGGATAAGTACCTCATACAACCCCACTTCAAAACACCCGAACTATCCCTTTAAGTCCTGGTGGAACATCTTAAATTCAAAGTCATATACATTAAAAAGTACAGTACATGAAATGCATATACCCTGGTTCTGTCTTATCCCTTAAAAATGATATATAATAAGAAATCCTACAATAATAAAAAAAATCACTGTGGGTAAAGTGCTTGTTGCGTTATTTAAAGGGCTTGCTATTCAGTAGTCTAACCACCAGGGTGAAGGAGGTGATGCTCTGTAGGTGTTTTCCTGAGTGAAGGAATGAGGACAGACCATGAGCTGGGTGGCTGGTGTCCTCCGAGACACTTCAGGGTCGTCCTTCTGCAGAGGTGCAGAGGTCCTGAATCTGTGGAAGAGATGTTTCAATTAATTTTGAAGCTGTCCTCAGTTGTTTGTGGTTGTCAGGTTGCCAAACCACACCAATATGCTACCAGTAATGATACATCGCAGAGGGGACAGACTCCGTTGTGACTTTTTGACAACACAACTGCTGTTTAAAGACCAGGAGTCTGAGATCTGAATGCCTAACAATCTAATTATGTTCACAATTTTAACATTGAGGTAAACTGGTAGCGAACAGTTATGACTTTTTAAAATGTATTTATTTAAATTAACATTTAGGAAATTGTCTTGACTCCATATAGATAGGTCCCTCACCTCCTTCCTGTAGTTGTCCTCATTGAGGTCATTCATCAGTCCATCTTGTAGGTCTGGTCGTGGCCCGGGGAGCTTCAATATGATGAAGTAGGTAGAGGTTCTTGTCAACAGGTCACGCAGCACCTTCAGTGACACCATGAAAGGGAACATTTTATGCGTGTGACACCTCAAAGGCATTTCATCAAAATATCCTATACATACATTTATTTTAGACAGAAAAGGGTTAGGAAGCATGTGCTCATTTGTAAATAATAGTAATAATCCACAATTAAAACCCCTACTATATTAATTTATGGAGGCGTGCAAGCCACTGCATTTCTACAACACTATCCTGCAAATATTTCAGAATAAAAGACTTGTTAACAAATGAAGGAATTTTGTCCACAGAAAATGCTAGAGGGCTTTTATTTTGAAATGGAAGCAGGAAGTGTTGAGATAAAAATAAATATATACTTTTTTTCATGTCTATGACATATTCTACAGATATAGACATTAAAACTGTGGTAATGTTGCTGGTATGATGTCAATAAGTTAGTAATCGTAGCACCCAAACAACTCGGTGCAAATTGAGATGAGAATTGCAATACCAGAGGAAATAATAAGAGTGTTTACCTTCCTGTATGAATCCATAAGTGTCGAGACTTTCTCCAGTGGAACAGGGTCCTCATCGCTGTCACATTTGGGTTGTGGCCAGTGAATGTTCTGGATCACCGTCTACAATGATCAAATAGATAAAGATTTAAACTCTTGTTAGATGCTGTAGAATGATATTAAAATCAGCATTGTTTTTATATCTACACACACTGGTAACAGAGACCTAACAAATTAAACTACATGAAAGTTTTTGTAGACAAATACCAGCAATAACATAAATCCAATAAAGACACAAGGCAGCAGCTTACCTGAGGGTTGAGCTCCTCACACGACTCCCTTGGGGATATAATGTGGTGGACATCCTGTTTCTTAAAGGCCTTTCCAGATCTGTTTAACAGGTGGCCTAACACGGTGAAGTACCTGCAGACAGAATTGACAGGACAGAAGGCAACATTTACACTGAGGCACTACTTTAATAGACAGACACCACAGGTACAGATGCGGCAAGAGTTACACAACCAACCTCCAATACACATCCAGTAAATAGGGGGGCTAATTCCCCCTATGTCCACTGAGTGCAAGTGAGTAAAGATTATGGAGTATTTATTCTTTTATACACAGTGACATCTCTACCCAGGCCACCGTCTGCTATAATACATATTTGCACCTCCGCCTCCAGTATTTGCACCTCCAACAACAATAGCAGAGACCCCAAATACCCGTATGTGTGTGAAAGAATATTTGTAAAAGTCTTCTCAACGGATCGCAATAATGTAAACACTCGAAGACATGTATTCATGCTAAACTTACACCATTTAACAGTTTTTAGTATTTCTCAATTCTCAGTGAGAATGACAAGTTCAAGTTATACAAACAATAAAAATGCTGCCGCTTACATAAATAAAATTGGTTGCTGCCTTTTTATTCTTGAGAAACTACCGGTAAAACTGGTATTTATTGTGATTTTTATCAGACGCTTTATGTCCATGACACCGCGTCCTAACTGGCCACGAGTGACGCAGCACTGCGCAGCGTCGATTTGAGCTGAACTTTTGGCAGACGCCCTGTTTCTATTTATTCCTCATGCCTGCTTTAAAAGCGCCGCAACAGACGAGGATTCATGGAGTTGAAATGAGGAGTTATCTTTACAATACATCCTCCTCCTAAATAAGGAGGCAACTGGCTGGAGGGAGATCACCAGGAGATCGCTTTAAAGATTCCTACTTGCTGTCGGCTATATTGTAAGTAATTTCCACTAAATTTGCAAAATCACAATAGTAAACATTGTTTTCTGTTTAAAACTACAAACGTCCCCCCCCCCCCCCTCTCCTACATTATATTGTTTCAATAAGGTAATTTATAAAATGATTACCGCATGTGAAAGCAGTTCCTGGAGCAGCCAGTCGTGATGGAGGTTGGAAGAGGGAGATCCCAGGACAGATGAAGATCAGTCACACTGGTGGTTTCTTCTGCAGTAAGTTCTGCATTCTTGAACTAAAACACATTCACAAAAAGAGGAAAGACTTTAAGAATTACATGCAAAGTTGTCTCTGATCAATCCACAAAAAAGGCAAGATGTTCAATATAAACGGCCAACATCTGGAGTTCACAGAGACACACAAAGCTTTGGGAAATCACATCTATGGCTACGTTCACATTACAAGCAAATGTGACCCATATCAAAATATTTCAGAGTACTTTGGACACAAAAATGTGTTTTTTTTCCCCCAATCAGATCTGGGCCTCTTTCATATGTGGTCCTAAATCCGATACAATCCATACAGTGTCGGACGGTCCGTTGAAACTACTGAAAAAGAACCGCTCTCTCCACAGAACTACGACAATGTTTCAATCAGACACTGTTAATGTTTGTTACCCGACAAAAAACACTTTTTCTATATAACAGAGTTCTTCTGCTAAATTCAGCATCATGTTTCACTCAGTAGAACTCTGATTTAATAAATCAGCAGTTACAAAAATGTGTAAACTGAGTCAGTTAAGGCAGACAAGCTTTATCTGAGAAACATCACATTTATTCACTAGCTAGAAATGTTAAATCATGGTCGCCGAATGAGTTAGTGTCTGTTTATGAGTCGTAAGATATCATATATTATATTTTTTAGAAGGAGTATATGTTTATCGGTAAGCTGCCGTCCGATGGTGCATTGTTCCAAAAATACACACTTTACACACACACAATTTAACCTTTCTGAGTTCCCCGTTACGCAGATGTTACTCCTAAATCATAACGTTTGACTTTGTATGACTCCTTAAGAAAGACTTTTCATTTCTGATATTTAACTTTAACAGCTCTTCTGTGAACTAAGTTAAATAAACTAGTAAGTAAGATGTGTAACATTACTGTTTGACATTCTGTAACACCGCAAGTCAGCACGCAATTTTTATGACGTGATTTCATTAAATCAGAGTTCTGCTTTGTGAAACATGTACTGAGTGAATAGTGAAAAGTCTGTTTGATAAGTTAATCTACATTTTAAATGACTGATGAGGCAAATAAAGTCTTTAATTGTTTCCTACTGTCGGAAAATGACCTATTGTTAAATTTAACAATCTCCCCGGTAAACATCTACTCCTTCTAAAATTATAATTTATGATTTCTAACAACTCAAACAGACAACGACTCATTTGGCGAACATGATTCAACATAATTCGGTATTAATTTGAGCTCCATGTAAAGTGAATAAACGTGATGTTTCCCACATAAAGCTCATCTGCCTTAACGACTAAGTTTACACATTTTTTGTGCTCATTTATTAAATTGGAGTTCGACTGACGGACTGATGCTTAATTTAGCAGAAAACTCAGTAATTAGAAAAAGTCATTTTTTGTCAGCTGACAAACATTATCGGTGTCTGATTGAAGCACCGTCATAGCTTTGTGGAGAGAGATGCTCTCCACAGAACATACTGTGGGTACTGAGTCCCTAAACAGTCTTGGAATGACATAAATTGGGTATCACTGTAAAGCTGAGACTCTTGTGGATCCAATGAGCCCAGTTTTATGGGCTCAAGTGGTAAGAAATGGTTAAATTTAGCACCAAATCTGTGTAGCAGATGATATCAACCCAAAAATTGCTGGAACAACTTATGAGACATAATAGAGCATGGTAATGACCATCACATACTTCTATCATAGAGTTGTAAGCCCTTATACACTTTCAGCATTTAAAAAAAAAGAAAAAAAAAAAAGAATTAATTCATGTTTATTTCTGAGCTGCATCTGAAATTAATCCCAGCTTTCAGATGATGTACACCAATTCTATGTGACGTATACTGTTGACCTGCTATTCCCCCCTAAATACTATTACAGCATGTTAAAAATAAAACAGGAAAAAGACCAGTAACAGCAAATAATGATATGTTAATTAGACATGGCACTCTTTAAACAACTTCTTCACCTCACATCTTTTACCTGAATTTGTTAAAACTTCTTATCCGTTGTCACCACGTGTGCTTGCATGAAATGGGAGGACATCAATCGGGTACGATACATGACAGACTGGGCAAACCTGCAAAAAAAACAAATGTCAATACTTTTAAAACAGATCAAATTATTACGAGAAAAGCGAAAAGCTGTAGCAGGCACAACTACAAAAAAACTAATGAATCCATTGGTACCAACCATGTCATGCTAGCATGTCGGACAGGAGGGTAAATAATGCTCCAAAGTTAGGCTAAATTTTAGCGAGGTAAAACTGGCATGGCCATTTTCGAAGGGGTCCCGTGACCTCTGACCTCAAGATATTTGAATGAAAATGGGTTCTATGGGTACCCACAAGTCTCCCCTTTACAGACATGCCCACTTTATGATAATCACAGGCTGTTTGGGGCAAAAAAAAACACCCCTCGTACATATTTTTTCACAGTCTTTTTTAGGGGGGTACAGGGGGTCTTTAGGGGGAGATAGCAGGTCAACAGTAGTTGTCACAGAAGTGGTGTACATCATCTGAAAGCTGGGAACCTGAAGATAAATTGAGATGCAGCTCAGGACTGTGTGATAAGGTGTTCAAGTCATAAATCCAAGTTAATTAATTAAAATATATTGTGAAAGTGTATCAGGGTTTATGGTGTCCATTCCCATGGTCTATTATGTCTCATAAGTTGTTACAGCAATTTTTGGGTTGCTACCATTTGTTACATAGATTTGGTGCTAAATTTAACCAATTTTTTACCACATAAGAATTGATAAAATGATCAAAACTCCCTCCAAAATACAACATTAAGACACAAAGACTGCGAGGAACACCATAGAAAAAGCCATGATGCGATTTGGTATCAGAAACCCCTTTATTGTCAATCTAGCTAGGAAAGCCATCCATCCTCTGAATGCTCTAGGTCTCTAGTTTGTGGCTGTAAAGTTTCATGAGGCTGTGATTATCTTAGAGGTCACCACAGGTCATTTTATACAGTGAGGTCAAGTTTCAAAAAAATGGTCTCAATACAATGAAATGGCTACTATGGGGACTAACAAAAATAAAACATTTGTACTACATTAAAAAAACTGCATGTTTTTGGCCCCAAACTGCATGTTATTATCATAAAGTGGGCATGTCTGTAAAGACGAGACTCGTGGGTACCCATAGAACCCATTTCATTCACATATCTTGAGGTCAGAGGTCAAGGGGACCATATGCAACCAAAAATCTGTCAAGTGCGACTAAACATTTTCATTGGTCGCACTGGTGAGCCTGACATTTAGCAGGTATGTCTCTATGTGTGTATATGTAAAACCGCGCCCTGTACTCCTCCTCGAGCGACATCAGCGACCTAGAGCATTCAGAGGATGGATGGCTTTCCTAGCTAGATTGAAAATAGAGGGGTTTCTGAGCAGTTTACACAACAGAAGTGCTCGCCATCCAATCACTGAAAAATGCAGTTCTTGCAGAAATCTCCAACTGTCAATTTGGAGGGTTTTTCTGATCATTTTTATCAATTCTCGAGTGGTTAAAAAAATGGCTAAATTTAGCACCAAATCTGTGTAATGAATGGTATCAACTCCAAAACAACGTATGAGACATAAATGAGCACGGGGAATGACCATCATATTCTTCCATCTTAATGTTCTAAGCCCTTTTACACTTTTTCAATTTATTTTAAATATTTAATTAATTTGTGTTTATTCCTGATTCATGACTAGAACAACTTGACACACAGTGCTGAGCTGCATCTCAAATTTTCATCCCAGCTTTCAGATGATGTACACCACTTTTATTTAACATATACTGTTGACCAGCTCTCTCCCCCTAAAGACCCCCTGTACCCCTCTAAAAAAGACAAAAACAGGTCTATTGTAGGTCTCAAATGGTTAATATCAGGCAAATACGTTATACATTGTCAGGCAAACTTTCAAGTACTTAAGTACTTTC
This sequence comes from Sebastolobus alascanus, assembly GCA_916701645.2. Taxonomy (NCBI): domain Eukaryota; kingdom Metazoa; phylum Chordata; class Actinopteri; order Perciformes; family Sebastidae; genus Sebastolobus; species Sebastolobus alascanus. The sequence continues at coordinate 1,098,302 of CAKAOJ020000102.1, read as the reverse complement.
CTTTACAACTTGAAAGGTGATGTAAATGATCATTTAAATTAGGATGTCACATAACACATATCTAGGGTTGTCAATGTGGAAAAAAATTAAAAGCCATATTTTTCATCATTGGAGATTTAGGAAAATGTTACCTGTAGCCTTGAAAATCCTCCAGCCTCCTTTTAAGCTTTTCAGTTTAGTAAAATCCTCCTCAAGTCGAGCCACAATCTTTAAAAAAAAGACATAAAATTCACCATTCAGCAGGTAGTTAACATTTTTAAATCACTTATCATTCTACAATATTATTTATTATATGATTACCTCACTGTGTTTCAAGTGGTCTGGTAGACTTTGCATCCTCTTCCCGAGGCCAGCATGGGGAAGTTGTATGTCTTCAGAGCCCTTTGGCATGGATTGACTGGGTCCTGAAAATACATATGAGATAGTCTGTCCTTAGTCTGTCACAATGCAAGGGGCAGAGGTTGAGAATTGTCTTTTTCCTCTTGGCTGAACAGCACTGAACATACTCGGGAATGAAAAAAAGATTTGTGAGGGGACACCATGTAGTCTATTAAATCTAGAGCAAGATTGATAGATTATGAAAATGTGTGGCTTTAGATGATTTTGTTTACCTCGTTTTCAATAATTGCAATTATGCTATAAAAAGCTAAATAAAAGTTAAAAACAAATACACTTGCTGTTCAGTAATGTTACAGCCACCACATGGTGTTCCAGACACCAATATTCAATGCTTCTGAACCACTGTCAGTAAAGTGCAGATGAGTAACTTAATAGACAATTCATGATACTAAGCTTTATCTACATACTGAAATCTTTGTTGGACTTACACCAACATCTGTGAGGGCAAAGAGCTAACAACACAAGGTCACCATTTCTGACAGCTGTCCTCAGAAAAGCCCCAAAAATCATTAGCCTAACATTTACTTAAATTTGTGAAATGGGGGACAAGCTGAAATGTCAGATGTACATACACCTAAAGCCAGGACTAAAGCCATCTTTTGAGTTTAGTAGTAAATGAAATGCATCACCTTCTCATGGCCTGCCTCACCTAGCATTGCTAATGTGGCTTTAGATGATTTTGTTTACCTCGTTTTCAATAAGTGTAATTATGCTATAAATAGCTAAATGAAAGTTAAAAACAAATACACTTGATGTTCCAGACACCAATATTCAATGCTTCTGAACCACTGTCAGTAAAGTGCAGATAAGTAACTTAATAGACAATTCATGTTACTCAGCTTCATCTACATACTGACGTCTTTGTTGGACTTACACCAACATCTGTGATGGCAAAGAGTTAACAACACAAGGTCACCAAATTTGGTCAAGGTCACCACTTAAATTTGTGAAATGGGGGACAAGCTGAAATATCAGATGTACATACACCTAAAGCCAGGACTAAGCCAACTTTTGAGCTTAGTAGTACATTAAGTGCTTCCCTTCTCATGGCCTGCCTCACCTAGCATTGCTAAAGCAGCAAGCTAACGTTAGCTTCTGTAGCAGCTAGCTGGCTACACGAACACAATTAAAGCTAAATCGACAAAAGCAGGTTACAAATATTTCTCAAACTAAGTGAATTAACGCCATAGCTTATCCTTCATAATACAAGAACATTTCAGGACTTACAACAAAAGGGGTAACAAGCTATGCGTGTTATTTAACTTACAATTACAGCGTGGCCGCAATTCGCCATGTTGAGGTTGACCTTGATCAGGACACAAATCTCGCGAGATTCCGAGAGCGGTTGCATGACCCGCCCTACTCTGCCTCTGATTGGCTTAGCGTGATATTCTACCTCAACTCTAACCAATCGCATTCCTCATGCCCTAAACCCAACCAATCCAAACAACGAAGGCAGCGAGTACTAGCCAATCAGAGGCAGAGTAGGTCGGGTCATACCTTTTTATGTAGGCTGCGCAGATACTTTGTTGCTTTTTTAAAAAAGAAATTCTTTATTGTAAATATAGTGCACATAAAAACAAAGGAGTCATTAATACAGACTTTTTTTAAATTTCAGACAATATAAGTACAATAACAATATATATATTTACAAAACTGCTTATGGCAGGGGTGCATTAAAATAGTATAAATTAATAAATTAATAAATAAATAAATAAATAAAATAAAATAATAAATAAAAAAACATATATATTACTACTACATAAAATTAAAACTAAAAAGTGAATATACAGGTACTGCATAGAAGTGGTGGAAAGTAACTAAGCACATTTACTCAAGTACTGTATTTAAGTATAATTTTGAGGTCCTTGTACTTTACTTGAGTATTTCCTTTTTATGCTACTTTATACTTCTACTCCACTACATCTCAGAGGGAAATATTGTATTTTTTACTCCAATACATTTATTTTACAGCTGTAGTTACTTTGATTTTACAAACAAAACATATAATCAACTTATTAAATATGATGCATTGTTCTATACTAATCTCGTGTACATACGAAATATATATAATCATTCAGGACCTTGAAGTTTCCATAATTAAACACTCTGAAAGAGGCTATTTTGCATATTGAGGACTTTTACTTTTGCTCTTTAAGTACATTTTGCTGGTAATACTTTTACTCAAGTAGAATTTCGAACGCAGGACTTTAACTTGTAAGAGAGTATCTTTCAGTGTGGTATTGTTACTTTTACTTAAGTAAAAATTCTGAGTACTTCTTCCACCACTGGCTGCGCAGCCATTAAAAGCATAATAGTATACATAACTTTATTACTGCTGTGACATTGTTAGCCCTCACTGAACACACCACAATGCAGCATACACTTAAGGTTAGGCATTTGCAGCTTTATAATATAATACTGATGATGATGTACATTTAGGAAGCTACCATTTTGTGAGCACCAGCCCGATCAGTGTGACTTCTTCCTGAAATTAGAGGAAAGCAGAACAGACTGTGCCTGTAGAGTTAGTGAGCCTGTTGCTAATCACCAATCATCATTTTGATTCCAGCATAAAATGAACATGAAAAAAAAAACATGTCCTGCCATTTCCTTTGACAAATCAGATTGCAATTCACCCCGGCTCATGAAAACTGAACAGCGAGCTGCACAAGAGGTAATTGAGTGGTGTTATGAATGGTAGAGAGGTCATCCTTCAACTACAAAGACTCGGCTTCAAGCCCCATCGCAGCCATCATTAGCACTGACAAAGTGCCGTTGGCACTTACGGTGGTTCTGTAATTTCCTGTTTCTCTTTTATTGGTTGGGATGCACTTTTTGGTAACTAACCTTGCACTCGGATAAAACACATAATTCCATAATAAATGAGCTGCCCTAGCTGAGCCACTTGGTTTTCATTAATTAAAGGCCATGAACACTTATATTCTCAATCAGTTTCTAACTAGAAATGATGACTTCCAACACACTATTTTCTGCTAAAGTTAGAACAGTTATTTTTACATTAAAGATTTTTCTATTTCTTTTTTTTTCTCTGTGCTCTTTTCACTGGTTTGAAGTGGGCGGGGCTCAGTTGACAGATGGTGGGTGTTTGGTTACTGTCCATCAAATCTGGTCAAAAAACACCCACACACTCCTGATGAAGCATATTAACTGAGTTCTTGAGTGTAAAAATACCCAAGATGTTTTTCCATCTTTGATGATTTTTATTTAGCCATGAATATTTAATGTTATAGAAATACTTATAGTGACTAATTTTTTTGGCCATTTGGGGGCAGTGGAAACAAGCTGTAAACCAGCCCGTTCGCACGAAAAGGCGCATAAATGTCAAAATAATGTGCAAGGCATTAAGCATGCAATAAGTACACCTTTTATGATTTCCGCGTGTCATTAGTACGCCATGTATCCTCTACTGACTGCAATGTAAACGCATCTGCATATAAATGCTATGGTAAGAGCTAGCAATGTAGTATAAAAAGGGGAGGTGGATGGGTCCAACACACACTGGACCTTTAACCAGCAGGCTGGTGTTCGAGACCGATGTTTTGTTTTGTACGTTACATTAGTGACGTTTGTCATGTGATGATTGTCTTGTGTTTTTTAGTGACTTTTATGACATATTTTCCGTAGTTGTCTTACACTGTTTCTGTATGTGTTTTACTTAGTTTACGTCAAGCCCCCAGGAAGAGCGCCATGCTTTCAAGCAAATTTTCGTAGTGGCCAAACGGCGGTACTATAACTTCTGTGTCCGTCACGTGATGCCATTGGGCCCAAAAATACTTTTTCCCATATAAAGCCACGTTTTCAGGGGCTTTCCTTAGTTTGTAGCATTATAACCTGGTTAATATTTTGATATTATTATCAAGTTTCTTTACCAGTGTATCTGGGTAGAAGAAGGTCAATCTGTATTTCCAGCACCTGAGTGTAAGAAAGAGGAATTTGCCAAAATAGTTTATGTTTGTTTGATAGATATTTTGTGATAAAAATCAGAAGAAAAAGTCATATAAAGAGTTAAAACAACGGGCTTTGAACTAAGGTTAGCTTCGTTCAGGGACACTACAGAAGTTATCTCATAATGAAAGAGGCCCTTAGACACTTTTTTGCAAAATTAACGAATTATTTAAACTGACACAAAACACAAATTAAACTGGTTTTAAACTGAAGCAACTAAATAATGTGCTTTGTTGCGACTCATCACAAGAGAGGTTTTCCCTCTCCACACATACCACGAGTCTTTTTCATTCAATCAAAATACACATTAAGCTATTTTCAGAGTTTGGCTTCTTACATCTCATCTTTCTTTCTTCTTCTCGAAGGACGCTGCTGAATTTAGAAAGAAATACTTTCCACTTATCATACACAACACATCCACTTGATCTGATTTCATATTGTTCTTTCCTTCGGTCTGTACTATGAAACTACTATTATGGAATACCAAAGGCCTCGGGTCCAAAGTGAAAAGTCCCATTAATAAAGAAGAGATTACTTTCACTTGCTGTCAAGGCCCTGTGCCGCTAAAGGATTGATGCTCTCACATTAAATCAGCCCCTTGAAAGGTCCTTCCAAAACTGTATGAGTGCCAACTGTATAGGTGATTTTTTTTCCTCTATTATGTTTCACTTTCAGGGCATGTTCAGTGGTATTATCAAGGCGTCGATATTGGGATTTTGCTTTGTTTGTTTGTTGGTTTGGTCATTTTTTAAAAACTGTGTATTTGTCATTGATGTTTGCGCACTTTCTTTCTTTCTTCCTCTCTTTCTTTTCCTTCCTCCATTTCTCTCCTCAGAGCCACAGGGTTTGTTGTTCACTTTTTGTTGTCTGAGCCATCATTCAAAATGCAGGGCTTTCTTCTGACAGGCACTGAAGCAAGGAAATGAGAAATGACTTACACAGTTTAGCTCCTCTTCATTTTCACTTGCCTTATTATTATCAAACACATGCACCCCACGTTCACACACACACACACACACACACACAAACACATGCGGGCGCGTGCACGTACACACTCTGCACGCACTTTTCACAGATGATTAGTGAAGTCTCCTCAGCAAAAAGACACCCAAATCTGTAAAGTGGTGAGAGGTTTTTTGTCAATGTCCACACTCCATGACATACAGTACATTTAGCAGACTTTGACAGTGCAAAGAGCGATGGCCCCTGCACACCACTAATTAGCTGTCATTCATAATTGATTAAAGTCCGAACGTAAATAATAAATGGAAATTGGATTTTATTTGGGGTGTCATGTCAACTGCATTTACCTATGGTACCGCTGAGACTAGATGTAAACATGGCTGCATAATTACAAAATAATTTGCCAATCAGATTTAACTAATCATGTTAAAGGGCAAAGAAAAGGCTAGAGGTGTCACAGTCTTTTTTTTTATTTCAGTCTTTACACATTTTTTCAGATTTAATTCCAAATTCAGGACATGAGGACAGGATGGACCAGGCTCCTGATCCTCCTCTGAAGGCATCATTTAAAATTCGACACTTACCCGATCTTGACTTGACTTTTTTTGGAGGATCTTTTACTTCTTCCTGAGAAAAAGGCAAAAATAGAATAATTATTTTTCTCTGTTCGTCTTTATGCATGAGGTAGAATGTCAATTGTAGTTTTTAAATGTACTTGTACTTTTTTAAGTATTTTTAAATATGGGTTATGGTTAGCATTATTGTATCTCAGCATAGGAACAAAAAAGGTTGCATCTGCAGATCTCCTGACCATTTCAATGGATATAACTTTTCTAGGATGTCTAGATCTATGATCACTGTCATCTGACTCCACCCAAATGCACAAACTGATTTGATTGGATGTCTCTAAGCCAATCACAGTGTTCCACATAATCTAAAGTGGACTGCATGTACAGCCACACCCCTTTTTCAATATGGCCAACCGTGAGAAAAAGGAGGAAGTGTATGGCACATTTTAATCTATTAAACATATTGTTAAAGTACATAATTTGTGTTTAAAGTAAACATGAGATGTTATATTACTTACACACTCAGTTTATAATGCATCCTATTGATACTATTGTACACAGAATATTCAAGCCAGAAGGCTTTGAACATACGGTTTTCTGGAGATACTTCAGAAATTGAGGATATTCTGAGTAGTAATGATGACACTGATACAATATACTGTATATGCAATGTGTTTTAAAGCATCACTTTACAGACACAACAGTACCTTTACTTGAGTATAATATTCTAGTACTCTTTCCATCCCTGCTAAGTACATTTACTCAAGCACCGCACTGCACCACCATTTTGAGATTCTTGCACTCTAAAAAAAAAAAAAGTGTGATTAACTTGCAATTAATCTCAATTCAATATTTTAATCTATTGATACTTCTTCCATCGCTGGTGATAGTAAACTGAATATCTTTGGGTTTTGGACTGTTGCTGAGACAAAATCAGCAACTTGAAGACTTCACATTGACTCAATGCGTTGGTCAATTTTATTATTTTATGATCTTTTTTGGACTAAACGATTAATCAGTTAATTGAGAAAATAATCTGCAGATTGTTGTAGTTATGGCTCTAAATTTTAAATCATTTATTAGCTGTTTTTCTCTTTGTGTGTAAACAGCTAAACATACCACTAATGTAGGGCTTTTATTGTGAAGGCTTCTCTAGGCCTAGTTTAGTTACATTCTGTTGGACAGCATTTCTTTGGTGTATATGACCCTGCATTAAACCATATCATGGTTGGTAAAATAATGTGTACAGCGTGAGTGCACTTTAGTCTAATACTCTATGCAAGCAATTTTAGTAATCGCTACCAGCCAGCCACCAGTCTCTTCTTGCATTTTGGGTGTCTGCGTGTCTCCATTGTGTATGCGCATATTGTGAGGTGCTCTACGAGTCAGAAAAAAGCCATCGATGCAGTCCTCAGAAGTAGCACATCATTAATAACGGAGGGACCTTTGAAGATCCTGCATAAATGTCTAATTAGGTTTGGTAACCTTTAGGAAACTCAAGTGGGTGAATACTAAACAGGCCCGGAGATCTTGTACTGCATGGCAAACTAAGCCCTCAACATGTGGGAGAGAGCGCTGACATTGAGGCGGTTTGTTCCCCCTCCTGAAAGGGCATGCAATTTAAGCCACATTACAAGCGCGTCTGAACTCATTGGCCAATTTCTGGCCAATTTATCGTAGTTAACCATCCCGTGTATACACGTCATCGTGGAGGTGGAACAAAAATATGCGCTTTTTTTTTTTTGTTGTTTTCTCCTGCCCTTCAAGCTGTGTGGATCATTGTTCTGCATAACTGTGACAAGCCTGCGTGGCATTTAGTAGACCCTAAAGTCTGAGTATTCGAGCCACCAGCCATGTTCGTACTGATAGCGTTGGAAGGATGTGACCTGGAAAATACTACTGTGGATAAAAGGGACTAGGGCTGGTTTACACTACACTGTCCTTGTCCCTGTCTCCTAACACTTGTATTAAAAAATGACAGCACATGACAATAAAAACATTGCCATGTTGTGTTTTAATACACCTCCTGCTGCTAGTTAAGCTTCAGTATTAAACTGCAGCTTGAAACGCTGCTGTGTCACTGTGACTTTGTTGCTGGTTAACAGCAGATTTCCTCCAAAATTAACTAAGAAATGACTCTCAAATAAGTGGATGCACTTTGGAAAGAGACATTCTTACTATAAATGGTGGGTTAATTGGAAAACGTAAAATATAACAACATAACAGAGTGATAAATGTGATTTAACCCCCTCTGAATGCAAAGTACGTAAAACCACATTTTTTTATTATGTGTCGCATAATATAGTGCTAATAGAATAAAAGTCAATTGCTTGCAAAGGTGAGACATGTTGTGATTAAACCCTGAAAATACAGTAAATGAATTGAAAACAAACAAAAACAGCCTCTGATTCAAGAGAAAAACAACTGATAAACTGTATCTGTATAATAACACTTTAGATACTTATTTTTTATTTATATTACCACTAGGGCTGTCAAAGGTAACGTGATAATAACGCATGTGAATGAGAATGGGTTCTATGGGTACCCACGAGTCTCCCCTTTACAGACATGCCCACTTTATGATAATCACATGCAGTTTTGGGGCAAGTCATAGTCAAGTCAGCACATTGACACACTGACAGCTGTTGTTGCCTGTTGGTCTGCAGTTTGCCATGTTATGATTTGAGCATATTTTTTATGCTAAATGCAGTACCTGTGAGGGTTTCTGGACAATATTTGTCATCGTTTTGTGTTGTTAATTTATTTCCAATAATAAACATAAAGCAAGCATATTTGCCCACTCCCATGTTGATGAGAGTATTACTTGACAAATCTCCCTTTAAGGTACATTTTGAACAGATAAAAAAAATGCACTTAAACTGCTATTTGCACTTCTGGTTAGATGCTAAACTGCATGACGCTGAACGTTGTGAAGACGGGACACGAAGGAACAGCTGTTTGTAACGTGAATTTGCAACTTAACACACAGGACACAAACAGTGGTCTCCTGGATGAAAGCCTTTTTTTTGTTGGACCCATCCACCTCTCCTCCCGCCGCCCTGTGTGTCTTTTTCGCTCTTTAAACTACGTCACCACAACACTTTCCCTGAGCGTTTAATATTGACGCGGATGGGTTTACATTGTAGTTAATGAAAAGCCCGGTGGGTCTCATACCGGCACTCAAGGGTGCCTTGTGCGTTGGTATCGAACGCAGACAGCCGTGACAAAGCGTCTGTATTTGACACCCTGGTAATGAAAACAGGCTTGTTCCCTTGTACCTACATGTGTGTACTGATACGTACACGTACTGCACTGTTAGTACAAAACATTACACTGTAAATTGAAAAGAGTTACAGGCTGTAGTCTAAAGCTTTACCAATATATATATTATATTTTTATGTCTCCCTACGGATTTCATGCTGGCCAGATTTTCTAAAAATAAACACAGATTGTGTCCCGGTCGCTCCCTGCTATAAAGCAACATAAACATACACATCCCAAGACACACATCACAGGCACTCAAACATATTTATTATATGCACCCACACACAAACACACACACACACACACACACACACACACACACACACACACACACACACACACACACACACACACACACACACACACACGTAGAGTTGTCAGAGCACAGTGTAAAATCAGAGGGGCTGTTAATGGAGGCGGACAGCTTGGCTGCTGTTTCATCAAAGTGCAGAGGAAATGCAGATCTGTGTCCTGCAGGATGCAGGGAATTGGATCAGCTTCCTTCTGTCTGCTGAATTTGAAACACATACCAGCGGGGATTAGACAGCCTTTACCACCGAACAGTGACTTTCTAATGGCCGTCCACGGGAAATATTTACTCACTGTCTCGCATGTGTTGATACGCCCATCAGGAGCACAGACTCGTCCCCTGGCCAGATAGCTTTATTTGGCTGCCAGCTATGTCGCAACCTTGAGGATATTTTCCGTGTTTGATTGATACAAGAAGCCCTGAGCGGCTCAAACTTTTCTCTCTGATTGTGTTTGGTATCTGGTTTATGATAATAGCAATATATAACAATACTACTGGGCCTGCAACTTGCAAATGTTATTGATTAATCTGGCAATGAGGTTTACAAAGGATAGGTGATATGAGGACACACATCTCGCCATATTGTTTAAAGTGAAGTGTCTAACCCTCTAATATTTTTTTGTGCATTATGTTGTTGTGGGCAATGTTACGATCAATGCAGGACTACTTTACGGATTCATAAAAATTGTTTTTTTAATATGATGTTTACATTAATGTGATAAAGTGTTTGATTTTCACTGTTTAATTATTTAATCGTGATTAATCGCAAATTAATAACACATTTTATATCTGTTCAAAATTAACCTTAAAGGGAGATTTGTCCAGTATTTAATACTCTTATCAACATGGGAGTGGGCAAATATGCTGCTTTATGCAAATGTATGTAAATATTTATTACTGGAAATCAATTAACAATACAAAACAATGACAAATATTGTCCAGAAACCCTCACAGGTACTGGCATGAAACCATACCAATGGATTCTTTAGGTTTTTCTAGTTTCATATGGTGCCATTATCGTCACTCTAGCATTAAAACTGAGCCCGCTGCAACCTCTGAAAGATCGATTGCGTTATTATCGCATTAATATATATATATACACACACACACACACACCCACAATAGTATAAACATCATATAATTAGGATGTCCCTCTGTATTCCAGGTTATGCAATATGAGTACCACTTTCACTACTACTATTTCTATTTCAAACACTCGAAATAATTTTATGTAGGAGAGATGAGAGAAAAAGATGAAATGGAACATCAACTAAATCACACTGACCTTGCAGGCACATTAACATCCGGAGCCACCGTTCTCTTATTAGAGTATAAGAGTTATTTGTGACGTTGCACATTTGTATTTCAATTTTAACCTCCAATTACCCCGGAGAAGAACGGCTTCACTTCACCGCAGCTACCTATTTAGTGTGTGAGACAACAACAAAAACAAGTTAGGACTTCACGCCATTATAGGTGTCAAAACAAGGTATTTACTAAGACTAAATGCTGGAGCTACTGCAATTCCATCACAGCGTAGGAACAATCTACCAGATGTTTTGTCATTAGGTATCAAGGCAGCGCAGTTCATCTCCACCATTCAACAAGGACAGGGTTTTTACAATAGCATTTAAACGAATCACTTTAAGGCTGATGTTATTTTAGGAGAATCCCCGTCAGCCCTCGGGAACCATATATGCAATTTTTATCACGTCCCACAATCTGTTTGCACGGTCTTTTTACTTCAAGGTGAAGGTCAGAGAAAAAAAACGTGTCAATTATCTTCTTTGTTATATTCCATCATCTGCAGCCACAAATACAAAGTTTTACAAATTAATATAATCACCTGCATTCTTACTCCCACGCCTCCCTTCATTCTGCTTCTCTCTCAAGAGAACGACAAAGAGAAGGTGTCAACTGGTTTTGCCATATTGATGGAGCCGGGGGTCTACGGAGACCTCTAATTTTCTGACTGAACGGTCCCAGAAAGAGCTAATGATATGTTAATGCTGAATGGCAGACATTAGGGAGGCCAAATGACGGCAATCCCAATTACCTCTGAGGGACGTGCCTTGTGTGGTTTTGTCACGCAAACAAACTCGGTAAATATAAATAACGTGCGGAACATTGGCTGAAAGGACTCCGGGGTGGCTGACAAAATGTCATGGATCTGAGAAAAGAATTGAAGAACTGCAGACCATGCGACTTATACTCAAACAATGATTACGCCTCCGCACTTTGTTTAGCAAAAAAAAAAAAAAGAACTGCACCTCACTGAGAGAGATTTACATCTTTCGTTTCCTATGAGAACAATTATTCCGGTGCATTTCTTACCTTTCCAAAAAATGTCACAAAACTTTCTTTGAAAATATTGCAGAAAACTTTTTGCTTGTTTTCCTTTTGTTTGTAACTTTTCCGGCACTCTAGTTTGGCAGGAATACGGGAATATTATCATGTTTACTTTAGCAGCAGTAGCTGCGTGGGGTGGAAGCAGTAGGAGGAGGTTAGTTTTGAATGGCACAAGATTGAAATATGCCACAGCGGATTTTTGAATTCCCGAGCTTTCCCACTTGTACATATCCCCTCGTGTGGGTTTACCTGTGAATGTATCTGTTAGTATGTATGTGTTCCTGTTTGGCTAGGCTTAGCTGGAGATTGCTTTCCCCCATCGCTGCCTCTAGTGTATGCAGCATATGGCCATTGTGATGGAGGGTAAAAGGAAATGACAGGCCATTTGAAGATGCTCTAGTCCCTGCATCATGAATAATGCAGAGGGTGCAGCGAGCAGGTTCACAGCGCTAGCTTCAAAGTTTATCGGCCTCCCCTGTCTCCCTGGGAGAGACTACAGTGCTGCGGGGGAGATTAGACCGACACTGAGCAGAGACCTGGTCAAACTCAATTAAATACAACCAGGATAATTCCATCCTCGCATTGTGCCATTCGGTTTTATTAGAAAAATAAACCCAGCATGCTCACACATTGAAATGACAACGAAAAGGAAAACAGCTAGTGAATTATTAAGGAGGGTGTCGACTGTAGTTGCTTCATGTAAAAATATGTAAATTAGTGGATGGCAGAAGACATGATCGATGAATATTTTCATTAATTATGTCAGACAAACAGCCTAAGATCAGCGGAGAGAGAAATCTTCCACTGTGGATTCACGTTCTTTTGCAGCTCAAGGACGTCAGACTGATAGATTTAAACACACCGGTGGTACTAAAATGCACAGAAGTGGTGTTAAACCTTTGTTGATGGGTTGTAATAGCCCCATTGATGGATGATTTATTAGTCATCCTGATTTGAATGTATAATTCAGCTGAAGATTACTAATAAAACCCTCCCAAACACCTACAGTAAATCTTGCGGTTTCCTTCCACACTTCCCAGAGTCTTCTGAGATCTAATTAGCCCTGAAGCCCCTCCTGATGGCAGATGTAGGCCTACAGAAACACCCCTCTCCACCGAGGCTATTGTAGCATGTAACTATTTTCCGTGTCTACATGATAAACAAACACTTATGCCACCCACATATTCTGTGCTATATCAAGCCAGGCTTGGCTAATGATGATAAACCTACGTAAAAGTACAAAGTGTTGCTAATTAGGCCTATGTCGATTATGGCTCATTAATGCTGATGCTGCCCTGACATGTTTTTGCCAATCATCACTGGAGAGGGCTCCAGTGCATCATTTTCTAATTACTTTAATTCATCATTGCACTGATGCTCTAAGCATGTTTGTATCTGCGGTCACGTGTTTAAATGAGAATAAGGGGAAAAATGACCCAAAATGAGCAAAAACTGGAGTTGTTTTAGCAGAGAGTGGACGGTCCACTCGCTTTTATTGTATTTTGTATGAGACATTGCTCCAAAAGATTTTCTTTCAACCATCCAAGGCAAAGAAATTGGATGATGCAATAAGGTTCTTTTCCAGGGTGAGATTTCAAAGCTCAAAATGTAAAAAGTCACAGAGAAAGTTAGTAGAACTAGGATCAAATACAATCTGAAATTCAATAGTCCTTGGACCAGGCCAGTCATTTATGGACAGGGGGACAACATTTTCCAAATTGGGCCCCTTATCTTCATCCACTCCAGCACCACCACCACCACCACCCGCCCATAGCTCTAAATCCTAGCTCCTCACCTTTGCCACGTTCAGCTTCGCCTGTCGTACCTGGTGCTTCTTCACACTTTTTTTGGGGCCAGAAATTTGGCCATTGCCTCTCTGCTCCTTTCATTTTCTTGTTCTCTCTGCACCTGTATCAGATGACAAGTTGAAATGTGTTTTAATAACAACAACGGATTTATTTATCATGTAAATACTAGGGCTGTCAAAGTTAACGCGATGATAATGCGCCAACAGTGCAAACAATGGTAACCGTGCTGACAGATATAACAGTGTTAAACTGGGGGGAACATAGAGGGTATGTGCTGCTGCAACGGTGCCGTCGGTCGGGACGGCGTTATCAGCTGTAACGGCCGTATGAGCACAGTGCCGAGCGGCGGCCTGGCGATGTCAACAAAGCACGGAGAAGCTTAGATTACAACACACACAGAGGGAGAGCAACTTCATTCTCTGCTCAGGTAGACATTACTCCTTTATATCTTGCATAGCAAATAGTTGTGTGCCGCTATATTAATGGTCTGGATATCGTATAGAGCACATTTAAGGGCCAACCATAGGCCTTTGCATAGGCCTACCTTTGGCTGGGGTCTTCTGTACCCTTTGAACCCCCCCCCCCCCCAAGCTAAACGAGTTGCTCATCCTGACGATCACATTTCATATTTATCTCCAGTCTCCACTGGCTACTTTATCACGCTGGTCAATTTTGTTGGACATTGATGTATCATTGATGGATCCATTTGGAGTTATTTTCCAGTTATTATCCTAAATTTCTCTTCTTTTACACCCTATTACCCTAATCTTGCCACTTTGACCTACTTTCCCGCTCCTTGCATTCCCCAGACGCCTCAGGAGCAAGCTGTTGCACTCATACACATACATCTCGAGAGAATTATTTATATTGCCCAGGTCTGGGACCGGTCTAATTTGTGTGGAACTATAGAGTACACAAACCTCAGGTCTGACATTTCTCTTGCTGAAGGCAGGCAAACTGTGAGCGCTGCTGAGAGAGACAGAGAATAAAACATGGTGCTGCAGCGGCCTTTGATCTTCCTTTCCCCCCTTTTCTCTTTTTCAAAGGATCAGCGAGGAGTCGTCCAGCTGATGCCGATGCAGGGGCCCCATTTCTCTGCCACCAACAGGCTCCCAGGGATTGACGGCCAACGCATTATTTATTTTTATTTTTGTTCTGCGTGAGAGCAAGAAAACGGAGACGGACTTTCTTTGGAGTTTTGTTTCATGCTGGGTAATCGCAGAAATAAATATTCAGCCGCATGCATTAATATGCGAGGACTTAGTCCCCAGTTGGCTTAGAGTTAAGCTTATATTTCAACTCATTCCTCAGCCTCTGTGCGAGAGAGTAGGGCATCTAACACTTTAGGTAAAATGTCTCAAACCTTGGTGCAAAGACATACCTATAGCATGTTTTTTTCACCTTGATATCTATAACGAATTCCTCTCATGATTAACTGCCTACACATAAATGTGCTTCTGTTTACGGTTGTTTAGTTAATGCATTGTATCCTGGCTAAGGTTGTCAAATGTAACGCAATAATAACGTGTTAACGCAAATTTGTTTTAACGCCACTAAGTTCTTTAACGAATTAACGCAACTTGCAATTTTTAGGTTGTAGCGGGCTCAGTTTTGAAACTAGAGTGAAGATACTGGTATCATATGAAACTAGAAAACTTAAGGAATCCATTGGTACCTACCATGTCATACTAGCTTGTCGAGAAGGAAGCTAAATAACGCTCCAAACTTGCGTCAAAGGGGTCCCTTGACCTCTGACCTCAAGTATTAGTATAGTATAGAGTATTAGTTACTTGACAAATGTCCATTTAAGGTACATTTTAAACAGATAAAAAATGTGCGATTAATTTGTGATTAATTAACTATGGACAATCATGTGATTTATTCCGATTAAATATTTTAATCGACTGACAGCCCTAATTCTGGCACAAACATCACAATCTTCTCTTTCTTAAAGTTTTACACAAACATTATTGAGAAATTAGAGTCTCTGAAAATGGGCACCTCTTTGTCAGAGCAATTTGTTGGTGACGCAGGTTATGATAAGAATTGAGTGAAGTGTCTGTCGCTGCCCAGGGCCTCCAGAGCCGGGGCATCGGGGCCAACACAAGTAATCAACCGAGGTCCAGATTGAGCCCCTGATATCAGAGGGTCCCTGATTGCTAATAAGTACCCCCAGGCAGCAGCCATTTAAGACACTTGCTGCTGATTTTGATTGACAGCTGGTCAATCAAAATCACATCTTGTCACAGCCGTTATCAGTGGTAGAGTTTACATCAGATGTCTGTGTTTGAGTCTATCTGCTTAGATAAAAGAAATCTCATGAACTCTATATGTTATATACCAGCTGTATCTTGCTATAATATCACTAAAATCTGTATTGATATTATCACTACTCTTCCTTTTCCATAAAACTCATGGCTTTGGAACTGGGGTCTCCAACCTTTTTTCATCTGAGTTAATTTGACAAAATGAAAGTGGCCGAGAGCTACTCGTAGTACCAAGTTGTACATCGCCAAGTGCAGACATAATTTATGTCTTACTTTTATGGTCATTTAATAACGTTTCAGCCACTGCAGTCATCGCCTCTATTACAATCCCGCCATAGGCAAAGGGCTTTTTGTGTTTTGTTAGGATGTGCGGCACTGCCGTGTGCTCAGTGCACTAAGCATTGTTTTCAGGGCCGGAAAGACTGGATAGAAATTTAAACAGGTTTACAAAGTGACTTTATGTTATCAAATGTATGTACTGTACATATTCTTTGAACTAGGGTTGTCAAATTAACGCACGTTAACGCAAATTTGTTTTAACGCCACTAATTTCTTTGACACATTAACGCAACTTGCGATTTTTAGGTTGTAGCGGGCTCAAATTATCAAATTAAAAATTCACCTCTTTTATATCTAACATATATCTTTGCCTTTTAGACATTTTTCTCTACTGTAATATTTTAAATGCTTTTATTTTAATGTCACACCATTTTATGTATCTACCACTTATCAGCATCCCTTTTAATTTCATACTTTGTAAATCTCTGTTAAGTTAAGTTTCTTAACATTAGCTACCATAAGCTACTGGTCATACCAGACCAAGTTAGATTGTCCCAGCAAAGCAGTAAAATGTATTTAACTGAGCGACGGTGTTTTATTACTTATGAATTCAACTTTTTAATCTGTAGGAGGAAGAATGTGTTGTTTCTTCTCTCAAATCTTACATGGTCTTGCATTAAATTGTAAAAACATAAAAACATAGTGGGCATTTTACCATTTTTTCAGGTTTCAGGGTGTTTTTGTACATTTAACTCTCAGAAAAGTGATAACAAGCAATGATTGCAACTTCAACTGATTACAGATGTCGTCCATTTCCACTACAAGAGTTTCCACAAGAACCCTTCTTGCTATGTCTAGCTCTTACAAGTGTGGTTTTGAATTTGCTATGCAAGAGGCTATCATGTACGGTAACCTGTGAATATGGAACAAAGAGCCCTCTCCACAGCTCTTCCCGTAGCTTTGTTTGAACTGCATCATAATGAGCACACACCGTGACCTTGGTTACTCCTGACTCGCACTTAAAAAATCTCAGATGTTTTGTTTTTTTCCAGGTTCAAAGCTTTGGAAACTATGTCAATACCTGTAAGGAGATGGCATATTTACCAAGCAAAGATGCATAACAAGTTCATTGCAATCTCTTGCATCACTATGAATTATACTGTCAGTTGTATTCATGAACCTCTGAGTGCTGTCGAGAAGTCGGCTACTTTTGAACCCAAATTTAGATTGTTGTGGGTCACCAACTGAGTTCGATTTGCACACTCAAAAACAGTAATCGCTGAGATTTAAAAATGACAAAATGGAAGAAGCAGTGCAGGTTGATTCTGGTTTCGATATGTACTTTTTTGCGGCTGAAATTTTAGCAGATTCAATAGTAAGTTTTCAAATATAAAGCAAAATTGCCAACTGTTATGTCGTCAATATGACCTTCAAATACAAGCAGGCCATGGCCCAGTCTGAGCCCCAACATGGTACCATGTCAACAGTGGTGGAATGTAACTAAGTACATTTACTCAAGTACTGTACTTACATTCAAATTAGAGGTACTTATGCACTTGAATATTTCCAATTTAAGTAACTGTACACTTCTCCACTTCACAGGGGCAAATACTTTACTTTTTAATCCACTACCTTTGTCTCACAACTTTAGTTATTTTTCAGATTACAATTTTTCATTCCCTTCCTTTTCAGTGAAAACCAGGTTATCGCCAAATTTAGTGATTTTGAATTTGACTGTTTCTGATAAACTGAAGGATGAAGTGTTCTCTTATATGTTGAGAAAATTCTGCTACTTCTTGTGCTAAATAAGCTATTTTAACTATTTCTTAGATCAGCTGGAAAATGCATCCTCACAAAGCTGAAAACAGGGCTGTTTTTCTGAGCTCATGAAAATTTGACTTTTTAGAGATACGTGATACAAAGCGCGTCCTGCCGGGAGGTTCTTCAACAGTGTTATTTTTTGTGTATACAGGATTGACATAGCCTCTTAACCTGCTTGAAAAATCAAAGTAACCTGATATCTTTTAAATTAAATTGTCTTGTTAGAATAGGCCAAAAATTAAACTGTAGCCTACTGGTAGGCCTATTTCTAACATAATTCAACCATCTAAAAGTGAAAAACGATATGTTATCCAAAGTTGAGCTGTTTTAACTGCGAGGTCCGCGACACCTCAGTGGCAAATGACAGTGTTATGGCACAGCGCGTGTGCCTAGTGGCGCCGCTGCTCACAGGCTCCCGATAGTATACTATAGTATGTCGAAAATTTTGTGAAAAAAAAGTCAGTATAGTATGTCGAAAATTTTATGAAAAAAAAGTCATAGTATAGTACCTCAAAGATTTTATGAAGAAAAGTCATACAATAGTATGTCGAAAAATGTATGAAAAAAAAGTCATAGTATAGTATGTCGAAAATTTAAAGAAAAAAAAAGTCATAGTATAATATGTCGAAAATTTTATGAAAAAAAAGTCATAGTACAGTATGACGAAAATTTGATGAAAAAAAATCATAGTATATAGTATGTCGAAAATCTTAAGAAAAAAAGTCATACTATAGTATGTCGAAAATTTTATGAAAAAAAAGTCATAGTATAGTATGTCGAAAATTTTATGAAAAAAAAGTCTTACAATATGTCGAAGATTTTATGAAAAAAAAGTCATAGTATATAGTATGTCGAAAATTTCATGAAAAAAAGTCATAGTACAGTATGTCGAAAATTTTAGGAAAAAAAGTCATACTATATAGTATGTCGAAAATTTTATGAAAAAAAGTCATACTATAGTATGTCGAAAATTTTATGAAAAAAGTCATAGTATAGTATGTCGAAAATGTTATGAAAAAAAGTAATTCTATAGTATATCGAAAATTCTATGAAAAAAAGTCATAGTATAGTATGTCAAAAATTTTATGAAAAGAAAGTCTTACTATAGTATGTCGAAAATGTTATGAAAAAAGTCATAGTATAGCATGTCGAAAATTTCATGAAAAAAAAGTCATACAATAGTATGTCGAAAATTTAATGAAAAAAAGTCATACTATAGTATGTCGAAAATTTTATGAAAAAAATCATAGTATAGTATGTCGAATATTTTATGAAAAAAATCATAGTATAGTATGTCGAAAATGTTATGAAAAAAAAGTAATTTATAGTATGACGAAAATTCTATGAAAAAAAGTCATACTATAGTATGTCGAAAATTTTATGAAAAAGTCCTAGTATAGCATGTCGAAAATTTCATGAAAAAAAAGTCATAGTATAGTATGTCGAAAATTTCATGAAAAAAAGTCATATAAAGTATGTCGAAAATTTTATGAAAAAAAGTCATACTATAGTGTGTTGAAAATTTTATAAAAAAAAGTCAAAGTATAGAATGTCGAAAATTTCATGAAAAAAAGGTCATACTATAGTATGTCGAAAGTTTTATGAAAAAAAGTCATACTGTAGTATGTCGAAAATGTTATGAAAAAAGTCATATTATAGTATGACTTTTTTTTCATAACATTTTCGACATACTATAGTACTACTTTTTTTTAATAAAACTTTCGACATACTATACTAAGACTTTTTTTTCCCATAAAATTAATCTACATACTATACTAAGACGTTTTTCATGAAAATTTTCGACATTCTATGACAATTTTTCATGAAAATTTTCGACATACTATAGTATGACTTTTTTTTCATAAAACTTTCGACATACTATAGTATGACCTTTTTTTCATAAAATTTTCGACATACTATAGTATGACTTTATTTTTTATAAAACTTTCGACATACTATAGTATGACTTTTTTTTCATAAAACTTTCAACATACTATAGTATGACTTTTTTTAATAAAACTTTCGACATACTATAGTATGACTTTTTATTCATAAAATTTGATATACTATAGTGAGACTTTTTTTTTCATAAAATTTTCGACATAATATAGTATGACCTTTTCTTTCATAAAATGTTCGACACACTATAGTATGACTTTTTTTTCATAAAACTTTCGACATACTGTAGTATGACTTTTTTTCATAAAATTTCCGACATACTATAGTAAGACCTTTTTTTTCATAAAATTTTCGACATACTATAGTATGACTTTTTTTTCATGAAAATTTTCAACATTCTATACTATGAGGTTTTCTTTTTCCATAAAATTAATCTACATACTATACTAAGACGTTTTTCATGAAAATGTTCAACATTCTATACTATGACATTTTTCTACGAATATTTTCGACATTTTTTTAAGAAAAAAACTCAGTTTAAAATTTCGAAAATTTTCATGAAAAGTCATACTATAGCATGACTCTTTTCAAGAAAATTGACAAAATTTTAAATTGAGTTTTTTTTCCACCAAATTAATCGACAGACTATACTATGCCTTTTTTCATGAAAATTTTCGACATTCTATACTATGACATTTTTTTACGAATATTTTCGAAAATTTTCATGAAAAAAGTCATACGAAAATATTCGTAAAAAAATGTCATAGTACAGAATGTCGAAAATTTTCATGAAAAAAGGCATAGTATAGTCTGTCGATTAATTTGGTGGAAAAAAAACTCAGTTTAAAATTTCATCAATTTTCAAAAAAAGTCATACTATAGCATGAGTTTTTTCTTGAAAATGTCGAAATTTTAAACTGAGTTTTTTTTCCACCAAATTAATCGACAGACTATACTATGCCTTTTTTCATGAAAATTTTCGATATTCAATACTATGACAATTTTTTACGAATATTTTCGAAAATTTTCATGAAAAAAGTCATACGAAAATATTCGTAAAAAAATGTCATAGTATAGAATGTCGAAAATTTACATGAAAAAAGGCATAGTATAGTCTGTCGATTAATTTGGTGGAAAAAAAACTCAGTTTAAAATTTCGTCAATTTTCAAAAAAAGTCATACTATAGCATGACTTTTTTCTTGAAAATGTCGAAATTTTAAACTGAGTTTTTTTTCCACCAAATTAATCGACAGACTATACTATGCCTTTTTTCATGAAAATTTTCGATATTCAATACTATGACAATTTTTTACGAATATTTTCGAAAATTTTCATGAAAAAAGTCATACGAAAATATTCGTAAAAAAATGTCATAGTATAGAATGTCGAAAATTTTCATGAAAAAAGGCATAGTATAGTCTGTCGATTAATTTGGTGGAAAAAAAACTCAGTTTAAAATTTCGTCAATTTTCAAAAAAGTCATACTATAGCATGACTTTTTTCGTGAAAATGTCGAAATTTTAAACTGAGTTTTTTTTCCACCAAATTAATCGACAGACTATACTATGCCTTTTTTCATGAAAATTTTCCATATTCAATACTATGACAATTTTTTACGAATATTTTCGAAAATTTTCATGAAAAAAGTCATACGAAAATATTCGTAAAAAAATGTCATAGTATAGAATGTCGAAAATTTTCATGAAAAAAGGCATAGTATAGTCTGTCGATTAATTTGGTGGAAAAAAAACTCAGTTTAAAATTTCGTCAATTTTCAAAAAAAGTCATACTATAGCATGACTTTTTTCTTGAAAATGTCGAAATTTTAAACTGAGTTTTTTTTCCACCAAATTAATCGACAGACTATACTATGCCTTTTTTCATGAAAATTTTCGATATTCAATACTATGACAATTTTTTACGAATATTTTCGAAAATTTTCATGAAAAAAGTCATACGAAAATATTCGTAAAAAAATGTCATAGTATAGAATGTCGAAAATTTTCATGAAAAAAGGCATAGTATAGTCTGTCGATTAATTTGGTGGAAAAAAAACTCAGTTTAAAATTTCGTCAATTTTCAAAAAAAGTCATACTATAGCATGACTTTTTTCTTGAAAATGTCGAAATTTTAAACTGAGTTTTTTTTCCACCAAATTAATCGACAGACTATACTATGCCTTTTTTCATGAAAATTTTCGATATTCAATACTATGACAATTTTTTACGAATATTTTCGAAAATTTTCATGAAAAAAGTCATACGAAAATATTCGTAAAAAAATGTCATAGTATAGAATGTCGAAAATTTTCATTAAAAAAGGCATAGTATAGTCTGTCGATTAATTTGGTGGAAAAAAAACTCAGTTTAAAATTTCGTCAATTTTCAAAAAAAGTCATACTATAGCATGACTTTTTTCTTGAAAATGTCGAAATTTTAAACTGAGTTTTTTTTCCACCAAATTAATCGACAGACTATACTATGCCTTTTTTCATGAAAATTTTCCATATTCAATACTATGACAATTTTTTACGAATATTTTCGAAAATTTTCATGAAAAAAGTCATACGAAAATATTCGTAAAAAAATGTCATAGTATAGAATGTCGAAAATTTTCATGAAAAAAGGCATAGTATAGTCTGTCGATTAATTTGGTGGAAAAAAAACTCAGTTTAAAATTTCGTCAATTTTCAAAAAAAGTCATACTATAGCATGACTTTTTTCTTGAAAATGTCGAAATTTTAAACTGAGTTTTTTTTCCACCAAATTAATCGACAGACTATACTATGCCTTTTTTCATGAAAATTTTCGATATTCAATACTATGACAATTTTTTACGAATATTTTCGAAAATTTTCATGAAAAAAGTCATACGAAAATATTCGTAAAAAAATGTCATAGTATAGAATGTCGAAAATGTTCATGAAAAAAGGCATAGTATAGTCTGTCGATTAATTTGGTGGAAAAAAAACTCAGTTTAAAATTTCGTCAATTTTCAAAAAAAGTCATACTATAGCATTACTTTTTTCTTGAAAATGTCGAAATTTTAAACTGAGTTTTTTTTCCACCAAATTAATCGACAGACTATACTATGCCTTTTTTCATGAAAATTTTCGATATTCAATACTATGACAATTTTTTACGAATATTTTCGAAAATTTTCATGAAAAAAGTCATACGAAAATATTCGTAAAAAAATGTCATAGTATAGAATGTCGAAAATTTTCATGAAAAAAGGCATAGTATAGTCTGCCGATTAATTTGGTGGAAAAAAAACTCAGTTTAAAATTTCGTCAATTTTCAAAAAAAGTCATACTATAGCATGACTTTTTTCTTGAAAATGTCGAAATTTTAAACTGAGTTTTTTTTCCACCAAATTAATCGACAGACTATACTATGCCTTTTTTCATGAAAATTTTCGATATTCAATACTATGACAATTTTTTACGAATATTTTCGAAAATTTTCATGAAAAAAGTCATACGAAAATATTCGTAAAAAAATGTCATAGTATAGAATGTCGAAAATTTTCATGAAAAAAGGCATAGTATAGTCTGTCGATTAATTTGGTGGAAAAAAAACTCAGTTTAAAATTTCGTCAATTTTCAAAAAAAGTCATACTATAGCATGACTTTTTTCTTGAAAATGTCGAAATTTTAAACTGAGTTTTTTTTCCACCAAATTAATCGACAGACTATACTATGCCTTTTTTCATGAAAATTTTCGATATTCAATACTATGACAATTTTTTACGAATATTTTCGAAAATTTTCATGAAAAAAGTCATACGAAAATATTCGTAAAAAAATGTCATAGTATAGAATGTCGAAAATTTTCATGAAAAAAGGCATAGTATAGTCTGTCGATTAATTTGGTGGAAAAAAAACTCAGTTTAAAATTTCGTCAATTTTCAAAAAAGTCATACTATAGCATGACTTTTTTCTTGAAAATGTCGAAATTTTAAACTGAGTTTTTTTTCCACCAAATTAATCGACAGACTATACTATGCCTTTTTTCATGAAAATTTTCGATATTCAATACTATGACAATTTTTTACGAATATTTTCGAAAATTTTCATGAAAAAAGTCATACGAAAATATTCGTAAAAAAATGTCATAGTATAGAATGTCGAAAATTTTCATGAAAAAAGGCATAGTATAGTCTGTCGATTAATTTGGTGGAAAAAAAACTCAGTTTAAAATTTCGTCAATTTTCAAAAAAAGTCATACTATAGCATGACTTTTTTCTTGAAAATGTCGAAATTTTAAACTGAGTTTTTTTTCCACCAAATTAATCGACAGACTATACTATGCCTTTTTTCATGAAAATTTTCGATATTCAATACTATGACAATTTTTTACGAATATTTTCGAAAATTTTCATGAAAAAAGTCATACGAAAATATTCGTAAAAAAATGTCATAGTATAGAATGTCGAAAATTTTCATGAAAAAAGGCATAGTATAGTCTGTCGATTAATTTGGTGGAAAAAAAACTCAGTTTAAAATTTCGTCAATTTTCAAAAAAAGTCATACTATAGCATGACTTTTTTCTTGAAAATGTCGAAATTTTAAACTGAGTTTTTTTTCCACCAAATTAATCGACAGACTATACTATGCCTTTTTTCATGAAAATTTTCGATATTCAATACTATGACAATTTTTTACGAATATTTTCGAAAATTTTCATGAAAAAAGTCATACGAAAATATTCGTAAAAAAATGTCATAGTATAGAATGTCGAAAATTTTCATGAAAAAAGGCATAGTATAGTCTGTCGATTAATTTGGTGGAAAAAAAACTCAGTTTAAAATTTCGTCAATTTTCAAAAAAAGTCATACTATAGCATGTCTTTTTTCTTGAAAATGTCGAAATTTTAAACTGAGTTTTTTTTCCACCAAATTAATCGACAGACTATACTATGCCTTTTTTCATGAAAATTTTCGATATTCAATACTATGACAATTTTTTACGAATATTTTCGAAAATTTTCATGAAAAAAGTCATACGAAAATATTCGTAAAAAAATGTCATAGTATAGAATGTCGAAAATTTTCATGAAAAAAGGCATAGTATAGTCTGTCGATTAATTTGGTGGAAAAAAAACTCAGTTTAAAATTTCGTCAATTTTCAAAAAAAGTCATACTATAGCATGACTTTTTTCTTGAAAATGTCGAAATTTTAAACTGAGTTTTTTTTCCACCAAATTAATCGACAGACTATACTATGCCTTTTTTCATGAAAATTTTCGATATTCAATACTATGACAATTTTTTACGAATATTTTCGAAAATTTTCATGAAAAAAGTCATACGAAAATATTCGTAAAAAAATGTCATAGTATAGAATGTCGAAAATTTTCATGAAAAAAGGCATAGTATAGTCTGTTGATTAATTTGGTGGAAAAAAAACTCAGTTTAAAATTTCGTCAATTTTCAAAAAAAGTCATACTATAGCATGTGTTTTTTCTTGAAAATGTCGAAATTTTAAACTGAGTTTTTTTTCCACCAAATTAATCGACAGACTATACTATGCCTTTTTTCATGAAAATTTTCGATATTCAATACTATGACAATTTTTTACGAATATTTTCGAAAATTTTCATGAAAAAAGTCATACGAAAATATTCGTAAAAAAATGTCATAGTATAGAATGTCGAAAATTTTCATGAAAAAAGGCATAGTATAGTCTGTCGATTAATTTGGTGGAAAAAAAACTCAGTTTAAAATTTCGTCAATTTTCAAAAAAAGTCATACTATAGCATGTGTTTTTTCTTGAAAATGTCGAAATTTTAAACTGAGTTTTTTTTCCACCAAATTAATCGACAGACTATACTATGCCTTTTTTCATGAAAATTTTCGATATTCAATACTATGACAATTTTTTACGAATATTTTCGAAAATTTTCATGAAAAAAGTCATACGAAAATATTCGTAAAAAAATGTCATAGTATAGAATGTCGAAAATTTTCATGAAAAAAGGCATAGTATAGTCTGTCGATTAATTTGGTGGAAAAAAAACTCAGTTTAAAATTTCGTCAATTTTCAAAAAAAGTCATACTATAGCATGTGTTTTTTCTTGAAAATGTCGAAATTTTAAACTGAGTTTTTTTTCCACCAAATTAATCGACAGACTATACTATGCCTTTTTTCATGAAAATTTTCGATATTCAATACTATGACAATTTTTTACGAATATTTTCGAAAATT
This sequence comes from Sebastolobus alascanus, assembly GCA_916701645.2. Taxonomy (NCBI): domain Eukaryota; kingdom Metazoa; phylum Chordata; class Actinopteri; order Perciformes; family Sebastidae; genus Sebastolobus; species Sebastolobus alascanus. The sequence goes on along the minus strand of CAKAOJ020000102.1, from coordinate 1,072,196 downwards.
TTCATGAAAAAAGTCATACGAAAATATTCGTAAAAAAATTTCATAGTATAGAATGTCGAAAATTTTCATGAAAAAAGGCATAGTATAGTCTGTCGATTAATTTGGTGGAAAAAAAACTCAGTTTAAAATTTCGTCAATTTTCAAAAAAAGTCATACTATAGCATGACTTTTTTCTTGAAAATGTCGAAATTTTAAACTGAGTTTTTTTTCCACCAAATTAATCGACAGACTATACTATGCCTTTTTTCATGAAAATTTTCGATATTCAATACTATGACAATTTTTTACGAATATTTTCGAAAATTTTCATGAAAAAAGTCATACGAAAATATTCGTAAAAAAATGTCATAGTATAGAATGTCGAAAATTTTCATGAAAAAAGGCATAGTATAGTCTGTCGATTAATTTGGTGGAAAAAAAACTCAGTTTAAAATTTCGTCAATTTTCAAAAAAAGTCATACTATAGCATGTGTTTTTTCTTGAAAATGTCGAAATTTTAAACTGAGTTTTTTTTCCACCAAATTAATCGACAGACTATACTATGCCTTTTTTCATGAAAATTTTCGATATTCAATACTATGACAATTTTTTACGAATATTTTCGAAAATTTTCATGAAAAAAGTCATACGAAAATATTCGTAAAAAAATGTCATAGTATAGAATGTCGAAAATTTTCATGAAAAAAGGCATAGTATAGTCTGTCGATTAATTTGGTGGAAAAAAAACTCAGTTTAAAATTTCGTCAATTTTCAAAAAAAGTCATACTATAGCATGTGTTTTTTCTTGAAAATGTCGAAATTTTAAACTGAGTTTTTTTTCCACCAAATTAATCGACAGACTATACTATGCCTTTTTTCATGAAAATTTTCGATATTCAATACTATGACAATTTTTTACGAATATTTTCGAAAATTTTCATGAAAAAAGTCATACGAAAATATTCGTAAAAAAATGTCATAGTATAGAATGTCGAAAATTTTCATGAAAAAAGGCATAGTATAGTCTGTCGATTAATTTGGTGGAAAAAAAACTCAGTTTAAAATTTCGTCAATTTTCAAAAAAAGTCATACTATAGCATGACTTTTTTCTTGAAAATGTCGAAATTTTAAACTGAGTTTTTTTTCCACCAAATTAATCGACAGACTATACTATGCCTTTTTTCATGAAAATTTTCGATATTCAATACTATGACAATTTTTTACGAATATTTTCGAAAATTTTCATGAAAAAAGTCATACGAAAATATTCGTAAAAAAATGTCATAGTATAGAATGTCGAAAATTTTCATGAAAAAAGGCATAGTATAGTCTGTCGATTAATTTGGTGGAAAAAAAACTCAGTTTAAAATTTCGTCAATTTTCAAAAAAAGTCATACTATAGCATGACTTTTTTCTTGAAAATGTCGAAATTTTAAACTGAGTTTTTTTTCCACCAAATTAATCGACAGACTATACTATGCCTTTTTTCATGAAACTTTTCGATATTCAATACTATGACAATTTTTTACGAATATTTTCGAAAATTTTCATGAAAAAAGTCATACGAAAATATTCGTAAAAAAATGTCATAGTATAGAATGTCGAAAATTTTCATGAAAAAAGGCATAGTATAGTCTGTCGATTAATTTGGTGGAAAAAAAACTCAGTTTAAAATTTCGTCAATTTTCAAAAAAAGTCATACTATAGCATGACTTTTTTCTTGAAAATGTCGAAATTTTAAACTGAGTTTTTTTTCCACCAAATTAATCGACAGACTATACTATGCCTTTTTTCATGAAAATTTTCGATATTCAATACTATGACAATTTTTTACGAATATTTTCGAAAATTTTCATGAAAAAAGTCATACGAAAATATTCGTAAAAAAATGTCATAGTATAGAATGTCGAAAATTTTCATGAAAAAAGGCATAGTATAGTCTGTCGATTAATTTGGTGGAAAAAAAACTCAGTTTAAAATTTCGTCAATTTTCAAAAAAAGTCATACTATAGCATGTGTTTTTTCTTGAAAATGTCGAAATTTTAAACTGAGTTTTTTTTCCACCAAATTAATCGACAGCCTATACTATGCCTTTTTTCATGAAAATTTTCGATATTCAATACTATGACAATTTTTTACGAATATTTTCGAAAATTTTCATGAAAAAAGTCATACGAAAATATTCGTAAAAAAATGTCATAGTATAGAATGTCGAAAATTTTCATGAAAAAAGGCATAGTATAGTCTGTCGATTAATTTGGTGGAAAAAAACTCAGTTTAAAATTTCGTCAATTTTCAAAAAAAGTCATACTATAGCATGTGTTTTTTCTTGAAAATGTCGAAATTTTAAACTGAGTTTTTTTTCCACCAAATTAATCTACAGACTATACTATGCCTTTTTTCATGAAAATTTTCGATATTCAATACTATGACAATTTTTTACGAATATTTTCGAAAATTTTCATGAAAAAAGTCATACGAAAATATTCGTAAAAAAATTTCATAGTATAGAATGTCGAAAATTTTCATGAAAAAAGGCATAGTATAGTCTGTCGATTAATTTGGTGGAAAAAAAACTCAGTTTAAAATTTCGTCAATTTTCAAAAAAAGTCATACTATAGCATGAGTTTTTTCATGAAAATTGACGAAAATTTAAACTGAGTTTTTTTTCCACAAAATTAATCTACATACTATACTGAGACGTTTTTCATGAACATTTTCAACATTCTATACTATGACATTTTTTCATGAAAATTTTCGACATACTATAGTATGACTTTTTTTTCATGAAAATTTGACATTCTATAGTATGACTTTTTTTTTCAAAAAATTAATCTACATACTATACTAAGACGTTTTTCATGAAAATTTTCAACATTCAATACTATGACATTTTTTCATGAAAATTTTCGACATACTATTGTACGACTTTTTTTTCATAAAAGTTGACATACTATACAAAGACTTATTCTTCATAAAATGTTCGAAATGCTGTAGTACGACTTTTTTTTCATAAAATTTTCGACCTACTATAGTATGACTTTTTTTCATAACATTTTTGAAATACTCTACTATGACTTTTTTTTCATAAAATGTCGACATACTATATACGATGACTTTTTTATCAATCATACATAAGTACTACATAGTATAGTATGTCGAAAATTTTAAGGAAAAAAAGTCATAGTATAGTATGTCGAAGATTTTATGAAACAAATGTCATACTATAGTATGTCGAAACTTTTATAAAAAAAAAGTCATAGTATAGTATGTCGAAAATTTTATGAAAAAAAAAGTCATAGTATGTCGAAAATTTTATGAAAAAAAAGTCATTAAAAAGTCAGTTTAGTTTGTAGAAAAATTCATAAAAAAGTCATAGTATAGTATGTCGAATATTTTATGAAAAAAAAGTCATAGTATAGTATGTCGAACATTTGATGAAAAAAAAGTCATAGTATAGTATGTCGAAAATGTTATGAAATAAAAGTCATAGTATAGTATGTCGAAAATTTATGAAAAAAAAGTCATAGTATAGTATGTCGAAAAGTTTATGAAAAAAAGTCATAGTACAGTGTGTCGAAACTTTAATGAAAAAAAAGTAATACTGTAGTATGTCGAAAAGTTTATGAAAAAAAATCATTGTATAGTATGTCAAAAATTTTATGAAAAAAAAGTCATAGTATAGTATTTCGAAAAAAATCAGAAAAAAGTCATAGTATAGTATGTCGATAATTTTATGAAATAAAAGTCATTAAAAAGTCAGTTTAGTTTGTAGAAAAATTCATAAAAAAGTCATAGTGTAGTATGTTGAATATTTTATGAAAAAAAAGTCATAGTATAGTATGTCGAAAATTTTATGAAAAAAAAGTAATTAAAAAGTCAGTTTAGTTTGTAGAAAAATTCATAAAAAAGTCATAGTATAGTATGTCGAATATTTTAACGGAAACAAAAATCATTGTATAGTATGTCGAAAATGTTATGAAAAAAAGTCATAGTATAGTATGTCGAAACTTTTATAAAAAAAAAGTCATTGTATAGTATGTCAAATTTTATGAAAAAAAGTCATTAAAAAGTCAGTTTAGTTTGTAGAAAAATTCATAAAAAAGTCATAGTGTAGTATGTTGAATATTTTATGAAAAAAAAGTCATAGTATAGTATGTCGAAAATTTTATGAAAAAAAAGTAATTAAAAAGTCAGTTTAGTTTGTAGAAAAATTCATAAAAAAGTCATAGTATAGTATGTCGAATATTTTAACGGAAACAAAAGTCATTGTATAGTATGTCGAAAATGTTATGAAAAAAAGTCATAGTATAGTATGTCGAAACTTTTATAAAAAAAAAGTCATTGTATAGTATGTCAAAAATGTTATGAAAAAAAGTCATTAAAAAGTCAGTTTAGTTTGTAGAAAAATTCATAAAAAAGTCATAGTATAGTATGTCGAATATTTTAACGGAAAAAAAAGTCATTGTATAGTATGTCGAAAATGTTATGAAAAAAAGTCATAGTATAGTATGTCGGAAATTTTGTGAAATAAAATTCATAGTATAGTATGTCGAAAATGTATAAAAAAAAAGTCATAGTATAGTATGTCGAGAAGTTTATGAAAAAAAGTCATAGTATAGTGTGTCGAAAATTTATGAAAAAAAGTCAGTGTAGTATTTCGAAAAAAATCATAAAAAAGTCATAGTATAGTATTTCGAAAATGTTATTAAAAAAAAGTCATAGCATAGTATGTCGATAATTTTATGAAAAAAAAAAGTCATAGTATAGTATGTCGAAACTTTTATGAAAAAAAAGTCATACTGTAGTACGTTGAAAATTTTATAAAAAAAAGTCATAGTACATTATGTCGAACATTTTATGAAAAAAAAGTCATAGTACAGTATGTCAAAAATGTTATGAAAAAAAGGTCATAGTATAGTATTTCGAAAAAAATCATTAAAAAAGTCATAGTATAGTATGTCGAAAATTTTATAAAAAAAAAGTCATAGTATAGTATGTCGATAATTTTATGAAATAAAAGTCATTAAAAAGTCAAAGTTTAGTTTGTAGAAAAATTCATAAAAAAGTCATAGTATAGTATGACGAATATTTTATGAAAAAAAGTCATAGTATAGTATGTCGAAAATTTTATGAAAAAAAAAGTCATAGTATAGTATGTCGAAAATTTTATGAAAAAAGTCATTAAAAAGTCAATTTAGTTTGTAGAAAAATTCATAAAAAAGTCATAGTATAGTATGTCAAAGATTTTATGAAAAAAAAGTCATACTATAGTATGTCGAATCTTTTATAAAAAAAAAAGTCATAGTATAGTATGTCGAAAATTTTATGAAAAAAAAGTTTTAAAAAGTCAGTTTAGTTTGTAGAAAAATTCATAAAATAGTCATAGTATAGTATGTCGAATATTTTATGAAAAAAAAGTCACAGTATAGTTTGTCGAAAATTTTATGAAAAAAAAAGTCATAGTATAGTATGTCGAAAATTTTATGAAATAAAAGTCATAGTATAGTATGTCGAAGATTTTATGAAACAAAAGTCATACTATAGTATGTCGAAACTTTTATAAAAAAAACTATTAAAAAGTCAGTTTAGTTTGTAGAAAAATTCATAAAAAAGTCATAGTATAGTATGCCGAATATTTTAACGAAAAAAAGTCATTGAATAGTATGTCGAAAATTTTATGAAAAAAAAAGTCATAGTATAGTATGTCGAAACTTTTATGAAAAAAAGTCATACTGTAGTATGTCGAAAATTTTATAAAAAAAAGTCATAGTACATTATGTCGAACATTTTATGAAAAAAAAGTCATAGTACAGTATGTCAAAAATGTTATGAAAAAAAGTCATAGTATAGTATTTCGAAAAAAATCATAAAAAAGTCATAGTATAGTATGTCGAAAATTTTATTAAAAAAAAGTCATAGTATAGTATGTCGATAATTTTACGAAATAAAAGTCATTAAAAAGTCAGTTTAGTTTGTAGAAAATTTCATAAAAAAGTCATAGTATAGTATGACGAATATTTTATGAAAAAAAGTCGTAGTATAGTATGTCGAAAATTTTATGAAAAAAAAAGTCATAGTATAGTATGTCAAAAATTTTATGAAAAAAAAGTTTTAAAAAGTCAGTTTAGTTTGTAGAAAAATTCATAAAATAGTCATAGTATAGTATGTCGAATATTTTATGAAAAAAAGGTCATAGTATAGTATGTCGAAAATTTTATGAAAAAAAAAGTCATAGTATAGTATGTCGAAAATTTTATGAAATAAAAGTCATAGTATAGTATGTCGAAGATTTTATGAAACAAAAGTCATACTATAGTATGTCGAAACTTTTATAAAAAAAACTATTAAAAAGTCAGTTTAGTTTGTAGAAAAATTCATAAAAAAGTCATAGTATAGTATGCCGAATATTTTAACGAAAAAAAGTCATTGAATAGTATGTCGAAAATTTTATGAAAAAAAAAGTCATAGTATAGTATGTCGAAACTTTTATGAAAAAAAGTCATACTGTAGTATGTCGAAAATTTTATAAAAAAAAGTCATAATACATTATGTCGAACATTTTATGAAAAAAAAGTCATAGTACAGTATGTCAAAAATGTTATGAAAAAAAGTCATAGTATAGTATTTCGAAAAAAATCATAAAAAAGTCATAGTATAGTATGTCGAAAATTTTATAAAAAAAAAGTCATAGTATAGTATGTCGATAATTTTATGAAATAAAAGTCATTAAAAAGTCAGTTTAGTTTGTAGAAAATTTCATAAAAAAGTCATAGTATAGTATGACGAATATTTTATGAAAAAAAGTCGTAGTATAGTATGTCGAAAATTTTATGAAAAAAAAAGTCATAGTATAGTATGTCAAAAATTTTATGAAAAAAAAGTTTTAAAAAGTCAGTTTAGTTTGTAGAAAAATTCATAAAAAAGTCATAGTATAGTATGTCGAAGATTTTATGAAACAAGTCATACTATAGTATGTCGAATCTTTTATAAAAAAAAAGTCATAGTATAGTATGTCGAAAATTGTATGAAAAAAAAGTTTTAAAAAGTCAGTTTAGTTTGTAGAAAAATTCATAAAATAGTCATAGTATAGTATGTCGAATATTTTATGAAAAAAAAGTCATAGTATAGTATGTCGAAAATTTTATGAAAAAAAAGTCATAGTATAGTATGTCGAAAATTTTATGAAATAAAAGTCATAGTATAGTATGTCGAAGATTTTATGAAACAAAAGTCATACTATAGTATGTCGAAACTTTTATAAAAAAAAACTATTAAAAAGTCAGTTTAGTTTGTAGAAAAATTCATAAAAAAGTCATAGTATATATGCCGAATATTTTAACGAAAAAAAGTCATTGAATAGTATGTCGAAAAATTTATGAAAAAAAAAGTCGTAGTACAGTATGTCGAACATTTTATGAAATAAAAGTCATAGTATAGTATGTCGAAAATGTATGAAAAAAAAGTCATAGTATAGTGTGTCGAAACTTTTATGAAAAAAAAGTCATACTGTGGTAGCGAAACATTTCTTAGGAAGATGTTGTAGTGGGGAAGTTTTGAGTCATGACTTCAGTATTTTCTGGTTCTAGTCAAAAAACTGATGAAGAGTGTGTTATTCTTACCATACATGCAAACTATCTTCTCAAATGTTCCTCTCTTCCTCAAGAATCAGATGCTCTGTCCTCCTTCGACGCATTGTCACAATTAGCAGAACCATCACTGCAGAGAAAGGGAGATGTCAGAGTAATACATGTAAACAGGTACACAAAATGACATATAGTGGTTAAGATTTTAATCTGTAACATGCTTATTCTTTATGGTTTTCATCACTTGTTCTTACTAAATTTCCTTACTGCAACATTACAATAATGTTAATTTTATACATTTTGCTTTTTTAATTTCTATAATATTTTTACGACATACAACATACAACATAATTTAATTTTCATTAAGCTTTGTGCATCATTTACTGCAACAGCTTTTGGTGTGGCGGAAATAACATTTTTGCTAATATTGCAGATAAATGGCAGCTAGCCAGGTCTGCTACGCTAGTGTTGACTCTTATAATCTAATATACATGAAATCAACAGTAATATTAAGTTATTTTCAAATGTAGTTCAAAATACACAATGAGTAAGCTGTATGGTAAGGACAAACAATAAATACTTCAGGAGAAAAGGTGATCTTAACCTTGTTTTTCTTGATCTTGAGGGTCACCTATGTGGGTGGCCCAACCTGTCATCCATGTGCTCAATTGCTAACTTCTGTTTCTATGGAAACTAGACTTGTTTGGTTTTGAATAAAACTTTTACTATGGCATTTGTTCAGTGTGGCGGTACGGACTGTGTGAAGTGTGAGACGCATTTAGATGAAAAAAAACATGTAAATGAATTGTAAACAAAAGATAATTTTAATATGGTGTAAAGTAATATGTATATGAAACATTCCATCCAACACTTTGTATATATTTATCAATCATTGCACTGCAAATTTTAACATACGTCCAATCCATAAACAGAGGCCAAAGTAATGGATAAACGGTTGAAATTATTAGCTAAAAGAAGTGATAAACAGTTGAAATGGTTTGCTGAATGTAGAAGATAAATGGTTGAAATTATAAGCTAACAGTAGCAAATGAACGCTTGAAATTGTTAGCTAAAAGTAGCAGATAAATGGTTGATATTTGTAGCTAAAAGTAGCAGATAAATGGTTGATATTTGTAGCTAAAAGTAGCAGATAAATGGTTGATACTGTTAGATAACAGTAGCAGATAAATGGTTGATATTTGTAGCTTAAAGTAGCAGATAAATGGTTGATATTTGTAGCTAAAAGTAGCAGATAAATGGTTGATACTGTTAGATAACAGTAGCAGATAAATGGTTGATATTTGTAGCTAAAAGTAGCAGATAAATGGTTGAAAATTTTAGCTAAAAGTAGCAGATAAACGGTTGATATTTGTAGCTAAAAGTAGCAGATAAATGGTTGATATTTGTAGCTAAAAGTAGCAGATAAACGGTTGATATTTGTAGCTAAAAGTAGCTGATAAATGGTTGATATTTGTAGCTAAAAGTAGCAGATAAATGGTTGATATTTGTAGCTAAAAGTAGCAGATAAACGGTTGATATTTGTAGCTAAAAGTAGCAGATAAACGGTTGATATTTGTAGCTAAAAGTAGCTGATAAATGGTTGATATTTGTAGCTAAATGTAGCTGATAAATGGTTGATATTGTTAGCTAAAAGTAGCAGATAAATGGTTGAAACATCACTTCAGTCTGGCACACAGAAACCATAGGAACACAGTGTTATTATTACCACACATGCGTTGTCAGGTAGACGCAATATTTGAACTCACCTTCATTAGAGCTTCCTTTCACTTCATGACGCAGGCCTGGCTCCCTCCTCAGGTGGGCGACGGTGAGCCTCGCAGTCATCACACGTGCCTCTCTACAAAGTGCTCACACTATCCTGCAAATATTTCAGAATAAAAGCCTCGTGTTCAAAAATGAAGAAATTCTGTCCACAGAAAAAAAAACGCTAGAGGGCTTTTATTTTGAAACGGAGACGTGCAACCATGGTAACCCGTGCCAACCTCATGTGACCAAAACTACTGTTTGTTAGAATCAAATTCTGAATGAATTTAAAAACTATATTACGCTTAGCAAAGTGAAATATTATACTTACAGTTAAATTGAAGCGTTATTGATGCACATCCAAATTTTTTTTTTTGCAGACGTCCACCTGGAAAGTATAACCAAAGCTTTGACATAACCACTGCCGTTAATAACGCACAGACAGATAGAGATTCCTAACTTGACTGATAGAAATCCCTTCAGTCTGTTAAGGAACTGAATGTCAATTTTATTTTTCAGCAAAAAGGATAAAAACATCATTTGCACAATTCTGCCTCCTCAAAATAAATAATACATATCGGTTGTACACCCAATTAATTTGTTTAAGCTGGAAAAACAAATGATCATACAGTGTGTCCTTTCACCATCAATTAACAAACAAACCATGGACATTATTGATCTCATTTCTGAAAGACAATAAATGCCGGACTCTGCAAACTACAGAAGCAAAATCAATTTACTTACAAACTTCACCCAGTTAAGGACTGTCACTTCAGAAACATATTCTTTTTTCTAGAGCCTAGTTGGTGTGGATCTCGCTATCAAGCACAACAAGGACTGATCCTTCAACAAAGCTTTCTCTTGTAGCAGACGTTCCCAGGTCCCCCCCGCCCCGTACAAAAGCAGAACAACCGAATCCTGACATTTTATAGCTCAGAAATCATACATTGGACTTGTCAATAGAAAGACGGAACAAAAAACAGACTCAGACAAACACTACATTGCAACATCTGCAAAATGTATTGTTAGGAGAATAAGATAAATTATACGTTCCTGTTTCACCCAGTGGAGACATCAAAGACGTGTCATTCTTTTTATTATTTGCACAGCATGTCTTCACATCACTTCCTTAGCACATCAACTACTTGTTTATACTGTATGAGTGCAGCTGAACTTTTCATATAGAGGTACGAGTCCATGAATAATGTGGAAAATGTTTATGAAAAACAGTTTCTCATTACCTTGATCCCCAACCAAGAAAAAAAAAAAAAAGAAGAAAAATAAACCCCACGGAAATTGTTGTCAAATTTCCTATGAACAGTCAAGTGACTGCTGATTAGCCGCCAGGGACGCAGCATTTCATGAGAAATGTTTTTTTTTTTTTTTTTTAGCACAAAGATAGCAAAGGAATGCATCAAAGCAAGAGAGCTGGGCCCGTGCCCATCGCTGGAATGAAAGGACAGGTGCCTCCTCGTATAAATGCTCCAACATGTATGCATCCTGCAGTCAATGGTTGGACTGGAGCCCAAGATCTGAAACCTTTAATGTCTTTTTCAGACAAGGTCTCCTCCTCAGTCAAGCCACTTTTGAAGTCCGTGTCAAAACTCACCATGGCACGCTTTTCAAAAATCCACACAAGGAGGTAAACAAACCAAAAACCTTTGAAGTCAAAGTGTTTTTCTTTCAATCTCTCTTGTGTTGTCTTTGAATCTTTTCCTCCGGTGCACTAAGGCAGACAAAATCGTTTTCTCTGACAATAAATTACTCATATTTTTTTTTTTTTTTCGAGTCTGAGAAATGTTAAGAGAGACATCTAGGGGCTATGAGAAGACACTGGTGCCGTCGCTGTTGCCGTACAGGTCGGCCAGCTTTTTGAAGCGTGGTCCCCAGTTGCTGAGATAGTCATAGTTCTGATCTGAGTCTGTACTTAGTGACTCCAAAGAGCTTAGTGACTCTGCAACAGAGCCGCTGCCTTCAAAAGCATATGTCTGCAGAGAGTCATACGGGGGAGCTGATGGGTCCACATCAGCATCCTTAAGTCGCTCCCAAATAAACTCTCGAAACACCACGTTGTCTGGCAGGGATTTATAGGACGGGCGAGTAGTTGATGGGTAATGAAAGAAGGTGGGAGTATCTGGTGTGACGTCTCGCCTAACGTTGGGGTCTCTGATGACGTTTAGGTTGCGGAGGGTAACCATGTCGAAGGCCTCCGTGTCCTCCTCTCCCCCGCCCTCGTCATCGTAGCGGACGATGTTCTCTCTGATGTCCCTCTCCTCCTCGAGAATCAGAGGCTCCTTCCTCCTCCGACGCATGGTCACAATTAGCAAGACCATCACTGTGAGAAAGAAGAGATGTCGGAGTCAACATTAATTGACAACATGCGACAGTGATTCCAAACCAGGGGTTGAACCCCCTTGTACTCCAGGGGGTTCTGCTGCAGTGGTCAGAAGTATGTGGAGGGATGCAGAGTAGCTCAGCTAAGTTTATAATATATATATATATATATATATATATATATATATATATATATATATATATCCTTAAGTCGCTCCAAACCTTTTTAGTCGGGAACATCCGACTAAAAAGGTTGGAAAACCACTGCACCATAAATCCAAAAAAAAAAAAAAAATTGAATTTACAAAACTAAATTTGCAATGTAATATATTGTGCCCCTCTGTGGTTTCCACCACCTACATTTTGCTTCAAGACTTGTACAAAACTCCACCAAACTGGAATCTGTGTCCCTCTGAGATCTTACCAGTAGCCCTCCTCCAGCCCCTGTTCCCTCTCCCATACATTATTGCTGAAAATAACTCTACGCCCAAGCAAACTGGCAAATGTCTAATGATCCTCTATCCATCAATGTCAAGCTGGTGCCAGTGAAATATCGCTCCGTGGGCCCATATTTCTTTTCCTCCTCGACGTCGAGCTACTGCAGGCAGCCGAGAAAGAGGCCCAGGAACCGAATTCAAACACCACTTCACACGCTCTAATAAGGGAGCAAATGGAAGAGATGGAAGGGAGGAAAGTGTCACATGGAAAGGCTGCAGGAGATGAATGGGTAGCTCTCTGTTGGCTAGTTGGTGCCTGCTGGTACCCTACAACGATTTTTTGTGAAATACTTGGAACGGTCCCTCTAGTCTCCCACCACTGATATCCGTGACACCTTTTTTTTTAGCACTTTAAGACAGGACGCCAAACATTTCTGGGGAAGATTGTTTCCTTTAATTTTCGGAACTGGAGTCATTTTAAATTCTATTCGATTCAGTAGGGCTTCTCTAAAGTGAATTACAAAGTGGCACATTGAAATAGAATATTCTCAGTGCTTTCCAGCAAAGCTCTTTAGGGTTTAATGCCTAGAAGGCAGCCACGATGCTTCACAGACTGGAAGCGGGCCAACATCCAATCACGTCCTACTAGGATGAGCAGGTGGATGGCCGGGCATACAAATAGTGAGTCTGTGTCAGGTACCAAGGGTCCTGTAAGAAATGATTTCCAGCCCAGACTGTTCAGCAAACACGCAACCAAGATACCACTCTTCATAACACATTTTCTGATGATGTACACAAGATAAAAAAAACAGAAGAAAAAGGAGATCAATTTAGTGTTACAACGGCTTCTTGCTGTAATTGAATTGTTTAAATGATCTACTCGGCACAATCGATACCGAACAAGGTGAGTTTTCTCTGCTGCCCTTTTCTTACCAACATGCATCATTGAATGCACTTTCTCATTAGAGCATTTTTTTCTCTCCATGTGCTGTGTGATTCTGGAGAAACTGGGACTGATTATTCACTCATTTTCTCTGTGCTGCAGTGCAATTTCTAAGAGAGGTATCAATCAGCATCTGTCTGAAATGAAAGGATGTTTAAATATGGATTTCTGCCAGGAAGATCATGTTTTTAGTAATGTCATTCTCGTATTAAAAAACAAAGCACTAAAGGCTACGGAGAAACTATTTTCTAGATTAGCTTTTTACTAATAACATTTTCTTTAAAAGTTGGACCAGTTTTGGTGTTTCATGTGATTTGGTTGTGAGATTTCTGTATTTGTGTTTTTCCTCTGAGCTCTTCTTACTGGTTTGAAATGGGCGGGATTCCGTTGGTACAAGGTGATGTCATGTACCACAATGCACCAATTAGGATTTAGCAACACTTGAATTAAAATATAGGCCACTGTCAATCAAATGGGATGAAACCACATGCACACAGTCCTCATGAAGCACATTAGCTGAGTTTTTTCTCTGTTAAACTCTTAATTAACAGCACTTAAGTATATTTTTTTTAAAATTCAAACTTTAACTTAATTGTTGCTTACTTAGTTTTCACTATTTAATGTTATGAGAAATACTTTTTCGGTTTATGTTTTTCAGGGGCTTTAAAGCACGTACACAGGTGAAAAAGAGGCAAAAGTAACGGATAAACGCTTGACATTGTTAGCTAAAAGTAGCAGATAAACGGTTGAAATTTTTAGCTAAAAGTAGAGGATACACAGTTGAAGTTATTAGTAAAAAGTAACAGATTAACGGTTGAAATTGTTGCTGTGGTTACTGAAGATGTCCCACACTAATCAAGTGAATGAAACTCCCTCAGCTAAATCACTGACAAAAAGTACTCTGAATCACACTATCAATACATATAATTTGTCAACTGATTGTTATTGAAAAATGACTGTACAGTCAATTGTTTCTGTGAGGCCATTCATAACAGATCATGCTGCCACAGTTTAGGCTCTGATTAACAGCTTGATTTGATGGGAGATTAATTAATCAGCTGTTCAGTATCCGCTGTACATATAAAAACAGCATGGGGTGTTTTTCATGGCCAAGTTATACACAAAGCCGGACAGAACATTTTTCTGAGAAGCTGGAACCAGGAAGTGTTTGCCTTTTTTTCTCAATTAATGGCTTAAACCATTAATTGATTGTGAAAATAGTTGCAAATGACAACTGTTTCAGCTCCAGTTACTGAATTAAAATTTGTTACTATGAGAACAGAGAATAAGAAGCACGGAAGAGAGCCGGAAAGAAAATAAAGGTGTCTAGACGGAGGTCCCATGCGTCCTCATCAACATGACAGATATCACTCTCCTGCATGGAAGACATCGCAATGAAATGCATTCTCGCCACAACTTGATGATGAGGGGCATAGAAACAATCAGAATCTGCAAACACAAATCCTCCATGTTATTGGCTTCTTTATCAGCGCTGCTGTATGTTTGCCGCATGATTCAAACAGCTTTTATGGTTTCTTTGTTGTCGCTGATGTTATCTGTCACGCTGTGTATCTGTCCGGATTATGTGCCTGTGCTTCTTTACGTCTTTTTTCTGTTTTTATTTTGTTCTATGTATCTTTCTGCCAGCTGTTAGCATTTCTTCCTCCAAATTCCCTTACAAGAGGTCTTTTTAGCTCCTGCCAGGCTGTCATTATGAAGACAAATCTGCTCTTGATTGACTTGCTAAGTTTACAAAAAAAGGGTTGATTTCCTTTTCTTCTTCTATTTTTAGCATGTCAACCAGTGTGATAGCAAATAATTACACTGTTTAAACACACAAATCCGTAGGTTACAATGAGCACAGTGGAGCTTAAAGATCAGATCTGAAAACATAAATTAGTCTGCCGTCTGAATACAGACGCATAAATAGAGACACAGACAGAAGGGCTAAAACGGGAGACAGACAGTAAAATAAGTGGCAGATGAATGGACATGAAGATTTATAGAATGAGTCTGATAAGCAAAACTCAGACAGAAATAACTGTCTGGAGATTTGGAGTGCTACGTAATGTCTTAATTGGCCCTCTGGAGGATTGAGCCATACCTGACCTGTACTGGGGGAAAAAGGCACTGGATCTTAACAAGATAATGATCGTCTCAGTAGTTTAGATGCATCATCCAAAAGTGACTGTATCATTAAAAATGTATTTACAAAAACAAACAAAGAAAGAAAAAAATATAGATAT
Source organism: Sebastolobus alascanus (assembly GCA_916701645.2). NCBI lineage: Eukaryota > Metazoa > Chordata > Actinopteri > Perciformes > Sebastidae > Sebastolobus > Sebastolobus alascanus. The sequence goes on along the minus strand of CAKAOJ020000102.1, from coordinate 1,056,907 downwards.
TACTGCAAAGAGTAGAGGACGAGCTCTGTAATTAAATCTAAAAATATCAACCTATGATTAATGACCACTTAGCTTATGAGTACATAGAGATGGAGCTGATGTGCACGCAGCTCTGTGAGGTTTAAAGGCAGCCAGGTGGAAACTGCTCACTTTATATCAGCCGTTGTGATTGAAGCTCTCAGACACAAGTGATGAATCCTAAGACGAGTAGAGGAGTGGCACTCTGAAGAGCCCTCCACTCTCAGCTTTGTATTGTAGTTATTAGACTGATGACAGGTGGGAGTGTGTGATGGAGGAAAGAAAAAGAAGATTTAAGAGCGTGTACTTAAGCACAATTTGGAGGAACTTGTACTTTACTTGAGTATTTCTATTTTATGCTACTTTGTACTTCTACTTCACTACATTTGTACTTTTTACTTCACTATAGGCATTTCACAGCTTTAGTTACTTTGCAAATTGAGATTATTAATACAAAATATACATGATTTCCGATATAATACTATATACATATAAGAATACCGAGCAGTATATAAATTAATTAAATTAGCTCCACCTTCACCAGCTGCAACATTAAAGTGATAAACACATGAACGCATCACTAAAAATATTATAATAATATAATACAAATTATTCTGAAATGAGCCCAATGAGTACTTTTACTTTTGGTACTTTAAGTATATTTTGACGCTAATACTTTTGTACTTTTACTTAAGTAAGGTTTTAAATGCACGGCTTTTACTTAGACTATAACATGCTGTATTACTACTTTTATTTAAGTAAAAGATGTGAATACTTGTGTATGATATGTGTGTATAATTGTACTTAAATATCATCTGCAAAATGTACTCAAAATATCAAAAGTACTCAGTATGCAGAAAAATGACACCATGGGTGTTATATCTTTATATATTCTATTATTTGTTAATTATCACTGATGCTTTGTTTTAGTATGTGGTCGAGTTGGAACTAATTTCTTTATTTCTTTAATTTAAGTATTTTTAATTGCAGTTTCGTGGTTTATTCTATAACGAAGTACAATTTTACAGTAGAAGTATAAAGTAATATATAATGGAAATACTTAAAGGTACAGTGTGTAGGGTTTGGCGGCATCTAGTGGTGTGGTTGCAGATTGCAACCAACTGAATATTCCTCCACTCACTCCTCCCTTTCCAAGACTGCGGTAACGTGAGCCGCTGAGTGCAAAACCGTGGTAACGCCGTTGCTCAGAGGCCATCCTTACCATAATAACACTACTATAGGAGCAACGGAAGTCAGACGGCGGATGGCAGTACCACGGTTTTGCACTCTGCGGCTCACGTTACCGCAGTTTCACAAGCGCGTCGCAGAACTATGGTGGCCTTCAGGTAACGTAAAAACTCGAAAGTCTCTCTCTCTAGAACCAGTGTTTGGTTTGTCCGTTCTGGGCTACTGTAGAAACATGGTGGACTCCGTGAAGCGGACCCGCTCCCTATGTAGATATGAAGGGCTCATTCTAAGCTAACAAACACACAACGATTCTCAGTTTCAGGTGATTATACACTAAAGAAAACACAGTTATGAATATTATATTCCATTTCTGCTAATAGATCCCCTGAAATGTTACACACTGTTCCTTTAAGAGCATCTGAGGACGACAGCAGCTCGGGTTTTATTCCGACTCGCGTCTCATCCAAAACGATACAATCACATGCAATCACAACCTCAATTGCTACCTACAGATTGAAAGAGGTCTTGATGGAGGAGCATCAAGGAAGATCAGCACATGGGATGTTAATACAAGGGAAGAAGGGAAGGGAGGGGGGGGGATATGCACAAAGAGGAAACAGACAAAAGAAGGAAAGAGGCTGATCCAATTGAGCAAAACAGACTGATGGGGACAGCTGAGGACACACACACACAAACACAGAGAAAAGGCGACTTAGAGGTATATTAAACAGGAGGCCATTAGTTCTAAGCCTGTGGCCGGAGGTCACGCCGAGCAGAATAGAGCCAGCTTTCATTAGCGATAGCAGGTTCAGGGTTGCACCGCCACACATTTCCCCCTGTTGCTCTTTGGAAGTTTTCATTTATCAAGTGAAGTATTCTCTGTTGCAATAAAAGGAAGGCAAAGTCCAAGGGGACTGGAATAAAAAGCAGAGTTGACCCCATCAAAGAACTCATTTCAGTTATTGTATATGTGCTGTTTGGATCCTCCTCAGCTCTCAATGAAGATCACCTAAGCGTTAAACGAGGACTCTGCCCTGATGTGGCGACGCTTTGTCTGTGGGTTTTATGAGCAATAATGCAGGCAGGAGGTGACGGCTCAGCGCTGCATCGTCTTTACGTTATATTAATGAATTCTCATTTACAAGTGTCTTTACTAACATCTTGGTGTTGCACTTGAGAAGCAGAAGCAGAAAGCCTGTCCTTGAAATGCAGTATTCCATACAGTACTTCACTCTATGACCTCCATGAAAAACTATAATTAAGTTTATAAAATACACTGAAAAATATCTGGGGGAAGGAACCATGAGAGCTCCTTTTAGGAGGGGAAATGATCTAAAATCTCATCACTGAGTCAGGCAGCCTTCAGGCACTGCTTTCTCTCAATGAAATTACACTTTATTTTTTAGTATAGTGTGCTCAAACGCAGGAGGAGCACTGTCACATAAATGACACATAATCATAACTGGCAATAGAAGGTTTTAATAAAGGCTGCTGGAGACTTAAACATAAAGTATAAATACTTACTAGACCCTGATGTTTAAGGGGGATTTCACAATCCAACATTTAATCTGTTTTAATCGAACTCCAGTGCGGTTCGTTTTGGCAGTTGTGAACGCAGTAATCGTATTCTGGTGCGGACCAAAACAACCGGGCCGAGACCGTTTGCGAGAGGTGGTTTCGGACCATTTCCAAGCAAACTAAAATAACGGGTTATGGGCTGCCTGCGTGGGCATTTGTTGAGATGGACACAGATAAACGACAGGTTAACATGAGTGGGAGAGGACTGACCTGGACTTCTGCAGAAGGCCTGACTATGACTTGACTATGACTTGCCCCAAACTGCATGTGATTATCATAAAGTGGGCATGTCTGCAAAGGGGAGACTCGTGGGTACCCATAGAACCCATATTCATTCACATATCTTGAGGTCAGAGGTCAAGGGACCCCTTTGAAAATGGCCATGCCAGTTTTTCCTCGCCAAAATTCAGCGCAAGTTTGGAGAGTTATTTAGCCTCCTTCACTACAAGCCAGTATGACATGGTTGGTACCAATGGATTCTTTAGGTTTCTAGTTTCATATGATACCAGTATCTTCACGTTAGCTTTAAAACTGACAAGCCAAAAGTCAAAATTTGTGTTAATGCGTAAAGAAATTAGTGCCGCTAAAATGAATCTGCGTTAATGCGTTATTATTGTGTTAACTTTGACGGCCCTGATTCATATTAAATATTTTTTAGAGTAATGCCATCACAGCCAGTCTTTTGGACAAACAGAATTAAATATCTTTAATCAAGTCAAGGTGACCACATAAGACCCACAGAATATATTTCATCATCTGGGTCCAGCTAAACACTCAAAATAAAAATACTCCGCCAAAACCCGGTATACCGACTCTAGTTAATTGATCTGTTGGCAGGATTTCAGCTGTATTTTACTTGTAAACATCCAGGCTGCTATTCAGAGCTGGCTGACCTGGGTCACATGTATTTACCAAAGAGGAAATGTGAGGGGAAGATATCTCCCTCCAGGTTTGACACGTGTAAGACCTCAAGATGAAACTCTGCTTTAGCAAAAGCTTCTCTCACACTTTGAACCGCCTGCAGAATGCATAACGGCAAAGATAAGTCTGAATGGGTTGTAAATACTGAGGTAAACAGCGTTTTGTAGTGCAGCACCTTATATCTCACATTACCTCCACTTAAATCTGAACTGTAAAGATTGTTGTCAGCAAAGCCAGCCAGCTACTTCAGGCAGACAACTCGAAAGTGATGCTATATGTTGGAGTCTAGAGCTAAGAGTGAAGATACTGGCATCATACGAAACTAGAAAACCTAACAAAAACCTTTGATACCAACCATGTCACACTAGCTACAGGCTTAATAACTAAATAATATTTCTTATGCTAAATGCAGTACCTATGAGGGTTTCTGGATAATATTTGTCATTGTTTTGTGTTGTTAATTGATTTCCAATAATAAATATATACATACATTTGCATAAAGCAGCATATTTGCCCACTCCCATGTTGATAAGAGTATTAAATACCTGACAAATCTCCCTTTAAAGTACATTTTGAACAGATAAAACTATGGACAATCATGCGATTAATCACGATTAAATATTTGAATCGATTGACATCCCTAGTATTTATATTTTCTTTTGTGAAGTGGTGAAACCCACGTGACACAGACACAGGAAACTGACTCTCAGTGCGCCGTCTCCTTTCTGAACTGTCTCTGCTTATACATATCAGGCTATAAAGCATCATGTGATTTAATTCATATTTTGTTTTATTTTATTATATTCAAAAATAGAGAGTGGATGGAATATTTGAACATTCACAATTTCGTTATGTTTATCATTAATATGTCATTTTGAGATGTTGGAAGGGAGGGTATTTTTCATTTTAAATCAAGGGGAAGGTCCAAAGAATATATTAGTAACGCTGGGAAAGTGACTTTCTTTTTAATTTTATTTTATAATATTAAATATAAGATTCAGCCCCCTCCCCCCCAGATTCTTTCTTACAGTCCCTAATGTGATGCTGCTTCTGCAATGCCCATTTGCTTACTATCTGTAACGCTGCTGCTGGTCATATTTCATACGCATAACAATGTTTATGCAGCGCTTTCTGCTGCTGCTTTCTGACATTCAGTGATTTGGTTTTGCTTGTCATCTGTCACATTAGCCGTTAGGGCTAATCGACTTGGCGACAAACACACATTTCAAGCCTTAAGTACGGTTCTCCTGCTCCGTTAGAAATGTTGGACTGCAGCAACTCCACCCAAAAGGTTTCCTGTTCATAGAGATCCCGCTGATCACTGCTTCAATTTACTGTGTTAATATCATCGACAGTCGATGACTTGGCTCTTTCAGGTGGGATTTGTGTGCTTGGCACCATCAGTAGCTATTAGCTGCTGATACTGCTGCTTGTTTTATTGCTATACTGCAGATCTGCTTTGGGACGATGTCTTAGCTTCGCTTGGTGCTAATTTCTGATTATGTGCTGCTGCCATCTATCTATTATGAATGATGTAATTGTCTTGGCATTAAGTGCAAATTAAGACATTACACTGAGCTGAGGTCGGTTTCTTTAAGTTGTTACTTAATTGCTGAGATCGGAGGACAGCTAGCAGTGGTAAGTAGATTTACTCAAGTATTGTACTTCAGCACAATTTTGAGGTGCTTGAACCTTACTTGACTATTTCCATTATATATTACTTTATACTTCTACTGTAATTGTACTTTGTTATACAATAACCTACAAAACTGCATATAAAATACTTTAAATTAGTTCCAATTCGACCAAATACAACAGTAAAATTCTAAAGCGTCAGAAATAATCAACTAGGGCTGCAAATTTTGTTTCTTAAAAAATTACTCAAACCGATTAATCGATTATCAAAATAGTTGGCGATTAATTTAATAGTTGACAACTAATCGATTAATCTTTGCAACTTTATAATCAACCAATAATATAATATATAACGATATAACACTCAGGGGGGGAATTTTTCTGCATACTAAGTACTTTTACTTTTGAGTCGATTTTGCTGATATTTAAGTACACTTATGAATGCAGGACTTTTACTTGAAATGAAGAATTTTTGTGGTATAACTTTTACGCAAGTTAAGGTAAGCAACACCATGATCAGACACCCAGTTATATTGGTGAGTAAATACAATTAAATAATTGAATGAAACATCTTCATATCTGACAGGAATAGTGGCCAAAGCTGGAAAAAGATCACCTCTTCAATAATGATCACTCTGAAGTTCATACCGACCTCTTCAGCTACATAAAAAACATGTTGTTGTTGTTACCTCTGACTCTGAGGTCATATAGATCTTACCCAGAAGCGTGATGATGCAGCCTAAAATAGCCACGAGGGCGCCGGTGCTCAGGCCAGTCGCGGTGTAGGCCACCGCTCCACAAGACAAGGCCACGCCGTCAGAGTCGCAGTCACACACTCGCACCGAGAGTGTGTTTGTGCTGCTTAACGCTGGACTTCCACTGTCCACAATCAACACCGGCAGCCGGTACATAGGCTGCTCCCGTCTCCTGAAGCCACCTCGCTTCGTCAATATGGACGCCGTGTTGTCTGCAAAGTAGAGGAGAAACATACATCGGTCAAACTTGTAAGAGCCTGGAGAGCTGTGTTTAATTTGCGACTTTATTGGCTTCAAATGAACAATGAACTTCATATATATGACGAGCAGGAGGCTCAACGTCTATTCTGTAATGATTGCTGTGCTTTGGTTGTGCAGTTTGAAATGATTTTACAGTATTAAAAGCAGGGACGCCAACAGATGGTGTCATTAACACAATTCATTATATGACACACTGTGGCGTCTCTCCCTGGTTTTGACCACCTGTTGGCTAATAACAGCTTTGGTTTGATGGTAAAAATCTTATATGAAACCTCGGCGTATGAGAGAGAAAGAGGCAGCCAGAGGAGAACAATATGCCATTACAGCAGCTAAAAAAAAAGCCATTTCACGACAACTACTTCAATAGATTGAAATACACTTTCAAATTGAGCCGTCACACTTGAAATGTAGATTTTGCCTTGAAGGACAACTCCTTTGTTTTTCTGAGCGATATTCAGATTGCTCTTTGAGTCTAAGAACAAGGTAAAAATGAATATAGAGATGGATTCTCTTGTAAATGCCACATTAGTCAAATCAGCAAAAATGTTCTCAGGGGTGAAGAAAACACAAAGTAGTTTGGTAACAACTGTGATTGGCTGAAAACAAAACACTTGTATTTTTTAAATAAATATGTTCTGGTACTAAATGTGAAACAGGTTGTGACTATTATTTAATATAAGACGTTAAGGTATTAAACTACAGGGTAAAAGAACTGTGTGTTACCCTTATGTGACTGCTGAACAGTGGTGAAAGTACTCAGATATTTTAGCTAAGTGCTAAGCTAACTGTCTCCTGGAGGAGAAGAGGTTAATTAAAAATCGCAAAAAGAAATTAGTAGCGTAAAACACGTTAACTGTGACAGCCCTAGTTAAAATGTTGGAATTAAATGTTAAAAAAACACAATTGAATATAATCATAATCATAAACATACTCAACATATTGAAGTCAAGGTAAACACTGTACGTTCACAGAGAACCTTTCTTCAACAGAGCTATTAAAAAACGTCTTCCAGCCAAATTGCTCTTAATCTGCCGAGAGGTTACCATTAAACATCCAGTTCATCATGTAACACGGGTCTGCACTCACACGGATTACTGCTGCTACCTCTGAAATGTAACATGGCAACATTAGCCGAGCTCAAACAAAACACTCAACATGGGGCATTTACCTCAGAGAGTATATCAGCTCTGCACATGGCTTTAAAGCAGCGGGAGTCGGGCACAATTCTCATGTGCTTTTAAAGCTATAAGCAAAGTTTTCCTATATGAGCAGCTCATTTTCTTCATCCACCCACTGCTTAGCGTGTAGGTGGTGAGCAAATCATTACGGTACAAAGGCAGTTTTCAGCCTGCGTGTTAAGGTGAAAGTAATTCTGTGATCTAGTACACGGAGAACTTGCTGTCGTGGATTATGGCACAAATCTCAGATGTGCTCCAGTTGCAGCAGAAAGTTTGTTTTTGCATTCAGTTTTGATGAACAATTACAAAAAAAGGGTAGTGAGGGCATTGTCATGGCAGAATTATGGTTTCATTTGGCACGGCTGGGCACGCCGGGGGGCACCAGTTACTCTGTACTTCTTCTCCTGAGTCAGATTGCAGAGTAGATTGTGTCCCGATATAGAGAGCCAGAGTGAGCAATGGCCAAAGTGTCAATTGCACTGCTGCCAGGCTCAATTCGAGGGAAGTAAGCAGCAAATAGACCGTACCTAACTTGACCAACACCCTTTACAGACTCTGAAGGCCACTGGCAATTTTCCCAAGGGAGTTTTTGATTTAGCAGCCGAATGCGACAGGGTCGATCCGACATGTGGAGCTTTGACAAGCACGTAGACGTTTAGTATAATTTTCAAATTGGTGACTGACTTTCTGCAGCAAATTAAATTCAAGACCACATAGAATACAATTTAATACCTGTTTAACTATCATACCCAAAGTATGATGGAAAACGAGTAGGGACATTTTTTCAGTACTTCCTAGCAGTTTATACCCATTATTTTCTTGCTGTAATTACTCCTCATGTTCATACTGCCCATTAAAAGATCCCAGCCTAATGAGGTTTCAATATAAGTGATGGGGGACAAAATCAACAGTCTTCATTTTGTGCAAAACATGGTTTCAAAAACCCACAAAAAAAGACTTTTATTTGGAACACATCAACTTGATTTGTCAATCTTGGACTGCTGTCATATTTAAGGCTGTCAATCGATTAAAATATTTAATTGCGATTAAATGCATGACCGTCCATAGCTAGTCCATCTTTTATCTGTGTAAAATGTACCTTAAAGGGAGATTTGTCAACATGGGAGTGGGCAAATATGCTTGCTTTATGCAAATGTATGTATATATTTATTATTAGAAATCAATTAACAACACAAAACAATGAAATTAGAGACAACCAGAAACCCTCACAGGTACTGCATTTAGCATAAAAAACATGCTCAAATCATAACATGGCGAAATGCAGCCCAACAGGCAACAACAGCTGTCAGTGTGTCAGTGTGCTGACTTGACTATGACTTGCCCCAAACTGCATGTGATTATCATAAAGTGGGCATGTCTGTAAAGGGGAGACTCGTGGGTACCCATAGAACCCGTTTTCATTCACATATCTTGAGGTCAGAGGTCAAGGGACCCCTTTGAAAATGGCCAATCCATTTCAAAGTATTCAAAAGTCCACTGAAAAGATAAACCAGCTACCATTACTGCCAACAGCAGGCTGGAGAAAATATTTCATATTTTACTTTTTAATATCTTCTAAGGTCTTCTTTTTATGAAATTCAATTTAGTTTTTGTTTTAACACTTTTTATTTCTGTGTGCATTTTTCAACCAGATGGAAAAAATATCTACATTTTAACCACAGATAATCACAAAATAACTTTAACACCAGCTAATTCTGAGGAATTACACAGACGGTTGTCGCACCTTTGTTATCTCGCAGGGTGAAGTTGAGGTTGCCGGCAACAGGTGCAGCGAGGGCGAAATAAAAGCGGTGTCCGCTCAGAGGTTCGTCCTTATCGACTGCGCTGACCGTCTGGATCACCTGAGGACAAAAGGGACGACAACAAGACATTCAAGATTAGTTACCTTGCTGATCTTTATCCGATCTCTCTGGCTGATTAGGTGTTAACTGAAGCTGTAAATTCTTTAATGTGTGCATGCATTAAGAACGACGGTATCAGTTTAAGGAAAGCATCGTATATGCATCACTTTTCACTCTGCCATACATTTATTTATAAGCCGGTATAAATCTTTCTTAAAAGGCCGAGCAACGGTGTGAGTGAACCGGAGAAAATCAACTTGATTGTGATTGATGGAAAGGATTTGTTTTATAATGTTTGGCTGTGGTTTTGTGTCATTTATCTCTTCAAGTGCAGTAAGTGCTTATTTGGCAAGAGCTTGGCTACCTCTTAGGGATGAAGTGTTTTCTTTTGGGAAGTGATTTCTTCCGAAGCAAATCATTGTCCGGCGACTATTCTATCTGTCCCCACACCTCAGACCGTACCATCCATTTAGTGAAATAATAGTTCGACCCAGAAAAAAAAACATCTTTTTTTTTTGCATTTCATAGTTCCTTTGGGCAATGACAAGAAAAATCAAATTGTTTTTTTCAACAGACCACCAATTATGAGCTTCTACCAAATAGTTGAGATGTCCTTTTATGGTAAACGTGCATCTCAACCAAACGATAGCGATGTCAGGTTACAGTAAAAGTAATTACACATTCTGGAACATAAACATAAAAAATTAATAATAGTCATATTAACAAAAGATTATAGTCTTTTGGGTGATGGGTCCACTTTTTATGGTTTTCTATAAGCCATTGCTGGCTCGTTTACTTATAAGTATTTCCTCTACACTTCAATTGGGACACACCTTTTGGTCAGGAGTTGCACCACCTCCAGTAATCAGAGTGAAGTTTGAAAATGTACTTTTGCGCCCTTACACTGTTTCCTGTCTCAGATTACGTTGTTACGTTGGAGTGAAAGAGTCAAATGGCTTAACATACGTAGATTATAACACTGCTATCTAGTGGTTGAACCACTGTCTGCTACGAATCTTTGCATGTAAACTATTAATTAAAAATCAATAAAGTGTTTTTGAGAATCTATACAGTGTCAAAAAACATAATATTACGATGCTCAAGTGTATCGATATTTTCTTAAACCCCGAATACTGAGTGATTTTTCTGCCGCTAACTTCCTGGAGTGAAGTCACCTGAAAAGGTCTGATTCTGAAAACTGCTGTGCACCCTGGGAATTATTATTTTATATATATTTTAACATATATATTATATATATTTCAACCAAGAGCTAGAGCTGTTTCAATCAGGTTGACTGACCAAATATCACAGCTCAAAATGTGCTCTTCCACTTGAGAAGACCATTAAAGTTTTAATGAATATTACACACGTTCTTCTTATTCTAATCTATTCCTGCACTGACCACCATATAATAGATAAATTCAATGTCAGGTCAGTCCTCTGATTGCTGTTACTGTTCAAAATGAACACATATGCTGTGCAGTCAGACATACTTCATTATTACAAGTATGAAAATGACTCATGATGAGAACTGCTTTTGCTCGAGGCGATGCGAGACAAGCATTCATATCTGTGAGTTAAACAAGCCAATGCTATTTGTTTCGGCCCACTTTATTTTGCCTGTGAACCCGGGACAGAAAAAAAAACTGAATCTTCCTTCCTTTTTTTATATAGCTGTGTTGACATCTATAAATAATGCAGGAAATCAAATTACCAAATAAACCAATTTATTTACACCCACCAGCATGTGCTGTAATGATTTTTTTATTCATACAAACGGGGTATCTGAAAATCAAGTTATCTCTTTTGAGCAAAAAAACACACGACGCTTTAATTTCTTCTGTGCAGCAGCACTTAGCTGCAGTAAGAAGGAGAAAAAAAGAAAAATCCCACTTGGTACATGCTGTTCAGGAGGAGCATATCACACACAAACATGCCATATGGACGACAAATGATAGCCACCACGGCGGCCATCAAAGTGGGAGTTACTGCAGCAGTGTCCTTATAAATTTAGATCAAGCCTCCTGAATCCTTTGTAGGCAATCTAGAAACTCAACCCTGTGACAACTCACACCCGTGGACGGCATCCAAGAGATTCTTAAAAGCAATTCACACTAAATTATCACATTTCCCAGCCCCAAACAGCTCTGCGTCAAACATCAAGACAAAAACAAAATTATGAAAAAAATTAATAAATAAAAAAGGGCGAAGAAGAAGAAAAAATAAAAGCCAATGATCCATCAGTGCTGAGACATGGATTATCAGTTGTCAGCTGTGATTAAATGCTGCTGGTTACAAGCTGTCAGGTATTAGGGGTTGGTGTAGGTGGTAAACGACATCCTGCCAATTATTAAAACTGGCAGGCGGGGTGAAAATTCATGAATATTTTACTCTGTTTCTTAACAAAATTAAAATAGTTGCTCTTTCATCAGCAAAAGTAATCACAAAGTGTGCTGTTTTCTGTTTGGTATTGCAGCGCAAGGGGAATTCATACGGGGAGCAGAAATGCAGAGAGGTTATCTGCTCTAGTTCAAGAACATTTGGGATATCAGTATATACAGACAGAATTGATGTTTGTGTCAACACCACATCAGTGACACAACCGCGGAGCACCTAAACATGCAGTGTGTGCATGCTCGGCTGCATATCATGAAAGCTGCCATTGATTCCGGGATCATAATAACTCACAGGCCTCTCACTCTGTTATGGAAATTTCACATCTGATAGAAACCTCTCTTTGTGGTTCTTACACCGACGATGAATCCTATACACAATTTGAACCCTTTGATGTCCTTTGAATATTGCAGATGGATTCGGAGCTTATCTCCAGGAAGGTTTCCATTCCCCTCTGCTGAGGGAAAGGACTGTAAATCATCCTTAAATCAAACACTTTGTAATGTATAATGCCTTTCATTAGTGGGGCTCTGATGCAAGGCGTTCCTTGGAACCTTTGGTGGGGAATTCTCTAATGGGTTGAGTAGCAGACAGGAGGAGAGAGGCATGGATGTAGACATAAATTCTGGCTGAGAGACATTAACGGCAGCGGCAGACTGGTGCCTGTCGCAAGGCAAGACTGAGGAGGCCTATGAATCACAGAATTAAAGGTTTTTTGAGTTTACACATGGCTGCACGTCTGATCAAAAAGGATAGAAAAGGACAAAGGTGTCTCTGTTTGTCGCTTTGCAGGAGGAGGAGGAGGAGAATGTGCAAACAACAGAGGCATGCACACACACATTCATTGGTACTGCACAGATTGACAACTTGCAGTGACTGTCATTCAATAAATATCTTAAATATAAGGATATCAGCTATGTGTTGAAAACCTTTGGATAATCAGTACAGGCAAAAAAAACTTTTCTGTGGTATAAATAGTGTCCGAAAACAGCGCTTCCCAACATTTCTAACCTCTTAAAATGAAGTCTACAATACTGGATTTTTTAGGCAGATACTGATATCGATATGCGGGAGTTTAAGAAATCTGATAATGATGTATCAGCCGATAGTAAGGGTGCTCCGATCGTTATCGTCCGATATTTGCTCTGAATAGTCTGATCGGTGGTCTCTATAAAGGCCGATCAGAGGAACCGATCAACTGACGCATCGATTCTGAATTGAAACTTTTTCAATACTCATTTGGCTACTCTCTCGCCTGCTCTTTAATTCGCTCTGACAGCAACACAGCTGGACACACACACACACACACACAAACACACACAAACACACACACCAAAACACTAACATACATACACACGTTCCGGCGCCACGTTGCTCCGTGGCCAGCTCGCCATCTGCAGCGATAGTTTCGCCGTCTGTCTGATCTATTTTTCCGCGAGCCGCGAGCAAATGTGGCAAGAAAACACACAGATAATCTATTAAAAATTATATAAGAATAAAGGATATAAATATAGGATAAGGATTTAAATTAGCCTGATTCTAATAAATAAAAAAAATAAAAATATAATAAAAATATGAATAAAATATGCATTCCATGCTTGCCAACCCTTTGATTTTCCTGACACACACTGGTCATAATATCTAGTGAAAATAATTCCCTAGCAGAATTTGAATTGTATTAAAATAGGCTAAAATTTTCACACAACCTTCTGTCTATAAATCTTTATTTTTTATATGAATGTGTAGCTGATCTATAACTCGTCGAGCTAAAACTCGTCAGTGCCTCCTTTTGTTCGCTGTTGTAAGCGTGAGAGTTTTTTGACCACAGTGAAAATGTTGTTTTCAAGAAACAAACAAATATGCATTGAAGCAGAATATTTCGTTAGATAAAGACATGTTTATGTATGTTAAAATAGTTTTTCTACTTTACTATCCTGTTAATCTTACGAGCCCTGAGATGTCTCTTGCGACCCCTATGGTTTGGAGCCACTGTACTATAAGAAATAGTACGACTAACAATGATGACATTTTTGAGTCACCTCCTGAAAATAAAATAAATACAACATACACACCACGTTGTCATCGACTAATATGTAAAAATGAAAGTGGCTGTACTTATTTTAATAAAATGATGAAGTGATGAAGTTAGAAGGCGCTGACAGCGTCGGTGACACCAGAAAAACACTTATCAACACTTGGGATTAACAGTCTAATTATTGAAAATGCCAACACACGCATCAGTACCTGCACTCTGTGCAATCACAATAAAGAAATAAATCTAATTTAATATAATAATGACGTGGTCATTAAAAAGGAGCATTACAAATATGAGCATGGCTAGGTATCAAACCCTAAAACTAAAATATGAAATGTATCTGTACCAACATCAAGTATCAAAAACTGATTCTTAGTCTTCTTCACGTATTCTTAGTTAAGATATTTCCTGATCTAAAATTAAAAAAAACGTCTTTAACTTTGCCTATATTTCATTTAGTTATGGTATATTTTATTAAATGAAAAAATCGGTTAGGTATCGAACCTCAATACTTTTTGAGTACCAACCGAAATGTGTTCGTAGCATTATATATCATCTATCTATCTATCTATCTATCTATCTATCTATCTATCTATCTATCTATCTATCTATCTATCTATCTAAACCAAGTATCAAGAGTTGACATAAAAAGAGTACTTTCTTAGTTTTTTATTTTTTCATTAATTAGAAATTTCCTAACCTAAAACAGATAAATAGACATTTTTCCAACTTAAGATATTTTAATTAGGCAGAGTTCTCTATTTAAAAATGATGCAATGAACATATTTTGTTGAATGAAAAATAAATATTTTCAAGGAGTGTTTACGTATACTCTCCACTCTAAGGTATTGGTATGAAGCTTAAGGTTTAATACTGATATCAACATTTTCCAACGATAGCGAGTCCCAGATATGAGCTTCAACAATAATCAAAAACACTTCTGTCTCTAATGCAAAGCCAAATACTGAGTTTGTATTTTTTGATTGAAGGCTTCAGTCTAGTAATTTGGACCCACATTTCTCCAGACATCGCACCACCTGGATGATTGAGCTGAACCTGTTCACTCAGGACTTCCACCAATAAAACCCTGCCAACTAAAATGTGTGTGTTCTCACCGGTGTGCAGTTCAAACAATCAGGATTTAATCCTCCCAAAGTATCCTAGCGAACTACAATGACCACAATTCATTGCACGTATGACACAAAGCATCTGTGAGCTGCGGTGTGTCTGTGCTCCGACTCTCACGACTGTCGGAAACGTGGCCTCTGTAATGAGGAAAGAAATGTCGGCTAATGTAGCATGGCCGGACTGGGAGGCTTTGGTGTGTGAAAAATCTGAGAGATAACGAGCTTGAATAACATTTCCCCCTCTTTGACACCAGCGGAGTAAACACTGCGCTGCAATTTAAAATCTACTCCTTCAACTTCTCTCAAAATCTAGAGTCTATCTATAAGCGCTATATCGTCTTAAAAGTGTAATTATCAGATAGTCGACCGAATGAGTCATACGTCAAAATCAAGCCAGCCACTTGAAAAGTTGAACTAAGAGTATATATAAGCATCGCATCAAATAGGTGGCAGTCGTTGCCATGGCGACAAGGCAGCTGTCACCAGGGGGGCATGTGTTGACGAAGGAAGGGGGGAAGAGGTGGCCCTGCTTCTTTCACACCCTTCCTATGACATCGACGCCCCAAACATCACCCATGCGACACCCGTAACTTTATACACCGACAGATCAACAGCAGCCGCTCACACATCCCACCCTGCTGTCATCACACACACACACACACTTTCTAATGGCAATCAATATGTACCATTCAACAAATGTCATCTTTCAATCTCTTTTCTTTATGAGCCGTCTCTCTCATTTCACATCGATTATCTGAATCATTGCTGAGATTCGTCGTTAACGCACCCTTTGTTGGCCTGATCCTGACAAGCAGAAACTGCTGAGGCTAAAGTGATCTCCTGGTGAGATGTGAGATTAAATTTTCTCCATGTTCCGTCTTTTTATAGAACAGACGCTGCGTTGCCACACGCTAATCTTTTCCACGTCCCTTTGCGCCTTGACATATCTGTTTTCATCTCCCACCTTGATGCAACACTCATAATAAACTGATAATTTGGATGAAGACTGGAGGCGTGAAGATATTTCTTGTTGTTTGTGTGATTGATGTTGACAGCCGAGGCAGCAGTTAAGAGGTGATAAGTAAAGTAGTTTGTTTTTCTTTTTTGTTCTTGACCAGGAGTTTTCAAAGTCTTTCTCATCTGTATTTCCACAGTTGTTCAACACGACAAATATATGTATATGAATGGAGAGAGGAGAGTGTCAGTGTTCCAGGAGTATAACAACTAGGGCTGTCAATCGATTCAAATATTTAAACGCGATTAATCTCATGATTGTCCATAGTTTATCACGATTAACCGCAAATTAATCGCACATTTTTTATCTGTTCAAAATGTACCTTAAAGGGAGATTTGTCAAGTATTTTATACTCTTATCAACATGGAAGTGGGCAAATATGCTTGCTTTATGCAAATATATGAATATATTTATCATTGGAAATCAAATCAAAATCGCAAATTGCGTTAATACGTTAAAGAAATTAGTGGCGTTAAAACAAATTTGCGTTAACAAATGTTATGTTGACATTTTGGCAAATTGGCATCATTACAATTATGCTGATTAGCTAGTGTACCCATGGATGTACAGACAACTATTCCTAGATTACTTTGATACTAACAGGCAAGCTCTGGAGTTTTAAGGTGTGTCTTTTTTTCTATTATTTCTAAAGGAATTTATGGAAGTTTATTCACAATGAACATATGAGATAATGCTATTCTTGGGAAGCCTAAGTCACAATGAATTTAGAAATATTTGTATGATGTCTGTGTGTTCAGGTCATATACTGTATATGAAGATGGACGACAAAAGTGAAGCCAAAACATCTGGATCGCCCCCTGGTGGCTGGCTGCAGTATAAGTCATAAATCAATGTTAGCGAATGGGACATGGGCCAAACTTAAACGTCAAAGTACACGTGAAATACATTTTTCCCAAAGATGGTTTCTGTCATTGTAGGTAGTTCTTATCACGCTGATGTATGTTCAGGAGTTCATTTTTTTGATAAGTTTGGTTTTAATTAGTTATTTGATGCTATACAAAGAGATGAGAGAGACGTCATGATTGACAGCTGTGAGTCTCTCTCGCTGACAAGCTGCGGCCGTGCTCGACTTGTGATTGGTTCGGGCGGGAGGAAGTGGAGATGCGTCGTCCATCTATATATACAGTCTATGATTAAGATTTGACAGCGTAATGACGCAAATTGTGATGCAAAGCTCACGTCTTTAGAACATATTTAGAACGTCTCTTTCACCTCAGGCAGTATCTTTGCCTCACGTCTCTCCCTCCACGTCTCCTCCCCCCTCACAGTTTGAAACCTCCTGTTCTTCACTTCCCAACATTCATGAACCTCTGGAGGACGCTCAGCCTCCTCAGGGATGCTGCAGGGAGGAGCAGGGGAGCAGATTGGGGGCAGCAGGATGCCAAGTCCACTCATGTATGTAATGGTTACACTGAAGTGATTGTACAACGTGACCCCCCCCCTCCCTGCCATCCCCACTGCCCCTGCCTTTCTCCACCCCATCATAATATCAATTAATATTATGGCAGAAGACAGACGCACCGATGATCCGTAACAAGTGGCATCTCTGGAGAGAGCCAGTGCCACGAGACGGCCTTAATTAGGCCTGAAAAATGGCAGGTTATTCCATCCTTGCACTCCCTGTTAATCTGTGCTACGGAGCCACAGAGTCAACCCCGGCCCCAACTGGCAAATGTTATTATTTCATCTTTGTCGCAGCTGTGAATAAGCCAATGGGCGTGACAGCCAGTGGGCGGCCTAAGATTTTTAACAAAGCTTTACAGGGAGGCACACGCAGTTAGTGCAGCCAACTGTTCGCTGCTACAGCCGGACATACAGTACTCAACAGGAGCATTTTAATTAATTAGGAATCAGGGTGATGGTGGAGCGCACATCTGACAGGTTAGGAGTCCACCCAGACTGTCTGCTAACAGACAGCCGACACCTAGTTGGAATTCAAACTGGGTTTTGCATTCAAATGTCAACCTCTCTCCTTCCCTTTGCTCTGAATGTGTTTTTGGGTGTAAATTTCATCATGAAATTTCCATTTTGCTTGCCTTCATTATTCAGTCTGAAGGTGCAATCCCACTGGTGCACTTCAGCGTTGCCTAAACAGAAGGCTATACAGTATTTGAATGGGATTTAAAGGCAGGGTTGGTAAAGATTTTAGAATTTTTTTTTGTTATATTAGTTGAAATTTTCATTACATCCCGACAGCAATCAATAAATCAAAAAAAAAATTATGTATATACAGTACATGTATATATATACACACATACATATACATATATATATATATATATGTAATGATTGGACGGCCTGTCTGCGCACACTCTGCCCGTGCACTCATTGCATGTCACCGGAGTCTTCCACAAGCTGCTGACAGCTGTGAGCACTAACAATAGCCATGTTCGCCGTTCACGTTCATTATGATATGTTTATGTTCCTAATGATAGCTGTAGCGGAGTGGCTTTGGAGGGAGAGTTGCCGACTTGGTGACTTTCTCGCTAGATTTAAGGGACTTATGGAGCGAGTTAGCAGCTGATTGATCAGCTTGATCATTTTTATCAATTCTTGAAAAACTAGTTAAAGAAATTTTAATTTATTAATTTAATAAAAAAATTTAGTTTAATTAATTGATTAATTAATTACTTTTTATTTCTTATTTATGACTAGAAATTGCTGATCGTATTAGTTTAGTAGTACAGACTACATGGCTTACAAATGACACGCCAAAAGCAAGAAAAGCATTGTTATTACACGCCTTTTCATGCAAACAGGCTATTTTGTGTGTTTTGTGAGTGGTGAATCCAAGTCAAGTTACTAACTAACTAAGTAATTGACTTGCTAACTGGCTAACTATCTACCAAGCAGCTCTTTAAAGTCTTCTGGAACATTTCTCTTCAGTTGAATATAAAGGAGGTTTCCACACACAACCACAGACACACACAAACTATATTATCATTTTAAAACTGGCTCGTGGCTACAGCAGCTCATTTTATGACTGCACCACTTTAAGACTATATGGAGAGCATTTGAATGCAGCACGTCTTCTCGCCGGGTGGATGAGGACAGCGGCCTCCGTCACTAACAGCTCCTCGCTTTACAGCAGAGCAGCTCCTAGCTACACCTAGGGGGGACCTCACAGCTCAGCTATCACTGGCATTGAGTAAGCAATCTGTCTGCTTCAGCTGAGTAATTACAGATTTGCTGTACCTTTTCCTGCTGATGATGCTGTCATGGGCCAGGGCTGTTGCTATGTCCTGGGGGCCGGTTTGATTGTTGGGGAATTACTTTGTTTCAGTATTGTCATAGGCACTGTGCCATAATTTATCAGGCACTAGTGGGGAGAAATGTACAAATTATCTGTTGAATTTGAAAGTCAGGGTGTATTGATGGGTGATAGATGGATGCTAGGGGTTGCTCTAAATTTGATATTACTGAGCGTTGTTGCTCATGTCAAGATAAGTGGCAGCATCATTAACCAAAAATAGACATTCAGCTCTGGTGGAAACGCATTCTTCAATAATGATGGCAGCTAATGTAGAGGCAATGTTTATTCCAGCAAATACTCCGTACCCTAAGGCTAGAATCTGATTAATTAAATTTAGCAATATCTCAAAATACCTCAAGGTAGGTTGAATTGTGTGTGCTGAACTTCATTTAGTTTTTTTGCGATTTTGAGTCTGAAAACAAATAAGAGATAAACAGAAAAATAGACAGCAGCAACCCCAGAAAGCTTCACCTGTAACACTGTGGTCAAGCATCATGCACACAGAAAAAAAGGCAGACATGAAATATAGTCTCATCACTGCAAATTAAATTTGTTCACCCTCCTGTGAGCACAGTGACAAACAACACCGAAATATGAATGCAAATAGCATATTTAAAAGGGCCTAATAGCCATTTTCCAATACAATGCATCATTCTGATCAATTGTACTTATTCAGGTCTACACGCCTCCTTTACCCTTCGCCTCTGATTGTATTTTCCAAATGCCAAGAGCAGACGAATCGCCGCCGCAGACACACAAGTCATTTAGCAACAATGAGGCCGAATGCTAAACACAGGGAGAATACGATGCATTGCTACGGCTTCTTTTCTCTCCTTCTTTTCCCGGATCACCATATCTTCAAATCTCTCTTTTTGTGATTTTGTGTTGCGTGTTCTGCCCCGCTGCCCTCCGTGGTGATCGTCTAATTACACAAAGCTTCAGAACGGAAAGTCAAAACGCGGCAGAGCACCAATCCATCCCAGCATGAGGTATCACATTACGCCGTGATATTATTGTGGATTAAGACCACAGGCAGAGTCGAGCACCGTCATTAATTTAGTCGGCTTTGACAGTTTGGAATGGGAGTAACATCTCTAATGAACACCAACACCTGCTATTAAATCTTAAGGACGTGTCCCATACTAATGATGCCGTCTCCCTGGGATGACCTCGAGCTGTGAAGTGGATATGTGCACAGTGGACTTGTTTTGAGGAACAAGAAAGAGTTTTAATGGCTTTGAGAGTCAGCAGGCTGCCTTTGTGAGTCAAACTTCAAGCGAGCGTGGAGAGAGAAAAGGGAAGGGAAGCTGGACCAACTGCAGAGACATTTCTGGGTCTTACCTGTCCTGGCATGGCGTTTTCACAGAGGAGAGTTTCATAGTCGATGGCAAAGACCGGGGCATTATCATTTATGTCCAGCACTGTGATGAGAGCAATGCCTTTTCCAATTTGGGTTGGGTCCTCTGAAAGAGAAAGCGAGAGAGAAGAGAGTCCCTGTTCGTGTCAGAGCTTTCAGCAAACTTTCTTTTTAAACACTTTCATTCTGCCTTAACTTTGCCTTGATGCACTTGGCCAATTTATGGAATATTGATCTTTCGCATGTGTTTTAATTAATCACAGAGGAGGAGGGGAAAAAACTGCTGCTGTAATGAAATATGCAGTGCGCCTCCAACAGCTGGCGTCCTTACCCGCTCCGCTGTGGATCAGCCAAAGTGATTACACTCGGTGCCGGCTTGTTGTCGGGGAAAAGGCTGCGTTTGCGGACGAGCCATCTTGCTCTGTGGGCTTCACGCCTCTGTCTGCCTGACACACACTGATGGCTAAATGGCTGCGTCTGAGTGCAAGACGATGATTAAGCCTGGCGTCGCCGCCATGCCGGCCAGAGATGACGCGCTGACATTCGGGCCGGCTGATTTGACGGTGATAAAAAGGACGCGCGGAGCCTCGGGCCACAGGCTTCTTGTCATTGCCGTGGTCTGGCCAGAGCGGATGAAATGTGAGTGACTGCAGCTCAAAATGCACAACATCCTTCAACCAAAGAGTCCCTGCACTCTCTTCAGTTAGAAAAGAACCTATTTACTATAAATACTGTCATCAGGCGAACAGGGCAGTGGATTTTGTAGCCAGTCTGTGAACTCAAAGATGTTTTCAGCTGGAAACAGCGCCCGAGTGTCACTATGTGTCAGAAGCCAGTACCTCATGCATGAGGGACTGTTGTGACATTTCATATGGCTATTATTATATGCTGCCTTCCCTTTGTTGCTATATCAGGCAAGCGCTCACACTCGGGAATCAACCGAGTGGTGTCTCTGCGTGCTGTTAGATGTAAATAAAAACAAATCTTTGAAGCAAAGAATGATAAAAAAAGGTTTTGAAGAATACTTCTTTTCTCACACAGTGTTCAGTGCAAAGATGTGAAAGCAGAGGAACTGCCAGGCTGACAGGCTGCTTGTCTTTTTTAACTTATACTGATGTGACGCAGCTGTCGAGAGCGCTCTGCGGATCGTGTGCTGATGATTGTTGTCCATTGTGTTTGCATGATGGCAGTGGAATGATACGAAGGCTGGAAAAAATAAAAAAGGCCACTCGTGTCCTTCGAGCCGCTGAGAGATAAACAAAAAAGGCAGGCGGCACTTCTTCACATCACATTAACATAGTTCACCCGTGGGTGAGATCGCCCACCCTTAGTCAGCATCTCGTCCCCACGGCTCAGGGACACGCGGAGGTCAAAACGACCGGTCTGTGCGTAAATTAACATTCCCCGACAGCCCTACAACAACCCCAACAACTGAACTGCCCTCTGCACAGAAGGCTAAGGGACATAATGAAGAGGATAACAGGACAGATACACTGGTGTTACAATAAGGAAGTATATGAAACCTTAGATCCCAACAAGTAAACTGACCACTGACTCTATCTTGTGTACCATTGGCTGAGGTTGCTGGAGCTGCTAATGTTACCCTGAACTCTGATGGCGTCCAGGATGAGTGGGCAAATGCTAGTCTTAAGCAGGACTTTTTTTAAATGTACCTAACCCCCAAATTAATGTAGTTAGCTAATGAA
Source organism: Sebastolobus alascanus (assembly GCA_916701645.2). Lineage (NCBI taxonomy): Eukaryota > Metazoa > Chordata > Actinopteri > Perciformes > Sebastidae > Sebastolobus > Sebastolobus alascanus. The sequence continues at coordinate 1,034,603 of CAKAOJ020000102.1, read as the reverse complement.
ATGCTCCTTGGCCTTGGAAGTAACGCTTGGTTACTAGTAAGCTAGTTAGCCGGACATGCTAACAATTGTAGCTTATTCCTTTCACTTTTTCTCTTGTGTTTTTGGTTTTGTAAAGACTAAAAAAAAACACCACCCTCCTCCAAACTCTTAAAAGATGAGTATCACACTTACTCAACTCTGACTGGTACAGCAGTTTTGAGAGTGTGTGCCTTAAGTAAACTTACGGCTCTCGATGGCGAAGATGGTGAGGTTATGGACCATGTTGGCCTCTCGGTCCAGAGGCTTGGCTGTGCTGATGACCCCACTTAGAGCGTCCACATTAAAGAAGCGCTCCAAGTCTGTGTTCCTGTCAATGGAGTACCTGGACAAAAATACACCATCACACACACACAGCAGACACACTTTTAAAAAATTGCTTTTTGATAGTGGTATTGATTTGACATTTTGGTGTTTCTTCAAAGATTATGATATTTTTCTTCCATCAAACTGGCGCAGCAATCATTCTGAAGATTTTCAGTTGACACAGAGAGATTTAATCAATCATCAATGAACTGTGTTCACATTTTATATAACATATAAGATGTTTTCCAATCTAAAAAGTACAGATAATTTACTCTGTGTGGACTTTACAGTCAGACATGCAGCAGAAACTTGGAACTTCATAACATGAGTGAAACAAAACCCTATTAACTGTTGATCAAATTGAGGCCCGTCTGCTTGGCCCTCAGCACACAACGCTGATCAAACCCTTTCAATACACAGCAACTCGCATTTCTAGAGAAAATTACAACTTCAATTAGCCTACATCCAAAGGGTATTATTGCAATGTAATTTGACTCTTGTGGCTGCATTAGTTCCACAATAATTTTAATTTCAACAGATGTAGTGAAATATATTGCAGACGGTGATAACAGTCACAGGAGCAAAAAGAGGCAATTTACAGCTACAATGGTGCAGTAATTTGATTTTCTGATTAAGATTACTAACAATCCTAACAGACCAAGCATGAATACCACACAATATTCATTCAATTAATGCAAAATAGGTGGCGATCTCGAGAGTGACACCGCACAGATTGGCAACGCGAGTGCTTGTTTTGAGTCGCAAAATGCCACGACACAAGTGTTGAGCCTTGACCCTCCTGCAGGAATGCCCTTCTCTCGCTCAAGATGGCATTTCACTTTTGCAAATGCTGCACTCCTCGGCCCTCCCACCATCTGGCACTGTCTTAGCGACAGCCACATGGGGGACCTTTCGAGGGTCTATGGCTTCTGTGTTTGCAGATAATGTGGAGTAGTTGAATGGAATACAAACACATTAGTCTTCTTAGCTTGATTTGGGAGCTTGTGTTTGGGTACTTTGGGATTCCAAGAGCACATTTCTTCTTTAACAAACAGCTCTGGAAAATAAGTTTTTAACACTATTCTGAATTAAAGTGAATACATCAGACCGGCAATACATCATCCAGAGCAGACTCGCATGACCACGCCCCCTTTTGGGAGAAAACAATCCTGTGTCCCTCAGAGACGGCAACAGAGTAAACAGAAGAAGTTGAAACATGTCTCCAAACTTCTACTTTAAACAAACTGGTAAAAGTAATAATGCTATGCTGAAGAGTTGCTGTGTAGTTGGTTGTACCACCAATAAATCCAAAAACGCTGATCTCCGATTTGTTCCCCTGCTGTGTTCTAAAAAAATCTATAAATGGGGGCTCAAAGCTATAGACCAGACCAGCATCGGGGCTGCGCTCCCTTTTGGGGGAAAGAAACTCGCTGTCACAGGAGAGAAAACGGCAAAAAGCTGTTGTGTAGCAGGTTAACCGAGACTTTCACACTGAGATTTGAGGCACATACGATACATTAATATTCACTGTCAGTGTGCTAAATGGCTAAATGATGCTTGTGACAGTGACTATCACGGCTAGCTAACGTTAGCTTGAGTGTGGGCTGCTACAGTAATACAGTCACACATTAACATGATAGCAGTATCAGACTGTCGTGTCCAACTAAATCTCAGCCTATAGATCAAACAGTTGGCTATCAACATGTCATTATTTACAGACAACACTTAGCCGAACGGGATTCAATCAAATATGTATAAAAGTCTGGATATGGATATATGGACATGACGGCGACCAACTTTCCTTTATTAAGGTATCGCGAACGCTCAAGTTCAGGCAAGGTCGTAAAATAATTATTAGATATGTGTATAAAACATATTTTTGTATAACAAGAAATAAATGCATACGAAGTCTATGGGATCCTTGGTTTTCTTTCCCCCAAAAGGGGGCGCAGCCTTGACTTTTTAAGACGTACCCATATGTGCCGGTCTGATGTATTATGACTGGAAGAATTACATGAGGAGCGATATTTCACATGTTGAAATGGCAGGTGGGCACATCGTTAGTACCTGATGGCGTTGTTGGAGGTGTCTGGGTCATGGGCAGAGACTCTCCCGATCGAGGTGCCCACTCTGGCGTCTTCCGAAACGACCATCTTGCTAAGCGGTGTGGAGAAGACGGGTGGCTCGTTCACATCTTCCACTGTCACCTTGACTGATGTCGTGTCGCTAAATGGGCCCGAGCTCAAGAAGTTGGAGTCAATATTCCTGTTTGTGGCCTCGATTCTCAGAGAGAAGCTGCTCTTTGTTTCAAAGTCTAGAGGCTGGAGGAGACAGAATACACAACATGTGTGAGAGATGTTCACTTTACTTGTCAAAAATAAGAGCGGTGACGGAAAATGTTCAGCTCTTTGTTGGAAATGTATTTTAAGACTACAATGCTGTGGCTACTCCACATTTTCAGTCAGTCAAGTGTAAAAGAACAGTTTACATATGTATGTAAATCTGTAAATCATTCATACAACGCTGAGATATTGATCCCAATTAAGGATGTAGGAGGAGAGTCAGACTTAATCACAGTCATTTGGTGATGGATTATAGTTACTTTGTGCTGTGAAAGCAATGATATTGATTTCAAGAAAGCCACACAATATGGTGAAAAGCATTCAGAAACGACTGCTTTTGAAACATTTTTGTCATTTTGTCTCGCTTATCCAACTCCCCATCGCAACATATAATATACTGCAGGAGAACGCTGATTTGACACTTTCATTGTCAGCGACTCTCTCCGATGTTGTAATGGTCCGAGTTTGGTGCAAAACAAACAAAGGATCAAATCGGCCCATCTGACAAGAATCGCTGGTGTCCGATAATGACTCTCCCTCTCCCACAAAAGATCTGCAGCAGTGAACTGTCACATCCATGAGGCCCGAGGAGCCCATTTCAAGTCCTCTGAAACCATGAAATGTAAAGTGTGAGCCGTGAGCGCTGGAGCATCCAAAAGTGAGGCAAGAATGTGCAACGGATTTCCTGCGTAAATGAGTAACTGGCTTTGTTACACATTTAACTTGAGATGATTTATTTTATTCATGTAGGCGGATATCAATGGTATTATTTATAGCATCTTGGTTCCCATGGTGAGAGGAGTTCTTTAAAGTTTTAAAGTCTCTCTTTCCATCATCAATCCTTACAGTGATCTCTAAACTGTCTAGCCTGGAGCTGTTGTGGTAGTAAACCTTCGAGTGACCATGGGATGCTACCTTCGATTAAAGGCGCTGGAGATAGTCAATGCTGATTTGTCATTAGTGGTTATCGCTTAATTCAAAGGTGCAGAAGACATCTTGAAACAAGGTGAGGTGGATAAAGAGGAGAGGCAGTTGTCCTAATATCCTCTAGCCTGTCAAATGGTATCATTTTTTTCCTCTCTGTTTATTTTAACCAAAAAATGCATCAATTATTGTGCTATCCAACACACTACAGATCCAAATAGGCAAAAGTAAAAAGCTGGAGTTACTCTATATATTTCTCTTGCTGCCAAATTTTTGTGATAAATACTAAGGCTGTCAAAGTTAACGTGATGATAACGCGTTAACGCAAACATTTTTTAGTGCATTAACGCAACACAACTTGTGATTTTTAGGTTGTAGTGGGCTCAGTTTTAAGGCTAGAAGGAAGATACTGGTATCATATGAAACTCGAAAACCTAAGGAATCCATTAGTACATTAGTCCATTAGTACCAGTATTTCGTTGAGCTGCCTCTTAGCGAAATGTTCTTAGTGAATTTAAGTTCCCCTGGTAAGTAGTGATGCAGCGTATACAGTATGTCTATGGATTTTATTGTAAAAGGTAAGAACGGTAAGAAGTAAAGCAGTGATGTGCCGCCGTTGTGGCAATAAGCGTATTTTCCTAAATTAATAACTACAAACTAATTATTGGCCGTTTGTGTTGTGATGCTGCTCTGCTCACATTAAATATATTATTTTGTAACTCATGGATTTGTCTCAATCACGCTGCTCTCTCTCCTCTCTGGGGACTATTTTCAGCTGCGGATTAACACACATTTGGTGCTCTAGTAAATATTTACAGCTGCAGGACCGTGTAGTGTATGTGGGGTTGACTCAAAATAAATTACAGTCCCCGGGTTCATGGTGATGAACGAACACATCACCCGGTGCAACAGTGTGGCTCACTGATGTGTTTTTGATCTATGGCACAGAGGATTCAGCTATGTCAGGCTGTACAGGAGATATTTGTTGATAGGATTTATTGTTGGTTTAGGACTCTTCGTATGCTTTAATATTTCACATAGAGCTTTAGGATTCATTCATATCTTAGGGTTGGCTAGACTATTTTCTTCTACATCAGCAGTAACATCTTAGCTTCTGGACAAAAAAACAAAAAATTAAAGAGTTGGCATCCAGTAGGAACGAAAAATGTAGCATTGTGATATTTCTTTATAAGTCTTGCACGTAGAAAAAAGAGTTAACTGCATGAGGAATAGTCACAGCAGTTCAATCATTCCAAGCAATATCCAATGCCACACCAGCTGCTCAAGTACAGGGCTTTACCCAACAGCCGGAAAATTTTTGCCCTATGTCTCACTGACTTTCAGGGGGGATGGTGTAGTACCATTTATGGGCAGAGAGTCACGGTACAAACGCTTTTATATGCAGTACCTTCAGAAGGATGATGACCCCGTCTTGTGTGTTCTCATCTGTTGTTATGTTGAACATGCCGGGACTGTCGCCGTCCATGATCCTGTAGTCCATCTCTGCGTTGGAGCCTATATCAGCGTCCGCCGCTTTAATTCTGGCCACCACAGATTGCACGGGCAGCGACTCCAGCACCGTGTACTGATAGTTCTCTGGAAGACGAAGGACAGGAGCGGATGCTGGTAAATGGATGTGCTTATTTCACCACCAACTCACCTTCAAGCAGCTCAGCTTTTCTTATAACCCCCTTCAGCTTTGATTCGGCTGTGTGGCTCCTCAATAAATTCATGTTGCGTAACTCAGACAGGCAGCAGTAATGACACACATGGAATAGAGCACTTTGCTTTCTCTACATGCTGCAGCATAGGCTGCGGAGAAGGCAACAGACAAGTGAAATGTATAATTAAAACCAATTTCAGTTGTCATATTTCTGCAGGTTTTTACAGCTGGAAGAATATATTTAGCAAAGTGTAAAACTCCCTAACTGCTGTCTGGATGTAATGGGTTATCACTTGGACCAACAAAAAGACAAAGTAAAAAAAAAAAAAAAAAAGTCATGCTTAGATCCCGTTGGTACCTTTCACGGGATGAAATGTCCACTTGAAGAATCTATTACTCGAAACTCTCCATTGCGTTCCCTGAGCTTTTGTCTGACCCTTCGGATTTAAAGTACTCTTATAAGAATAAAGAAGGGAATCATATTCATAATCATAATCTCCCCAATCACCATGGCAGAGCTCATTACCAGACCTTTCTGTGTTCCTCACAGTGTCTCCCTCAGCCACCGTCTAAATGCTAATCTGCCTGACATTGTTTGCCGCCATGTAATCTTTATAATGGCTTTTTAATTTGCCGTGGAATAGCAGCTCTTTAAAAGACCGAAGAATTGCTTTCCTCCCTCCGATTTGCCCCATGCACCTACCTCTTCTCCCTTCTACCCCCGCCTCCTCCCAGCCTGTCCTCTCATGTAAGCCAACCTTGGCTTCTCTACCCCTCGTTTCTTCCAAGGACTAGCTATAGGTCCTGGACTCAGTATCAGCTCTGATGCTCCATAATGGTCTATCGATTCTGACCCATGACCCTGCGAGCGCGACAGCAGGAGCAAAACCCCAACTCCTCTATGTCTCTTTCTTCCCAATGTGACAGCACTGGGTTAAAATGGCACTGATGACTTGTTGTGCAAACTTGAACCTTTCTTTCCCCCCAGGGCTCTGTAAATTGACTCTGCTTCATGGCAGTGCAGTGGTGAGTGCACCAGCCAGCCAGCAGTTGGGCTATCAGCGGTAAACCGATTGCCGGCGCTTCGGATTATCATGAGAAGCACTGCATGCCTTTGAATCTTAAAGCTCGGCCTGGAACCCATTTGCAGCCCATGAAATAGGCTGACAACAAAAAAACGGAGGCTGATTGATCCTGGTATCGAACGCCGAAGCAGCCCCCAGCTCTGATGAAGAGCAAAGCAGGGAGGTGCACACCTTGCAGGAAGGCTGCTTTTTAATTTAGTTGTAAAAGTCCAAATGTTTGCTGTAAATATAAATGCAGGGAAGTTGCAAAGATAAAGAGAGAATGCTGTTCGGACGGCAGTTAACATAAGCTTAGAAAACTAATGAGATGAAGTTTAATAATGAAGATTTAATGAGTGTCTTTTGATTCTAAGATTTCTGTTCAACTTTATTCCACCACACATTACAGGAGAAGTGATGTTACAGAATAAAGGCCTGGCGTGATGAATAAACAACAGGAAAATGCGTAATACTGTGAATATTATATGTCTAGGGCTTTTATTGTGAATGGTAAGAATGGAAGGAGTGGATCTGGTCTGCGCTGCCTTTGTCAAGGTTGAAAGGAGTATTGAAGTTTGCCGTCTTGGTTCAGACTACGGAGCCTCGGTGTTGTTTCATAAATATAGGCGCTACTCAACCCGTTCCTCACAACTGGATTGGTTAATGCCTTCATTTGCGGTGCGAAAACTGAAATTTTACATCGTTCCCGGAAAAAAGACGCTTTTTTGCTGTGTTATATTCACGTTCTGAAGCACAAAAAAAATAAAGTTATATCTGGTGAAGCCCATCTAGCAAAACAGAAATGTGACCGACGTCGGGGGAAAACTACGATCAACATCGGCCGGGCCTTCGACTCACGGAGGGACCTCTGTTTGGTTTTGGGTATCAAAACGGACCCGAGCTAGCAAAATTACTATTGGACAGGTCAGCTAACTTTACTGCCAAGCATGTGAAATATATAGTGATATTGAGGTTTTAGCTGTCAATCACGTTCAGTCAGTGTGTGTAGCCTCACTGTTTTGACCGATGCTCGCTCGGGTCTGCGTAGTGCGAGTAAAAGCGCGAGCAACAGGACGCTGACTGTCGTTGACTTCACGGCCACAGGCGTCACTGTTAAAAACTAATTTCTGATTCTTAGATAGAGCCCCTTCAACAGAGCAAATTTAATATCTTCCAATGATTTCTTTTCAGCCATTTTTGTACCACTACATTCACTGCGTAGTACAATACAAAGAAAGCCCTCATTTGGTTCTGTGACTTCAAGTGGTTTTAAAGCCATAATAGATCTTTAAAGCCCCATTCAGCTGGAACAAAACAAAAACATACAAAAGAACCAAGGAGCTGCTGGCTTTATTCTGACTGCTGAGTAGCCGTTGAAAACATGGCATGTACTGTACATGACACGCTTAATTGGCCCTGGAAAGGACAATCAAGAACAGGAGTCTTACTGTGAGTGAACCGAGGCGGGTTGTCGTTGACATCGGTGAGCGTGACAGTGACGGAGGTGGTGCCGGAGAGGCCGCCCATCTGGCCGACCATGTCTTTGGCCTGGATGACGAGCACATACTGGTCCCTCGTCTCCCGGTCCATGTTGGGCAGAGCTGTTCTGATGACACCTGAAGAGAGAGGCAGAGAGTCACACATACTGTACCCACAGATTAACTCAAGTGCCCCTTCATGCCCCTTCTAAAGTTTTAAAAGTTCTTTCCACAATAATTATGTTTCTGTTATTTTCATCTGTGTTTTGCTAGTTCTTCTTCCTTCAAGAGGATTGATTGTGGTCAGAAATTTACTTTGCCACAGAGCTTTAAATGCCTCCAATTCACTGTAAGTGCTGGTTTTTAATGGAAAAGCATAAAAAAAGCTACAGCACCAAACAAAATTACACTTCCTGCCCTTGAAATTATTTCAACTACCAAGTTAGTTGACAGACCACTCAAGTATTGGAAGGCTCTATTCATGTCAAAATGGATGGTCGAATGGGCACATCAACCCTTCAAGTTGTGATTACAAGAATACAAGACTTGAGGTTAATGGGTTGATATCCATGTGGCTGGAAGCTTGTTTACACAACAGCAATGAATTGTGACTCTTCCGTGCCCTCAAATGTGCTGTCACTCCGAATAGTTTAGTAGTCTGACATATGATGAGGTTAATGTTAAGACGCTACAGAAAAGTGAGCACATGCAAAGGGACATTTTAGCCGCCAGGGGAGGAATTATCTGTCTGTCCTCCTGTCATGATTGATCTGTCATCAGAAAAAGATCAGAGATGTGACAACACTGGCATCAAATGACTGGCGTGTATCTGTTTACACCTGAGCTGCTGTATAAAACCGCTACTGTTAAACCAAGATGTGGTACACATGCACAAAATGCGAGAGAAATCTTTTTCATTAATGACATTTTTCTAATCTCTGCTTTATCTATGGAGTACAAAGATGATAAATCCAGAAAAAAATTAACGCCACGCATTTAAATGCAAAGAAAAAGTGCCCTAATCCCTCAAAAGCAATCACTGTTGCTTTCACAGTTAATGACTTACCACACAATGTGTTTCATTCATTAAGATTCACACAGAACATGGTAGATTACTCATTACGAAACACACAAAGCCACAGCACAGTTCCTGAATAAATGAATCATTTTTAGTTGCTTTATCACATTCACAGCCTGATGAAGCAGATCAAAGCGGAGCTCTCGCACCTGAAGAATTTCTCATAATCCTTTAAATTACCGCGAAATCTGACATGTAATTGAGGTCCAATCTCTCGAGGACGAAAAAAAAACAACCCTGTATTTATTTGCTCATTACATGTATTGAAGAATTCACAATCAGCTCTGCCCTTGACGAGGACTGTGTTGTTTATAGATGAGGAATCACCAAGAGACAGATTTCTGATAAACTGCCTTCGCTAGCATGATTAAGGTCCGCCAGTTCGCACTGTGTATAATAGGTTTGTGTGTTCTTGAGTCTGAAAAAGTCTGTTGCTGTTCAGTGCTCGAAGTGGGCCGGTACACTTCCTCATTTTACTCCTTGGCGTACCGTGGCTTTTTCTTGCGTACCCTTTTCTGCCCTCTGCATATCAGGTTCTCTGGGAGATTCATAATGGCGAAGCGTATTTGCGCAGCGCCAGAGTATTTGCGCCGCCCATTATAAGCCGTATGAACATAAAAACTATGTGGTGAGCATCTGGACGAGCCAACGCACGACACCGGGCCGGAGGGTGAGAACGAGGGCGCTGTAATTTATCAATAGTGTTCATGTCCTTTTTGTAAAGTAATTAGAGAACTGTTCGTCATCACTTTTTTTTTATTTGTGAACAAATATAATTACTTGAACATTATTTAATGGTTTTCTGAATATGCTCTTTTAGGGCAAACATTTCCAGAAGAATTAAATGTTCAGACGAAGGCTGTGATATGTGTAAATAATAAAATAATCATTTAATTAGTAATAATAATGGTCCAAAATGATGTAAAAATTGCATAGTTTTAAGTCAAAAACCTTCAAATTATCTTGGGGGAGGACCCCCAAACCTAATATCTCCTAGTACCTTTTATTCACTGTTGAAATCCATAATTTATCTCTTTATCCTGCGGTCTAATATGTAGGAGCATCCTGACAGGGACACTGCTCCTAAAACCTGAATGATACCTACTATACTACAGGCTACAAATAACACAGGAGAGCACTTTAACTATTAACACTAAACACACCACCTTAACCCTATAATGTTCCAGTTGGAATATTATGGGAGTATTATAGGCCTACTATAGAAGATTCATAGCCTAAGTATAATAAAATAGCAATAAAACCACAGCTGATTATTACTCACAGGGTATAACATGCTTAAAGAAATCATAAATATATAGGAATAAGTCACAAGAGATTGCTGATACCGGCATATTTCCACTTCAAGAACTGGTTCTGTTTACTATGTGGTTGCGAAGGGTTGATGTAAACTTTTACATACACAAACCTTTCCTCCCCAACCCAAACTGCATGCCTAACCTAACCGTCGTTCTTGTTTTAACTTGAGGATTTCTTAACATTTAAAGTCTGGTTCTCATAAGAATAGTACAAGTACAAGCGCACACACTCTCTTACACGCACATAGTATTTGCAATTAAGCTCGATCCAGGAACAGAAGAGGAAGGACAAACAAATCAAGAAAAGTGGGTCAAAAGACTTCAAGGGAAAAGTGAAGATGCCTTTTGACCGTCAACCGCGGGTGTACTTGAAAATAAACAATTCCATTAAGCGTTTAATTTTCTCTCTCTGCCATCCTATATTAATGTCATTACAATCCCTCCAGCTGAAAACTGTTATTGGCTGCTCTAACTAAATGGCTCAGTTAGCTAAATTATAGTGAGCTGTCCACTTTCTTTTCTCCTAAGTCCCTGCCAGTGGGTTTACAGTGGGATGACGGTGGTCAATAAAGCAATAATCTTTTGCTGTTGCTCCGCAAAACATGCCATTTGAGTCCTGCATCAAACAATGAACAGTGGGATGTTGTCATGCAGCAGTGTTGGAAAACAAAGCTGTCTTTCTCTCCTTTGGTTAAGCCTCAACGACAAAGTCAAAACATGTCATCTGTTTCTTTTTTGAATGCTTTTATGCTTTGAATTTAGGCATCTATCTCTGTGCGGTGGATATTCACCCATCTGCTCCGTTTATCCCTCGCATCCGTCCTTTCATCACTTCCCTGTAGCTTCTTCCACAGTGTAACCTCGTAGCCAATTAAAGAGCACCACCATTGCTCTGGTGTCTGCTGCAGCGACACCTATGAACCCTGTTTACTTGAGTTGCATCAGAAAAGGTTACTTCAATCCTTCAATCCAGCGAGGCTCCCATAATACTAGCTGGACACAAACAGAACAAAACTTTTCTCTTTCTTTACTCCGTCCATACAACATGACCACGGGGACAAAGGATGCATGTCTGGACTTGAAAGAGGCATCTTTAAACATTCGGGCGAAGCACAGCTGGATAATGGTTGGGTTATAATAACAGCTGCAATGGATGGCTCCGACAGTAAAAGGTGAAATAAACTAGAAAAAGATGTTGAGCTTGTGCAGCCAGCAGTGAGACAAATGAATGCTCTCACTAAACCATAGATAGGCTTCACACACAATTGATATACTTATTTAATATCAGCTTGGTGTGTTGGAGCCTGAGAGATATTGGCTGTGGTTAATGATGCCATGAATCCTGATTCCAGCACGCTAAAAAAAAAAAAAAAACAGAGACATGTTTCTCCCCCCGCCTGGCCAGAAGCACACATACTTCTCACCGAGCGACGCCGCTAATCCACACGCCGATGTTGCGAGACTGTTGTTTGTCTGCTGGGTGCCAGCCTCCTCGCTCTCTATCTCTGCTACCCCGTGCGGCGCTGGTGTCATTCCTGGGGAGAGGCGATGATTAAAATCCTTCTGTCGCTATCTCGGCACGGCCTCGCATTGCGCCGTGACTCCTTGCCTCCGGTGCAAGCCAGACGCATTGTAGCCGCACATTTATCTAGCTGTCTCCACACCACTGGCGGCAGACGGGTGGGCCATGCTCCCTGCTAAAGCCCAGATACTTGACATTTGTCTTGGGAAGAGGAAATAAAAGTGCAGACTTTGGAGGAACCCTCTGGCTCTGCGTGCAGCTATGAGAGGTACTGATGAAGGTGATGAACACTTAAACATGAAGGGTGCAGTATGTGATTTGCTGAACCCTCAGGCGGTCCACTTACAAAGAATAGATCCCATAACACAAAAACAGGCCACACAAACAGGGAATAAAACCTCCAGCCCAAGTAGTTTATTACCGGGTGACATTCAAGCATCATGCTCTAATCACGGGTCACTATACGGTACCGACTCAGTGTGACAGGGCCACAACACAAAGGACCAAACATGGTACAGAACACAGGATCCATTCATTTATAATGTTACGCTGAAAGGAAGCGCGTTCATCCGTGCACACATCCAGGTGGCGTGTTGTTGTTTGTGATTAGAATTGAAAAATTGCATCTCCCTCTCTATATTACAGGAGGCAGCCAGATTTATATCTAGCCTTCAGCTGTAATGTTCTCGATTTAGTGCAGTCGCCACCACAAGAAGTCTACGGAGCCACACTTTTAAAGAAGAGCGTAAAGAAAAGCACACACGGTTCTAAAAAGGCCACGCTAATATCTTAATCACAGGCTGATCGCAGCCAACCCGCCTCCTCCTGACCTCGCCGTCACATTTTTCACACGTGATGATTACACAAGGATTGGACCTGGCCTTTTCTTTTATTTGAGCGTTTTCAGTTTAATTAGATTCCCAGGCTGAGAAGAGACAAAGCTCGGTCCGTCCGGGCGTCTCTCACCTGAGTGCCTGTCATATTCAGATGTCATACTCGTGTTGCTCTGAGAGGCAAGCCGTGTCACATCTTAAATACCCCCTTCAGAGTGTAATTAATCCTCTCATTCGGGCACCTGGCATTTCCTGCTAACTAAATTCTTCTCTTGTTATTCCAGCCATTGAGGCCCGTGAGCATGCATGCATGCTTAGCAGTGTTAATGTGTGCGGATAATTGTCTCTAAAGGACTCGCCATATCGCCACGGTGTACGGGGCTGGAGGCAGCTGTTCAAACCTCCTTGAGCCTGCCATCAATTAGAACGCGGTCCTTAACAGCATTTACCTTTTCAGCTTCACCTTCAAACTAAACTACAAGCTATCAATCAATATATATTATGAAATAATGTCTTAACCGAGCACCTTTAGGCGCAGCAACTTAAGTATTTTGCCGACATTATGTATAGCTGGGAAGTTATTGGAGCTATTCAGGATTAAGTACTTTTCCCAAGGGCACCTTGTAGATTCAATTTGGGATTAAGAACCAGAGTAAAGAGACTTGTTAGACGAAAGAGAGCCAGGATGCTACCCACCTAACACCGGGTCACACGCATCCTCCTCCCCCCCTGACCATTAGCCCTCTGCCACTTAATCGCTAGTGCAGTATTGCAGTGTGGAGCTTAGAGTGTATATCAGCCCAGGCACTTTGTCAAAGTCACCCTCTGCTATGGCCCAGGCGTGTGCTGCAAATGGGACTAATTAGTAACTTGCAAAGACAGAAGCACAACGCTCATCCCACAACACTCAATCCTGGTCTGCTGTCTAAAAAGCTGGTGTCTCAGCCCTAGAGTGTGCTCTGTAAGATACATGGTATTGACAATATGTTAAAAACTAACAGTTAACACAAATAATGTTGTCCTTTCACAGCCAATACAGAAGGCGGACACAATATTTCACACCTGTAGGGATTATAATGCCATTTAAAGGAAGACTATGTAACTTTTTAAGGAATTATAACAAGACTTCTCTTAGAAAAGAGTCAATACACGTAGGTGTTTTTCTGCTACAGCCTTACTTGGTCCGGTATGACCAGTAGCTCATGGTAGTTAATGTTAGCTAACTAATAGGGCTGTCAATCATTTAAAATATTTAAATGCTATTAATCGCATGATTTTCCATAGTTAATCGCGATGAAAAGCACATTTTTACCTGTTCAAAATGTACCTTAAAGGGAGATGTGTCAAGTATTTAATACTCTTATCAACATGGGAGTGGGCAAATATGCTGCTTTATGTAAATGTGTGTATTTATTTATTATTGGAAATCAATTAACAACACGAAACAATGACAAATATTGTCCAGAAACCCTCCCAGGTACTGCATTTAGCATAAAAAAATGCTAAAAATCGTAACATAGTATGACATAGCTTTAAAACTGAGCCTGCTAAAACATTGCAATCGCAATTTGCGTTAATGCGTTAAAGAAATTAGTGGCGTTAAAACGAATTTGCGTTATTATCGCGTTAACTTTGACAGCCCTACTAACGATATATTATGACATTAGTCAGTCAGTTAACGGACTTCACTTCTCTACTTGTACTAACATGCAACAGATAAATATTTCAATGGTATTATCACAACATTTAATACAAGCAACTGACTCAAGAGTATCTTGGAAAATGAAGGGTAATTCAGTGTGTTATTACCCGTTAACTTCCACTAATGGTCACAGTGGATGCTGTTGTTCAGCAAAACTTAGTCTCACCTTGCAACAAGCTACTTTTTATGAAGCTTATTCAATAAATGCTCATCGTTTGCGTTGCTGTTGCATTGGATTGCATTTTGCTCAGGTTATTTCCCCCAACACAAACACTAATTACAATATCAGTTTAGGGTCTGGCTGGCCCACAGATGATGTGTGTCTCCTCCAGCTTTCATTAAAGACTTTTGCTAAATAGCAGCCCCTGTGGCAACATGGTAAAAATAGCAAATGCTATAATGTAGTATAACAGTATCACAAGTTTATAAAGGTCATAAAGTCAGTAAACTGACTCAGCAATGTCAGCTACACAGGAATATCTATCGAAATTTAGCTAACATTACCTAAAGTTAGCCACCATAAGCTACTGGTCATACCACACCAAGTAAGAATGTGGCAGCAAAACCTCTAATTGTATTGAACTGAGCAATGGTGGAGGAAGAATTGAGATCTTTTACTTAAGTAAAATAAGCGACACTACAGTGTGGAAATGGTCTGTTACAGGTCTGTTTACTGCTTATGAATTTAACTTTTCATTTGAAAAATGGCGTAAATTCACAAAGTACAGCTTTAAAATATGATCATCTGGGAAGTAAAACACACAAAGGAGTGTATGCTTTAGATAGGAGTACAAGATAAAAAGTCAATGCCTGTACAAGCATATTTTGTGTTGTTGTAATTGACATTTCTATAAACCTTTCTAAATTATTATGTGATGGAAACTTTAGAAAAGTAAAATGGTGTCAAGATGCAAACAAATACATGTAAGCGACTGTCAGTCTTAAGATCTTCAGATGCAATGATAGACGCTTTAAACACACTGACAGCTCAATATGAAACAGGACGTCGGCAGAATGACATTTGATGACATCTCTGCATCACGTCTCATCCACCATGCTGCTTGTTTCCCGGTATGTAGAGAGGATATAATGGCACGTAGCAGAAGTTAACTCTGGATAGCATCACAATCTACTGTAGGATAGAGAATTGACTCTCTTTCCAAACCCGATGGGCCCGACCTGCCCACCAGACTCGTGGGTACCCATAGAACCCATTTCATTCACATATCTTGAGGTCAGAGGTCAAGAGACCCCTTTGAAAATGCTCATGACAGTTTTTCCACGCCAAGTTTGGAGCGTTATTTAGCCTTCTTCGCGACAAGCTAGTATAATATGGTACCAATGGATTGGTACCATATTATACTGGTAGCTACTGGTAGCCCGCTAAAAATCGCAAGTTGCATTGGGTAAATGCGTTTATGGCGTTAAAACGAATTTGCGTTAACATGTTATTATCCCGTTAATTTTGACAGCCGTAGTATTTATCACAAAAATCCACGTCGGTATTTATCATGGGTGGTCTACCAGCCGACGTTAATCTTGCACGTTTTAATTGTGCGACAGCAATGACGTAATTAACGGCGCCGAGAAAATGATGAAAATTCAAGTTTCATATGATGCCAGTATCTTCACTCTAGCTTTAAAACTGAGTCCGCTACGACCTAAAAATCACAAGTTGCGTTAAAACAAATTTGCGTTAACGCATTATTATCGTGTTAACTTTGACAGCCCTACTTGTAATACATTTTTTAACATAGCCAATATATTTTTGTATCTTTATTTTTGTATCTTTATTTTTGTACAGTGGAAATTCAGGTTTTTAATCGGGCTCGGGCCCAAAACTGCTGTCGTGGTTCGGGCTCGGATCGGGATTGGACAGAAAATATGCGGGTTCGTGTAGATTTTTAGGACCCGATCATAGCTCTACTGTAGAACACAGGCTACTTACAGTAGGCAATCATAACCCATCAAATGGTTTGAAATATCAGCCTTGGGGTTTAAAGAATCCACTTAGCTTAATGAAAAACACGTCAGCAGCTGAGGCTGTGAAAGTATGAGCTCTGGTCATTTAGCTGAATTGCTCTAAGAAAAACATGATATGAGAGTATAATGGGGACTTTACGGGGCAGACATGCTGTTTGAACATCACTTAAGTAAATGTCTGCTCTTGCTCTAATTGGTATTGGTGTCATGACGTCTCACTCGAGACTCGTCGATGGGTTCAAGTGTTCTCGACAAACTTTGTTAAAGATCATTGAAGAGCCGGAGGCAAGTGGTCAAGTTTCTGTCACCCCCTGCTTTAGAAATTACTGCTTGGACACAACATGATAAATGAGGCCCCCTTTTAGTTCTTCAGGATCATTTTAATTTATCTTTAAATAAGAAGCAGCAGAAAGTGAGATGAGTTGCTTTTGGATAATTTATATTTGATACTTGGTAAGTGCTGTGATTTTTCAGAAAGTGTAAAATACATAAACCAGAAATAAACACAAAAGTTGGCAAGTTTGTAAAAGGTCCAACAGAGTTAAAAGTTGATGACACATCAGGATCTTTTCACAGGAAACCAGCAGAGCGTTTTTTTTTTTTTAGTAGCATAAATTTTTATTTCCCCAAGGTAATTCTTGTTGAAAGGTAACTAAATTAAGATGAAGACGAAGCTAACCGGGTGAACACTTCCTAATATTTCTCTCAATTACAGTTGTGTCTCATACTTTTTCAGGGAGCAATATAGGGGGAAAAAAATCTAAAAAGAAATCTATCAAAGAAACTTCCACAAACCAACAGAGACTTGGAGACAGTAACAATGCGGCTATAAAAGCCTGCAGGATTTCCCCCTCGACACACAAGTTACTGTTCTATAAGCCGTGTTTTTACACCGGGTTGTTATTAAGGTTACTCTTGTCAAACAACACGTCTTCGTGCTCCCCTGCATCGAGTCCCACATGGAGTCACACTTCTCTGACAGCCATCCACGCTACTCAATCCTGACACCGGTATTGCATCTCATAACCATGAGATCCAATCACCTGCTACGTGGACGGAAAGGGAGCCAAGTATAATCAGTCGTGGTCAGGAAGAGATGGGCGGCAGAAAGCCGAGGCGCTGGCAGGGGCCCAAGGGCTCTGTCTGGGTGCACATTTAGGTGCGTGTGTGTGTGTGTGTGCCTCTTGTTTGACAGGTTAATAAACCAGCCTTTGTCCAACAGAAAAAGTACCATTGTGGGATTTATCTGTGAGCTTCAAGTTTTACCCTTAAAGCAACTTTCCATTCTTGCACCTAGAAAACACTTTTTTCATCACATTGGTAGCAAGTTGGGGTTCAAGGACACATTTGGAGTCAGGAATCAAACCACCAACCCTACAATTAATGTCAGTGTCAGCACGCTCTACCGCCTGAGCTGCTGTATAGCCTCCCCATTGACCTGTGTAGCCTCCCAACCCGATATCCACAGCGTGTTATAGACCGGCCTGTCCACGAGAGGATAGCGTGTCAGTGTCACATTTTGCCTTGCCGAGGCGTGAATATTACATACTTGTATGAAGGTGCAGTAGCCTACCAGCCGGGGGCAACAAAACCACTTAGTTAGGTTTAGGAAAATATAAGTATGTAACCTAAGAAAATACGAACGGAAACAAGGTAACATTACTACGGAAAATATATGACAAACATCACTAACATTACTTACAAAACACTGATCTCAAACACTAAAATATCTATTAAATTGGGTGTTTTCACAAAGTAAACATGAATAGTAAAATAGCCATCTATACTATGTCTTAGGCTAAATCTGGAGCCAAATTACCAGCTGTATTTCTGTCTTAAATTATTAAAAAAAAGGTGCAGATTTACCAACATCCATGGATGTCAGGTGCTTGATCACTGAATTAATCACAGTAAGGAACTGAGAAATACTCTGAAGCACAAATAAGTCACATGTTCCAAACCAAACTCATCTTAAGGAAGGTGATCATAGCATGTTTAACGCATTAATTAGCCCACAGCAGTTTTTAGCTTCTAAGCAGCCATGAGGAATCACTTAAAATCAAAGATTTACAGCCTCAGAGAAGTCCCAGTGGAACTGTCGGAGCTTCCATGAGGAACTTTTTCATTTAAAGTGTGTAAAACATGTAAATGTTCACCCCAAAACATGGAAACACGGAAATGTTCCCTAATGAAAGCTTCAGCGGGAGGCTTCATTAGTCGAAGGTCTCTAGAAAGTGAAAAACAACACAGAGATTCTGTGATATACTGTGAGACTTCACAGCTAAGTGTGCTGAAATCTTGATGCTCACAACATCTTTTCCTCCTCAGACACCACATCCATTATACCAGCACAGTATGAAGCCATTTCCTTTCTTGTGATATACATTCATTTTTCTTGAAAGCTCCATTTTCTTCTGGTGGTTAGGCATATTCAATGTTTACGGTGAACCTTACAGGTCACATTGGAGTATTAGTTGTCGAGCATTTTTCATATTTCTGTGTCTGCCTGAGTGTGAAAAATAACCGACATAAATCCCTGCATTGCAGTGGCTTTCACCAGTTCATGAACTACATTCATGGAGAAAAAATCTCGGCATGTGTTGCACTCGAAGCAGAGGATGAAGCCTGATATTATGGGATGGCCCATATTTTTCTGTTTTCTTGCAAGAGTGCTTTACATGAAGTAGCCGAGCCTCGGCAGGCCAGTGGCTAATGAGCCAGCTATGAAGATGTAGCGAGGACTGCCGCTGCACTTCTCAGGATAAAACGCCCCACGAGTCAACAAACTACCTCACTTCTTCTCCTGCAGTTTATTTCAGACCCTTTTCTCAGACGCTTTTCCTCTTTACTGTTTTCTGATTGCTGTTATCTTTATTGCACCAAGTGACCATATTTGAATTTGGTTGTCAGCTGCGTCCTTTGAAACTCAGTGCTTTCATTTGTTGATGGCAAAATAAAGTGTTAATGGTCTTTCCATTGTCAGCATTAAGGCACTTAAATCAAGAGTGTTTTCCAGCTCAGTGGTGGAATGCAACTAAGTACAGGTACTCTCAAGTATTAAAGTCCAATTTTCAGTAGGGCTGGGCGATATGGCCCAAATCTTCTATAGCGATATCGGTCATTTTATATCTTGATAACAATACATATCACGATATAGCATGTTTTCTGGTAATTCAATAAATAAATAGTCTATATGAAATAACCATTTGGTAAAGCCTGTTTTTCTATACTCCTGTGTGAAATGAGTGCAAAATGATCATAACAGTTTCAACTGAAATTATAATGAAAAATGAAATAAATACATATACAAAAAACTTTATATCATTTTGTCGATATATATTGTCATATTGCCCAGCCCTAATATTCAAGTACTTTAGTTTATTAATTCAAATTTACTTTACTTTATTCTTTTTCTTTACTATATTTAATTTGTTAAATGTAGTTCTAGTTTCTTTACAGATTCAGATTATTAATACAAAATATTATCAACAAATATAATATGATATATTATTATAGATTAAGCTACACAGCAGTATGTAAAGTACTTAGTAAAATACGTACATTAATCTATCAATGATTATAATCCAATAAAATAATACGCATTATTTTTGAAAGGTGACATTCTGTATAGTGAGTAATTTTACTTTTTCAAATTGTGGTGATAGAAAGTATTTTTCTTTAACATTGAATAGTAATGACTAAATAAGCAAAAATCTACGTTAAAGTTTAGAAAAAGTAAAAAAAAGAAGATCCTCATCCGTTATCTATAAAGACTTTACCACTCAAAATCTCAGCTAAACGGTCATCACTCAACTGTCATTTTGACTCAAATACAAAAACACAAATACAGAAATCTCATGTAAAATCAACCAAACCAAGTCAACCATAATGCTCCAACTTCGGCAGATAATTCTATTTATGCAGGACTCCCCCACTCATAGTAAAAAGCAGACTGAGTAAATATGTTTTCAGGGCCTTTAAATGACTCACTGTGGCGACGTCTGTGTATCATATCACCACCATTTTGTCTGACACATGCCGAGCCTACCTGTCTTGGGCTCCACTGAGAAGTAGGGCTGTCCGTGGACGATGCTGTAGACCACCCTGGCACTGTTCCCATATGTTGGGTCATCTGCATCTGTGGCTGCCACTTGCACTACCATGGTTCCTGTGGGGAGACAACCCTTCATTAGTTTCCAAGACAGCATCCAGAAGCCAAGTCAAACAGAGCTAAATGTGGAAACAGTCCTCATATCAACAGAGCGTGTGACCAATTCCACTTGAAAGAGGGGGAAAAAAAGCGAGAAAGCAATGAAAATGTGACTTCTGAGGCGGTAAATAATCTCATTAGTCATTACACTGTCTTCTTTTGTTGGGGCTGGTGTTTACTTTTAGTTTTGAGTTTCATTTTTATACAAATGCCTGAGTTTAAAGCAGTTTTTCACTTCAGCAGTACCGAAAGATCTGACATGTGCTGTTTACTGGCTCTCGGCCTCAAACGCTGCTAAACAAATATCACTTTCAGTCGTCGCAATCATTTGCCGCAGGATTAAAGTGTAACTCCGAGCCTTTGGAAATCATTTCACTGCCATTGTTTCCATTTCCCTCCCGCAGATCAGTCTGCAGCATCTTTTCCAGTAACTTCAATCTGTTGATTCAGCAGCCAAATGGGTTCTGCAACCAATCTGTGCTCTGTTAAACAGGCACTTCACCCCCACCAAAAAAGAAATTATTATGCATCTCATATCATTCTGATCCCATAACGGCTAACTTTTTTAGAGCAGTCAAAGAGTTTGAACTTGTCCTCCAGCGATGTCATCGGAGGACACTGTATCTTTGTGTTGCACTAATTAGGGCTCAATAACGCTGTAGATTAAAGAATTTTATGACACAAAGTTTTAGACAAAGGCACAGTTGGGAAAACATTGTTTTCCTTCCTTAATTCCCTTTTTTCTTTACTCTTACTATTTTATATTCCAGTTAAAATCTTTAACATGCACAGATGGCCACTCATTCAGTTGCTGATTTTAGGGTCCACAAACTGCTTCTGGAGAAGATGTTGATCTGCAGAGAGGAGAATGTAACTAGGAAAACAAAATAAAATCTGAAGGCGAGAGCCAGGATAGCGGTTCTGCTGCACACACATCTTAAGTGTTGTTTGTTTAGGATGCTCTGTCAAATTCTGGCGCTAGTACACACACACAGTGCAAGTCAGATCTTCTGGTTTAGATGGATGAACACGGCTCTTAGTACAGTGACAAGGGGTAAGGGGGGAAATTCAATTTAAACAAAACAATGTGAGTTATCTATCCAAAACGGATACTGAGCCTGGAATCCAGACAGCATAACATAAAAAAAAACAGAATCCCTTAAATTGCCAGAAATTAATCCTTAATTTACTCCTGAAAACATACACCTTAATTAAGTTGTGGATGAAGGTAATTGGTAGCCAGAGATCCCTTAATTTCTGTATTCATTTAAAAAGGTGAAAACCAAACTAGGGCTGCAACTAATGATTATTTTCATTGTTGATTAGTTGTTTGGTCTTTAAAATGTCAGAAAATGGTGAAAAATATTGATCAGCGCTTCCCAAAGCCCAAGATGACGTCCTCAAATGTCTTGTTTTATCTACACTCAAAGCAATTAATTAATTATCAAAGTAGTTGGGGAATACATTAATAGTGGACAACTAATCCATTCATCGTTGCCGCTCTAAACCAAACCCCTTAAAAAAAACCTCAATTTAAAAAAGCCCTGAATTGTATAATTTAAGGGGTATATGACTTTGCCTTTAATTCACACATACAGTCCCAACACAGTCTCACGGCAGTTTGTGAAATAGTCACAAAATTTGATCTCTTATTCGTTCTTTTATTCATTTAATTGGGTGATTTTGACTGTAAGATAAAGTAATTATTTAAGTCCTTAATTAATAAACACAAATCCAAGTACAAATTCATGTGTTAACTATGCATACATCAGTTAGCCATAATGCTAACTTAGCTAACACAAAACCATCCACTGGCTATTAGCTACTGAGACAAGACGGCGGTGGGTCTGATTGACAGTGAAGGAATCTGACTACTGAACTACTGTCAGAAAAAATAACATTTATTGTACACTGTAAAGAAATGATAGCTGTATAGTTCTATCCCCTTAGTCTCAGGGAAAGGAACTGACATTATGTAGTGGAGAACTGCAGATAAAGTTATAAAACCCAGATATAAAGCCTGAATTTGTTTTAGTGCCCTGTAGTGCCCCCGAATCCCCAAAACTTCCACCCAGCTTACAAGAAGGAAATTTGTTTTCAAACTCGACTGTGAACTCTGCTGACAACTGACAACTGTTTCTGCGTGCAGTACAGTATTGTCCTCTCCCACTCTTCCTCGGAGGCAGAGAAGACATCAGACATGAC
Organism: Sebastolobus alascanus; assembly: GCA_916701645.2. NCBI lineage: Eukaryota > Metazoa > Chordata > Actinopteri > Perciformes > Sebastidae > Sebastolobus > Sebastolobus alascanus. Next base: position 1,011,941 of record CAKAOJ020000102.1, on the reverse strand, counting down.
TCCGTATGTATTTCTTTCTAAACGCACCGGCTGAACGCTGTTGATGTGACTGGAGCTGACAGCCGTGGAAGGTAAAGGCAGAGAAGCGTTTGAAGATTTCACAGAGAAAACATAATCAGCGACAATCATTGCCAATCAATTCCAATAGGTCGGTCTTAATGGTATAAATTAGCCTTGTTGCTCCAACTGGGATCGTTTAATGGTGTAGATTTTTAATGTCAAAGAATTGATATTCATCTGATGATAGGGAGGAAAAGCCATTTAATTGTTAAATGATCAACCATTATGGTTCAGGCTATTGTGTGCTGTTAGACTGTACGTCAGTGTTGGCCTTAAAGCTGACGCCTACTGCACACTTTGCAGCGGTGAAATCATCAACAACAGACATTGTTGAAATAACCTTGAAAATGAAAAGAATAAAAACATGCCTTTTCCAGTTGCCCATATGAATAGCTGCTGGGATATTTCACTTTAATGACTAGCTGCACATCTCTGGAGCCTACAATATATTGTATCATCTGACAGAAAGTGCTGTCTTGCAAGATGGTGATATTTTACTTTGAAGAAAACATCCTAATAAAAATCTCACTTTCTAACATGAGATGTATTTTACAGGCTTTTTACAGAATGAAAGTGATCATGGAAATTGAAGATTAGACTCCTCCATTCTGGCCATAAAGCAGAATTAACAGGCTCTGGCCCTGGATGTGAACAATATAATAGAAAAAAGAGAAGCATGGAGAAGCTGGAGAAGTTATCACCAGGCCGGTTGGAGAAGGACACCTAGATTATATCATCACCTCTTAGTCATGACAGGTTATATTACAGGCAGTTTAAAACACCAAGGTCAAAGGATGGCGGTATGAAAGAGAGCCGGGGCGACGTCTAAATCTCTATTACAGGTTGATAGTTAAAATCACTTCACAGAGTGCTCCGCAGACGAGGTTGTAAATTAACATTCAATATGGACTCGTATAGAGCACAGCTTTTTTTTTTCCTTCAGGTTGTCCAACAAACATCCTGATGAAATAATATTGTCAGAATGAAAGGTAATCCCAGCCGGGTGAGCTGAATGTCAAAAAAACACACTGAAATTTGAATAGATTCTTTCTGCTCCACGAGGCTGTCATCTGCTACTCAATTCGCCCTGTCTGCGTCCCTTCAGTATTTGTCCATCTTCATTGAGCTGATGGAGCTGATCTTCACATTTTTTTATTTATTCCCCCCGCAGCGGTGTACAAAACAGGTTTCCTAATCAATTCCGCATCTTGGGTGAGCAACTGTCATCTGCCAGTAATGAAAATAAATGTGGCGTGCTTAAATCTGAATGGGAGGCAGGTATTCTTCAGCCACTTGCACATAAAGGCTGCATCCAACTGTCAGGTACAATATGCATTTCTGAGTGCACAATGCATATTCAAGGACATAGAATGTGACTTTTATAACAAACTACATGTGTTTTCAAATGAAGGGCCATTTTCCGCATGAAGAAATTACTAGTGGGCTACCGCCGGTTCTGAAAAGTGAAGCCATTGCGGAAGTGCCTTTCATTCTTTCTAACAGCCAGCAGGGGACGACTCCTCTGGTTGCAAAACGAAGTCTGATTGTATAGAAGTCTATGAGAAAATGAGCCTACTTCTCACTGGATTTATTACCTCAGTAAACATTGTAAACATGAGTTTATGGTCTCAATCGCTAGTTTCAAGTCTTCTTCTATACTAAGATGGCTACGGCCAAAATGCCAAACTCGAGTCTTCAGAATGGCAGTCCACAAACCAACGGGTGACGTCATGGTGACTACGTCCACTTCTTATATACAATATATGAGAAATACAAGCATGTGACTAAAGGTGAGCAAATTTGAAACCGAATCTGTGACTTGAAAATTGAATTGCAACATACATTAAACATTACATCAAACATTAAATTACAGCACTTCTAAACGAAGTTACTAACTACCTGCTGTTCTCTACATGCGTTTTAACATCCAAGGTTCACTCAGTGGCCACTTTATTAGGTACGCCTGTACAATCTAATGCAATCAAATGCAATTGTTCTGCCATAAAGTTCACTTTTATGATGCCTATAATGTTCAGTTCAATGACAAAAGGAGGACAGAAAATTAATATAGAGTAATCCAGTAAACCCAGTGGTGGAGGAAGTACTCAGATCCTTTATTCAAGGAGAAGTACTAATACCACACTGTGAAAATACTCCACTACAAGTAAACATCCTGCATTCAAAACCTTACTTGAGTAAAAGTATGTATGTATGTGTAGTATTAATTAAGTATATCTTATCCAATTACTAGATTAATCGATACAATAATCAGTAGAAATTTGTTGTAATTTTGAGCAATCTCTGGCACAATAATTTCCTTCGGGATTAATAAAGTTCTATCTTATCTAATCTTATCTTAGAATACCTGATTACTAAAATAATGCTGCAGCCTTATTTGTGATTTTCCAGCTGATCCAAGAGGGTTTTAAAATAGTTTAATTATCTTAAGAAGAAAGAGAATTTTTTCTCAACACATAAAAGAACACTTCATCCTTCAGTTTATCAAAAACAGTCAAATTCAAAATCACCAAATTTGGATATATATGGTTTTCACTGGACAGGAAGGGGATGAAGGTACGAAAGAAGCATAAAATGTAAAGTAATGTACAAGAACCTCAAATTTGTACTTACGCACAGTACTTGAGTAAATATACTTAGTTACAAAACCTTTGACTATGATCTCAGTACTAAACATTTAATCTAATTTACACATTTCATACAATGTCACCAAAAATTGAACATATGAGCTTCGTAAAGAACAGGACTGTCAATCGATTAAAACATTTAATCGCGATTAATCGCATGATTGTCCATAGTTAAGATAGATAGATGTTGTACTGGACTGCATACAGGTGTACCTAATAAAGTGGCCACTGAGTGTATATTTGTAACACACAATGTAAAAAAGGAATCAACATGACCCCAAATGATGAAAAAAATAATCATTTGGATCAACACTCTCTAAACCGGAATGCCTTTTTCATTTCCAGACTGAAATGCCTGTCCCATCCTTGAGCTGCGCTCTCATGAATTAGACAGGAACAATGACAGCTGGATATAGGACTGGTGAGTAGTAAATTCAAGAGCGGTGGCCTTGGGTTGACATTACATTCTCTATGCTTGTAATGAGGCCTCAAACGGCTCCTTTGGCCCGACGCTGTGCAGCGGGAGAGAGCCAAGCCTCGCCACTGTCACACCTCCAACTGTCCTCAAGCCCTCATGTCTTTTATTTGACATCCCTGCCGTGATTAAGACAAAAGCCTTCAGAGATCCTCGGGCCATAAGGTCTTCATGTGTATGGACGAGCACTGCCTCTAATTACTTTAATTAATTAAAACCATGATTTCCTCTAAATTGAACCCATTCATCAGCGGTGCAGAGCTGTGACCATTAATGATTTAAAGACATCTGTAAAGGAATTATTGAGGACAAGGGGTGCCTGCTCTTTACTGCATCGATGATCGCTTTGAGCAGATATTTACAAAGAGAGGCGATGCATTCTTCTCCTGTTGTTCCCTCAACTTGTGATGAAGACCTTCACAGGAACTGGCAGAGTAAATATTGTGGCGAGGGTGACCCTCAGTCTCGGCGCTCGTGGTGCGAACGCATTCCTCCTCTGCGGTTGATGTGCCGAGTTGCCGTCTTATCTCGGGTTGGACACGAGACTCGAAGCCCTTGTACTCTAATCCTCTGGTTCCTTAAGCCTGAGCTCTGTACCCCCCGTTGACAGTCGGCTGTGTAATCCTTCAGAGATCTCCCTGCCTGTGTACTAAGCAAAGCACTGCTTCCCTTGGAACGACTCCCACTGCCATTGTACGCCTGCTCAAATTTTCATTTCGACTTTGAAGGTTGTAAAAAAAGCCATAACACCTTTGTTTTCATCAATTTCCATCTGTATGGTGCCATGCATGTTTGAGGTTTTGAGGTGATGCTGATGCGCACAATGAGCTTTTCAGTTCTTTCTGTTTATTGGTGTGCTTTAATTTACCCTGAAATTTGAAGTGGCTATAATGACTAATTTTATATTAACATGCATGTGAAAGGGATCGTGCTTAGTGATTAACTCACAGAAAATTATCGTCTGCAGTTTCCTTCAGTTTTACAGAGCTTTATAGCGTTACTGTTTTGCTGCACTCTCACTGGAGATGTTGCTCACACTCACACAGCAAAAAAATATCTAAAAACCCACTGTACACTATCTGCTCAGTACCAACCAATAGACAGAGACAGTTAGCAACTAGCTGGTGAACATTAGTGGAGCATTTAGCAGCTAAAGAGACAGATATTTCCCTCAGGAGTTGGTGGAGACCAAAAACAGAGTGATTATTGGACTTACATTCGTCAGGTGGACAGAAATACCACTAAAAATAAAAGCTAATGTTGCTCCGTCTCTGTTGGATGCATCCAGACTTCCAAACTTACTAACACACTTGCCATCAACTTAAAAGGTGCATATGTCAAAGGTGTTATCACGGCTTGTTAGTGCTGCACCAGATGGGCCAAAGAAATCTGTTAAGTGCAAACAGCAACTTAACACCCAGTGTTGGCTTAAACAAGAACCCTTTAAATATACAAAGAAACGCATTCAAATGCAGAAATCACTCCCCAGCTTCCACCTGTTACCACATACCCACTAACAAAAAAACCTAAAAAAATCCGTATCACTTTAAGTGTAAGCTATATTTAGAATATTTTCACCGCTCTATCTTGCCATCCAACAGCACTTTCTGACGAGGAACTGAAGCCGTTATATAACGGTCTTCAAGAACAGACAATTCACAAAAACAGTCATTTTACCTGGAGGAACACAGGAGTTGCTGGTCTACCGCTGCATCGATCGGTGAGTTTGTTTGTGTTATTGTGTGACATTCAGATCCAAACTAACGTGGCGTCCTCACAGCAGTAAATCGCTTAGCTTCCGTGCTGGTACTCCTGTTTGCTTCTCCTAACTAGGAGCACGCCGACCGCCATCTAAGTTACTGTATGTAACGTTAATACATTGACTATAAGGATGTATGTACACTGTATATGTAGCAGCGTCATCATGCAGAAACCTACGTCAGGTCACGTTGGAAAACGTTTTTATAAAGGCTTGGGAAAATAGTATTTTGACATTAAAACATACATATTTTGACCAAAATTTGAATGTTTGGATTTGAATACATAAGGAACACCACTGGGAGGCTACGGAATGATATAAAAACCTAAAAGAAACTAAAAAATAATGGACCCGCCCTTTCAGTTTCTCTTTAGAGACATTCTTTGGTACTTGCTGAATGATGTGCTTTATCTTGCATGTTTGAACAAAGTTATGTTGATTGTGTAAACTGACTAATCTACATCTACTTCTAATCTTTTCAACATTGTGAGAGGACTGATTGCTCGCTCCCATTCTGATAATGAATTATTATTCAGACAGCAGATTGAAGTGCCAGACAAATTATTTTTTTGTTCATGTACAGAGTTTGGTATCAAATATCTAGAATTATTTACTTTCCTCTCAGAGGATGCATTGTGTCATTGCAAATGACTATATTTTAATAAATGTCTACTATTAATAATCAACAGGAACACCTCGAAAGAAAATGCATATGATTTATTATTCACCTACAGTAATGTCTAGGTTCAAATCTGTGTTTGCTAAATCAAATAAATTGCAATATACCACATATCACCCTTTTTCTGTCAAACCCAAGTTCACTCCTGCCTCCATCCCATCACTCACAGCTCACTTGTGATTAGACCACAGCTCCCAGCATGCCTGGGAGCGCCTTGGGAACCCCTCGGAGGAGCTGGAGGAAGTTGAGGATGTCTGTGCTGCTGAGTTTAATGGATGGATAGAAAAGTATTTGTCCGGATCAGACATTTTTCAGAGACATTTTCTCAGCAGAGAGGTACCTGTAAGTACCGGCTAGTGTGAACTGTGAGTCCAATTTGTGGAAAACATGCCCATGGCCTTCAAGCCTGATTCAGACCTTAAAGTTTGCTTGAGTCAGTTTTTAAACATGCGTCACTCATCAACATTGCTAAGCCTAGAGGTCTTTGCTGGCATATGTGAGGTGATAAATATGTTAATTAAGGCACGCCAGACTTCATTACAATACACTGACTTAAAAACACCACAAAATAGCATTTCTACAGCATTTTATGCTCCGCACCATCCATTTCTTCTTGACCAAAATGTAGAGTTTTAAGTAGCATAAATGGTAAAGTGGAAACTTTATACTAAGAAAGACTAAACAAACCCTTCATAATAACCTAAACAAGCGTAGGGAAACTAATATTTAAGTTCCATATAAAGAGCACATACACCATGGCGTATCAATATGGAGGTCACCCTCTGTTTACACCTGCTAAGTTGAAAAGCCTCAGGATGTTGTTGTGGCTCATTTGCATTTACTAGCATTTTGAGCTCGAGCGTGACCCGTTCTAAACCTCGAAGGAAATCTTGACCATGCAGCAAGAAGCAGCAAGTTAAAGACAGGGTCTGATACGATGGCTTCCTCCAGGACTGCATTTAAAACAGACAGATAAAAGACATATCTGCAGTGATAAATGTTAATGTCATCAACGGACCATGAGCTGCCGAGTCCTTACGACGACCACAGCTGTGTAATGTTTTTAGCCATGCTTGTGGAGTGGCTCTGTGAATGGCAACACTTTTGGTCCAGACTGAAATATCTCAACAACTATTGGAAATCATAATAATTCAAGGTTGACATTTGTGGTTTTGAGTGAAATGTCTACGATATTTTGTACAGACATTCAGGATCCCCTAATGGAACTGATAAATAATATAGTTTATAACTCCCTTAATGTTTAAAGAGCTATATTTTTCTGATTTCCAGTCAAGGCCTCTCAGGTCATCTGGCATTTGCCTGCTTCTTGTTAGATGTAACACAAAACATGGTGAAGCTGCTTTCTGTGCTCCACAAAAAACATATCTGTTCATCATTGCTTGTAATTAGATTTTGCAAGCATCAAATACTCACCGCATTCCTTCATTTCATCTTTAACACCTTTTTTGACTCCTGATTTGTTTTTCCTTTGCCTTTGTCATTTTGTTATTTTACTCTCAATATCTTTCGTGAAGCACTTTGATTTATAAATGTGCTACACGAATGAATGAATGAATGAAAGATATTTAAAAGCTCAATGACCTCAAGAGGAGAAAGGCATTAGTAAGTGCTTATTCGTCGGCGTACAGTATTAGTGAAAAGAACAAAGAAGACAATAAACCTGCATCTGGCTAAGGGATGCCACAATCCAAGTAGTTTAACCTGGACCTCAACTGATGAGGGGCTCAATTCATGCACAAGACCTTCATGCAGTTTAAATTGGGCCCAATGTGATTAGCACGTATTGAGTCTTACAAAGCGAACAAGCTGGATTCAAATTAATATTGCAAACTTCCCGATTCCCCCCATGACCTAAAGACTGAGAGAGATGAAGACAAATTCAGTCAGGTGGAAAATTATCAAATGCAGATGTCGGAGCGAGGGCAAGTCAAAGAGAAAGTGAGAGTATGAGAGGGAGTAGAAAAGAGGGATGAAGTACAAAGATGGAAATAAGGAGGAAATATAAGAGGGAACTCTATTTATGACAAATAGGGAGGCTTACCTAAGGGTGACATCTCTGGTACTCCTGCCAAGTACGGCCCATCAAGAAACTTTGGCTCATTATCGTTGATGTCCTGGACCTTGACCACAAACTCAGACCTGGGCTCTACGGGTATATTGGTGACTCGGTCTACAGCTTGAGCTGAGAGGGTGTAGTAGGCCTGTGCCTCCCGATCGAGGCGCTTCGTGGCGTGGATGTCCCCTGTGTTCTCATCAATGGTGAAGATGGAGGTTGAGCCCTCGCCAGATAACACATACTTCACCTTGCCATCTCCTTTGTCCACATCTGAGTGTAGCTGAAAGAAAAAAGAACATCAGATTAAGGCGACCATTTAAGAAAGTAAATAAACTACTGAAAAAAACAGAATTACCGGCTCTTGGTTTTATGAATCCAGCAACCAGTCAAATTGCAGTTTACATCCATGTATGTCCAAAATGACTTCATCATTTTATCCTGTCAGTCATTTGTTTGAAATTGTCATAATTAGCATATGAATTCTTGACTCATGGTCAAAAACGTGTTTAGTGAGGTCACAGTGACCTTTGACCACCAAAATAAGATTGTAAAGCTCCCTCTGGCAAATTTGTGATTCGTGACATTGGGCTATACAAATAAAATTTACTCGACTTGACAAAATCTAATCAGTTCATCCTTTAGTCCAAGAAGAAATTCGCTCAAGGTGTTTCTTAGATATAGCGTTCACGACAATGGGACCCACGTGAGGTCACAGTGACCTTTGACCACCAAATTCTAATCAGTTCATCCTTAAGTTCAAGTGGACGTTTGTGCCAAATTTGAAGGATTTCCCTCCAGGAGTTCCTGAGATATTACGTTCACAAGAATGGTCATCGCTGGTGCAGAGGAATAAAAATAAGTTAAATATTTTAGTGGGGATGCTCGATTTAATAAAGAATGACTTGAGGGCATTTGTCTAAAAGGATTGATGATTACACAAGCGAGGGTGATACTTCACATTACCTATTTAGAGATAACAAGCTCAATTGATTCAACTGGAATTTAAACTTGGATGTATTTTAGCACATTTCATGTCACTCATCTTATTTAATATAATGTACAAATATCTCAGATTAAATACTGCTAAAATATGTAAATGTCATATAAAATATTCATTTACACCGCATGAATTTCACTGCTGTGTGTACAGAGCACACACACAAGCAAATACACGTCATGTTTATTGGACAAACATCTTAATCAAATCCAAAGATCAAAACATGCGGCATTTATGCATGAATTCATTATGTTACGAATTCCCATCGTGATTTGCATTTACAAAATAATGGAAAGAAATGAAATGGTGCCACTTACTGCAACCCCATTGTGTCTTGCTAACTAATGAAATGGTCATTACGTAATGATCAAACTAGCAATTTTCCAATAAAACCTCCAGTAATAACTAGCTCATCTCACATAAAAAATATACTAGAATGACGATTCACCAAATGGATCTTTGTATTTCATTTATTTTCTGTCAAGAAACCCTGGATCCTACATTTCCTAAAAACTGAAACTCAATGACATATTTCTGTCCAGAAACCTGTAATTTCGAATGTCAAGATAAAATGTTTCCTCGGGCAATATTTACCATCTACATCTACAAAGCTTTTATACAGCTGCACTTAGGAATGTTTCATGCAAATGACTTCTGCCCGAGGGGAGACCCTATATTGACCCTATCATTGGCAACTTTGTTTAAATGACATTGATGTCAGGTGTAGATACTTCTCTTTTTGTCAACAAATAGTCCAATATTCAAACAGGCTTTTAAATCGCAGTGAATGGATTCTTTGTTGAGTGAAAGCTGGACTCATTCTTCCATGTTGTGCTTCTCTTCATTCATTTTCTGCCCTTTGGTATAATAGGAGCACAGATGGTTTGGTAGAAGTGAATATTTTCTGTGCAATTTCTCAATTTCTTGACATGACATCTGGATATTAAAGCTCAAATATTTCCCTCTTGTTGCCATTAAGAGCAGCCGACTGATAGCAGAAAGGATTCTACAGGTTTTAGCCCTCTGAGAATCAATAGCGAGAGCTGAGGCCACTCTGTCAGATCAGTCCTTTTTTATGGCCACATAAAACATCCTTGTCTGAAACGAGTGGCACACCGAATAACAGTCAAGTTCAGACACTCAAATCCAATCTTTTCAGCTCAAAGCATGTGGGCTACCACAATGAAATTCGAGTTTTGTTTCTTGGAGGAGCTAGAATATTAATAGGAGTTGTTCCATAAACAGACATGCAGGTCTACAAGGAAGTCAGACAAGCTACTTTTTTTTTTATTTTTGAACCTGTGCAGTCACTACAACAACCTTCTTCTTATGTTTTAATCTCAGGAGAACAAGTCATGTGTTTAAAGATGACTTTAAGACCCCTCCTCAAAGTACGACTCTGACAAAAATAAACCTTGAACAACTCTAAAGAAAGAACACTTGAAGCCTTTTGGAGCATTAAAATTACCATGACAAGTAACCAACCCTGAATAATCCTGTTTGAAGTCAGAACTGTCTGTCGGCCATCGACCCCTTCAATGTTCTCGACATCAGAGCGATCACAGAAGCTGCCACATATCTTAGGGGAAGGGCATTGTTGGGGTTTAAAGATGGACAGATGGACCACTTTCAACTGTCAGCATTTAGCAGAGTGCGTATTTCTGCCTTTACTCCATCACCTCCAACATGATGAAACACCTCAATTAACAGCATAGCATGCAGAGCAAGCTTTTAGTGGAGTTTTTCAGGGAATGTTTTTCCTGATTCTCAATATTTAAAAGTGTGACTAAGGTTTCAATTGAACTTGTAATATCTACACTTCAACAGTGTCTTCAATCTTCCAAGTGTTTTGCATCTTATTGCCTCCAAACCTATAGAATCAGGAAGGACCATGCTGAGTATATCCATCTGTCTGTCTGTTAAAATTGCTCTTTTCAGATAATTGCTTTCCCTATTGACTCACAAGCCACGCTTTGCCTAGCCTATTGAAGACAAATGGTTTCTGTGAAGTATCATGTACACCAACAACGTCCACAGTGTAAACACTGCAAACTTAAAATGGTTCTCCAGCGATATAGTATTGCACAAAATGAGATCATTCCAATGACATCATCAGAGACATTTCCTCAGGCTTTGGAAAGCTCGACTTGGAAAGTGTCTGACCATCTCTGTGGCTTTCCGAAACTGACAATCCCACATTTGAGTGTGGCCGTTCAGATCAACTATAAACACGTTTTATTTCCGACATGGTCAGACCATAGACTGTATAAAATATGGACGTATTCACTGTGACGTCACCCATAGGTTTCTGAAGAGCGGTTGTCAAGCTCAAAGTGGGTGGCTCCGGCCGTCGCCATCTTGACACAGACGACAGCCTAACTCCCGGCTAATCCAAAAATGGGCAAAGAAGTGGATCGTTGTTGGAGCTGAGTCCCGGGTGATGCAGAAGAGCAGAAAGCTAGGGACCTGTTACGGCACCCACATGTCACTCAAAGCGGCCACGCCCTCATTATGCTTAACTTTAAGCCTTAACATAATTTAAATGGGTGATTTATTTAAAAATTCACTACCTGTACAGTTGTCATGAACGGGGAAATTAGCTATAGAGACCAAAACAGTTTTCTGTACCAGGCTGTAAACATGTTTATTTCTGCTGTAAAGTTGGGCATTTTAACATGGGGGTCTGTGGGGATTGACTCGCTTTTGGAGCCAGCTTCAAGAAGCCATTTGAGCTGTTTTTGGCACATCGGCGTTGGCTTCATTTCTCAGCACCGGAGGTCCCACTTGGGTCAGACAACATGTCTAATGAACTAGTTCTGAACGAGCACAACCCGACCCTAATGTTACTGAACAGGAGATTCACTCCACTCTTTGGTCTGTGCCTTGATATTTTGTCGCTCGAAAACACAAAACCGAACTGATGACTACGCACAACCTTCACCAAGAATGCTCCGCTAGGAATGCAAACACAGCTCTTGCATTGCTTCATGACGGGATATTATGAAATATTCCACCATGATTTGCATTTTGCTACAGAGAAGGAAATGAAATAAAAATGGTGCAACTTACTGTAATGCCACCGTCAAACAACATCTGGCAGTAACTAGCTTATCTCACATTAAATCCAACTTCAGCTAATAAAAGCACTAAATGTGATTGTATCAGTGAAACAATGATGATTCACCATGTGGTATTACTTTCACTAAGCATATAAATATAAAATGATTCCTCTGCAAACATGTATCATCTACATTTTGCAAAATTTAAAGGCAAAGCTTTTAAAATGTGCAAAGAAAGGTTTTGAAGCTTATTGCAGGAAGACTTCAGATTCTCAAAGCTGCACTAGAAAACACTTTATGTAAAAATACCACATCTACTCCAGGTTATCAAGATGAAGAAGAATCAGAATAAGAAGAATAAGAAGATTATGTCCCTGAAAATAACAAACGGCAGGGAGATGGGTAAAGCTTAGGACGAGTCCGCCGACACGTCGTCATTTGGGATCAGCAGATCTTCGCTGTATTCCTCCCACTGCATGATCCCCAGTTGAGGTCAGCAGCTAATTATCGCTGATGAAAGCCGTCAGGGTAAAGGCCTGACGTCTGGAGTCGTCTGATGGTTCGTCAGAACTTCTTCGACGCCACATGATTTTTAATATCCTTACCACGCCTGACCCAGTGCTCAAGAGCACAAGAAAGTAGAGCTACTGTATTACTCTTTGCAGAAATAGTTCATAGAGGAGATCATATTTGAGCAATTTGATTATCATTATGATTATTTTTTTCTGGCAAAACAGAACAAACATTGCTTTTCAATTAGTTGGCCTCTATTGTTGTTTATTGTATTGCGCAACGACAAAAGCCTATTATACAGCATTTCTTTTTTATATTACAATGCACTCACGCAGGATTATTATTGTTGTTGAAGCTCTTCCTTCAATTTATCTGCAAATGTCAACATCTCATTATCGGATAAATAACAATGGTATTTCAGGTTCCAAGCCAGCGCTGCAGGGGGGGAGAATGATTAGGTCAATATTATATTGGCGGCACTGAAGGAGTACACGCTGAACAGTGGATACAACACCAACGGTCTTTTATTAATGGAATCCATCAGCCCGCTGATGGATGCTGCGTTAGCGGCTTGATGATTGCATTTGTTGTGTCCTCAAGCCTCGGCGTGCGTACGTCGCCTCTCTTATGGAGCTCGCCGTGTTTATTCACCATCTCCTGCTGTCAGGAGCAAACTTGAGGTAAACTGTCAGTGGAGGAGAGAGTCAACATTTAATCTTGAGGAAGCCATCCGTGGCCGTTTGTTTCCGGTAAATGCCACGGACAAGACGGACAAAGCTGACAGGCCACAAAGAATGCAAGCCGGGGGGTCAAGGGTCAAGCACACTATGCGGTCTTTTCAGTGAACTGTGTGCTCCGTCTCCCATTCTCTGCCTGGTAGTGCAGCAACTGTCGCCACATATCCCATCTCTAAATCTCATCAACACTGAGGGCTACATCAAATATGTATAGCTTGGCAGGGCTTATTAAAAGTATACCCTGGTCAAATACTTTCCTCTCTCATTAATGTAACCCATTTTAAAACCGTCGCCGCTCATTTTCAGGTGCTATTTGAAGTTTCAACTCTTATTACTTTTACAGAGCACCATAGTTGCTTCACTTGCAAAAAAATGTAAAGACTCCTCTGTAATTCTTTTCTCTGCTTCCCTTGAGGTGAGTGTAGCACAGCGTGCAGTGCGGCGGTGTAGCTCAAAGGCACTCCCAGGGATTGTGAGGGAGGGGTGGGATCTGAACACCAACCCTTCTGAAATCAGTGCTGACACTTATCATCACTTTGTATGCAGGCAGTTCTCCGGGGACCAGCCTGTTAGCTTTGTGTTTGCTTGTTTACCTTGTAGCGAGGGAGAGCATAAAAGAACCCGTAACAACCCACTGATACGTGCTTGTCCTATCACTGCCGCTGATGCGTTCAAATTGTTCTTGCATTTGGATTTTCATTTTTTCCGTTCTCTGCTACATGAGAAGTCATGTTGGAAAGTGTGTAATTCTATTTTGTTCCCCTGTATGCCCATTTGGCCTGGCTTTGTGCCAGTAGAAACATACAAATAAATATAACAAATAAAAATGCTCAAACCCCAAGATGTATGTTTCAAGCCTTGTATTTGAACCTCCCTTGAGGAGAGAACAAATTCTGCTATTCAATGGAGTGTGCACAATCCAAAATGGATACAAAAGTCCATACCTACAGGCAACCTGTGAGCAATACTGGATCCGGTACACCAAAACAGCCTCCGCTGCTGCTCAAGAGCCCTTAATCAACAATCGCCCTCAAGATATTTCACAGAGCAGCTGAATGTCGGGGCAAGGTATGTTTTCACAAACAACCCAAAAATAAAATGGGAAACATGGACGGCTGCACACTGGCATTGTTTCCTGAGGTTGCACAAGAAACCGGCACATAATGAGCCTTCCCACGGTGTATATCATATACTGTATAATGTTATTATATCCAACAGAAATCATGAAATTCCTGGCAAATAAAGGTCATTACAGGAGTCAAACTTTCTTTGTATAGCACATTTAAAAACAGCTAACTATAATGTGCACATAATAGTAGTAAATGATTTTCAGCACAAAATAAGATAAAATCAAGATGTCAGGCTTCCACACCAACGGGAAGAGGTGGGTCTTTAGCAGCGATTTAAATGTTCCTGTAGTCTAGAGCTGCAACGATTAATAGATTAGTTGTCAAGTGTTAAATTGATCGCCAACTATGTTGATAATTGATTAATCGGTTTGAGTAATTTTTTTAAGAAAAATAAGTCAAAATTTTCTGATTCCAGCTTCTTAAATGTGAATATTTTCTGCTTTCTTTACTCCTCTATGACAGTAAACTGAATATCTTTGAGTTGTGGACAAAACGATACATTTGAGAACATCATCTTGAGCTTTGGGAAACACTGATCTACATTTTTCACCATTTTCAGAGATTTTATAGACCAAACAACTAATCGATTAATCGAGAAAACAGATTAATCGACAATGAAGATAATCGTTAGCTGCAGCCGTACTGTAGACTGAGCGGTTCTTAGCAGCAGGGAGTTCAGACTCACACAATAAAACATACATGAAGCGCACATAAAGACGGACAGCAGACGGGGGGGTAAGAAGGGTCATTCTGCTCCATAAAAGAGCTGAAAATGTAGACGGGGGGGCTTCGGTGCAGCTGTCACTGACATGCTTGGCTTTTCATCTATTCACTCGGCCATGTTCTGGTGAGTAGCCATGGTGCTGCGCTCTGAGAGAGGCTCAGCCGCTCAGCCTCGCCTCTTTCATTTCACGTTGGGAGGAGGGGATTTAGCGATCTCCATGGAGAAACTGTTAGCTATCACACAGTGGGGTACAGATGTATGGGATCTGTACACATAGGGCTTATAGTTATTTATTTTCTTTAATGAATTACGTCTTTATGTTTCACTTATTGGTCCCTTCT
The DNA here is from genome assembly GCA_916701645.2 of Sebastolobus alascanus. Classification (NCBI taxonomy): domain Eukaryota; kingdom Metazoa; phylum Chordata; class Actinopteri; order Perciformes; family Sebastidae; genus Sebastolobus; species Sebastolobus alascanus. Next base: position 996,745 of record CAKAOJ020000102.1, on the reverse strand, counting down.
CCGTTATCTTTTATGCTCTTCAAGTCCTATATTAAACCACATTTATATAAAGCTGCTTTTAATTCTTGATTCTGATGCTTTCATATTTATTATTTATTTACTCTTTTGTCTGTTTATATTGTTTTACATTAATATATGTAATTGCCCTTGTAATACCTATACTTTTTCTCTTTTTTTCTGCATGTTTTTCAGTGATTTTCTCTTTTTTATGTATGTACAGCATTTTTTAACTCTAAAGTTAATATTTATTATTTAAGTTATTATTAGTTATATATATATATATAAGTTATTATTATATGTGTATGTTTTTGTTGGTTTTTTAAATTGTAATGCTTTTGACAGTGTGTGTGTGTGGGTTGTCTGATTTTATTGGGTTGCAAAGCACTTTGACACTTTGTTTTGAAAATTAAGCATTATTGTCATATTCAATCACCAAAACACTAAAAAAAAATACAATAATTGCTTGTTTGGATTGGTGCTATATGAAAAACTGAGTCACTGAGATGAGACAGATTCCAGCATAAAGACATAGAGTTTATAAAAGCATAAACATATCCGCAATTTGTGAGGCAATTTAAGAGATTTACTGAAACACAGATATCTCTTTAACAAAGCTTTTTAGCAGCTGTACTGTTTTCAGACTCATTTGCAGTTAATCTAGTCTTATTTAGTCTATTTTCCCAGAATAACTATAAGTTATTTACTTTGCCAGATGAAAGCCGTCTCAAGCACAAAGATATTGGATGCTGGTGGAGGGGACATTTTCCTTTTTAACTTAAGTATCTGGAGTTTATATGCCATTTGAAGTGTGGCAGTCTGCTGTGCTAAGAATTACATTTACCTACAGAGCTAATTAGCAGATATTTTACAACAATGCACAGTTCAAATGTTGATAATGGAGTTTTGTATTTCTGCAGTAAGTGTAAGTAGCAGGTAATTAACCATTCAAAAATGAAATGAGACTAAACTGTCTGGAGAAGTTCAAATGTGAATTCTTTAAATGGTTCACACAAAGTTGAGCAGTATCAGTATCAGTAACTGTTGGGACATAAGATACATTTAAGTAGTTAATGTATCTTTTCTTATGAAAAGAGCAGCACACTTTTTTTGTAATTCATTGCACAAAAGTAAATAAGGTGGAATTCTATTTTCTGTCCTGAATCAGCTAATACAATGGACTGAATGAACTATATTGTCCTTTTTAGCTTTACTCTGACATGCGGAGTTTTGTCTGCCACTTTTGAAATTCAAACAACTGTATTTATTCAAGTTTCTCACAAAAAACTACATTTTACGAGATTACATGTGAACACATCATGATAACGTTAGAATTTACCTTCACCCAAATACTTGTTTTTACTCAACAGCTTGAACGCATCATAATGTAAGTTAATTGAACCCGGGATTCGTTGTTCAACATTCAAAAAATGTAAAACTAGAAAAGTCTTCATTGTTTTGTTGTTTACACTGAAAGCTGAATGTGTAAACACTGTAAACAACTTAAAATGTGAATTCTTTGGATGTGAAAGGATTTGAGGTTTTAGTCGAAGCTGACACACTGAAAGCATTTGAAGTGTCAGCTGAAAGGAGTTGAGGTGTCAGTTGAACTGTGAGAGATAAAAAGCAGTCAGTTTAAATCGCTGAGAGCATTTTCAGCTTTAAGTTAAAGCCCTGTAGGCGGTTGAATTGCCTGTTTAAGTGTAACCTATGTAAGGAGTTGAAGGTAAAGTACTAGAAATAAAAGTGTGTGCACTGCAGTGACAGCAGCTGAGATAGAAGCAGCCTAGATAAGTGTCACTTTAAAGAGTAAAAATGTGTTGAATATTCATCAAAAGAGAAGCACAATTATTGTAATTTATTTAACAAAATCAAATAAGGAGAAAATCTATTTTCTGTCCTGAATAAGCCTCAAAATGAGTGACAAAGGCAGTCTAATAGACTGTTAAATCTACACAAACAGATGTGTGTGATGGCTTGACAGCAGGTACAAAGCAAGCGCAGACAGCTTTTTTTAGAGGATAAATATGAAAATGCAGAGAGGCAGTTTTCAGCAGGGATAAGGAAGGGTTCACTGCTCTCTCTCTACGACGCGGCGACTGTTCACATACGAGAAACGGCTTTCAATCAAAGTCAGAAATGATTTTCTGAATTCTGACTGCCATTTATACACTTTGTCTCCATCCGACAGCGGCGGCTCATATCTGCACCTGCTGGCTGACTCATAACACCGAAGAGATAATGGCTCTGTTTCCATGTGGGGAGAATGAATTTGGGTTTTCATAGAAATGAGCTTGAACAATTTTAGTCAAGATCTCAAAGGCAAAACAATGGCATACACACATTTTTTTCAGTCCAAGTTCTGATCCGAGTTTTTATTGAATTAGTCATTCATGTTTCTGTGGGGGTTTTCACATTAAATCCACATGAATGTGGATGTCAGTTCCATGTATTCATACAATGGGCTGCGCTTAATATAACCCTGAAACATAATGCACTCGTAGCCTGTGGTGCACAAGAGGCTCTGCTTCGACAAACCGAAACAATCAGATCTGACAGGAAACAATGGAGCAGCCTAAGTGTTGTGTTGGTGAAAGTAACGGGGCTTACAAGAAATAACTGACAGTGTTTTGATCAATGATCTTCTGTGGCTATTAACACTGTAAAACATTCAAAATATCTGCATGTCAAAACTTTAATTCAAGATTCTGACTAGTAATAATTAATCAATGAGTTGCATGGAGAATAAAATAGATATGATATCTAATTTTGACTAGCCATGTTTTCAATTTAATATATTCTCTCACATATCTCTCATGGGATTCTCCATACAACTTGGTGGTTAGCGAAAATGTAATTAAAAAGTTCTCAAATCTAATTATTCGACTACTCATAAGTGCACTATCTGTAATGTGCATCCCGTCAGTATAATAAATAAGAAATTATAAAACACCATGATGAGTTCTGCAATGTCATTATGGGTATCTTTAAAAGATTTCTGACTGGTTGAAATCTCTTAGAAGATGTCTTGAATTGTTGTTTTATACCAGCCAGATATCTTGAATTATAAATCTGAAAAATGGTCAGCTTGTAATTATGACTACGCATTTGTAGATGTCCAATATGTAATTAGAGATGGCCAAATGAAGGTTAAAACTTACAGTGAAATAAAGCAGATGTACTTCAGGCATTAAAAGTATCAGTCGTGGTGTCCAAAATGGACAAATTCAATTCAAAGGAGCTGTATCAGTGCCTATATGAATGCTACCAATAGAGTAGAATCACTGAACGTCTGTGAGCTGTGTGATTTAGGTGAAGTGGAAAGTGAGTCCCATTTTCTTTTTATACATATTATAATGATTTAAGAGAGTTAATGTTCCATGAAATGGCTCGACAAACCCTGAAATATTCTTGCTTTACGGATGAGGAAAAATTGGAAGGGCTGTTTAATTTTGATGTGTTTAAGTTTGCTAACTTTGTCTCCAAAGATAGGTTATTTAATTAGTATTTATTCAGATTGCTCCAGTACTACATAGTAAATGTGTCTGTCAGTGATTTATGAATTTTGTTGTACTCAATGACGGACTGAAGATTGGACCGTGAAAGATGCTTTTCTCTATTTTTCTCTGCTGTCCTGGCTTGTATGCATTTATGGTAACTTGTAAGAAACATAGCAGTATGAATGACACAATAAAACAAATGTCATTCATTCATTCGTTCTAAAAATACTACACACATTACATACAGACAGGCACACAAATGGGAAAACTACCGGTTTTACAGCATCTCTCACATCAAAGCTGCTCATCTGCTGCCCAACATGAGCCTTTAAAAACCTTTCAAATGTGACTAAAATTTACTTTAATTTACTTTTGCACAATACGACGGTGTCTGGAGTAGCCCTTGACACACACATGTTAATTAAAGACATGCTGGAGTGCTTCCCAGGTCTGTCAATCTGGTGCCCCGGTGCCTTTTGTGGCGTGCCAGCCTTGCCACCATGCCGATTTGTCATCCACATCAATGGAAGTAATCAAGCTGGCAATCAGGGCAAGCTTTCACTTATTTTTTATTTTGTGTCTGTCTGTGTGTGTGTGTGTGTGTGTGTGTGTACGGCATTCAGCTGCCCTCATCACAGAGATGCACATAAATGGAAGACAGGAATAGGCATCCCTTTCAAAGTATTTTTTTTATCCTTTCAAAGTATTATGGATGAGGGAATCAAAGCACTGTTGTCACAAAAAGGCTCCTTAGATGCTATCGCTGTGACGACTGTTTGTTTTTTTCATGTGCAAGTGAGTAAAGGCTACAACTGACAGTCTATTGAAGGATGAATCAAAATGAAAACGTGAACAATGAGGAGCAAACTGCATTTCCATATCAGGTGGTATCAATATAAGAAATCATCTTTGCATGCTGGAGCTACAATAGTTCCTCTCGTCGGCAGGTTAAAATGTAGAAAAATAACAAAACTGGACAAACAGGCTTAAAAAAATCTCCAAAAAATTACGGCGGAACCGAATCTCATTTTTTTTTTACATTGGAAGTTTCTATTGAGATTTTTGAATGAAGCTTCAAATGTGTGTGGATATATTTTATGATGCCACCCCCCTAAAAAAACGAGTTTTTGTTATTGTAGTTGTATAAATGCAATGTATGGTGCTGTTAGATTGCTGCTAGACCGCCCCGTTAATACAGGTGCACGCCTCCCTTTTTGTGCGCAAGCCGGAGAGCAAAAACAGTTTTTTTACCGCAGTGAAAATGTTGTTTTTGACAGGCTAAATGCCAACAATTATGGATTGAAGCAGAATATTTCGTTAGATAAAAACATGTTGTGAATTTTGGATCTTTTTTCAATACATTTTTACTCTTAGACTTCACAGCACTCTGTAGTTATTGGAAATGTTTAGATCACACAAGTCGGAAACAATCCTATGCAGCCGCCACTGGAATCTAATTCTACAAATAATACTAATAATATTAGTGTAGCTTGATCTTTATCTGCAACTGTGCATAAATACCGCATTCCAACAGAATGAATAGACATGCAAAAAAAAAAAGCTGTGCAGCATTTGAATTTTGATTTAGAATTCAATTGTCAACGTTATGAATGAAGCTTCGAATAATTCGGTACAGCCCTAAATGAAGCATTGTGAATGCAGCACCTATTTGCTACAAGAGGCTGAAAAAGCAAACCGCATTTAGCTTTTCAAAAAACGTGTCTTTGTACTACTTCCATCAGCCTCTCAAAGTCTCTCACTAGCTTCAAATATGGATGTATTGCACATTTTCTTTATTAGATTAGATTAGATTAGATTCAACTTTATTGTCATTGCACATAGTACAGGTACAAGTGCAACGAAATGCAGTTTTGCATCTAACCAGAGTGCAAATTAGTAAAGTGCTGGTAATACAATAAATACAAGGGTATATTGGTGAATGTACATAGGCATATACATATATACAGATTGTAAATAAAGTTGTTTATCAGAATAACCTGGACAATTTGAAAATGAACATGCACTTGATGTGAATAGTTGTATTCAAGATTTATGATGGATTATATAAACATGTAGAATTTAAATATTTAATATATTTTAATATTTAAATAAAATAGGTGAAAATTGATAAAACAACAAAGGTTTACTCAAAGTAACTTTTACTCAGGTTTAGTGGAATGGGACACAAACTTTAATGCTCACGTCGATTATTTTGCCATGAAAACACAAGAGAAGTTGAAAGCAAGCATGATTGCTGATTTAGCTTATGAGGACCAAGGTTATTGATATATTGATTGACAATGAGATGGACCAATCGGTCAACTTAAACAGTGGATGGGACGCCGCGTTCTGCTGGGACTGACAATTGAGTTTTAGTAACTATGTTTGCAAAGTATGCTCCAACAAAACAGTAGAAGTTTGTTTAGGTGACATTGCCACAGGCTTATAAATCACACAATTGCAAAACTACATGCAAAAGTGACAAAAAGAGCTGCTAGGGACGAGTGCAGGAAATACAGTACTGTATAAGAGGCCACAGTGGGCTATAAATATCACTTGACATATTGTTCTGAACCTCTGGTCCCAGACTAAAACTCATCCAGTGTTACAGCCCACTGAATCCACTGTGTTTCTACAAAATCCCTATTGACTATACCCCTAGGTCATGGATCATGGATATTGTTATATTAATGTATCACAATTTGTCACATTACTGTATCTATCAACGTTATGATTTCTTACTGAAATGTACCAATCTATAATGTCTTCACAGCACTTTGGTAAACTTATCTGCTTTCAAACGTGCTAGGATAAGACATTTAAATGCACAGTATGTAATTTCTGCCCCTAGGGGTCTCTCAATCAAAACAATAACAAAAGACGGACTTTGGTGACCTTGTGAAGTAGCGTGGGATCATGGGAGTTGTTGTCTTTATTGTTAAACAACTACCATTGCCGATGAAAAGCTATCTGACGTGACTCAGCCAGAAATCATGTTCACGGAGGTAATGCATTAAAGTGGCACTTCATTCTCTCCTCACTCACTCACCCCCGTCATTTAAAAAAAAACTATACAGATCTACTTGATTCACGTGAATGACCTGGTTGACACTAAAAGCAGCGATTGTCATGAGGCTGATGGTGCTTTGAGTGTTTTTTTTCATGATTTGGAATTTCATGAAGTCTAAGGACTAGACTTTCAGATTAGAAATGTGACTGAGCAAGGTTAGCCTCATAGAGAACGAAACATTTTCTATTGTGCAAAAAATAGGAGAAAGTGAGTCACAAAAGATGTCCAGCATTCAAATAATCAACACAGCTTCACAAGACTTCAAAACTACTACAAACTGCCCATTATATTGTTATCACATTGTGTGAGCTGTGTAAGGTAAAAAACTTTGTGATTAGTCTGCTCACAAGAACAGCAGTCCACTTTGTGTGTTCACGTTTATAAAGTTAAAATGTTCTACAACTTTAGAAAGGGCTCCACTCTGCCAACAAAAATGACAGCCCTTTCCAAAGTGGCTGCTTTCCATCTGTCTTGCAGCCGCTCCCCATTGGCTGTCATATGAAAAAAGCCCTGGCAGTTTGTTTAAACGCCTTAAAACTGGCCAAAATGGGGAGGGTATTTCCACTGTACCATGTAGTGTAATTCACTTTACTTTTTGTCTAAAGATGACATTAAAACAACAGTTATAAGGGCCTTGTTTTATATTTTTTGGATATCTATGTGTCTATGTGTGAACTGGATTTGCTGTTTTAGTCTTTCAACTCGTCTATTGACTGATAATCATGGGGAGTTCCTGGACATTTAAACCAGTCTAGGTGGTTTGAGGTTGTGTGGCGCTCATCAGTCAGCAAAATGTCACGTTAATTAATCTGTGAAGTGGTGGCAACCGCCTGGGAGTTCAGGACAGCACTTCAAGTAGTTGATAATCGCAAATCTGTCTGACACTCATACTGAAATATCAACAAACATCGGATGAATCGCCATGACATTTTGTTCAGATATTCATGGTCCCCAGAAGAGGAATCCTACTGACTTTGGTGATCTAAAAAACTAATGACACTCCCAATGGTATGCATTATAATTTATAAACATCAACATGTTAACATTGTCATTGTGACAATGTTAGCATGACTTATAATGATGCCAATTTGCCAAAATATCAACAAATATAGCCTAAAAGAACGGGGCTCAAGTTGTAGCCCACAGCTAACCAGTTATACTTCCTGTTTACATCCCCTGTAGCTCCCAAATTATGGGAACTGTAGAACATGATTATCCCCCTTATCATAAGTAGACAAATAATAATAAAAATGAAATGTTTGATAGCATTAACATTGTCAATGTGAGTATGTTAGCATGCTGACGTTTTTATTTAGCTTAAAGCACCACTATGCCTAAGTACAGTCTCACAAAGCTGCTAGCATTGATGTAGACTCTTAACAACTCACTTAAGTATTCATGAATTCATTAATTCCCATTCTTATACTTACCCTATGTGGCCCATTGTGCCAATAATGTCCAATGTATGTGCAATAATGTACAATCAGGCCACATTGTGTAGCAGCATTTTGTCTATGATAATGTAAATGCATGCTTAATGGAACAGTCAACAGAAATGTCTTCAAAGAAAAATATCACAGATAAAAGGTTAAAAAAGAAACTATAACAATGAAATAATCACATATGTTATCCTCACCATCAAATTAAATTCCTCTACTTCCCACGTTGTCTTTGGTGATTTTGACAAACAGTTTTCATGTCATTCCTTTATTTTTTTTTAATGCTTGGGGAAGCATAATTGCCTATGTTTGTTTACTCTTGTTTTTCACACGCACTCAAGCTCTCCACAGAAAATAGGTTTCGATGGTGTTTGACACACATTATTTTGATTAAAAACCTGTTCAGTGAAGAGCACTCATCGCTCCGGGCACTCGGAGGTGACCGCCCGATGACAGAGACATCAATAATCTCTTCTCTGGCGCTATTCACCTACAATACGTGGATGAAGATGACCGACAAGGACAATGAACAATCCAAATATTGGAGATGTGGATCAGGAGAATGATAACCACCTTATTATTACCCATAAATCACACAATTTCAAGAACTGGAGAGTGACGTTACTTAACCACTTATGACTCTAAAACAAAAAATTTTAGGGGTTTGGGACATTGGCCATGAAGTGGCAAAGAGCCCGATTCAGCCTGGGACATTTATTGTAAGTCATCTCCCATCTCTCCCTCTCCCCTCACTTCCTGTCAACTGTCTACTCTCCAATAAAGCTGCACTTTGTAAGAGGAGTGAAACCAGTCCTCATCAGTGATGGGATGGGATGGGGAGGGGCTCAACGTTTGAAGGATTGGGACGTGAAGTGAAAGGGCAGGCCTCCTCAGTGTTGGGAATAAATACTGTCGTCACCAGTGGGAAATGCTCCATTTGTTTAATGTGCCATTTCCGAAGTGGAACCCTTGTAATCGTACAGACATGGCAACCTCACCGTGTATACCACCCCTCTGGAATTTGATCAGAGCTAAAACTGTTTACCAATGTTTGGAGCCTGACATTTATTGAAAGTGGCCTTTAGTAAAAGTCATAGCTAAAGCGTGAAGAGGTTTTCTGATGAGCCTGTGAAGCTTCTTCGTTTTCTGGGCCAATAAGACAGAAACTGGTGTGTTAAAAGAGCAATATATCAGTCAGTCGCATCAGCCAAGGGACAGGTGAGAACACGTATTTACTTAGACATGTGCAAATCAGTAGCGCGGCTTGCAATCCCAAGCCTTAATGCTATTTAAGGTTTGGGATTGCACCAAGACACAAGACCACAAATGTTTGTGGAAGATGAAAAAATACATTGAAGTGTTTATGTGCATCTGTGTGTGCCTTTGTGTGTTTTACACAGTACAGTATACAGTAGGGTGGCCATGTTGGTCAGTTGGTTGGTCCATCACTATGGTCCAGATATCTCAACAACTATTGGATGGATTGCCACTAAATTCTGTACATACATTAATTGTCCCCAGACTTTTCCTCTAGTGCTACCATGAGGTTGATATTTTTGGTGTTTATCATCTGTGAAATTTGGTACAATCATGTTCTCTTCAGGATACATTGTAATAACTTTGATCCCCTGACTTTTCATCAGGTCAAAATTTCAGTTTGTCCAATAATTTGGTTTATGCACAACCGCTGACATTCCCATCTGCCTCAGCTGCACTTTGTGTTTGGTGCTAACTTGCAAATATTAGCATGCTAAAGTGTTAGAGCTGTCCTCGACCGAGGAAACTCTTAGTCTACTAACACTAATACGATTTTGTCGACTAATCGATTAGGTGATTTAATCCACAGATCTGTAAAACTGAGTTTCCTTACAAAGGATCACACAAAAGCACCACTTTAAATCTTGTGTTTACCAGAGATGTGCTCATAAGGTTCCAACACGACCGATTAGTTGATTTATCGACTAAGAGATCTACTAACATGGTACATAGTATAACTACTTAACATCAGCACACAAGCTCAGATGTTTCTGAAGCTTCGATATATCCTACTTGGAACTTACTAATATGGAAATACCTGGAAAAATAAAACAAATATGGACGCCTCACACCAGCCAAAGCCATCGTTCAATGTAATTAAACTCAAACGTAATGGATAATGTGCTGTCAATGCACAGTATTTTAATCGTCACATTACCAACTCTCATCCTAATGATGTGAACACTCAAAATTAACATTGGAATCTTTCCCATCACTTCCATCCACCCCAGATGACCACAGCATGAGTATAGCAAGCTAGCATGGCTATAGGCTCTTCGTCTTGTTAGCTTTCACTTATCTAACAACATTTCTGAACTGCCTCACATCGCCTCATGCTGCCTGCTGTTAGTTTGAATTAATAATAAGGAGTTGAACCTGAAAATTTGGGGACTACATTTGGAGGAAACACTGAGCAGTGCAGACACCCTGGACTTTCAACCGGTAAGTATGTTTCCTTTGTGAGTAAATGTGGTATTATGGGCCACTGTGTTCCATCTATTGCTCACATGACATTTGGGAATCTCGCTGTCAAGAACAAGTCAACTTTGATTTTGTCTTCCGCTTGTGGAGAACCCAATGTGTTGTTCCCGTCGCCGTGTCACTGCCTTAAGTACCCCAGACAGCACAAGAGTCAGCATGACATCTCTGCTGTATGTGCCACCGTCTGCTGAAAAGACCCCGAGGCCAAGACATGAAGAGTCAGCAAAAGTTTGGCCAACGCGGGGATGTCATGACTCCTCGTGGTCCATGATTCTAAACCAAACCAGAACTGAATGACTTGGAAATATGTACCTACTTTTCACCTCATCGTTTATCTGAAATAAGGTCAATTAATGGTCTCACCCAGAAAAAATGCAACGGACAATTTGTATTTTTCTTCCTTCCTTTAGGCACTCAACATTTTTATTTATTTTTTTCAAACTGACCCCACAAGTTTTAAAATGTGAGTTTTAAGTTTAGATGTCCATTTCCAGTAAAAAAACATTTTAACTAGGGCTGTCAGTTGATTAAAATATTTAAAATATGCTCAAATCATAACATGGCAAACTGCAGCCCAACAGGCAACAACAGCTGTCAGTGTGTCAGTGTAATGACTTGACTATGACTTGCCCCAAACTGCATGTGATTATCATAAAGTGGGCATGTCTGTAAATGGGAGACTCGTGGGTACCCAGAGAATCCATTTTCATTCACATATCTTGAGGTCAGAGGTCAAGGGGCCCCTTTCTGTCATGCTTTATTATTAATGGATATTTCAACCAATTGGTAGAGCTTTTTTTTTTAATTATTAAAAGTCATTCCAATGTTTGGGGGTATTCATTTACATCAGCCCTCTGAAACTAAACTAAATTTAAAAAATATGAACAGGTCACGGTCACATGCCAAGGGAGATTTTTCGGTCGCTAATCTTTTGTCCAATTCTGTCCTCGAAGGAAGCCACTTAAAAAAAGTCTAATTCTGATTCCCGCAGTGCACCCTGGGATTTTTTGGGGGCCTTAAAGACTTAAACAGAATGCTAGAGATCGCTCAATCACGTCGAGATAAGTACATGTTCAACAAGATATCAGGGACATCATGTGTAAGCACTGAATACCATGTGGGTGAATTCAGCATATTATTCTCGAGTAAATCAGATGCAACGCGTCTGTAATGAATTGAATAATTGTGTTTGACACATACAGATGAATCAGGTCAAAAAGGGCAGCACGTGTGCACCTCAACGTCCATCACATTTACATCCAGAACATCAATGTGCACGATGTAGATTCAGATCAGATTTATTCACTTATGCATGTTATCTAGTCGATACAGAGGTCAAATGAAAAGCTCACACTACGTCGATCATCCATTATTAATGTTCAGTGCCAGTGATGTAAAACAACTTTTTTCCATTTAATCTCAGCTTGTCAGATTGTGCCTACATTTCCCAAAATGCACAGACATACCTGAAGCTACTTGTATGGATTTTATGTGTAGGTGGAGAGAGCAGTCGTGACACGGTAAATACGAGCAAGAGTTGAAGTGTTTTGAGATCAACATTTCTTGTGGGTGCATTCTGGACTATTGATTTTATTTTTGCTTGTATGAAGGTCTCCTGACAATGTTTTAGATCTTAAAAAAAAAACAGGATTCTGTGAATTAAAGTCACGGCAGACTTTTGGAAGTTTCTTACGGTGTTATTTTTGCAATATCTGTGGAGGTTGTAGAAACACTTTCAGGTTTGTGACAGATGTGATTAAATTCATAAACTTTTGACCTCATGTGTGAGGTGAGGAAAAAGAATTTAATTTACATGTAATAACATCAGCATATCTTAAGCGAACGTCTCAGAAAGGTTAGTAAAAATCATTAGAACAGAAACCACACCACATTTTCTATTCTACCTGTACATATCTGCATTTGGCCAGTGTACTCAACGCTTAAAATCAATATGTAAATGCTCCCAGAGCTCCACAGCTTTATATGATGTACTTTAATTGATGGGATGCCATGTGATCAACTACAGGAAAATAAAACAGACGTAAATTACCTCACAAAGCATCTACCCATCCGCATTACGGTCCACAGCTAATTATAATGAAAGCCTATGAAGCTCGCAGTCAACATCGGCTGATGCATGTCCAAACTATACTATATCAGTGTGTGTTGATGCCAGTCTCTTAAATAACTACTGCATGTAACACTGTTAGATGTGTGAAAAATGCTGAAAATCAAGTCCATCTTTTCCAGAGTTTATAAATAAAGTACATCAGCTAACATTTAATATAGACCACTTTTGTTCTTTCATTTAAAATACCTTCAATTTGCCTGCTATAGGGCTTTAATTGGATTTTTCTGACACAAAAAATGTCTCATATACATTCAACTCTGTCACATAAGATATATATACATTTTAGACTTTAGGATTTTTATTTTAAACAAACATTTGTAAGGCTGCAACTAACGATTATTTTCTTTATCAGTTAATCTGTCAATTCTTTATTTGAATAATCGCTGACGCCTATAGTCTATAAAATGTCAGACAATAATGAAAAATGTCCAAGGCGAGTCTTCAAATGTCTCGTTTCGTCCGACCAACAGTCTAAAACCCAAATATAGATATAATATATCTCAGGCTGAAAACACCATTTGTTGTTTCATTATTGCATGAAAAATGACTTTAACGATTAATCGATTAACGTAATAGTAGCAGATTATTTTTCTGTCCATTGACCAATTAATTAAACATTTGATAATTCAGGGTCAGACAATGTCGTCTACATCGTGTGCTGCTGCTGTTAATTGTCCTCTTTTTTGAGAGGTGAAGTATTTTCAGCTGAGGAGCAGAGTAAAGTATAATACGTGTCCTGAGCCTATTTCAGATATTTGACACATTGCTCTGCTGGACTTTGACTCAAAGAAGTCAAACTGTGCTTGTATCTATACCAATTTTCATGTTAGATGGCCTTGTGGGAATCAGCCCTCTGACCAGTCTAGTTATGTGCTGCAGCCTGTCCTCTACAGTATATGTAAAGGAGAATATTCTAATATAGACTGAGTGATCTATGTTTCCTATATTTTTGTATATTAGCTGTGATTCTTCCATCACAGCTGTAATTGTTATAAGTTACTACAAAACTGGATTTCTAAATAGGGCTACTACTACTTATTTTATTATCGATCAATCTGATGATTATTTCCTTGATTTTAATTCAGAAGAGACATGTTCAAACCCAAGGTGAGTCCATAAAATTGCTTGTTTTGTTCAACACCTAAAGACAACAAACTAAGAAAAGCAGCTAATCCCAACAACTGTTTGGTACTTTTGCATGAAACCTGACTTAAATTATTAATACATTTTGAAAATATTACAATATGAGTATTGTTATCTGTCAGCGAATCAATCAATCAACTAATCAATTAAGCTTTGAAACTAAGTTAGTCATTCCAAGATCTTGCTGAGTTTTTTGTTTTGTTTTACAAAGAAATTGCAAAAGACTAAACTAAACAAACAACAATTACTGCCATTTTTTGTGAAAATTGTGAAGTCAATACCAATTTAATTAAAGGCACATTCAGTACCAAAATTCTGAGCTGTTTCTAAACAGTATCTCAACAATTTCCTCCATGTTGCTAAGACAGTGTGTAACAAAAGCCTTGTAATGCAATCAACACCAAAAGGGATGAGGTATGAATTTCACAATAACCGTTACAAACCAGTGGTTTATAATTGAAGTGTTTTTTCTTTCTTTTATCTAATCTTTGCTCTTTTGAGAATTACTGGAAAATTGTATCTCTTCAGAGCTCTAAAAAGTATTAAATCAAAGAAGATAAAAACATATTTTTATGGAACTCATTGACTTGAACAACCTAGGGGTTCACAAGTAGCCAATACTTCAAGGGTTCATAAGGGGAAAAGTATGGGAACCACTGCTATAAACTCCTGAATCAAACCTAAAAATATATCTGTCACGCTTCAGTTTGGTAACTTTAGAAATGGTCAATCTGAGGACCTTGAGAAATATACTACTGTCAAACAAAAAACTGCCTGAGATGACAAGATTCAGGGACATTAATTTGGTTCGCAAAAGTGGTTCTGAATTTGACTTTTTATTTGTTGACCCTGGTGTAGCTGGCCAGCATTATTACAGCTACAGATCTGGAAAGAAACATGTAAACTCAAATATTGCAGGAATTGTTTGAATTTGTGTTTCTTGAAATCAAAAGATTTGCAGGACTGAAATAACACGGAGCAACTGACCACCAACTAAATCCAGTGTAGCTAATACACGCTCCACCATGACAGGAGTGAGACTCAAGCTTTCCTTTAATTCTTTGGGGAAAGAATGAAAAAGCCCACCTGGATTATATAATGTGACCGAAGACTCTGTGCTGCTGAGAAAGAAAAGAAAACACGAGGATAATGCCATCTCTTTTACACTACCGACAGTGCTGCTACGATCCAAAGGGATTATAAACAACTCAAACAAGCAGTACTACTTCAAACAATAAAATACCTTATTAAACCCCAACATGAGAGGGCCTTTGGGAAAGAAGACTTTTGATGTGTACACAATCCCTCCAGTAGTGAATATATTTAGTCTTGCACCAAGAAAAAGAGCAAATCACTCTCCTGACTCCATTCTTCATTGTGAGGAATATCAGGAGCCAAATTCAATAACTTTAGATCATAGCCTAATCCATCTCTGAATCATCACATAGTCTTTGCATAGCCTTAGCCCCCTGGCATAATTTAACACTGTCAGACTATGAACTCATCTCTTCCATAGAAAATGAATGGGCTCGAATCCAAGAACAGGATATCTTCACAGAAATCCCTCAAACCTCTCTGGAGCCACTAAATTTAACTGACTTCAGACTGTGTCAAAGTGATATCTACTAGAAGGGCAAAAATGGACCGAAATGGAATGAAATTTGGTGTAAATGGAGGGGAAATAATTTGTCTTGCACCTTTAGTTTACATTGTACATAGGCCCTTACCAATCGTCAGCTGAAGGCAAGGCTCCTATTGGCTGGAAGTAAAGTATAATACAGATAGTTTGGAAATTGTGATAAAAGTAGTCACTTTTACGCATGTTTTCATGGAATCTCTTCCATAGAGTAGGAAGAAAAGAAAAGGAAAGGAAAAATAAGAAAGCTTTGTGGCTAGCCATATGAAATAAAAATGTCCTTGGTTCGTCATGGGCATAAAAAAATCTACAGTCCAGTATGAGAAAAGTTATTTACTACACAACATTTTCTGCACCACCTAAGATCCACTTATTCCTGTTGTCCCTGAAATTGAATGAATGCTTCGGGGTACGAGACTGAAAAGAAACAGCATCGATTCAGCCACCAGCTCTTTCCAATACAGTAATAGTGGTTCTGCTTTTCATGAATCAGCCTTGGGGCTCCGAAAATCTGATCCCGTTTGGATCAAATTTCCAAAATCAGTCATGTGGAGTCAGTAATGAGGAGGGGTAGTTTTGTTCACTGAAGCACCTCGAAATCTGTATCGAGCAATTGTGCTTTTATAACCACACCTGTACCTCAGATGAACAGAGAGAGAGAGCAGCAAACGGTCACTTCTTGCATTCTGATTATTTACTAGATCATTTGGTCGTTAAGCTCCGGCTTTGAATGAAATACTGAAATATCTCAACAACTCTCCGATGGATTGGCACAAATTTGGGTTCAGACATTCACGGCTCCCAGACGATGATTCTTAATGACTTTGGTGATCCCCTGACTTTTCCTCTGGCGCCACCATGAGGTTAACATTTGTGGGTTGGAGTGAAATGTCTCAACAACTACCAGCTGGATTACCATGAAATTTGGTTCAGACATTCATGCATGAATTGTGATAACTAGCGCCATCATCATGTCAAAATTTCAATTTGTCCAATACTTCAAATATCTGAAAAAATGAATTACACAACTATTAGCCTTAGATGTACTTTATGTTTAGTGCCAATAAGTAGGGCTTGGCGATATGGAGAAAATCAAATATCGCAATATTTTTAACGAAATACCTCAATATCTATATTGCGACGATATTGTAGGGTTGACCATTGGTGCTTTAACGAAATATTTACACAATGAGATTTTCGATAATCATCAGTAATGTGGATATGTGATTAAGTGGGTAAAGGCAAACAATGCAACAGCTAGAAAAGTCTGGTAAGTTCATAAAATCACATTACTTTACTGTAATGCAGCCTTTAAAACCAGGAAAAGACAACTCTTACGCCATATTACGATATCCAAAATCTAAGACAATATCTAGTCTCATATCACGTTATCGATATAATATCGATATATTGCCCAGCCCTACCAATTAGCAAATACACATGATACACATCAGCATGTTATGATCGACATTAGCATTTAGCTCAAAGCTAAACACTTTGACCCCATTTACACCTGGCTGTATCTGGGTATCCTATCTGGTCTCGGGAAATGTAAATGCATGCAGAACGCACTGTGATTGGGTTGCGATCGGTTCAGTCAGACCATACCTGGAGGTGGTCAGGCTCGCATTGTGATTGGATCTCTTCCTGCTAGCTAAAGCTGCTCAGCAAAAGTTACTTATAAATTGCAGTAGCTAGCTGGTCTTCCCTCACAAAAAGCTATTTAAAAATGAAAGACACCTTTGGCATGGCTTCTCTTTACCTGGGATGTGCCTTGTCTGCTGGGCAGAATCAAGATAACAGAAAGCTTGTTCATATCAGGTGTGAATGCAAAACAACGGGATGTGGTTTGTATATCATTATCCAGATACAGATCACACATTAATACCTGGTGTAAATGGGGCTTGAGACATACATGCAGTGGAGGAGAGAATATAGATATATTTACCAAAAAACACCATCCAATCTGCCCGAGTGAATTTTCCAGTAGCACATGATTGATAGTGGAGGCCCATTATTACAAGAATAAAAGCTTGAATTAAAATGTGTACATTCTATGATGCAATTAGTGACTGTGCCATTAAATAAAAGACTAATGAATTCAACACAATGATTCAAACACGCGAAACAAAGATAGAAATCGTAATTAATGCAACCAAGAGCACTATTTCTTCTCTATCCGTGGCCATTCAAAACAGAAAAACAAAGTATGCATTATCTCTGTGTTCTCCTGCTGCCAAGCGTAGTTTTTTTTACACAATGAACGGGTGACAGCATCTTGGGCTGCGACCAACATGGTCTGCAAATGATAAAATACACCTCCAAGAGCAAAAGGTACAGAGGCACCGTTGTGAATCACCAACATTAGTCCGATGACTGGCCCATACAATACCCTAATTGCCTGGCGTTACTATGCATGGATTCTTTTTACACAGAGCAATGAGCCGCTGCACATCCTATTGCTTTTCAAGTCACAAAGCATTAGCTGGAACCAGAACATAAAAAGGTAGGAAAAAAAAAAAGATTTGACCACATTATTAAGAAATACTTGCAAACTGTGACATGACTTGCTATGAATCTTTTGAAGCTGCTACCTGATTTTGTTAACGGCGCCCTGTGTGATGTATATACATATAAATGAACAGCACTGATATGGAAATAAGCACACCGCATTTACTTTCAACACGGCTCAAAGTGAAGTTTGTGTGTGTTTGTCATGCTTTCAGAGCGAATGCCAAGTAAGAAAGCTGTAGTAGAAAGGCTATACTAAGAGCTTTTCCAGTACATGTAGGTCACTTCTCCTCCCTGTGGAAATATAGCCTGTTTTAGGATTACGGGCTATGATTCATTATGACTGAATTTAATTACAGCGAGAGGTGGCCAATGCATCCCCGGTTTTAACATACATCCATTGGATGGTAAATGTCTCGAGGAGGGCGTGGGGGTTGGGTTGTATAAAGAGTGTGTGTGTGTGTGTGTGTGTGTGTGTGTGTGTGTGTAGGGGATAGAGGAGGAGAGGTTCAGGTTACTTTAGCAGAGCTGCAATTTGAACATGTTTGCACGCACGCACACACACACACACACACACATAAAAGCAGATTACTGAGAGTAATCAAGTTAAGGTGAGAAAGTCGGATAACTCGTTTATGTATTTCTTGTCCTTCTACCATTTCCAAAAAAACGGTCTGACGTCAGAATCAACCCTCTAGTGCACTAAACAAAGAGAGAATGCATGTAAATAATTAATATTAAGACTTTCTACCACTGATATAAATCACACAAACAACCAGTTTCTTATAGCAATTAATTAGGAAATGGGGTAGAGCAGTCTCTTTTGTACCTTCATAGTTTATCCTGTCAAATGAGCTCCAGTATGCCAGCATTGACAATTGAATTGATTTTAAACTGGATATTATGTAACACTATTAATTATAAAAGTCATGCCATGTTAAAAACAACATGGCCCTCCATTTTGGTCCAGACTGAAATATCTCAACAACTATTGGATGGATTGCCATGAAATTTCATACAGATATTCATGTTCCCGACAAGATGAATTGTAATAACCTTGGTGCCTCCTTGACTTTTCATCTAGAGCCATAATCAGGTCAAAATTACAATTTGTCCAATACTTTGATTTATTACCTGCAAAACTAATAACATTCCCATCAGCCTCAGTTGTGCCTTGTGTTTGCTTGCATGCTAACACACTAAACTAAGATGTTGAACATGTAAACAATATACCTGCTAAAAATCTGCATGTTAGTGTCGTCCTTGTGAGCATGTTAGCATGCTGATGTTTTTTAGATTTTAAAAATCGTAATATATCGCCTTGCTTACAGTATCGCAATATATTGAATCGTAACCCCTGTATCATGATACGTATCGTATCGCCAGATTCCTGCTAATACACAGCCCTAAGTTCTGATTTCTCCAGATTTTCAAATGAGCAATATTTCCGAGTACTCCCCCTTCATACAAGTACCGCTGGTAGGGAATCATTAGTGTTCCTTCAATGGTACTTTCCAACATAACATAACCTCACATGCAACAACTCCAAGAAACCCAGATAAGGTTAAACCGTACCAAGTATTTGGGTTTCACCTTCACAAATCTACCTCTGTTAATCAAATTATACTTCCTCCCATAACATGAAAAAGGAAACCCAGTTTCTCACTTAGATGGATGTTTGTGAAATTAGACTGCGGCTGAAAGTGGAGAATAATCTGATTACTATGGAGCTTCAGTGTTTGTTAGAGTCGATGGGGGTTTGATAGACTTTAAACCTGGGGTTCCATAAATAACAGAGGGTAACATATAATGGATCAATCTCAAAACACGTTCAACACAGCGAGCAATTCTCTGAGGGATAAATAATAGAGATGAGGAAACTCAATATCTCTGCGTTTGTACTTTAAGGAAACATTTGTAAGGCCGTCTGGTGGTGTATCAGGCTGTATGAAAACCAATTTCAGATACACTGAGATCAAACTGCTTTAATTTCATACAGATGTGAAATGTAATTAGTCAGGGCATGAAAAACGAGCGAGAAAGTCGAATAGCCTCTGCACACAGACTCCTGACCAACAGCTTTGTCTTGTATCTCTCATATAAAGTCTTTTTTCTGCTTTATAACCAACTAACTACATATTTCACAAAAGGTAAATGGTCTTCCCACCTCTTCTTTAAACCACAGAACCTTCTAGGAGGAACAAGTGACAGACATTTAACCGCCTTCTTTGTTATACATGAACTGCTGTTGAGCTCTGCCATGCTTACATTATTCATTGGAATTGAGACGAATGCTTGATACCATCGTTATACCAAACACAATAGTCTCTGGGCCACCTGTTATCCATTTTGTAGGGGGAAAATGGAGAGATCTGAAAACTTAACTTTTGTGTGTATTCATTGTACGTCTATACTCTCAGCGCAGGCGGAGGACCTCTCTTGAATTATTCAAGGTCAGACCTGTTGGGGATGTGGAAAATCCAATACATCAGCACTTCAGGAAACCTCACCATACTCAGACAAAAAAAAGCACATAAAAGAGGATTCAGACAGAAAACATAAAATAAAAACAACTCCAAACTATCTCACAACTCCCTCTCGCCCACAATATTCCTTAATATTTAATTAAGTTACAGTATTACCAGCTACAAGAACACAGTAGATCCAAATGCCACAATGATGTATTTATGTTATACAGTACATCCGAATGCCACATTGATGTACCTTTGTTTTCACAGAGCCATCAACAGACCACCATAAATCTGAAGAAGCGAAGCAGAGAGGTGAGACGAGCGGAGAGTGAGTAAATCCGAGCTCTAAATAACAACTTAAGTTTGCCAAAAAGACGAACTGCTTCTGTGATGAGTGCAAACATATGAGACGTAAATCACCGTACAAGACAACACCCCTTTTTCAAAATGTCTGGGATGCCTTTGTCTCTCGCCTACTTTGACTTGGACAGGCCTTTTTTAGTAAACATGTTGTAAACAAAGGAGAAAATGCTGGGCTGTAGTTCATTTTATGCGCTGTGTCTGGAGAGCAACATTTTAATTTGACAGATTTATCAAATTTAGTGTGTAAGCTACCCACTGGAGCAAATATGGCTTTAGAGTTTATGGGTCGAAGCAGCTGCAAGCCCCTACAGAGCCATAGTCTACCCACTCTGGTGTTTTTACTGATGTTGCCTGATTAGACCTTTCTCAGGACGCCGTGGGCGTGTACAAACTGTGCTTGATTGACATCTCTCTCAATCTCCTGTTGGTATTGTTGCAGGTGTTAGGGCACCATTGTCAGTCCTACTATACAGTTTGGCTAAGAGCCTTTAAAATAGGGCTGCACAATTTTGAAGAATCTAATCTGATTGCGATTATTTTGACTGATATTGAACTTGCGATATGATTTGAGATATTAGAGGGAATGATCATTTTGACCATCATTGATCATTATTCTCATTTTCATTGAAAAACATGTGATTTTTGCGGTGAGCAATTTGCAAATGGCAAATTGTCGTTTTCACAGATTTTTACAGAATAAACAAACTAGATAGAACTTGTTAAGTAGTGAGCTTTAGAGCTCCTTAAGACAGAGCCAGGCTAGCTGTTTCCCCCCGTTTCCAGTCTTTATGTTAAGCTAAGCTAACTGGCTGCAGGCTGTAGCTTCATACTTAAAAGGCAGACATGAGAGCAGTATTGATTTTCTCATCAGAGTCCTTTGCTTGAACTATGTCATTGATGTATTCTGGAAAAGTGACCCTGGACCTGCCACACATAACAATCACATCTCTACAGAAAGCTGATGAAAAGCGGTGAAATAAATATTAAAATAAAGATTGAAAAGCCCCTGTCGCCACACAAAACCTCTTATAAAATCTTTGTGACTGTATTTTGCAACTTTTGTTTGGTTAAAGTGTTAAACTGGCTTGTTTTGGTACGGTTATCCTCACATCTTGTTTGGTGAGGTTTGGGAATCATTTATTTTCACTATGATTCCATTCATAAGTAACACAATGAGAGAATGTATGACTATTTTGGTCATGGGTTTCATACACTTTTTGTAATAAAACATCAGATGGGGGAACGTGGGACAAAACCTTATCTAATGGGGGTGCGTGGTCTAATTTGTGTCAGTTCAGGGGTCTTTGACATGAAAAGGTTTGGGAACCACTGGCTTACACTCTAATATGCATGTGTCCAATGGTGTAAACTTGGTGAACCCATGAATGTGTTGTAAACCCAGACATTTGGCAAAGATTTGAACGTACGATAGTTTTCTCTGAAATATGATAATTCTAGTATCTCGAATTTGTTAGCTTAATTTGATCTTTTTTTCCCCAGTAAATTTCTATTTCTTAGTATTAATATAATTTTTTTCCTGGATGAAATGTACAGTGTATTTTGGTCCTGAATCTACCTCAGTTTACACAACCCTGTCTCGACTTTGTCCTGACCTCTTTACTGGACAACTAAAAATTGCTCTGCTGATGTTGACTCCAGCCTTGGCCCCTATATGTGAGAGAAAGTGTAAACAATGTTCGTCTCCTGTCCTTTCCCCCACCCCGCTGATAACTACCCTCTAGTCTAGTTTACACTGCTGTTTTCATCCCCTTTGATTCCCTGGCTCAGATAAAGGCTTCCCCACCATCCCAGAGGCCCCCAGGATGTCTCATGAGCTCCCCCCTCTGTGAGCTCTTGTCCCTGGGTGCCGTGTGTATGATGTCCCCCCTGTCAGCTCGAATCACCCTCCTCTCCGGCTCAACACGCTGCTCTCACCAACGCTGGGCTGCGCCGATGTGTTTGCGGCACCAGCGAGTGTGAGTAGATCCTATTGAGACTGACCTTTGCAGCGGCGCCCTGTGCTCTATGATTCTAACCCATTTGACAGTGAGCGTCTAATAGAATGCTAATGAAGTAGCTTGCATAGTAACATGCTATGCTGGCTCCATTGTAATTATCTGTGGGATTATCCCTGATGCCCATGATGCAAATTGTTTGATTATTAAACTGAATTACTGTCATGCACAACACCAGGCTCGTGCTACCAGGTCAGAAATTACTCATGATGCATGCTCATAAACATAATCCTTGTTGAAATAAATAGGATCAAACAGTAGCACTTGTTGCGAAGAGGAAAAGGAAAATCTCCTGTTTCCTATGTCACAATGTGTGAGACAAGTAATTTCCTTTCTTCAGTCTCTCTTGAAGATTTGACAGAAGGCTATAAGAGATGCTTCCATCAAGAGATGTTTTCCATTCAAGGTTCTTTTATTTGTATTGGAAGAAGTTCTTCTGTGGATGTGAGACTGAATGCAGCCTGAATTATAAGGTGAAGCAAGTCCATCCATTATTCTGATGGTTAGCCGGACTGCCAAATTTGAAGACATCTCTATAAATAAAGTGAGATTCAGCACAAGGAGTGCGTCTGTGTGCTTGCACCTCCCGTGGTGCGAGGAAGCTGTGCGAATTTCTCAACGAAAAAAAAAATGTCCTTAAGGAGGACCTTAAATTCAAGTGAATACTTGTATTTATACTTGTATTATTGGATTTCTACAAGAACATGTTCACATTAGGGCTGTGAATCGATTAAAGTATTTAATTGCGATAAATCGCATGATTGTCCGTGATTAATCGTAAATTAATCGCACATTTTTTATCTGTTCAAAATGTACCTTAAAGGGAGAATTGTCAAGTATTTAATACTCTTATCAACATGGGAGTGGGCAAATATGCTGCTTTATGCAAATGTATGTATATATTTATTATTAGAAATCAATTATCAACACAAAATAATGACAAATTTTATCCAGAAACCCTCACAGGTACTGCATTTAGCATAAAAATATGCTCAAATCATAACATGGCAAACTGCAGCCCAACAAGCAACAACAGCTGTCAGTGTGTCAGTGTGCTGACTTGACAATGACTTGCCCAAAACTGCATGTGATTATCATAAAGTGGGCATGTCTGTAAAGGGGAGACAACGTGGGTACCCAAAATTTCCCCCCAAAATTTTGTGCACGTTCGAAGCGTTATTTACCCTCTTTTGCGAGAAGCTAGTATGACATGGTTGATACCAATGTATTCCTTAGGTTTTCTAGTTTTATATGATACCAGTATCTTCACTCTAGCTTTAAAACTGAGCCCGCTACAACCCCCACCCCCCTCTCGAAAAGCCCAGTCTGCTCTGATTGGTCAGCTGGCCCACTCAGTTGTGATTGGTCAACCGAACCAAACTCTTCGAACTCCGCTCCAGCTTCGCTCTAACTAGCTTTGTTCGAGGGCGTTCCGCTAGGCAGGTATTATGCAAATGTGTCACTTGGTGACATCACCACATTACGGAAGAAAAGGCGGGACTTCAAGCGAGGCGTTTCAGGCAGTTCAGGAGCAGTGTTTCTGTGGGGGAGAGCGTGGCGGGGACTTTGGGCTTTGTGACTTTACAGACCTTTTACATGCACAAAAAAACTATGTAACACACTAAAGGAAAGGGAAAAAGCCCAAAAGCATAATAGGTCCTCTTTAACGAAAGTTAATGAATAGAAGAGAAGATATTCCAAAGTGTAAAGCGAGGAGAGTCGGTGCATAACAAAACAAAGATCCAAACACGTTGTACAAAATTGCCCGCCTGCTGCCAACGTTGCTTATTAAGCAGAAGCTACAGATTGGTGCGTTTCAACACTTGCAAATATTTAGCCACATCAACACCCAGCAGAAAATGCTAATCACATCATGTTTACAACTAAGTGTTTGTTAAGTGGATGAGTTGCTCAGGCGTTTTCGCTTGTGTAAATATGTGCGTCACCAATTTGCGGCTGTGCAGTTTGTTCTTTAATGTATGCTTCCAATGGCTTGATGTGACTGCAGCTGATTCCAGGCCAGTACACTTACCCGCGGCAGAGTGCCAAGGCATAATAGGACATTTGGTTGTGAAATTCAGAATCTGACAGAATGCATTAAAGCCAAGCAGACTGCAGATGCAAAGGGAGCAGCCAGGCCAAAGTGATGACTTCCCATTTCCTACCAACTGTATCATATTTCCCTTTGCTTCCAGCCAAACAAATGACCAAATTGTGCAGCAACTGTGCCATTGTTTGGACACAGAGTCCTATTGTTTGTCATATTAGATCCCCGCACACATCTGACAAAAGCAATTACCGCTAATGTCACTCTGGTGTTTTTGCCGATAACCTGCTGGAGATTTTACAGCTGAGTATGAAGCTTTGGCTGCATGTTTTCTTTTATTATTATTTTTGCAGAAGCTACATAAAAAATTCATTTCCAGTGAGGTCATTCTCTCGACGCGGCAGGACCTTCCACGTCTCTCACACGGAGTCACGAGGTCAGGGTGTCCCGCCCTGACTTTTTGCGTGCCCTTGTGATACCAAACAAACACACACTATATGACAACGATCATCTTGGGGAACAAATAATGTGACAGCTTCTCAAGCTCCCAGGCAGCCTGCTCTGCCTGCGGGGAGTAAATGAATCTGATTTTTCATATTTCTGAAAGGGTTAGATTGAGCTTGGGCACGAGGTCAGATGTAAAGATGTAGCAAGTCTGGCTTTTTACATGTTGTTTTTTGCCCTAGGCTACTAGGGCTATCACCACTATAAAAACAAATATACCAAAAAAATAATCAATACATATCTGGAAAAAATAAAAAGACTGGCTTTTAGAAAAAGGGGTTTGCAAATGCGTATATTCCACGTGGATAAGCAGATCTCTACAGATCTATGAATAAATAATCAGCCTGTTCATGTCCTTTGGGATTTACTAACAAGAAAAGCAATCAGACACAAGCATGTGTAAAAGAAAATAAACACTTGAAATTCCTGCACTGGCCTCTCTTCTCTAACTCAAACGGGAAACACGGGAAAAGGACACAACATCTGAATCAGAAAACAGATGTTCACACGCAAAAAATACTCTCCCCATAAGTCAGAGAGAGTAGATATCTGGGGACGCACAGATCAGAAAAGACAGGGTTTTTAAGATACCGTGGACGCTTGGACAAGAAATGACCTTTAGCTGAACTCCAGCAGTGTCACAAAATACGCTCATTCTGATTCGCTTTCCTCCAGCATCCCTCTGGCGAAAAAATAGAGGAGAACAATAGGACAGTGAAATGTATCCTAATTCCAGCTGGAGACGCTAATCCAGTTCAGAGACAGCAAGGAAATGGGCTTGTGAGAGCAGACCCGGCAAATACATGCAGATGAGAATGATTATCCTGCAGATGAGCGGAAAGATGAAAACTAATTTAATAATAAGACCAGAAAATTCTCCAAGATAACAGGGATCTAGAGACCAATCCAAGACCCATCTGGCCTGCACGGCACACACTGGAGCCGTTTGCTAGGCAGGAGCTGTCCACTTACACCGTGGTGCTGAAAGCTCTGTGTACACCAAACACTGGGATGTAAACCAGCACATTTACAACAGACTACTTCAACATTAGTATTTCATTTAAAAAGAAAATAGAAGTTGTTGTAATATGGATGTTAATTAGATCGGAAAGTGGTAGTATTTTGAGGTACTTCTGCCTGCATGAGTATTTCCATTTTATTCTGCTTTATACTTCTACTTCACTTAATTTCAGAAGGAAATATCGCGTGTTTTTTACACTTCATATATTTGACAGCTATAGTTACTAGTTACTTCTAGTGGTGGAAGGTAACTAAGTACATGTATTCAGGTGATACACTTAAGTACATTTTGAGGTACTTGTGCCTACATTTTACTTCACTCTTTCAATTTTATGCTGTTGTGTGCTTCTACTTTCAGAGAGAAAAATTTTACTTTTACATTACATTTTTTGGACAGCTATAGTAACTAGTTACAACCAGTAGTGGGCTGCAACTAAGTACTTTTATTCAGGTTCCGTACTTCAAGGCCCAGTGTGTAGCATTTCCGGAGATCTATTAGCAGAAATGGAATATAATATTCATAACGATGTTTTTATTACTGTATAATCACCTGAAACTAAGAATCGTTGTGTTTTCGTTAGCTTAGAGTGAGCCGTTTATATCTACATAGGGAGCGGGTCCTCTTCACGGAGTCCGCCATGTCGCTCCGCCATGTTTCTGCAGTAGCCAAGAACAGACAAACCAAACACTGGCTCTAGAGAGAGCCTTTCACGTTTTTACGTTACCTGAAGGCCACCGTAGTTCTCCGACACGCTTGTCAAACTGCGGTAGCGTGAGCCGCAGAGTGCAAAACCGTGGTACCGCTGGCCGCCGTCTGACTTCCGTTGCTCCGAAAGTAGTGTAATTTTGGTAAGGATGGCCTCTGAGCGGCGCGAACGGCGTTACCACGGTTTTGCACTTGCAGTCTTGGAAATGGAAGAGTGGGCAGAGGGGTACTCTAGTTACTTTACTGGTTAACAAAAGAGAATGACAGGCTCATTAAATACAATTAATTGTGTAAACCCTGAAGGGGTTATAACAGTGACCCGCTTGTTGAACATTATCCTGCTTATTACATGGCTACTTACTTATGAAATCAATAATTTGACACAAAAATGGTCCTCCAGAGTCCGAGATCAGAACTGCGCCCGTAGCAAGGGCCTATTATACAGAGCAACGGTCTGCTATAAAGAAATAACAGATCGTAGAATGACGTAATTGATCAATCAGAATTGAGTAGTCAACAAAGACGTGTAATAATAATTAACATAATTATTAATTAAACGATCCAGCGGAGTACTGATTACACGTTAATGCACCACTCATAAATAAATCCAAACATACACTACATACAGTATAATAGTAATTTTTAAAGTATTTTTATATTGTGCTATCTGAATATTTCTTCCACTGGTCTGTATACATGTTTACCTGAGGAAATGTGATCCATTATAGAAAAGCAGTGTTACCATACCTCATAAATGCATGATTAGTCACTGTGTCGGTGTACCCTCACGTTAACTGTGCCACTTGTGACATTGGAAAGGTTTCATGCTTATTTATCTGCCAAAACAAACATTACTTTGATCTATCTGCTTGTACCTTGGCAGAACACCTACTGTACAAAGACACATTTGATAATATATATACCTTTTTTTCCGGGGACTGATTACGATGCAAATTACCTTGTCACGTCGTACAGCGGCCTCTAAACTAGAACTGCACATTTGTATGAGCACATACTTCAGCCTGGCTGGAATAAAATGTAGAATACCTTCCTACACCGTCTGTGTTTCCTCTTTTCATTTGTTTAACATTTTATATAGGGCATTGGGAATATGTACAACTCTGTAAAACACTGCTGTGTCCCAGATTTTGCAGGTCATTATGGTAAGAGGTTATTGATATGTGTATTACTGTACAGGTGCACTAAACCTGCAAAAATAGGGTACGTGTGAATCAGTTTATCATGAGAAAATGAAAGAAATTGCTATTTTATGTGCGTGGAACAACATATTGTTAAGCTGTGCTAACACTGACCCATTAACAGCCACAGATCGCTTACCTTGCCAACATAGAGTGGTTCGTTTCCTGTGTACTCCTCCAATACGAAGAACTGGTTCCATACCCAGCTGCGTTTGTGTCTGTGCAGGGCCTCCCAGGGGTCTGGATCAGAGTGTGGGGACTTCTCCAGATCCCCAGAGCTGGGCTTCAGCCCCCAGCAGCCTCTCTCCCGCAAGGGGAACAGGAGCGCCAGGAGAGCCAGGGCTCTGCATATGCCTGAGCAGCACCACCCCATCATCTGGGCCCCCTCCCAAAACAGCACCGAGGCCAGAAGAGGAGCACAAAATTAAAAAAAGACAGCGAGGCTGAAATGTCAAAACCCTCAGGGTTTTTATCCACACAGTCCTGACCCTGTGTTTCACCAGCGAGCAAGAGCAGTCAGACCCTGAAGAGAGCGCACGGGTTGAAAAAGAGTCAAGCTCTGCATTTTGCTGTGTTGCTCTTCTTTTTGTCCTAATAGGAGACTAAAAGTGGGGTAATTCCCTCCACTTAGGAGCCAGGGAGTTGACATTAAAGCTGGGTAACAGGGTCAGTGGCGACCGGGCAGGCTTCGACACACAGGCTGTATAATTGGCACCTATCAGAACAGAGAGAGAGGGAGAAAAAAAGAGAGAGACAAAGACATAGAGGAGAGAAGAGAGAAAGTACCGTCAGCAAAATTGCCTCTGTGACCGCAGTCACTTTAGACAGCAAGTAATGTGCTTGCTGATGCAATGATAATGACGTTTTTCACCAATCATGGAGAAATTGGTCAAAAATGAAGAGACAGTGAATATTGTACATACAATCAACACAACGCCCTTCACCTACACACATGGTAAAGAAACATTGGGCGAGGTCAAACTGTTAATACGGGTAAGATGGAGGGGAAATGACACGATTTCACAGCGACTGAAACAACAGCGGCTGCGTGGAATAACAATCAAAACTGGCTCCCTATTATCTGGGCTTCACCTCACCAAGGTCATTATTTTGTCACATTTTCTTTGTATAAGGCGTAATGGTGGCGGAGGCTCGCCACTCAACACTAACAAGCCACATGATCTGTGTGGCGAGCTCTCATCACCGAGATTAAAAATAAATCTGAGCTGTCAGCAGCACGATGGCCCGAGCGCTCCTGACCTCTACTCCGAGCAGTCTGTTTGCCGGCCGGAGCACATGAGGGGGATCTGTCTCCCTGCCGTCGTCATGCCGTGACAGATCCCCCAAGACGCCGGAACATGAGGACTTGTCAAAGCAGAGAAAAGCATCAGCTCCTGACAGATAATGTTCTTCGTGTCACAACACATCCTTGCAGTCCTGAGTAGTTGAGCAATTACATAAACTTCATAATACCGCTGGTATTATCCGTCTAATTTGACGTGTAACAACGACTTCCTTCAATAAATATTTTGGAGGAGGAACGTGATAGAAGAGCTCGCTGGCAAATTTATGCAACATCCTGGGATGATACTGACTAAGAAATGGCATTTAAACTTCAGGAGGTCTTCTGAAAGCAGACGTTTCAAAAACTGAGAGCTCGACCGCACGTTTATTTATTTCCACGCTGACCTCTCTTTCTCTCTCCTCTACGCTGAGTATTGGCAGGGCCCTGGACGAGGGAGGTAATTGCTTTGGCATAAACTGACCTCTTTCTTCCCACACAGATTCTTCACTCCTCATTTTACTTCCTCTCTGTTCCCCGTAGCAAAATAAAAACAAGCACACCACACATCCTGTGGAAGTGATTTGTTATATTTTGCAATAGCCAAAACTCATTATCCAGCGCTAACAATCAACGCCGAAATAAATAACAATAGTGTGATCTCTGCAGACAACTACATGTTTGTGAGAAGCATCCTGAACGTACAGTATGAGGACTTATTATGAAAATACTTCACATTTACAAATTCTTAATGGAAGCACACTGAATCATTTGCTTTTTCTGGTCAAAGTGCACACGAACCCCTACAAGGCAAAACTTTATCCAAGAAGCCATAAATCTGTGGACACATTCACCCTTATCTGCTTCAATATGAACCAGAATACACATGAACGTGCACACACATACACACACACACATTCAAAGTCACTGCCTCTGCATGACAATTTAATGGTAGAGGTGGAAAGTGGAGCAGATCTGGCTGCGGGGCAGATGTGCAGGCAGGTTGCAGCGGTGGTATTGTGGGGGAGAGAATCGGCGCAGGGTCAGTTTGAGCGAAGCGGCCAGGTTAATGCTAAACCCTCAACACTGGAGGAGATGCAGACTGGAGATAACACTAATGTAGTTATGGGTGCAGCACTTATTGGCTCGTTATTAAATGAGCTTTTGCTGATTTATTAGTTGATTTGTCCAAATTACGAAGCAATCCATGCTGCAGAGAAATACATTTTTCCAATACATTTTAAAAGATTAAACACGTATAAATCTAGCTTGAAATTAGCCGCTCTACTCGCAGAGAAATACAAAGAGATTAATGTGACATGAGAGTATTTTCTCATGACTATTTCTTCTTCCTGTCGGTGTCAGGTGATTGACAGTAAGCGGAGCGTAACGCAACGCAGCGTTGGTATGAAAACACTCGACTCGGGCACAATGAAGTGACAACGAAGCAGAAAAAGAAAAAGTTTGGGCGAAAAAAAACAAAACAAATGAAGGCGTCGTGTCGACGGTGATGGATTATCTCGCTCGGTGGAAGTTGTTTTTTCATACTGTACAGGAACGAAAGTCGGGCCTGATGCCTTCAAGTATGATGACTGACTGTGGAGCTGAACACCAGGAAGAATGCAAAGGAGAAGGACTGGCACAAATGGGAAAAAACAACTGTCTATTATTCTTCATTTAAAGGCACTGATGAGCAGCTGGGGTCCTGCCAAATGCTCTAAATGATGGTCCTTTCTCATCATTTACAAATATCCAACTATCAGCACAAAATATCATCTTCTAGCAAACTCACTCTACCAATACCAGCCTTTCAAAAACCAGTCAAAGTCTGTGTTTGGACTTCCTGTTGAGAAGCAGACTCTTTGTTGGGCAAAAGTGTCAAAGCGATGACGCCAAATTAAGTGAAAATGTGAGATAAAGCCGTGAACGTAAAGCCTCCCAGTCATCCCCCGGCTGTGTTTCTCTTACACACAGTGTTCTAATCCCATTTGCCAGTCTCACAACAGGATTACCAGTGCTGGGGCGCTCAGTAACCAATCACACGCTTCCTCTGATCCATATTCTCCTCAATCATTGAGTGTCTTCACTCATGGGCCAGAATACTCAACAAAAACTGCTGAGAACTTAATTATGGTTTCAGACACTTCATAAAGGCTGTTTATGGTGTCAGTTAAGTATATAGTAAACCAGCATGTAGATTAGGACTTTTTTTGATGTGTTTAGAAGCAGTTTTCAATAAGATGCTACTTCATTGATTTCTCCTGAACCATCTGTCTTTGTTGTCTCGGAAAATCAGAGCACAGAGCGACAACAACCGTGTAGCTGCTGCTGGTTCTTCAAGGACACCTACAGTACAGACCAGACTCTTGCTGACGCAGGAGCTTGAACCCGGTTGAAGGGTGGTCTCCCCACTCACAGACTCCTAATACCTCATCTCGCATTCATTTGAATTCCTCTCGCGTCCTTCGCTTCGCTTGAGGCTGACTGACACGGTGAACGTTTCACATGCTGCATGGAAACAACACAATGCAACATCTGTAAAGAGTTCAACAGAGGGCTTGTTAGAGTTTAATACAGATGTTTTCTTTTTGTTAAATCCCTCTTGAAAAGATGCCAGAGTTGCACGATGAAGCACTGGTCTGTCTACCAAAACAGCAGGTGGATAAATGATAAATGAAAAAGGCAGAGGTGTGACACTGAGGGAGTCTTATCTTGTTCCAGTTATGCATTTTAATTCATATTCCTCTGATAAAAAGCAAAAACTTTAATGAATATTTTTTGGAATAATGTTTTTAAAAAGTCCTTAAACTGAGACCTTTAAGTTCCACACATGCACAGACACAAACATATCCCCTTCCGACCTCACAGTGACATAATATAAATTATAAATGCTGCAAAATACTGTCACAATGTATATTCCACTCACTGTGGAGACTACAGGCAACAAAAACACATTTATCGTTCTGCACAGTCAGACATCTCATATATATAATTTGATGCATTTTGCTTCAAAATAAACTTGCACTGCAATAAATATCCATCATTATAACTAATTTTATTGTGTATTGATCCATTTTTTAAACAACTGGAGCATTCTACCAATTTTTTTTCTTTGATTCCCACTGCAGTTATTAGTTTCCTCGAAACACGTGGAAGTACATCACCCTGAAATACAGCAGATGATCTACTTTAGAAAATCCTTAATTTGATTGAATATGACTTCTTTTTTTTTACCCTGCTTGCAGTTTTTTCCACTTCTCATTATTAATAAAATGAGATCTCAGCCCAGTTGTGCACTCAGCGACTCTTTTGACATGGACTCTTTGCAGTGTAAATCAGCAGGTATCCCCTCTGCTCGGCCTTGCGCACCGACGTGACCTGATTGCTTTGACCCTCCTGTTAAGTATCAATCATTGCGCATTAGCTGTCAACACCTGCACCATGCAGAAAAAAAAAGTTCGCAGGGGCGCACCTGTTCCCCAATCGATAAGAGACGTCTGTCAGATAAAAAACTCGCATCATTAACACAGATCGATTCACAACTTCGGGGTTTGGAGAAATAAAGCGGAGGAGGACGGAGGATGGTGGCAAATACGCGCATGATGGGAATCAAGCAGAAGCACCGACAGTAAAAAATGTCAGTGAGCGGCCGCCGCAGGAAACCTGTGTCCACGGAATACTAATTACACAACAAGCGACGGGACACAAAAATGCACAGAATACATAAGCAGACCATAAATTAACTCAGATGCATTGTGGGAATGTTAAAACAAACAACTGATTGAAACTGCGCTTCGAAATCTACTCACCAAAAGAAGATGGGATAACTTCACCGAAGCACAGATGGTGCTAAAAGTTGGTGTTTTTTTCCCTCTCCACGCACCACGCAGAGAAAAACAGCTTATGTCGAAATAAAGAGTTTAAAAGTTGTCATGATTAAATTAGTCCTGGTGGCGGAGCAGAGATGATGGAGATCGGCGACTGGATCGCGCGTAAATGCTCACCCTTGGCAGGGATGTGGCAAGTCTGATCTCCCCCTCTCTCTCTCTCCCTCTCTCTCTCTCTCTCTCTCTCTCTCCCTCCCTCCCTCTCTCCGTATCCTGCGCAGTGCCTCCTCTGTGCAGGGAACCCCAGCTGCAGGGTTCTGGGTCTGTATCTCTCTCTCACATAGGCAATAGGCAACAGGGGACGCGCAGCAGCGGAGAGAGTCAGCGCGCCGGACGAGACACAGGAAACGCTCTGATCTGAGCCAAATCCTCACCGACTGGAGTGGAGGGAGCCTATCGAAATAGTTTGACCAAAAATAAGTTGTGCCGGGAGGGAGCCAGAAAACACACGCAGCGATTTGGCAGAGAAAACGAGGAGCCGGGTTTCCAAACCTGCCAGCTTTTTGGCAGCAGATGACATGTGTACTGTTAAATGATTGCCTCGCTGGTGAGAAGAAAATCAATACAAAATTCTTCACACCTTCAACCAATGAGAGGAAGGAAGTGGACACCTCCTCCCTTCACATTGAGAATTAATGAAATCCTGCAAGTCACATGTCAAAATAAAAGAATTACACTTTTTTGCAAAAAAAAAAAAAAAAAAATCCTTCCTTTGGACACTTTCCTTCATTTTCCTTGCACAATACACACTTTCCAGTTGCAAAGCATATAACTATATCATTATTTCAACCATTTGAGCTATCTTGACTGTTTATCCATTAGGCTGCATTAGGTTAGCTAACAGTTTTAACCATTTATCCAAGAGCTACTTCTAACAATTTCAAGTATCTGTCAATTACGATTAGCTAACTATTTTAATTAATTCATTACTTTTAGCAAACTGTTTTAACTATTTATCCATTGCTTTTAGCTAACAAGGCCACTATATTTCCACTAATCCCTTACTTTAAGCTAACTGTTTTAGCTGTTTATCCAAAGACTACTTTTAGCTGAGTGTTTAACAAGTGTTTATCGATTACTTTTAGCTAACTATTTCAACTAATCCCTTACTTTTAGCTAACTGTTTTAACCGTTTATAAAGTACTTTTAGCTATATATTTGAACTGTTTATCCAAGGGCTACTTCTAGCTTTCCAAATTGACTTTTTAAATACCCAATTTTTAAAGTGTATTTCTGGGCGCTCATTTCCATTCAGAGATTTGATTTTCATCCAATTAGCTGCAAACTGAGCTCCTGCAGTGACAGAAGAATGCAGCATGAAGCTGGCCTCTGTAAACTACTGCACCTCTACGCTCACAGACCTTTGAAACCAAACCAGTGTTAGTTACAGCCCTAATTAGTGACAGTAAACATGCAGTATTGCACCGGCATCTCCAAATAATAACACAAGCATTTGCAGAAGATATAACACTATTCTCCTGCAGCCTTGTCAGTGTAAACAGTTTGAACTTTGATTTTTACATACATTATTTCACCATATTTACACCTGTTCTCACATGAGAAAACATTACATTTCACTTTAAACACAGTCCTGATCATCCAGGGATTTATCTTCTGTGTGTTTTTCTCCATGCTATTTGCATTTTTGAGACAGAATACATTAGAATTGTGCAGCTCTTTCTGTCGTTTAAGAAAAGGAGCGCTGACCCAAACTAATAGAAAGAGCAGCCTCTGTCTGTCATACCTGGAAGAGCAGTTAGCAAAGATGGAATTAGACACAGGGGACAATGGACAGGTAAAATACCCTTCAGTACCATGCAGCGGGATCAGAGGAAGAATAATGTTGTTGGAGACAAAGGGAACGTTAAAGGAGCATAATGCCAAAAGGATAAAAGCTGGACTAAATAAGAAGTCAACCTGAAGGAAGACAGAGTACAGAGGGAGAGTGGGTGTGGGATAATAGAGGGAGAGGTGAAAGGGAGGAGAAGAGGGAGGTGTATCGCAGGAGGGGGTGAACAGAGGGGGGGAAGGCTGCAGTTCAGCGGTGAGAGTTATTTAATTGAAGAGTGACATTGGGAGCCCGGCTCGTCAGCTCTTCCCCATCAATCACTCGCGGTCAGGAGATGCCCGAGGTGATGTGGCCCGCGTCCCGCTCCCTCCGGATCCCACGGCCGGCCCCGGCATTTAGCCGCCATGCCTCCATTACATCTCCGCCGCCCAACCCCCTCCACGCATCAGGATGCTCTGACCTCCGCTCACCTGGCCTACTGTTATCTGCTCCCCCGTGACACGCCGCTTGATGGGTCTTTTTGTTCACAGGCTAACAAGGAAAACAGTGAAGGGTTACTGTAGCAGCTTATCCAGCATTAATAAAATATGACCTCCAAGGACAATCAAGTTTGATTTTTGCATAATATTTGTCACTATATGGATCTCAGTAGCTGTATTTAGTATTTACATGGCTCTAACACAGTCAGATGAACTGAAGCAGGCTGTTCTCATACACCGTTCGTAGCTATACCTACGAAAAGTAATGTACTGTAATTCGTATATATCCCATGAAATCAATTGATATGTAATCCACGTAATCGTGAACCAGGAGGTATAAAAGCAACAAACGCTGGATATAGGGATGAGGTCGGCTGAATGGGTGGGTCAAAAAAAAACGGACTTTGGCCCAGGACACCGGTGTTAGTACCCCATGTGAAACCAGAAGTCACTTCGGGGGTTATTTTAACCCAAAACCACGATCTTTTCCTGAACCTAAATAAGTAGTTTTGTTGCCTGAACCTACCCAAGTTGTTTCCTGTGAAGACAGAAGTTTACACTTCTACATTCGTAGGAAAATGCACAGAAAATGAGGAATAACTTTTCGTAAGATATCATACTAAGCGTTGTATAAGGACACGTTGACTGAAGTGAAGTGATATTGTTAGCCTACAATAATGTTTTCATACAGTTGAACTGTCAATGTTTACGTGGTTTGGTCACTTTTGTATACTATCATTTGGTATGGCTGACTGGACTATTTCTAGCTAACTATTTCAACTAATACAGTACTTTTAGCTAACTGTTTTAGCTTACTAAATGTTTAGACATCTCTGCTTGCTAGCTAACTACTGTAGTTTTAACACACTCTCAAACACAACATGTAGTGTTCAGTGTTACAGCTGACTCAATATATGGATATATACAGTATATATATATATATATATATATATATATATATATATATTTTCAATCAAATTGTCATTACTTTTTTTTAATTAGTTGAACTACTCTACAATGTTTGGATATCACTGCTCCAACTGACATATCAGTAAGGGATAATGTACAGCGAGCCGGTCAATATTCTGAAATAAACCCAGACAGGGTGATGCAGGACTCAAAGCAGAGGCGTCTTGCATCGCCCTGAAGGGGTTTATTTCACAAACAATGACCTGTTCGTTGTACTATATATTATCCCACTTATTACACGGCTACTTACTAAGAAATCAATAATTTGACACAAAAATGGTCCTCCAGAGTCTGACATCAGAACTGCGTCCATAGCAACGGTCTGCTAAAAGGAAATAACAGACCGTTGAATACCGTAATTGACCAATCAGAATCGAGTATTCAACAAAGCCATGTATTAAATATGCACTGATACTCTTAACAGCAAAATAAGTAGTGTTAATTGCAGGTCAATCTCTGACCTGCTAAAAAAAACAATGACATAATTACAATAATTCCACTAACTGCCTTTCACTGTCATTGGAAACAGATGATTGTAACATTGACTGGCCAATTTCAGCTGTAAACAAGGTATTGATTTCCCCAGTGGACATTTAAAGAAAACATGACACTGTGCTCGCAGCTAAAGAGCTGTCATAACATATGTTTTCTGAACAGCACTGCAGAGACAAAGCACTAAACACACAGTCAAGCACAGCGAGCAAGAGTAGGAGAATAACGTTGACACAGCCACACATGTTCTGGTTGTTCTTATTATGCTAATGCAGATAAGAAAACTCACATTGAAATTTAAAAATGTCCTTACACTTGCACATTAATTAATTTTGACTCAAGTTTTTAAGTTTATGAAAATAGAATTCACTGCACTGCGTCGGCCTCCGCGTTCCTTAGTGCCGGCGGAGCAATGATTCAAAGCGAGTGACCTTTTTCACACCGTGATCTTGACAGTGGGATCCTGATTTATCATCAAACTGAATTCCATTTAGTGGTTGTTCTAATTCATCTCTGACTCCTTCTCTTCTCCATAATTGCACCGAGACATTTGCACACAAGTTAAAATGCCCCCTTAATTGTTTTTTATTTTATTCTAATCCTTGTTGTTGATTGATTTTTCTTTCTGTTGAGCTCAGACACTTTCAGGAGCAGAGTTTCTCTCAGCTAGTGTGGGTTTTGCATTGCACACAGTATGTGAACATGCATTTCACTACATGGTGTTCATAAGGCTGCACAGAGCCGGGGATCAGAGGGGCCTTGATGTTCAAGGGACAAGGCCGGCGAGTTGATGTCCCCCCGACTCCGGCACCATGACCAAAATACAAAAGCCGGACTTATTTGCATACGATGCATCCAAACATTCCTGCTTCTCCTCTTTTAAACGCAGGGATTTGGACTAATCATCCAGCAAGTATTGAGCGATTACATTTTCATCTAATGCTATGTAAGAGGGTCGAAAGATCAAGTGAACTAATGGATGACCTAATCATGGGGGATTGGCTGTATCGATTCAGATGGTCATATCCTCATTGTCTGTCAGGCCACTGAAGCTGGAGGCGGATACAATCCCTCACTGGCTGAAACCACCATATTCAAGAAACCCTCATTCAGATTACACTAATTTAGCCCATACCTCTCCAGTTCCCCTGGGGGTTAAAAAGATTACGGGGGAGGAATGGCAATCTTGCTGAGTTGCAGCTTAGAACTTGTCTTCCAGAGGGTTAGACTTCGAATAATTTAATGTAACAGGTTTTTATCATCCCTACTCCCTTTTTAGGTATTATATATTTTTCTCATATTTCCTCACAAGGAGATTCTGCAGCGCACACTACCTCTGCTTGCACCCTCCATATATAAATTGTCTTAATCCTCATTGATATACAGTGTGTTGAAAATGTTGTCATGCTTGCAGATGCAATTTTGCGCGCAAGCAAAATTATGACTTGGTGGTTGGTGACACTGGCTGCCAGCACTGCAGAGACCGTCATTCTTCAAGGACAATCTTCTGCATCTGTGCGATAATCAATGTTTCTGAAAGTTTATCATGAGCTGGTGGCATCTTCCATCAGCCAATATCGCATCTGCAAAGCGCATCTGGGAGTAAAGTGACATTCATTCTTTCTCGAAAAGATCGAGACAGAAAACCCTTAAAAGAGAAAAAAAAATATCTAGGTAAATACTTGAGATAGATAACAGACAAGTACAGAGGTCACTCGCAGCAATTTCCCTCCAGATGCGTCACAGCAGGTTCTGAAAGAGAAACGTCTCACTGCAGACAGACATGTTCATTCACCTCAGTTTGTGTCGACTGAGACGGCATCCTGATCCGAATCCTAATGACACACCAACTTGCTAGCATTCAGCGGTCTGTGTGTCACAGAGCCGTGGCAGCCCGGGCTGTGCTCTCAATTCACACTCAAATCTGCACCTACAAAATCTCTGCAAAAGGGAAATAAGGCTGTCAGAGGAGAACCTCCTCGTCAACACAACCATTATAATACACTGTAATAAACACCGCATAGGTGCGACTTTTGAAACCTCGGGTTAAAACTCCAAAATGCCTTTGGTCATTCTTTTTCCACTGACCAAAAATGTTTACAGCTCCACTAATTAAAAGTATTCTAAATCATAAATGACATGTAAGGTGAAGGGGGTTGCATAGTGTCAAATTCACACAATTATCACCCAGCCCACTTAAAGGTGAAATGTGTAAGATCTGGCCAGAATTTTTGTTTAAAATTTCAAGAAATGAACATTATCAACAGAGTGTGAAGAGGTTAAAGTGTTATCGTTATGTCAAAGACGTGGTCCGACCGTAACACCAAATTTTGCCAGACGGTATTTACTCATTTGTTGGTGAAAAGTAGGCAGAACTGGAAACAGCGTAGGTAGCGTTGTCAGCTTAAACTGCAGGGCCAATGTGGCAAGCGGGCTGACAACAGCAGTCCAGAAAGAGATTCCCAATCAAAAGGGAAGCGTCACAACATTTTCCTCAATGATATGAATTTGACCACAGCACCATAAGCAAAATGAAGCATGCTATCGAACATATGAGCTGTTCTGATCAGTGGAAGAGCAGAAGGCACGTTCTAATTTAGCCTTGAGATGGTCGTCTATGCCCATTGTGAGTTTTTACTATCTAGTTCTAACTATGAGCATTAAGCAAACAAGATGAAGGGCACACAAGTGGATTTTGCTGCAAGAGTAGAGAAGTTTCTATCAATGTTTTAATACAAAAAAAACTGGATTCCTTTTATCCATTGCAACTGCTGTAAGTCCAAGGTGACTACAGATGCCACCATCTGAGAAGGAGCTACAATTTCAAATCTACAGGGTACACAAAAGATAGACTTTGTGAGGAATTTCACAACTAAATATTTGCCTCTTAAGCCATTCTTGTGTGGGATCCTCTTCCAAAATTGTTCCTTGACATTAAGACACACAATCATTTAAAGAAACGTCTCATGGATGCATATTAGGGATGTTAATAATTAACCGTTTCACCTTTAACTAACATTAAGAATTTTAACCGATTAACGCTATCGGTTAAACGGTTAAAAGTCATTTTAAAAGCTGAACAAAAGTCAGAGGAGCGGCTTGTGACTTAAAGGAGAAAACCTGGTCCACTTTAACAGCCCACCTTAAGAGAGTCTGAGCCGGAGCAAGATACGGGAAGTTGGCTCGGGTCTTGAGCTCGCTTGAGCTGAGGAGTTGTAGGCTACAACTTTATTCACCGACAAATAAACTGTAAGCACACTGCTACACCTACGTTTACAGCGATAACGCCACCGACAACCCCGCACTCACCGCCGCCACACACACACGGTCTATCAGACACTCGCTAAAGTTACGCCGCGCTGACGCTGCTAACGTAACACAAACACACACACGGTGTGTCGGACACTCGCTATCGCTACGCCGGGAAGACGGAGTATCGTTACACATAGCTGACAACCTTCTAAACTAAACAAAATGATGCGGTGGAGACTTTTACTTGGAAAGAGGCTCCATGTGTCCGCGACACTACACGCAGCACGGTGGCTGCTACAGTAACCCTCCGGACGGGTGAACTGGGGACTCAGTTGTCTGTTTAGCACATACACTAGCTGGCGCACCGCTGCATGCGACACACTAATCTTGTCGGTTAACGGTTAATAATCGGTTAACGAGGGTCGGTTATCGGTTACATTTTTTTTTCAAAATTAGCATCCCTAATGCGTATCACATCGAATCTGTATTTATTTCTAGTTTACACATTTCTAGTTTATTTGTTGCACTTCGAGAGCCAGGGTTTTCAATTATGTTTTCCCTGAAAGGTGGCAAATGTTCCAAGCTTGTGACAGCAACCCTCGACTGCACATCACCCAGATGCTTTTCTTTCCATTTTGAAAAGAGGGAAAATAATGTCACCTTGTGTTATATACAATGAGAAAGAAAGGAAGAGCCAAACAGAGAGCAAGCACAAACAAGATAGAAATGAGGACAGGATGAGACATAGACGAGAAGCAGGAAGGGATAGTAAAAAGACAAAAAAGAGGCAAAGGCATTGGCTTTGTCATGACAGTCTCCTCTCCCATGGTGGGGAAGATGTGTGTTCACATGCTCCAGTAGTCAGACTGAAAAACCCGGGCCTGTTGCATTCACTCCAGCAGAGCAATAGCACTCATGGCTGCCTAGCTGGCAAAGAGCTTGTTATCCCCCCATCCCTTCATCTGCCTGCTCCTCTTCCTTCCACATCCCTTTTCCCACACCACAAGCATCTGCATTCTGTTTGCTTCAACGAGCCCCCGTGTTTCCTAGCCACCGTGTAACAAGGAAACAAGCAGCGCCTTTATATTCTTCCCGCAAGACACAGGTGAACACAAACAGCACGGCCAACAGCCCAGGTGGCGTTTGCGTCCTGATCCTGAAAATCAAATGCGGTCCTGTCAAGCCGAATCTGGCGCTCCTGTGGTGCCTGAACCGTCCTGCCGGTGACAGGAGTGAGTCCCCAATCTCAAGAAAAGGAAATGAACAGTGATAATCTAATGGACTCGATCAAGCAACAAGTGTCAAATGGGAATACACAGGCACGCATGAGGAGCCGGGCTGACTGAATACACTGGGTAATGAATGCCGGTGGAAAACTCAGGTCTTCGACTTCTTATCGGGCATATTTCAAATGTTTCTCATTAACTCCAGGAGTTTCTATTCTACCCATTAAATGTTCTTCCTGTCTTTGTGTGAATGGGATTGTATGAGCCAAGAACACTTGCTGAGTCAGTGGGTGGAAGGCGAGCAGAACGAAATACATTACACTTTTTTTTTCCCCCCTGAACACAGAAAGTGAATATAAAGTAAGGCATTGTTTTATGCACAAAGTAAAAATAGACTTTAGAGGGGGAGCAGATCGTGTTCAAAATGGGAAAACGAGGACAAATATTTGCTGTCAAGTGTGGAATGCCTCAATTTGTTAAAATGATGCTGCGTTAATGCATCCTCATAATGGAATAAACTTTCAGGAGTAACAGCGTAATTATAAAAGTACCTGTGTCGCCTGAGAATCAGGGATGAAACTACGGAAACTTTCCTTTGCAAATAGTTGATTTCCCTTGTGGCCACTGGTTTTAGATGAACACCTCGACGAAACAGCTACTGTCCAATTATAGCTTAGCAACTGTAACTACGTAGGCACGGCAGGCCTGTCATGGTTTGGATTTGTCCACTTGTTGGAGCAGTGTGCACGGGGCTGTAGTGAGAACGGTGCTCTGTATTTAAAGAGGTTTGAGTCTTATTTTAACCGTTCCCAAAGGCAAAATCACAAGAGCAGTTAGGAATGGATTAATCAGTGTGTTTGTCTGCTCTAATGTAAGCTGCAAAGGTAAGCATGTCTGGCTAACCTCCAAGGCCAAGGAGCATTTCTGAGCATTTTGTGGGGTATGCTAGATTACAAAAAACATAAAGCATGTCCACCGTCTACAAGCTGCTTGGTGCTAACAAGCTAACTATAACGTTAGCAGCTCTGCACTGCTCTTTATTGTATTTGGAAAAGTTTCAGAGATAGTGTTACATTCGCCAAACACATCAGTAATCAGGGTGTAAGAAAATATCGATAGTATCGCGATATTATGTTGTGCGATACTGTATTGATGCGGAGCTAACGTTAGAAATTAGCTAGCTAGCTAGCCATTTCAGCCGGCCAACTCAATGGTCGCCAACTAGAAATGAGAAACCTGCTTTTGTTTACTTCTGTCTAAAAACAAGGATCCATTTCTTCAAAAATTACTAACAATTTCTAGATTTAAAACTGCCATTGTTATTATTGTAAACTGCAGTGTTTCCCCAGGCCTCACCAGGCCCCAAAAATATATTTTTTAATGCCAAAAAATAACGCCATGTCCATCCAGAGTTTGCGTATTCATTCTGCAGCAGCGCCGTGAGTCCATGAACGCGGCAAGTGTCTGTGGTTAGTTCACATGTCTGTAATAACAGTAGGACAGTCGCGTGTCTGTTATCTAAACTGTTTAAGTCATTGTTGAATGAGTGAAGATAAAGTTGTGGGTACCAGTTACAAACGGCCTCGGTAGTGAACGACACGCTAACGTGCTGATGGATTGGGTGCTTTTGTGTTTTTAGCTGAGCTAGACCAGTGATTATTCAGTTAAAACAGATCAGTGATGCTGTTTTGGACTCTTTGTTCTCCGGCTAATATGTAATGTAGGCTGACTCCGTTTAAATCATTGCCTTTTAAATATTACATTGCTTGTCAGCAAACCGGTCATATGGTAACTTAAGAGGCAATTTGGCCTTGTGTTCTCTGAACTGTATATGCGCCGTGCAAGAACAAGAAGCTTGACAAGGCCTAGCAACAGTAACTAAGGGGGGGCGGCGTTAGCAAGCATGCTTTGTTTAGCCTCATACATTTAAATACTCAAGGGCTGTGAAATATCAAGAGCTTTATTTGTCACTTTGAAAATGACAACGAATCTGAATGTATGAGATTCTATGCACATAGAGACATAAAATGAGGAGGATGAGAAACGGTGATTAAATCCATTGTCGGAAAAATGGCTGCAATCAGTATATGAAACAACAATGAGCTCTGTTGATTATCAATGTGAGAAAAAAAGGCTTCACAAAATAACTGCTTTCTGTCCCACATTTCCCACTTTCACTTACTTTTTCTCCAACTTCTAACACTTTGATTTCTCATGTGAGGACAAACCACACGTTTGAAATGAGAAAAGTTCTCCAGTGGAGCAGCAGCAAAGCTCAGTCCAGAGTGGCACGACTTGATTGAGCCGATGGTGTGAGTGTCTGAAGCCCTGTAAGCCTTTTCTAGAAAGGCCCCAGTGGGCTTTCCATGGTTCAGGAGTGTGCCGGGGCCACGCCGGCTTCAGCTGACAGGGCCTCCCCACCCCCACCCCCTCCTCAGGTCCCGGCAGCTGCCAGGATGAAGAGAATACTCTGAGTGGACACACGGTGACAGGGGCTGATGTGGTCGTCCACGTCCGTCAGAGCTTTCATTTCCTACGCCGTGCCATTGATTCCCTGGCCGGGTGACATTAGTGACACTCTCTTTTAATCTGTTGCAAAGAGCTTGACCTGTGGAGCACGTCTCCTGAGGATGAGAACAAACTCCAAATGGAAACTATCACTTTCTTCCTGGCTGTTTCAGGGGAAACCTCCCCACAGCGACATGTCTGGATCTGGGGGTTGTTTTGCTTTCACAAAGACAGAATCCCAAGGGGGGCTATAAAAGCTGGGCTACCCGGAAAAGAGCAAAAGGGAGCAAATTGCAAAAGGGAGTGGGCTGAGATCAGTGATTAGTTATTAACGGGAAAAAACGTTGGACACCACGACTCTACAGGGAGGCGTTGGCATATATTTTCTCATGGATATTTGAAACCTGTGAGCGGCTTCAATTTGAGCTTTGAGACAAACGGTCGACGTCCTCCTCCGTGTGTTGTCAAAGCCGTTTGACATATTGTTTCAGGAGCGGGAACGGGAGGGTGTGCCGGTGTAGACACAAGCCTGCATTTGGCGAGCGAAATTAAAGGTCATTTTGAGAAAGTGAAAATTAATGTGAGCTATCAATTTCAGCCTTTAAAAAAAAAAA
The DNA here is from genome assembly GCA_916701645.2 of Sebastolobus alascanus. Classification (NCBI taxonomy): domain Eukaryota; kingdom Metazoa; phylum Chordata; class Actinopteri; order Perciformes; family Sebastidae; genus Sebastolobus; species Sebastolobus alascanus. The sequence goes on along the minus strand of CAKAOJ020000102.1, from coordinate 951,978 downwards.
AGTGACATATTTCAGCCTGACACATTTTAATTAGGCCATCAATAGTATGGCAACAGTGGCTAATGGTGCAGAAGACACAACCAGGATAAGTTGCCTTCACTTTAACTGTTGTGGACACATTTAAATGGCATTTGAAGCTCCGTGTTGACACAAACAGAGAGTGTTTCTGCAAAATAACTTGATTTATGCTGTCAATATGTGCTGATTCTGTTGGTACTATTAGTAAAAAATAGGGATGCACCGATCTGACTTTTTCAGTCCCGATACCGATAGCGATACATGGGCTTTGGGTATTGTCTGACACCGAGTACCGATTGTTTTGTGTTGTTAATTGATTTTCAATAATAAATATATATATATATTTGCATAAAGCAGCATATTTTTCCACTCCCATGTTGATAAGAGTATTAAATACTTGACAAATCTCCCTTTAAGGTACATTTTGAACAAGTAAAAAAGGTGCGATTAATTTGCCATTAATCATGATTAATCATGGACAATCATGTGACTAATCGCGATTAAATACATTAATCGGTTGACAGCCCTAGTAAAAAATAAAAAGCATATTAATACACCTATGGCCTCATAATATATCAATATCAATAATGATTTGCAACATAATCTGTAGTCTTTGTGGGAGCAAATTGGGCCATCTGCATTGATATAGGATATACGTGATTTAATTACGTGTTTTTTTTCTAGAAAAGCAAAACAATCTTCCACAGGCAGGTTTTGGTTTTCCAAAAGGAGGAACCTTCTTCATTAGCGACACACTCTTTAAACTGTTCCTGCTTTTGTCACCCCTCTCCCTCCCTCCTCTGCCCAGAGAATAAATAAGATAAGGGATGGCAATGAACGCATCCATCATTCAAAGTGGAAAAGGGTAATTTAGCTTGGCCCTCCTGACAGCTTTACAACTTTGCACGCTATTCTATTTTAATTGGCAATCATGAATTAACTGAATGAAAGCCCTGTTCACTGCCGATGTCTTTCTCATTGCAGCTTTTAATTGGGTTGACTTGATGAGTTCCTGAGATAAAACCAGACAATATATTCTCATGATTGGCAACTCGTTTGTTGCCATATAATTAGGCCGCAGACAAATCAAGCACACGACTGTTTCCTCCTCAGCCGGGCCTCATCCTTTCATCACACACAGATTGAAAGAGTGCTACCGACAGTACAGTGAAGTGTTACGTATGACATGATGGATATTTGGAGCAGGATTCGGACAGGCGCGTAGCTTGACACTGTAATCTGTCATTGTTCTGTCATGTATCCATTTGTCTCAAGCAATTATTGATCCTCCAGAAAAGAGGTCACCTGCTCAAACTGTCACATATCTGTTTTCCCACCCAAGCGTGATCAGAATTTTACAGAAAAAGGGAATAATCAAATGCTGTAATAATATGATTTGAATAATATGCAAGTCCGCTCCAATAGAGCTAATTCTTTTTTTTTTATCCTTTCGCTGCTGGTTCTTAATGATTAAAACAATCCCTGAGGCTCCTCAGACTCACCCTACACTTTTACATATAAGGTCAAATGTTCAAAGCTTTCCTCCATTCTCCCTCCACTTTAAAAATAGGGGAAAAATGGAATTAAACTTTAATGGGCTGATGAATAAATATTTTGTGTCTCCAGGACTCAGCACTTTCTCCCATTCCTGCAGCTGGCTTAATTAACTCTTCCTCAAGCCTTTTATAAATTAACACATCTCTTTCTGTATCCTTCGACATTGTTTTTCTTCTTCTTCTACTTCTTTTTTTTTTTTTCCCGGTCAAAATTTGTTAGACAGCTTTTTTTGTGCAATAATATGCCACATGGAGGGATGCATAATTATTCGACCTTATAGTCACTGTTTTAACTTACAGTGCAGATTTTTCCCCCTTCAGATGTAAGTCAGACCGGTTGCTTGAGGCTAGAGCGCACTAGGATGTTTTTGTACTCGCCAAATAGTATGCGAATCACTTGAGAATAGACTTTTATTTCTGATATTCAGAGTTATCCTCACGCGGCAGATGGTTTGTTACACAGAACCATCTGAGAAGCCGTCGTTGGAAACTGTTTGGAAAAAGACAGGCACTTAAAATAAATACTTGGCAGGTGATCTGTCAATCAAACTTTTGCCGAAGCCAGTCAGGAGAAGAGTGAAAGCATTGCCTTCAGTGCCGTTCTTTGCTCTTCTTTCGATGAAAAAGTACTCTCCGGTTCTGATATAACTAATGCTATTGCAGCATCTAAGCTACCTCTTTAAGAGCCGCCATTGTTGTTTTGAATGAACAGTCGCCTCTCCGTGTCGTCTCACACAACTAAACCACCACCGTAGCTCAGTAGCTCCTCACAGGACGCTGATTGGTCCGAGCCACTGTGGTTCCAGCCCGTTCTCATTACCAGAGTGTCAAATACCAAGGCTTTGTCACGGACGTCAGCGTGTGATACCACCGTAAAAGGCACCCTTTAGCATCAGTGTTCCACTAACTACAGTGTAAACCCATCCACGGCAATAGTAAACGCTCCAAGAAAGTGCGCCGGGGAGTATTATTTAACCTCCTTCACAAGCTAGTATGACATGGTTGGTACCGGTGGATTCTTTAGGTTTTCTAGTTTCATATGATACCAGTAACTTCATTCTAGCTTTAAAACTGAGCCCGCTACAACCTCCAGAAGATCGTTTGTGTTAATGCGTTAAAGAAATTAGTGGCGTTAAAACAAATTTGTGTTAACGCGTTATTATCGCGTTAACTTTGACAGCCCTAATTATAGGCCATGGGGTTTGCTGCCTGGGTTTGACTTTTTCCCTTCAAAATGTAATTCCTGACTGTCCTGGCTGAATCTGTGCTATTTGGGCTGCCTGCAGAAGACATTTCTGCTCAGTCATTTTGGGGACTTTATCCTGAATTACTCCCACTGTCAGTCAGAGTGCAGCTCCTCTTCCTGGCTCATATTGTTTATTTTTTGCTCTGGCCTATGCTCGCCCCTCAGATTCTGCCCCGTCACATCTGCCGACAAGTGATAAATGTGACGTTACTCCATCAGAGGATCATTAAATGTCCTGCCGTGACAGCGGAACGTGATGGCAGAAAGTCAATGGAGTCGGGGAGGGGTTGTGCGAGAGGAGGAATCGCCTGGTGGAAAAGCCTGCTGGGAAGGATCAATGGCTCATCTAACACCCACATGCCTACTCCTGAACCAGGCAAGACTACTCACACCACTCACACACTCCCCGCCTGGCAATGAGGTTGTCCAGCTGCTCAGAATGAGTGTGCACAGTCAGATGCAACCACTTGTGGTGATTTGTTGATGTATTACAAGCAAGGGTTGGTGACAAAGTGAGGAAAGTCTACTTTGCACTCTCATATACTTATATGCTGTGTTGTCTATTTAAAGTTAGCTGTGTGGTTTGGTGAGGCAAAACAGCGGATTACAGTGAAAAATCAAAAGGAAACAGAGACAGTAGAGAGGAAGTGGCTTGACCAGAAGACACTGGACAGTCCAGGCTTTAGATCTTGTGCTTCTTTCATCCATCTGGTCTCCTTTCATATAAAGCTATACTGTGTGAATTTTACCACCATCATATGGACTGTGAGTATTGGATTTAAAAGTTTTCAAACACCTCTGGCTACCATATGGAGCCTCCAACATGCCTTGTGTCTGTGTGAAGGAAATCTCACTCACACACTTTCTCTAATACTGCTATTTCTAACTATTTAGTTGCACAATACAAGGGAGCCAACAATGTTGTCACCCTGTGAGCAACCATGAGCTAAAGCTGTATTTATCTCACAGAACTTGGCTCAGTGGTAGAATGAACCTCCTTTCTTTAGTTAAAGATGCAGCTGGGTTCAAGGACAGTCGCTGTGAGATATACTTTTGTTTAAAAAAAATATATAATAAAGCAGAAAATACAGGAACTCCACACTATTACTCTTCTCACACATTTTCTTTGCGCAGTTGTATAGCTACTGTACAGCAAGATGCAAAATGACTTTTCAAATAGAATTCAAATCTATAAACTTGTATTCATGTTTGACCTTTTCAACAACGACATTAAATCATTCTTATCGGTTAATGTCTTCTACTACAAGAATCATCTTTCAAAGACAAGATCGCAGGATATTTGTCTTCTCCTCTGTCATGCTCCTGTATTCAATGCAGTGAGACAGTAAAGAAGACAATAGATACAGTAAAGGAATAGCTCGACAATTTTTGAAACAGGCAAAACGACGGTGGGGGCGATGGGCAAGTAATGTAATCCTGAACACCATGTTACACCTGTAACACCAACTACCACGGGACGCTTAGCATACAGACATGAGAGTGGTATCAATTTTCTCATCTAAGTCTTGGCAAGAAATCGAATATGTGTATTTCCCAAAATATTGACTGATTTCTCTTTAATAACTAAGGCAAATTGGACACACAGCTCATTTTATTATATAGTTTATTGGGGTGTTGCGAGATGAGATGAATGGCAGTACATTAATTAACATTTAATTATGGAGAAAAGATAAACAGACTTCAGGTTTCTGTGTTGGTACATGTAGACATAACAACTTATTTAATAAGCAGTGAAGATTTCAAGCAACCCACGTTTCATTCATCCAGCAGTGTATATCATCATTGTTACCATGGAATCGCACATAGGACAGAGAAGACAATGCTCATTGAAAATAGCACCGTTTTTTCATGTGGTAATAGTCTAGGCTATTGAAACAGTAATGTAGCTTCGCCTCAAGGAGTGCAAACAGCCAGACAGGCAGAGGAACAATAGGGATTCATCAAGCAGCAGCCTCCAAAGCCCCGGATCGTGACAGAGTTAAATGAATTGGTCTATCAGTGAGACACCTGAGAGACAGTCTTTGGGAGTCTGTCAAGATAAACTCTTAAGGATCTTGCGGAGGGTGCATTGCAGCAAGGTCATCGTCACATTGCATCAAACAGGGCGCTGGGAGGAGAGCTTTTGTTCTCCTGTCTGAAGTCCCATTTGCCAGAGGTAACAATTAAGACTCATCTGTCAGCGCACGCTAATGTGTTCATTCCTGATTCCACACTGGAAGACTTCACTTGCTCATTTGTGGTTTCATGGCCATCATTAAAGTCCAAGGTGTTCCAGGCAAATGTTGCTCCCAGATTGCAGCAAAGTCTGTCGTTTGGAGCTGTTTTTAAATAGCTATAATATTGTTTAAGGTAGGGGTCTGCTGCCTTTGAGGCTTGGACTTCTTTTTACAGCTTGAAATGATCATGTGGTGAAACCTGAGTTAAAGGTGCATTTCAGTGTCACACGAGTTTGGCACCAACCAATCTCCCGGTCTCCCCGCTGTCCCTGGGTCGCCCACTCGGTTACAGTGAGCTTTATCAGATGTGACAGCTTGGGACCAATAAAGTGGAGGTCTTTAACAAGTGTTCTTTTAGTTGAATTTGTACAGAGGGCGAATGGAAGATTGTATCTCCCCATCTTGAAGCAATTTCTTTCTCAGATTCCTGCGTTGTTTGATGTTTTTATCAAAGCCGAAGGTCAAAGTTGGCCTTCCAGGGTTATCACAAAGTTAACTTTACAGGCATTTTATTGCTACAGAAAGAAACTGTGATTAAATGGCAGCCCTGTGTAAACAAAATTATGATGCAAGTGTCACACAAGCCAAGGAATATAATAGCAATGTATACTTGAATCCAAGCATATTTCAAGCAGTAATGAAGTTGCACTTGAATGAGAGGGAGCTGTTTGTGATTCAGGCGTTGGGGAATAACAGACTGCGAGTCAATTCCAGCAGGTCCGCTGGAGAGTGTGGCGGCGAGATAAAAGCTAGGCGACATTGTTTAAGTCTTGATCCTGATGCAGCACTCCTCTGCTTGCACATTTACGATGTAGAAATCAGCCTCATCCATTGTCCTCTTAGCCCCACCGCGCAAATGCGCAGAGAATCCAAACATTTTCCCCCATCTCAAGATTACACTTTGCTTGTTTTCTTGCCCTGCTTCTCCACCCCTCCTCTTTGAAACTCTTTCATTTCACAAACATCTGTTGGCAAAGGGGAATCCCTAATCTCTCAAGGGCTTTCTTTCAAATTTCATTATTGAGACTGAATGCAGATTTGAGTTACTGCAGATGCTGCCGTGTTTTATAATATTTTTTTCATTCTTCACTCTATTTTAATGGATTTATGAAAAAAAAATAATCTAATGCCCACCATACACTAAATTACAAAGGTTTCGATTCTGCAGTCACAAACAGATTCTGATAGCTTCTGTATTAATGTCACTTGATAGTTGTCTGCTCAGGCTGCCTGTCATCCACCATCATTTGTTTGTTAGAGGAATGCATGTGTTCAATAAGGTTTAAAGGAATAGTTTGACATTTGGGAAATACACATATTTGTTTTTTCTGCAGAGAGTTAGAAGAAAAGATCAATACCACTCTCATGTTTGTGCACTAGATATGAAGCAGGTGCCGATTAGCTTGGCTTAGCATAAAGACTGAAAGCAGGGGGAAACAGCCCATTCCTGCTGGTGACCACAATGTGTCATTTTTACATTTCAGGTTTTGAAGGCATTAAACACACAAGATACAAAGTGTTAAATAGTGAGCTTTAGTGAGCTCTGTTAAGGTCTTAGCACACCGAGTCCGTAGTTTAAAAATAAACACGACCTCACGTTGTGTAAATCACGTTTACACATCGATTACGAAAAAACAGGTTTGATTTTCTGCAGAACTGGGTGAAAGTTATCTGGATATTCTTCACTACAAGAGACAAGTAGTCATGTAAGCCAATGTTAATATTGAAATATTATATGATTATACACACTTTATCTTAAGAAAACTAACTTTTAATTTAAATAGCTGTTACACCAGAACGTAGAAAACTCCACAGTCCAAGGACAGTTTCTTGCATGACAAACCTTCCAACGAGCCTTTTTAACACTGATCTCTTTAAGCCTGAGTTTAAATGGAAAGTATGAAGTCTCTGAATTGACAATCAGTGCTAAAGAATGAAAGAAAAAGTATTTGAACTTTAATCAAATCAAAACAGCTCTCTTCTATGCTTGTGTTATTAGTTTTGAACCTGTATAGTCCAAAGCAAAGCCCTTTATCATCATTTATTGTAATTTTCTATTCATTTTTTAAGGAATCCGCTCAAGGCTTTACATCTTGATGAAATCACCGCTTTGAGTATTAGTGGTTTTACTATTCTATCTTTCGGAAATACAGTAGTTATTCGTGTTACCGTACTGGACTGTCCTAGACAATGTGAAAGACACATTTCAATGTTTAAATGGACTTATATTCCCATTAATTCTCCATGCAAAACTATCAGACTTTCTATTAAAAAAAAAGTGAAAGCCTCACTGCCTTCACTGGCCGCCTCATCGACTGCAACACGGAAACTTTTGACAAGAGAAGGCAGCTTCAGCCTGTGTAGACCTCACACTCTCCCTTTGGGACTGAATAAAGCTATGGCCTCCCTCCCATATCAACTGCATCGCCTGGACTGGGAACATAATCGGGAAGCAGAATAGAGAGACTGGAAGGATGAAGTCCAAATGGGGGTAGGCAGTTATAATGGAGTCTCATGACATTTTGAGTAAAGTGACTTGATGAATTAGTACATTAAAAGAACATTTTAGCTTCTTCTTCCATTTTTGCACAACTAAATTATGGGGATTATTTTTTTAAGTATCTGTTGATGTAAAGCATAAAAAAAAATCCTGTGCCAGGATGTTTGAATATGTAAAATCATTTTCAAACACAAAACCACACCAGAGGAAATAATTTACTGCCAGGAAACATTTGAAAAATCTGAAAAATTAGCCATTTTGACATCACACAGCTTTGAGAAACATGCTGATGCTATTTATGTGCTGTAGAATGATTGAAAAAACTAACAAACAAGTTTCCTGTTCATTTGTGTTGATTTGTTCATCTTCCAGCTCTGGACGCATTTCCAATGCAATAAGCAGATTCCAAGAATGCAACCCGCTCATGCCAAGATGGTAACACTTCAGATTCTAATATCAGCCTTGAATTAATTTGCTTCTTTCATCTGACAGGACCCATTGTGCCTTCTGTTAATGACTGAGACTGACAGCAGAAGCTCTCTCACCCACACAAATAATAATATTATAAAAAAAAAAGCCTAACAATAGCAGCAGCAGCGGCTGGAAAATAGCACAACACCTTATTAGGTGAAGTCAAACATGAGAAGTTCTATTTCCAAGGTGCTTTTCAATATATAATACAACCGGCTCAGTGTGAAGTGAAGGTTTTTTAGCAGCCTGACACTAAACAGGAGGATGCCAGCCATTCAAATAATTTACAGTCAGTATGTTGCCCCGCTGTCCCAGGACAGAAAGAACCGATCTTTCTGAAAGATGCAAAGAGAAAACCTGAGACTGTGCAGTCACAAGGACATGAAGTCAGCTGCTTCACAGACAATGAACGGATTGCTGAGTTTGTCGAGCCACAAAGATGTTAGCTTCAGGTATAAAAACAATTATTTAAACTTCATCTGGGCCTCATGAAAAACATCCACCCCCCTCCATTCACCTTCATGGCCAAGTACGATGTGATGACTCTATTCTACCCAGATTACCAAAAGCTTATAAGTCATTTTTGTTTATGTTGATTAAGTCTAGTTTAGCATTACCTAAATTACTTTACACTTATGCATAACCAGCACTCAACAACGCCTGAGCTGGTGTAAGGTACTACGTTTTGAAATTGATTTTCCAACAATCAAACTTGCTGGTTTTAATGGAGGATGTCTAACTTTGGATCAAGATATTTAAAATTAGCTTTAAGGATTGTTGTTATACTACTAATACATTATCGCAAATGATACCACAGGTACAGTAGCGGTTTAAACTGCAGGACATGGAAACTCCTTAACATTAAATGTGTTTGAAAGATATATTTTAATCATGAATATCAATTTCAAAGGTCTCGGCTACACCCAGTGGGCCACCTCCGGGTCTGAAAAGTGATGCAAATGCAGAAGTGCTTTAAACTTGCATTCTTTCTAACAGCCAGCAGGGGGCGACTCCTCTGGTTGCAAAAAGAAGTCGGATTGCATAGAAGTCTATGAGAAAATGAGCCTACTTCTCACTTGATTTATTACCTCAGTAAACATTGTAAAAATTAGTTTATGGTCTCAATCGCTATTTTCAAGTCTTCTTCAATACAGCATGATGTTCATTTAGTAAATTATGGTCCCATTTAGAGTCAAATAGACCATAAAGCAGGGTATGCTTTAGGGCGTGGCTACTTTGTGATTGACAGGTCGCTACCAGAACACTGAACAGATGATTGTATTTATCCAACATGGATGAAGAGGTCTCTGATCAGTGGAAGACTCTTTTCGCACCTATTGTTTTTACCTCAGGGTCATAATCAGCTGTAATAATAACAATAATCCACAGTGCTACAGCTTCCAAAACATCTAGCAGTGCTTTAGCAACACAAACCACATTTTTGTGACTAGCAACAAAAACTAAACCGACTAAAAACATTCCCCTGCTTGTGATTAGTTCATTGATAATCAGCAGGTGTTTTCCACAGAACATGAGCAGACTGAAAATGGCTTTATGATGAATCCTTGAAGCCATGGGCAGACTAGTCAATCACTATAGAGCAAAAGTCAACATAATATGTGAAAAAATATATATATATTTTCTTTGTGCTTGACCTGAAAGTCCGTCTGGAGGAGGAGGGCAACAACGGCTGTGCAAGTTGCTGAGTGCAGCCCTGAGTTGGAAAGTCCATGTACCTACTATGAGCTTTGGGTGCTTTATTTCTTCATTTAAAGGTGCAAGATTGGGAGCATTTCTATTGCCTCCACATGGCTCTCAACATGGTGACAACTGAGCCGGTGCTAACAGCGCCAACATTGAAAACAACGGCAACAGTGCTGACCGTGTTAACCTGAGGGGGAACCGAAGGGTGGGTGTTATGCTTCCACAATGACGCCGTCAGCCGGGACGGCGTTATCAGCTGTAACCGCCGTATTAGAGCATTGTAGAGCGGCGGCCGTTAGCTAGCCAGTAGCATGATAACATGCATGATCATCCACTAAAAGCATGCACGGCTGGCCCAGCGATGTCAACAAAGCACAGAGAAGCTCTGAATACAACACACACAGAGGGAGAGTAATGTCTACCTGCTCAGGTAGACATTACTCCACTATATATTTACATAAATAGTTGTTTGATGCTTGTTAATGCTCTGGATATCGTATATAGTAGAACCTTTAAGAGCAGACTGATATAAAGTTGTTGAAGTTTAGTAATGAAATACAGGTAGAACCCTACATGAGGAGACTACAAAAACAGTTTCAAAATCCCTGCAAGGAAAAAACATTTATCCTCTTTTACTGAAAACTCACACGGCTCTTAGATAGTTTTAATGAAATGCATATCTCTCATCACATTATTATTATAGTAATTTTATTAAAATTTTAATTTGCTGGGCTGTGCGTGTGCTAAAAATAATAATTACCGAATGGTTTCATGAAGTGAGTTTTGTTGTCCTTGTCTCACATTCATAAATGGCTTCACTCTCAAATTGATTTCGCACAGAATAATAAGAAGAGTTGTTCAAAGAAGTTTATCCTCTTCTGATTTTTGATAGCTTTTCAACTCTTTCCTTATCTTTTTAAGCTGATATCATGTTTATGTTGTTTTAATGTGGTTTGATTTGATCTTAAAAGTAGCACCACAGTTCCACACACTTCGACAAGTACATCCATGTTGTAAATGTACTTCTTTATTTACCATTTACATTGATTGTGTGTACTAAAAACACAACTTTGTAAAAACAGTTACAAATCTGCAATATCTACAATGAGCACATGGCTGGTAATGACAAGAAAACATGCTCACCTAAACTTTATTTTGCAGTGCTGAGCTGCATCTCAAATTAATCTTCAGGTTCCCAGCTTTCAGATGATGTACTCCGCTTCTATGTGACATCTACTGTTGACTTTTTATCTACCTCTGAACATCCCCTGTCCCCCACCACTACCCCTCTAAAAAAAAAAAGGGTGGAATGGTAAGGGGTTAAACATCATTATCATTATTAGTGTAGCTAAAAGCATCGCTTTTATTAAAATATATTACTTGTTCATAATGATAATTTAGCACAAATCACATTTTCTGGATGCCTGGATGCAGAATGTAAAGCACGGTGCAGAAAACAAACACTGGCTCTTGTATATATTTTGATTTCAAAAGCAAAGAACACAATTAGGTTTGATATCCCCTACAATATATATATATAAATGCAAGTGCTGACTTATAATTAGCCGCTGTGCAGCCGTCCACAGTGGTAGCATGCAGCTGCTCAGCACAAGCCCAAACACAATGGAGAGGGTGTGTATTTACTGTATTCTTCCGAGCAGTGGACCATGGCTGTGCTCATTATACAGTGTCATGCTGTTGATGCCATCATTGTAACCAGGGAAAGGCAGGAGCAGGGGGGGGTGTCGCCTCTTCGTGCTGCGCTAATTCCACTTGTGCGCGTCAATGTGCTGGTCGGCTCAATTGAAGGAACATTGCATTGATTTATGCTATGTGTATCTTATGGTCAATTGCGAGGACGTTGAGGTAATTGGTGGCCATTCAACAGAAAACAACCCAGCTGGGTGGCCTATCCGGCCCCAGAAAGAGGAGAAAAAAAGTCATAACAAGAAGTAATTGCTTGTAGTTTAAATTGGCTCTGCATAAAGTACAGCCAAAGTTATCTCAACAGTGTCTCATCACCACAGATTCTCCCTGTAAAGAGGGAAAAAAAAAAATCACACTTTGGTATGGAAATGAAAAACAAAATTACAGTCAAAAGGGAGGAATTCATCTCCTAAGGGGCGGGTTTGGGCGGAGGGCTCGGGACAGGGGTGAGGCTGCCAAGGAGTTTAACCCCTCTCCAATTAGCTGTGAAAGTCCTTTGATTTTAATGCAGCGCTACAGACCGGCAGTACAGTACATGTCCCTCAACCCTCATTATTCCACAGCCTAATTTTCTGACATAGCTCGCGGTATCTCCCCAGATGTAACGCTGCTGTTAATTACCGCTGCAGAGCCGGAGATGAGCAGTGTGAAGGACGGAGGAGTGAGTGAGAGGGCTGGAGAGCGGCGGGAGTGAGGAGTCTGGAGGAGCAACTGGACTCTGGTTTTATTGAATCTGTGGTATGAATCTGTGAAAATGTATCGGCGTGCAAATCATCCAAACACCACCGAAGGAACTTGTGCAGTGGGAAAGTATGCTAATAAGGGCTGTGTTCCCAAAATAAGAGCACATAACTTAGAAGGTATTTCTTGTTCTACATTAACGGTCATTGGGGAGAGCGTCTCGTCTGACTGCTGCCTAAAGGATGAGCCGACTGTGCACCTGAAGTCAGGAAATATACTTCTTATTGTTAACTGACACCTTACATGACATCAAAGTGCTCAAAACAACGCAGCGCGGTGACTCCCAGAGAAATCCTGAACTCCAATCTTGTGATTCTATCAAGGTGACATTGCTTGGAAAAAAAGAATTTCCATCTTCGTCTCCGCTGTGCGGTAAAGTCCTTTGTGACAGCGACTAGTGATCCAAGCACTCTTCTTGTGCAGCTATGATGTACAAGAGCACTGCTAAGAGGCAAAACACGGGAGTTTCATTATTTAAATCATGGGAATGAATAGACAACGTAAGAGGGCAGGGCGAGGGGATGTCTGGCCCAAAGTTACTGAAAAGCTCATGAAATAAAAAACACCACAAAAAGCATTCTTTCCCACACTTTCTCTCTCTCACATCCCCACTTCATAGAAGTGCCAAGTGCAGCTATTCTAGACCCGTCTAATAGACCATTACTCTATGCAATTAGGGCCAACTTCAGTGGAGAACACTTTTCTGATAAGTGCATTGTTATGGGCTTATTACAGGATTTTATTTTATTATAATAACAATGTAATTGAAGATAGTTGCGCTGGAGTTCATGCCATTATTTTGTAATTACAAAGGTCATTAAAATAGCAAGATAACTTTGAGGAGCATTATGCAAAAAGCCTGGAAGTAATAATGACCTACAGTATATTCTGGGATCTATAACACTGTCTACTTTTTACAGTTTTTATTTATTTTTTTAAATGAGAAGGAAAATAAACATCTTGGCCCAGTATAATTCTATAAAATATGACCTGTATAGGCCGTCACAGTCATGGTGTGTTTCCTCTCAGTTCTCTTTACACTCTCAGCTCTGTTTTCTTGCATTATGAATCTAAATGGATATTTCTGGCATCAAACAGTTTAATTATTCCCTATTCTCTCTGGTGCGTTTGTGTGTAGAATAACTTCCTAATGATATATGACACAGTGCTGTGGTTGGGAGAGAATATATAAGCCTGCAACAATATAAAACTACTGTGCATCATCATCAACACAGTGTTTATTTTAAGCTTCTTATAATGATTTTCTTACTGACCTGTGATGCCGGGATCAGACTACACAATATTTCTGTTTGAGATGATCGCTGTGTCAGATTAGGCAATCATAAGAGTCATAAATTCTTGAAGTAAATTGCCCGGGAGACATGGCAGACTACTCGTTGGATCACAACCTATTGCATCTTGTCGTCTTTAGGTGACTAAATCTCAGAGAACTTTTCGACTACTTACTATACGAGTTGTCGTGCCAGAATATGCTAATAAAATCATAAAATCCCCCCTAAAAAACTCACAATGCTCTCAGTAAACAGCAAGCCATGATGACGATGATATGGTGAACAGAATTTTAATTTTTCTTATTTAAAGTCTGGGTAAAGTAAAAATAAATATGTGTTCTGAGTTTGTCACACACATACAGTAGATAGATAGATAGATAGATAGATAGATGCACATGAAATTGCCAAGTATATAAAATAAATTACGTTCCCAAATCGTGAAAAAACTATTATGTAAGGAAATGTAAGTAAGAAAAAAACAGTATAGCCACGCTTTGTGTATATAGGAGAATCCATTTGAGATTCATTCAAAGCTAGAGGCAGCAGTAAAGGATTGTCAAGTGTCTCAAAGGAGAATACCACAAAATACACGATTTCAATGGGTCATCCTTGAAGCAGATTTATCGAAATCTCAGTAAAACTTACTGTGTCGAAAATATCCATCTATAAAAGCTTTTATTTTCACAAGGTGCAAATGGGTCAAGAGGTCATTGCCTCTCCTCCAGATGAACAACAAGCGTGTGACCTTCAAGTTTTTGTCCTCTCTAACCTAAGGCCACAGTGCCTCGCCTGATAACTAGGAAAGCTATGTAGCAGTTGCAGTAGGAATACCACACATGACTTTATAATATATTATTGTCAGGGTCTTGCTACCAGAGCTATTAAAATTATACATTCATTAAGCCAACTGCCCATTATGGCCAGCCTGCACATGTAAAGGTTTTGAAGGCTAAACTGGACGTGAAGAAGGTAAAGCCTGTAAATGTACACGTGGGCGTGTGAGCAATAGAAAAAGGTGAGCTCGCAGTGGCAAGGTTACCAGTTTCCAATATCTATGAGAGGCCTGTCCATTTATGTGATATTGAGTTTTCACCGCGAGGCCCATTTGGGTCCTGTTCCACTGCTCATTTTATCTGATTTACTAGGCTGTGTGTGTGCTATGGCATCTATTCATCTGTGTTTAACATCTCCAGGGCCACGGGTTCACCAGCCTCCCCATGTTCCCACTGGAGCTTATTAACCGTTGTCGCTAACGGGAGCACTCCTAGTTAATTACATAAATGGATATGTACACGCCAAAATGTAGCACATCCTGGTTTTATCTCCTAAATCATTTCACATAAATCTGACTCAATGTCCCCCAAGCAATGGCTCCCAACGATGATTGCATAGTTCACTCCTGCTTCTTTCAGGTTATTTTCTCAGATTGGACTCCCTCTCGAAGCTCACATGCTGTGTTATATTGAGCAATGAAACATTATCAGACAAGTCCAAAATACAAATGAATACATCAATAAATAATACTGTTAAATAACTAAAATGCAGTGTAAAAAGAAATATAAAGCTTTACACTTTTCCTTCAACCACCAAGTTGGTAAAAAAAAGATTATTTTTTCCCTTAATCACCTATCAGCTGATAAAGTAAATAAAAAATATCTTATTTCACTCTTCTATTTATTTTTTACTTTTTTTTTTATATTCGTACATAAAAATGTTATTAATAAGACCTTTAGTATTAGATTTCAATATCTGTCAATAGATCCCACTAAATGCTACACTGCTTCTTTAAGTCTAAGGTGGATTTAGGTGAGGTACATATTAACAAACGTTGATCCTACAGTACTTATGTCATTTAAACTGCCCAGTGCATTTTCCCTCCATTTGCTCTACAGGCGTTTGGTAAATGGAAAGGCTTAGATAAAACCAACATTTCATAGACAGAGCTTGATTGCTTTCTGAAGCCGCCTGATGCAACCTGCTTTACAGTACAAACAATGAAGAGGTGAAAAGACGGATGGGTGGACTCGCACTGAGCAGGCTGCGTTTACTTCAGCCGTAAATCATTGATTTTAGAAGCTGATCCATAACAGAAAATGAAAACTTTTAGAGGCAAGGCATCTCACCTGAAGCACAAACACATTTTAATGCAGTGAATTATGTTAGAATAGATGTGTTTATCTGCTTACCACTGCATTTGGCTTAGATATCTACAGGGACTTATCTAAAGCCCATAGCAGCATGCAAAGTGACCAATAGTGAGACAGTTATTAATATTTCCTTTTATGTTCAAGACAAGAAAAGTCCCACTTCCCTCTTACCCTCACATAATGAAATGCACAACCCGATGAAATAATCAAAATTATTATAAATATGCTGACAAAAGCCTTTGATGCTTAATAATATATGTTGCTAAAAAGTATAAATAGAAGTCACAAGAGATGGCATTGTGAAGCAACTTCTCTAATTTCACTAAAAGTCTCACTTGCTTTCGAGGTAAGAGACGGAGAGGGAGCTAAAAATATCTGTATTTGATGTTAATGCCAAAGGAAATATGTGCAGTTTTAAGAAAAAAATACAAACATACTTTCTATGAGCTTAAAATTTCCAGACACAGAAGGTTGAATTTGAGGAGTTTTGTTTGACATATTGTTCATGCGTGATAATTCCTATTAATTTCAGGTGAACAAGAAGAGAGGCTTTTTTACCAAATCAAAGCTTTTAATTGGCATACTGCTGGGCCTGTGTAGGTTTTCAAAGTTCACTCTTTCTAACCTTGTAGGCAAAAATCAATTATTTCCTTTCAGCCCTGAGGTGCTTAACACGTCCTGCACCTCCCCGTAATCAGCAGCTGCATCTGACTGGTTTTCATAACCGAAAAATGCCAAATAAACTGAGCGAACCCTATGCATTTAACAAGTAGCCAAGGCTGAGACCCACCAAGGACCGAGTGGGTGGGAGGGTGGAAAGGATGGAAAACAAACGCAGCTGTTTGTGACCAAGGATTCATCTCAGAAGTCGTGGTAAATTCATTTGGGAAGGAATTGGTTATACTTGATGTTCAAGGTCCTTTTTCTTTCTTAGCAAGACAAAAACCGGAAAGAAAATGCATGAATATGAGGAAGAAGTTATTAGACAGGCGACGACCAGCTGATGTTCGTGCCCCGCTCCGTTTCACTCGTTATGTCAGACTGCAGGGTTACTCATGCAGAAGACCTTCCTGTCTTAGTCACTTTAGGCCTCACCGGCTCAACCATTAATATAATATAATATTAATTTAACATTAATATTAAAATGCACAATAAACTGTATCAGCCGAGATATCATATCACCCCATGGTGGTTGAATTAAAGCACCTCGTGCTCATCTCGCATTCTGCTCTCACTCGCTATCATGTACAAAGGCGGCGCCGTCATTCATCACGTCAAATGCGGTGCAAACTTTCAAGCAGGTGCAAAGAGTTTACTGACGGCTGTGAGGAAACAGGTTCAGAGAGTTAAATACAGTTCATGGTGGTGAGAACAAAGAGCGTCGAGGAGGGTTTAAATACAACACACACGCACGCACACAGCAATAGGTAAGCAAAAATAGCTGCCTTCTCGCAGAGCTGTTGTTCAATATTCAGAGTTACTTGATGCTTTCCACCTCAAAGAACACATCTATTTATTATTTTATATGCAGAGAGGAAGGTAAATTGAACCCACACATGAATGTGTCCAAGCTCAGAACAATATAAGCACGAGATTTTCCTGTTCAGGTGCTTTCTGTGAGATGTATGTGCATCCAAGATTCGAACGGAAAATCAAACTCTCTCATGCAAGATGGCCCCCAAAGGGACAAACGAGACGTCTAAATCCTTGATATAGATTTGTATCATGTCACAGACTTAATGTCTTTCTTTGTAATTGCAAGTTAGTTGTTGCCAAAGGAAAGCAGTGATCCACTTAAGCCCTGGAGATTTCCTGTATAATTCTGTCAACTATTTATGAGCCCTGCTCTCAGTGTGAAGGGATTGTCAGAAATGAAATAATAATTATGACAATGACGGTGAAGTTAAAACAATAAAAAAAACTGCAATGTTGAATGGCTAAGTACAGATCGATGGCTTTATATGAAAGTGACTTCCACGGGTTCTCTTCCTAAAGGTCACCTGGATTGTCATGTTCGTGGATATGGTGGATTTCCGCACACCTGCCGGAAGCGAAAGCCGCCAAATCCTCATCTGATCAAGGCTTCATAAGCTTCATGGGCCGATATATATAAAGGAAATTTTGCTCCTTACACAGCGACTGGCCTCTTTATAGTCCGCCGTCTTCCTTCAGACTTCACCGCCGGTGCGTTTTGGGAGGCTTGGCATTTGCAGTTAACACCTGAAGGAATCTAATTAACAAGGGACCGGAGTATTTAATCACGTCTTGCGAGTTTGCAGTGCACCCTGTACTTCATTTATTAAAAGTATTATGATTTTAAATAAAGCCATCATTCACTGTCATGGCTCGGGCATTTTGTGCACACTGAAGGTCTAATCTCATAGTGTGAAGAGTTTTCACAGCGAGAACGTTGAGATGTTTTATGTCTGAACTGTTGGAATATGCAAAACTGCAGGGTAAAACTACAGAACTCAAGTACTGTATATAAGTACAATTTAGAGGTACAAGGGCTTTACTTGAGTATTTTAAGCTACTCTATACTTCTACTCCACTACATCTCAGAGGGAAATATTGTACTTTTTATTCCACTACATTTATCTGACAGCTTTAGTTACTTTACATATTAACCCTCTGAGACCCACAATAGACCTGTTTTTGTCTTTTTTAGGGGGGTACAGAGGGTCTTTAGGGGGAGATAGGAGGTCAGCAGTATGTATCACATAGAAGTGGTGTACATCATCGGAAAGCTGGGAACCTGAGGATTAATTTGAGATGCAGCTCAGCACTGTGTCAAGCTGTTCTAGTCATAAATCAGAAATAAACATGAATTAATTAATGAATTAATTAAAATAAATTGTGAAAGTGTATAAGGGCTTGGAACATTATGTTAGAAGTATATGATGTCCATTCCCTTGCTGTATTATGTCTCATAGTTTGTTGCTGCAATTTGTGGGTTGATACCATTTGTTACACAGATTTGGTGCTAAATTTAACCATTTTTTACCATTCGAGAATTGATCGAAATGATCAATAATCCCTCCAAAATACAACATTAAGACACCAAGACCTTGGGGAACACCATAGAAAAAGTCATGCTGTGATCAAAAGTTCTATATGATATCTGTACCTTCACTATAGCTCTAAAACTGAACCTGCTACAGCCTCTGAAAGACAGTAAAGTCGGTCGGGATCGGCGGGTTTTCCATTAACAAACATTCGATAAACCTTGGCTTGTGACCTTACAAAAAAAACTGTCTGGTTGGAGTCCCTATTCACATTTCAGTGGTCTATAATTTCCATCGAAATGTACCGCAGGTTTTGACCAGATTTTCAAGTGGTTAGTGGTTTCACAGAGTGATTCCCCCTCTTGACTTCTAAGATGGTTTCGTTTAAATAACTGTTCAAGACCCAAAGAGGTAAAAGTATCCAGTACTTCACAAAAAGCTAAGGTTAGAGAAATGCCCCATTAAATGCCCTATCTCATGACCCTTCTGATTTATTCTGTGACCCTTTGGCAGTGCCCGACCCTCAGGTTGAGATCCACTGGACTAAACCACCCAAAGTAACTGTGGTGATCCGATCCGATATTATCACAATACTTAAGTCACGATACGATCTTATTGCGATTTCAAACATTTTGCGATATGCTGAGTATTGCGACAAGATACTGTATATTACAATATATTGCGATCTGCCAATAATGCAGTTTGTCAACAACTGTTTTATCTAATAAGATACAGTTTTCACTCTGTTCATCTCAAAGTTTTCATTCACATATGTTGAGGTCAGAGGTCAAGGGACCCCTTTGAAAATGGCAATGCCAGTCTTCCTCGCCAAAATTTAGCGCAACTTTAGAACGAAAAGCTAACATGACATGGTTGGTACCAATGGATTCCTTAGATTTTCTAGTTTCATATGATGCCAGTATCTTCACTCTAGCTTTAAAACTGAGCCTAATACATCCTCTGAAAGACAGAATTGTGGGAGATTGTTAAGAGGTTAATAGATTATATAATAAAAGATCGATACTTGACGTACATGTATCGATACAATATTGACACGCAAAATATTGCGATACTATGCTGTATTGATTTTTTCCCCACCCTTAGTAACTGTATATAATATAGTTAAAACTAGCTCCATCTCCACCAGCTATAACAGTAAAATGTTGCTTACAAACTGATGCATCAGTATTAACAAAGTACATTTTGCTGATAATACGTCTGTTCCTTTTTGAATGCACTTGTAATTGAGTATTTTTCCTCTACTTAAGTAAAGGATATGAGTACTTATTTATGTTGACAATCAGTTCTTCTGGAGCATGACTTCTACATGTGTGTATGAATCATGTTGTTGCATATAATTACAATATATAGTGGGTACAATTCACAGCAGATTGAAGTGGATTTATGTTATATGCTGTGTCCATTAATTATATCCAGTAGGCTGGTTGTGTGATTAAATTTGATTAGTTAGAGTGGCTCCTGATTTATTCTCTCCTGTTCTTGTACCAGATGTCTAATAATCGCAGCTACATCGGTCGCAAAGTTGTAGTGATACAACGGACACACATGCACACAAGTCTTCTGCTACTAGATCTGCTGCACAGATGCATGATTCACTTCAGGAATTAGTCTAATCAGTGACGCATCTGATTCAAATGTGGCATAAAGCTGGTGAGACTGTGTGGATTTCTACTGATGTATACAGCCTTCTTCTCAGTCTGTAAACATTTAGGTTTAACTTCCCAGGATTACTGACTAAATCCACCAAAATGTCATTGATTTGGCATCAAATATGCCTGATGCAGTTTGCATTATTCTGGGTAATGCATTAGGAAGGGTATCAGCAAAAATGAAACCTAAGGTGGAATTTTGCTTATTTCTTCCTTATTTTCTTGCCAGATGTGCACAAATTGTAATGGGATAAACTCACCATGTTGTGTAGAGGATACCATTTGGTGGATTTTATGATCCAAATGGTAACGTAGTTTGTAGTAAAAGACAAACGGAGACAAACAGAAACACATGGTTATATAGTGACTTGGTCCCTTGATTATTGTCAGTGGCAGCAGATTTTTGTTGTACAGTTGGTACACACCACTGAGGAATAAATGAACGAAAGAATACACTGGAAGAAATGATTATCTTAATTTGCTGAGCTCAAACTGTGCAAATGTGTGGCAGAACAAACAAAGCGGATTTGTTGCAAATACAGCTGGATGGTGTGCAGTAATTGCTTAGAAAACCAAAAAAAAAGGACAAAAACTAATCAAAACAAATGCCATGCATTAGTTACAAGTGCCCAGGCCTTGGCGGGCATACAGGATGTTATAGCCCAATGACTTCTTCATTTAAATTATGACCGGGCAGAACAACAAAAACCCAAGACAGGACCACAACCAAGACGAATCGGGCCGAAGTCCAAGGCAAAACAATTCACATAATTTCAGAATATACTGCTTCAACTCTTCCTAACTACAGTTGTACTACTTTCTTGACTAACATTACTGCAGATATGTTTGATTCAGCTAGAAATAGCAGTAACCATGGGTAGTTCTATATTTCAGCCCATAAGGAGGACTTTAACAATTACCCGAGACCACTATGAATGCTGCATGAAAAGAAGGTGAAAGTGGGCAGCAGGAAATAGCCGTTAAAAAAAGAGACTTGAAGAAAAGCACTACAATTGCACACAATTCTAAGGGTAAGTGATTTAGTGACTTTCAGCCCTTCTTGCTTTAATCACTTTAAAAATTAAGCTGATTAACAGTGGTGGTAGGAGGCACATAGTGCAGCATATCCCTCTCCCTGCACAGCCTATTCTTTGATGTTGTTGTTTTTGTATGTTGCACCGCCCCATCATTTGAATATCACACAGAGAGGGGGCTCCTACTCGGCCACTTGCTGCGCCTTTGTTGCCGTGATTAAAGCAGGTGTCGCGCAGGGTTGTGTTTGTTAATGACAGTTTGCATTTAAATAGCTGCCACTCGTCTGTCAAGGGGAGGGGAGGAGGGGAAAATGTTTGTTTCCGGGCCTCCAACGTACTCAGAATGCATCTCGTTTACATACGCTTAACCTAGCTTTGCAAATGAGCTGGCAAACTTTTGCAGGAGTGTACCTGTAAAGACTCTCCACTGATGTCGGCAAGAGAGAAAAGTCCAAACTTTAAAAAGGGAGGGAAAGTGAAAGCTAACCCAGTTGAAAGTGTTGACTTGTAAGTATTTGTTTACAGCATGAAGACCTGAATATATTTTATCTAAATCACATTTCTGTTGCAGAACATAGTGAATAAAACAAATCTGAAATAAGGGGCAAAGAGAAGAGCTTCATGTTTGGAAAGGACCACCAGATTTGGATTCATACAGCTACACATTATGTGCAAGTGTCCTTCATTACAAGTTCTCCAAACTAAAAGGCAAAATATGACACTTGTTATTGCCTTCCAAAATGACCCATATTAGAGGTTTTTAATAAGTCTACATCGTATTTCCAAACCGGTTACAAATGGCCATTATAAAAATGATTTACCACTGTCTGATCACAAAAACTGCAAGGTTAAGGTTAGATTGTAAGATTGTTATTATCATGGTTAAAAGAAACCGACATTGAGTGGAGGCAACTATTTTGATAATCAACTATCCATTTGAGTCACTGTTTAAGCAAAAATGTCCAACTATCATTGGTTCCAGCTTCTCCAATGTGATGATTTGCTGCTTTTCTTTGTTTTATATAATAGTAAATTGAATATCTTTGGGTTTCTGAGTGTTGGTTAGAAAAAACTGAAATCTGAAGACGTCACCTTGGGGCTCTAGTAGACTGTAATCAGCATTTTCAATCTGAAAATATTTCAGTAATTAAAATAATCATTGAAATGCACATAGCTCATTTAATGTGAATAAATAACAAATTGTGTTTTTGTGTTGTTCCTTGTGACATCAGTCTTCATTCTTAAGCAAGTTAAAAAGAAAAAAAAAAGTTTCACATTTTGACTAGATGCCTACACAAAAAGAGAAGAAAAAGACTTACTGTTTTTGTGAATGGAGTCTGGTGGCTTTGAAGAGAGCGATATAACGGCTTCAGTTCCCCGTCGGAAAGGGCTGTCTGACGGCGAGGTAAAGCGCCTGTGGACGGGAGCAGCAGAAAAACGTCTTTTAGCCACCTTAAAAAAAGATTCAAGATTCAAAGAGCTTTATTTTCTAAGTGATAGAAAATTGTCTTAGGTAAGGGGCTCACAAATAACATAAAAACATACAATAATCATTTTATAATAATAATAATATTATTTATAGAGCACTTTTCAAGCCATAAGCACAAAGTGCTTTTCAAGGAAATTCAAAGCATAAACAATAGAATAGGTAAATAATGAAACAAGCATAGCCATAGGCATATGCATCAACACACAAGCATACAAAATAACTCTCAATGTCAGCTGTTCGGAAAAGCCATTTTATAAAAGTACGTTTTAAGACAAGATTTAAAAGTCGTAACAAGTGTCAGCTGATCTGATGCTCAGTGGAAGGCTGTTCCAGAGACGAGGAGCCGGTAAGGCAAAGGCTCGATCACCCTTTGTTTTACAACCACGAAGACACATAAAATTACATTAAAAACATGGGAAGCTACAGAATGATATAAAACAAACACAAATCTGAGCAACAAGCTTAAAACAACACCGACATAAAGTCAACTTATAAAGTTCATAAGATGAACATGTTAGCCAATAGGGTGACGTTAATATTTATTTGGAGTTGTATCTCAGGTGACCTGACAAATGTCCAATATTCACTTTTTTTGCTCTTGTTTGTTCTCCACCAACTCCCTTGAGAAAAATCTGCTTAATTCACCATTATGTTCATGTTGCTCATGTTTTAATATTATCATTTAAAACATTTTACAGCTAAGCCTAAAGCTTCTTTGGCTATATTTATCATTAAAGACATTGAGTAGAGAATTGTATATTTGCAACTGCCACACATCTCTGTATTTTACAATAAGTTTGGCAGCCCAAAAGTCTGAGATTTAATGTGCTGGGCTATGTGTCATGTGTCCTAAAGTTTTCCTGCATTTTAATACACTGTCTGAAAACAGAGCTTGGCCCACAGAGACGGCATCATGGCACAGTGTAGCATCCTTTCAGAGGAAAGTGACAACCAGGAGGCAAGCATGACATTTTCTCTACACTAATGTGATGTTCCTGGGTTGTATATAAAGTGTGTTTTACAGGACACAGGAAGAAATTAATTCAAAATGGCAACTAAAAATCAAAAGAGATGCCTCGCTGTAGTATTAACTCTAATCAAGGCAAGAATGGCATAGGACCCGTATGTCAAGAACAATTGTAACGTCCTTGAAGAGCAAATTCCTTTTTACAAAAATGGCCCTGCGTTTGCACTGTTTGATTGTTTAGTTGCCCTTGATGGGTCAGCAACAAACACCCAGTCATTCATTCATGAGCCACTTTCATCATAACAAAGTTGGTAAAACAAAGTGGCGGGGGTGGGGGACGGGTTGCCTTCTGGAAGTAATTAACCATAATCATGCTGTTCTGTAGCTATTGGTGGCATTAGTTTACCTTCGCTCTTAATCACTGTTTGTTTATAAGCACCCAAGGGTCTTAAAAAATTCAATATAAGCACAGGACTGGAACTTCAGAGGTGGCTTTATGGATATGTATGGAACATTTTTATGCAACACAACAGAGGGTCCTGAAATGGCTTTTGGGAGAAGTTTGTGCACTTTCACCGACATGCTACTAGCTAGGACCTTTTTTGTGTTGCTGACAGAAAAAAACAGTTCACCTTTTCATGTTGTGTGCTTATCAGTTAAATAAAAAATACCAAAATATCTGCACCTCAAATCCTCCATCAATTGCATTACAAATGTGTATGCAGTCTAAATCTAATTCTATTTATTAGCACCTAGAAACCAGGTTGCTCATTACACTCACCTATTGATTGCCTCAACCTGAGAGAGGGGAGATTAGCAGTCAACTTTCAACACCTCAATCAATAATCATCTCCCTAATTGGGTATTAGCAACAAGAAAGTGGACTCACTTGTGACACAAACAAGGAAAGAAAGGCTAAAATTCTGCATTTTTAGGCAGCTGGGTTTTGGCCGTTATTCATCCGAAGCTTGCTCTCGTACTTTTAATTTGAAATTAGGGTGCTATTCCTGTTAAGGATGTGCAGTTCTTGCTGTCTGTGAAATATCATAATCCAGGACTTACTGAATAATGCTACAAATCCCACAGGACGGAGGCGCAAGTTCTCGTTAATTTGCAGACTTTCTTCTATGGAGTTCTGTTCAAGAAATGTTTGATTTTTTTTCCTAGATATACTGTACTGGCCAATTCTGGATCAAAAAAATCGACTGCAGTAGAGAAAAACGCTATAACGTGTGACCCTAAAATGATTTTAGGGTGTCAACATGAAATCTAAACACAAACGTTGTTTGGTATTTTTCATATTTCCTCTTCACAAGGTCAGTGACACTCAAGCTGTGCTTCTTCGATTGACTCCAACGCTACTGAAGAGCCTTCGCATTCTTTTGGTGCACATGGCATTAATCTGTAATTGATTTGTCTCAGCCACTGTGAATGCCATACACCATGAGCACATTCGTCGACTCTCTCTCTCTCTCTCTGTATGCAGTGCTTCCCATCTGGCTTCCCATTCAATCAGAGAAAGATTCAAGGAAAGCAGTTGCACAGCTTCTCGCTCTATCTGGATAATTGAAACAAATTCCCGTTTGAAACCAAGAGTGTCTGCTTAATTTACAGACAATATGATTCTACAGCATTTTTCGAAGCAACAACTCTCCATCAACGAGTCTCATTCATAACCGCTAACAATGTAGCAGCGCTCAAAGCCAGTTTGAAGCGAGAAGAGAGCATAATGTAACAGATGAAGATTTTCTCGCTCGCTGAGAAGTTGACAAATAAACAGAAAATAGTGATCAGAATACATTAGTTTTAATTGAAGTCTGGTCTATCAAATTGTTAGGAAATAAGCAAGTTGCCTCAAAATTAAAATACATGTTTTGTGCTCGAAAAGTGGGGAAAAAACACATTTTCCAAAGAAAGCTTGCGATATAACAAGCTGTAGTTTGACATTGGTGGTTGACAGTCCTGGAGTGATGATTGTGGTATCGTGATGTTTAAGAGATGGGTTATTAGGAGTTGCTTAACCTTAGATTTCTAAGGTGTAGACATCTTTGTAGCCACACAGCATTGTTACAGTAAGAAAACCCTTCCAGAAGATATGCTTTCCCTATTGTAAAAAAAATCTTTGACTAAATCGTATGCCATTATTATTAACCGCCTTGCACTTACCTTTATCCGTCTTGTATTTATATCTCAATTTTTCTTTTACAATTTCTTTTAAATGCCCATTTTCAGGTACATACTAGCCAAAAAATAGCCAAATCTGAATGGCGTGTTGAATCACATGTTTTCTGATCTAGGCAGCCCATAAAAAAACTTATTGGGTTGTCTTATTTCACAGTTTGCAGGTTGGTAAGCACTCCAGATACCAAAATGTATGTGCACAAGCAGGGAAAAAGTGAATTTTTCATGATATGTCCCATTTAAAAGAGTTGCTAACGCTGCAATTTGGAAATTTAATGTTCAAGGCCAGTATTTAAAATGGATTTAGCAGCAAAATCGATTAATTTCAATGTCATCTCCGCAATTACTGGATTCAGCCACAGACTAGTGAAGTAAACCTGCTTAATCTTTCATGTCAAGTTCAACTTTGGTCACTGAGACATTGACCAATAGCAAACGCTCTTTACAGTGCTGAGTCCAAACTGGAGGAAGCTATTATTGCTCATTAGCTGTGTTGCACCATCAGCATTTAAAACTCTCTGCCGGACAGAGTCAATGGCACAAATGTATACAATACAAATGTCTTGAATCAGGCTGTCCCAAATACCATTTTTTGGGCTTCAAAGCTTTGATTAGAAATATTCAAAGTCATACATAAGTGAATTGATTTTTTTTCCCACCCCAACTCTACCTACTATAGAGCTGGCATTACAGTATTAATGTTTTTAACACATTATTTAAAGCTATTTGATTGATTTTGGGTATGAAATGTGCTCTACAAATAAATGTGCTTACCTAATGCTTTTTGTTTTCTACATTTCTGCCTGTTTTCCTCAAGCCTTGACACCAGCGTTATCTTCAGTCCTCCTCTTCACCATGCTAATGCTACCTCTTATATCACGTAGAAAGAAGTACAATCTTTACATAATTCATTAAATTCATGTCTGCAATCAGTGGTCCAGAGTTTGTTTTTCTTGCGTTCCCTGGTACTGTTGTTCAGGTCACCTGATATGAACTCCGAAGAATTTCTATTTTAACTTGAGGCTAAAGCCTGGGTCCCGACCAGGCACTGCGGGGGACAGTTATAAGGACTAGCGGTCCATGCCGTGAGCCGGCGCTGATGGTAGGGGAGCCGCAGCACCCCTTCCCCTCTACCGGTTCATCCGGCTCCCAGAGGGCCGCTGGTAAACACTGCACGTCAACCCCGAGGCCAATTAGCCTGCAAGAGCAGCCTAGTGAGAGGCCTGCTGCAGAGGGGAGGGGGACTTAATTCAAAGAGCAGACTCTGTGAGAGTTCAGCTATCCTAATCGCTAAAAGAGCTCCAGTCCCTGGGGTACCATTCAGGCTTTCAAGAAATATAAAGGAGTTTTATTGTTTGCAAAAACATAGTGAAATAATGCACCATGGTGATTTCATATAATCATGTGGTGTTATAATATGAAAAATAACAAGCAAGAGAGAGGTATCTACAGAGAGGTTGTTAGCCCGTGACCCTTAAAGGCAGATCCACCCACAGACTGAGCTTCTATCCACAAGACAGCGCACGGTCTGTTTTTGCAATTTAGGCAATGATTTGAGAAATTGAATTTCATCTTTACTTTAGCGTCCATCACAAAAACAGATAAGGCTCATAAACTGTAATAGCGTAGCAAGTGTGGGAAAACGGAGGTTAACAGGAGAGCATGTGAATCACAAAACTGTTAATTAGAATCACGCAGTATCCAAGCAACAGTAACAGGGCACCGAGTGAAATTAGCTATTTAGCGGGGCACCATCCTGCTCCTGTTGGCTCTCCAGTTGACCTCCGCCCTGGACACTTACTCCATACCCATCATGTTTTACTGCCAGATACTGAAACCAACCATGATCCTACAGCAAGATGTGTTGCGTGGGCGATGTGTGTGAACAGCTTTACAAGATATGACAACAGTGTTTGTTTGTTTTTTTCTTTGCTGTTTTTCACACCATCATTTAATTATTTGTTTCTCAATAAGTTTGTTTTCCCCCCAGCAGACAGAGTACAACTGGAAAAAAACATCAGAGCCAAAGAATACAATGTTCAAGAAAATGCAGAACTGAGGATTTAAAAATACAACAAATTTGTCACATGCAGTTATTTGAACTTGCACAGCAGAGATCAGATCAGGAACCAGACTTTAGCTTCAAGCACAAAGCGGAAACAGAAATCATCCAATTATGTGAGTCTCATATCTATTCTTATTTAAGGAGCATACACACATAAAAATACCCTCCTTAAGAAACCTAAAAGTTATTTGCAATAATTGTATATATGCTACATTTTGTCTATGTAAGTACTTGATTTAACATTGTAATTGTGTATCATTGAAGTACACTATATGGCTATGAACAAAAGTACACAGTAGACACAAATTGCAAAGAAGGGAAATCTTAATGCTATAGAATACAATGATAATCTTGCTTCAAACTTTGTGGCAACAGTTGGGGACAGACCTTTCCTGTTGAAACTCAACTGCCCAAATGCACCAAATTAGGCCCATAAAGAAATCTTTTCCCAATTTGATGCAGAAGAACTTCACTGGCCGGCACAGAGCCCTGTCCTCAACCCCATCAAACACATTTGGGATGAACTGGAACGCCAGACTTCATCACCCACCTTCGACCTCTGTGGCCGACCTCACTAATGCTCTGGTGGCTGAATAGGAGCAAATCCCTGCAGCCTGGTTCCAAAAGAGTGATAGTGGAGGCTGTTATAGCAGCAGATTAATGTACATGGATTTAGAATAAGATGTTCAACAATCACATATGGGTGTAATTTAGTTGTAATTTTGGCCTTATAGGGCATTTTGTAGTTCTTGACTTGTATATTAAAATCATAGACTGTATATAAAGATGGACGTCATGAGAGCTCCCCAAAAGTGAAGCCAAAACATCTTGATCGCCCCCTGGTGGCTGGCTGCAGTATAGGTCATAAATCCCATGTTAGTGGATGGGACATAAAACGTCAGAGTACACGTCAAATAAATATTTCCCAAAGATGGTTTCTGTCAATTTAGGTAGTTCTTATCACGCTGATGTATGTTCAAGTGTTCATTTTTCTGATAAGTTTTTTTATAATTAGTTATTTGATGCTATAAAAGGGGGTGAAATGTCATGATTGACAGCTGTGATTAACAGCTGCTCTGAGTGAAGTAGTTGCGCAGCCGGAGGCTCGGGAATTGTTCGAGAGGAAATGTAATTTTAGCTTTCCATAACCGGCATCAGTCTGTGTAATAGAACATGTGTCATTTTGATCATAAATGTAGTTATAGAGATATTATGGTTAGTTGTTGTGTCTTTCTAGCCAAACAGCTACCATGGTGCTAACGTAGCAGCTAGGTGGCTCACGCTAAAAAGCTGCGGCCGTGCTCGGCTCGTGATTGGCTCGGGCGGGACCTCGACTCGGGCCACGGCTCCAGTCCCCGATCACTACTGCGCAGACTCTGGCTCCAAATGACGTCAAAATCTCAAGATGGCAACTACTGTATCCGGGATATTTTGGCCTCACTTTTGTACAGTGGGAGGAAATGGCGACGCGTCGTCCATCTGTATACAGTTTATGATTAAAACTGTTAGTTTGGTTGTCTGTTCAATTGAGATTTGCTTTTGTAATTCTAGAACTTCTACTTCTGTCTACTCTCTTATTGCAACATCTTTTGTATGCAGGGAGTTTTTTCTCATCCGAATCGAGGGTCGAGGATAGAAGGTGTTCTGCACAGATTGCAAGACCCTCTAGGACAAAGTTTTGAGTCAGAGCTATAAAAATAAACTCGACTACACTGGAATTGATTTGACTACCCACAGTGTCAAGTGAAAATTCAGAGGCCCGGCTCATATTCTAACCTCCAGCACTGTCCTGATGCTTTGCTCGATGTCATTATACAAAAAAGTTTTGGGCAGCTCTTCAAACACACTCAAACGTTGCTGAGAGGATCCATCCAGTGTAATATTTTTTTTGTTATCCTCCATGATAGTTGATTGTGGACTTTCTGCTCGACACAGGCCGTAAACCTTCACAGGCACAAGCAGCCTAACAAGACTTAAGCATGTCTGCTCCAAGACACCGAACCAGTGGCTTCCTCTCTCCCTCCCTTTCTGTCTCTCTGCTTCAGAAAATGAGAGGAGCTCCTCAAAAAATGCGACTCTATAACAGTAGCCTGTGTGTCCCCAAGGATACTGAGCTAGCACGGTCTGCCAGTCTATCACACAGGAGCACACCGCTTTTGTGACAAACTGGCAGACTAACATCTTTCATTCCAGCAGCTCCTCTGTGCTCTTCTTTTTCTTCCAAGACAATCCTCACAATAACCTCGGTGGTGAGTGCATGACTACACAGTGTTCCCCGTTGCTTTCTGTTGATTCAGTGCAGCGCACTGGTGGATATCAGCGCTCGAACACTCCACATTCATTTAAGAAACGTGTTGAGTATACAGCGGAGAGCTGTCACAGCATCACAAAAGGTCAGAGTACAGATTTAATTACTTTTCATTGTGCATGTGTACAACACTGACTAACAACAAATATCCTCTCTAACCCCCAGATCATTTGCTTGCAGCAGAAAAGTCACGCTTTGTCAAAGTTTGCCAGACTTGCGAGCGAACTCTATTTTAACAGGTGAGCAGCCTGGCCATCCTTAAAATCCTTCAGAGGCTGTATCCATTACAGGATCCATGAGAGGTGGGTAAGAGGCAGAGAGCATGGAGGGGCTGCTTCACTGCACACCACACAACCTCTCTTTACACCCTAACTGCCAATTGTTAAATTCACACTCGTATCAGTCTTCTTCACAATTTAGAGCCCTGTCAGGTATCTCCTTGTGGACAAAACTTCCCTGCAGTCGCTGATGTCTCCAAATGAAATAGCAAAGTAATTCTACAGTCAGATGGCGTCGCTTTCCGTTTTTCTTTTTCTTATTACACAGCCGCCTTAAAGATTCATGAGGGAACTTGCATTCAAACAAGCTTAATATCCATCCTGTTTCATACTAGTAACAACACAGCCTGGCAGAGGGAAGTGAATCATAGTGCCCCAGTGACTTGGAAGTGCCCAGATATGCAAATGTGTGAGTCGGTGCAATAGATTATTCAAATGCATAGATGCTTTGCCGTTGGGGTAGCCCTGCTGCCGAGCCGTGGTCACTCCCCGTGCGTAATAACCCCCTTCTCACCGGATTTGGGAGGGAGCGGTGACTGTTTTCAGTCGCACGGGTGACACAAGGTGACACGGTCTAGCCGGTGGCCTCGTAGGCCACCCACGCAAAAGCTGAATGGATGAATGGCTGCTTGACATCCTTTTTTGAGAATTTCACAAGACGTCTGGCTGTTTGGAAATAAAAAATGTGCTCAAACTGATTTTGGAATTAAATAAGCTGCTTACTGTTTGCCACCAAATACTGTGTGGTTTGTCAGAACAGAAACAGAAAAATAGAGGAAGTGGTTTAAATAATAAATTTAGAATCCATTTGCAGACCCTGAAAATGCATCATCATGTCGCTTATTATTCCCGGAAACATCTCTGGATGACAGTCTCTCATTTTGTTGCAGGGAAGTTAGAAACTCTTGATTGTATAAAACGTTGGAGCAATTGTGCCTTATAGTTTGACATTTTGAGAAATGCTCTTATTTGCTCTCCTGCCAAGAGTCAGACGAGAGGATTGATATCACTCTCATGTCTGTATGGTAAATACTGTATGCAGTTGGAGCCAGCAGCTGGTTTTCTTAGCTTAGCACAAAGACTAGAAACAGGGGGAAACAGCTAACCTTGCTCTGACAAAAAGAAAATAAATCCTACTGGTAGCTTTAAAGCTCACTAATTAATACATTTTATCTCTTTTGTTTAATCCACACATATAACGAAGTGTAAAAACAACAACTCGCCATTTTAGGGGGGTTATGGGCCGGACTATTTCTTGGCTGGGACCAGTTCTCCCAGTCTCCGCTGGCTGAATGGCAACTACTTCCAAATGTGTTGATATGAACTGATTTTAAACAGGATGTTATTTTACATTAGTAATTATTTAAAAGTGGATTTTGTTAGCTTTAACGGTCAGTGTTTTAGTGGTTTTCATTCACTACCGCTTGGAGTGTCTGAAGCTGCACATTTCAACCATTTATTAATTTCCTTTAGCTATTTCAAGTATTTATCTGAAACTTTTAGCTAACTATTTTAACTATTTAGACCTATCCATTATTTATATATGTATTTCAACCATAGAAATAGAATTAGGAGTAAAACTGACATTCCCATTCAAATCAACGTAGCAGGATAGTCGCACCATTTTTATGTGTACCGGTGGCTTAGCGACCGTTGTAGCGGGTTGACTTCCGTATAAACTAAACTGACTTGCGGCAAGTCGCGGATTCGCTGAGGTGAGGTTTTGCAGTTACAGTGACTAAACGAGCAGTGGAGTGAGTCAAATTGAACAACTTAACGCTTCATCCACACTCTTGTCACAGCGGAGGAAAGCACATTGCTATTGCCAGATGAGTGACAACTTTGTTTGGCTCGTTTTCTCTAAGCAGTGTGGCAATGAAGCATGGTGGAATTAGCAAGATAGCTAGCTAGCTAGCAGACAGCTGGCTGGATGTTCCGCCATGCTTTGGTGCTGCACTGATTACGGAAAATGAGCCGAACAGCAGGCTCTTCGCGGCGAGCTGCGATCACACACTTTACGGCCCCACTGACGTGAGTTCTGTTGTCACCATAACTAACAACAATCGCCATTTTCTTTTGTACTAGTCAAATTACCACAGCAAACAGCTCAATGACCCTTCAACTCATATTTTATTTTTTATGATTTCAACTATTTATCCATTGCTTTTAGCTAAAGAAACTGTATAGATCACTGGTTTTCATGCAGTCTCGATCACAATATGTCATGTTCAAGTGTTACAGCTGACTCAATGTGGATCATTTTTTCTAATCAAATTATGATTTCTTGTTTTTTCAAATAATCTATATCATGCTTTGGCTACACAGACAATATTTATTACTGTAGTTATTTTTATATCACCAGATGTCTCCTTTAACTCACCAATTAAGAGTTTGAAACTTTCCTGAGATCCCCCTCTCTTGTCAATTAAAAGTGCCAAAGTGCAAGGTGAGGCTGGTACATTTCGCATGGTTATTTGTCAAATTAGCGACTAATAGGAAACCTTCCCCCACTGCAGTTGATCCATCTGCCACCGGTCGGAGGCTGTAACTGCTAATTGCTAACGCCTACACAAGCACCAGGCAGGGATATTGATTCCTCATCCTCACATCGCAAACATGTTGGATGACACTGAGAAATCGGTGGCGATAGACTGGTGCATTATGGGGCATCATGCTGCTGGAGGAGTGTAATTTACTGGGACTGTGTACATACATGCACATACTGCTGCGCTCGCACTTGAAAACTCCTTAGACTGTAACACAAGAGGACAGGTGACAAGGTGTTAGTGAGGAAGAAATGTGCACACTTCGACGAAAAGTACAGCATCGGCCTATGTAATTAAATCTCTGGAATTAAAAAGCAAAGACTAAGTGTGTGTTTAGTAGATCAATAATGATGGACACACACGACAAAGAAGATTAATAGAGAAAATAGAGCACTTAGGCAAGCAATTAATATGTCAGGGAAACCTCACAGGGACAAAAAATCCGTTAGAATAAATGTAAGAAAGGCTTCAAGGGCTATTACTCAGGATTATCACCATTGATTTTGTCTATATCTGTGTGTGAGTGTGATGTTAATATCTCTATTGATTCCCCACTTTTGAGCAGCTTTTGATAGACACCACTCACACGTTGCATCTCATAAAACTCTCAGTTTTAGATTTCATTACAATGTCCGGACCGTTCCCTCATTTCCTCAAGGAGGGTTATGATGAGCATCGATCCGCTCCAGATAGAAAGCATAAGTTCAGCACATGCTTTGAGGAAATGCGTCTCAAATTTTTTATTTTTTTTTATTAGCGTAATAGTGCATCAAAAACAACCGGGACTGGGAGCCCTCGAGTCAATATGGCTGCCGGCCAGGACAAGCTAATTTCTTTGGCTTTGCTTCAGATGTTTTGCATAAGATGACTTTAACTGACTGACAAAAAGTAGAAGGAAAGAAAGCAGATAGAAGAAGAAATGGAAATAGAGCTATGTGTAATAATCCCTGCAAATCACCAAAAGAGAACTGAACTGTATATTATTGGATGTACAGTGTATTATTTTGTTGTGCACTTACAGCAACCACAGGCCTCTTTTACCTAATGATGACAGCTAATGGTAACAAGCACAAATTAAAGGGTTCCTGCCGTTTCCATTCTGATTATGGTTATTGTTGTTTACTGTGGGTTTATATGTTGGACCCACGGGATTCGCAGACTCAATCTTCTGCAGCCTGCTTTGATTCTGGCTCTATTGAACCAGAAAAGATGGACTCTTAGTGGATATCTGGGGGCTTTTGTGCCTGTGATGGTCTGTGTGTTCAGTTTCATTACACTTACTGACACAGACACACTTCTAGACATTAGGCCTAACTGTATGAAATCGGGAAATCAGGCAGCAATGCTATCTCACACCATTTCTTTGCTCTCTTAAACTCCCAGCACTATTGATTGCAGAGTATAATATACAGTACTCCACACTATTGATTGCTGACTATATACATTATAATCTAGCTGTTACCTCGTATATAATTTCAACAGATTAGATGATTGCTTCCTCCTTTCCGTGAACAAGAAAGAAAAACTCTAAATTAACCTGCCTGACAAAAATCTGCTTCACTTATCTTAAAACTGCTCTGATTGTAACACTGTCTCTCTACTTGTAGTGTGAATAACAGACAGTATGTTGTCATTTCCAGGTTTCAACTCTTTAAGTTTTAACTTCTTGGTCTTGCTCCAGCCACTGTTTCTCACTTCCCCCTCTATAAAAGCGGCGGCATACAGTTTCCTTTGTAAAGGCATGCTACCACTTTTACGAAAAATGATGGAGGATGTGTCAACCTGGTCCCTCTTTGCTTGTCATGATGATGCATGCAGTGGCAACAGCAACATTGGTGCATAAAGAGTAGAGTTGAAATGCTTAGATGCTCAATCAATTGGTTGATCGACAGAAAAATTCAGCAACTATTTAAATCATCGATACAAGAGTGCAGGACTTTTACATATATAAGAGAACTTCCGTTATATTTTAAGCCAAAGCCAAACAAGTTCACACAATGCTGATTAAGGCCCTGATCAGACAGAGCACGTTTTGCAGGTGGAAAACGCGAAGCGCACTGTACTGCCTTTTTGTTGCCCGATCAGACAGAGTGTTTTTTCCAGTTTGCAGAAACATGAGGACATGACCTTGCCTTCTAGAAATTTTGTTTACATACAACTAATTTGCAACAGCAAATACATTGTGTATTTATAATGTTAATTAACTTATCTGGCAATACACTGACAACATATTTCATTTGTTTTCCACCAAAATCTACAATATGCAACACAATATACGCTCATAGTGACTACAGCATTATTTAACTTTTTTAATGGTTATGATGTGTAGGCGGCGGCGCTGGTAACACTTCCTTAAGGTTGGGGAAAGGACATGGTCTGGTTTAATAGAGAAAAAGGTCTGCACTGACTCAAGACAAAATATGTTTATTAACATTTAACCAGAACCACAATCTAACCCTAACAAACCAACATGCTTTTGTTGTCTAAACCTAACTAGAGACAGGAAACCCAGATTCTGGTATACACCTGCCATCCACCCCAACAACCTCCCTGACTCCAGCGTAGCACATAAATGTGGCACTTCATTCACTCAAAAAAAAAACAATTAATACTACAAAAAAAAATGTAGTACTACAAAAAAGTAACTCTAGGACTCTTGGTACTTGTGATGGGCATTTTTCACCCGTTTCTGATAGGCCAAACAGTTAAAAGATTCAACAAATATGAGAAATCGTCATTTGCAGCCCTAATAGAGAGGCACATTTCAGCTTTATCCATATAAAGTGCTCTGCATGCTTTACTTTGTCCTCTGTCATAGGCCGATGCAGCATCCTCAGTACTTCAGAAAACAACAATGCTCACATGTATTAATATTAGGTCCATACTATCATCCTTATACTTCTCTATTCTTTCCCCTGGTACAACTTAAACTGCTACAGGTTTGCGGCATGTGCAAGATTTTGATTGAATCCGACAGGAGCTGAACATCACCTGATAACATGAGCCTCACAAACTGCCCCTTCAGCCAGGCAATCAAAACACCAATAAATGACTCACTTGGCTAAATCTTGGTAGAGATTGTACCTGTTACAGTATTTGACCAAAGACAGCCATGCTGGCTATTGATTTTTAGCCAGACTCAGTAGACACTAATAACTTGTGCCAGAGAGAAAAGTTCCTACAAGTGAGAAAAATCTTGGATTAATGAAGCAAACTCGACAATGGGAGCTGTTAACCATTTTGTCCGGCATAGTTTCTGGTCCAATGTCTTAAAGTGTGTTAGTGTCTGTGTCTGGTTTCTGTCAGAGGTGTTCAGATTTTTGTGTGTGCATTTTAAAGCATCTTGAATTGGTGTTAGATAGGTCGTTTGGGTCGGGTGCTCATTTTCACTACTCTTTAGTTGCCTTTCACCTGCTGTTTTATGTGTGTGATAATTGGAAACCTGATGCTCTGCAAATAATTAATCTCACCAGATGTAAATACTGTTAAGACAATTTTGGTGGTTTTGTAAAGCCATAAAGGGTCATGTTTCCATATTTAAGCTACTCTTTAAATGGTACTCTTTTAGGTTGGCATTATCTCCATTGGTTAGATGCAAAGACTAATGTTTTGACTATGCAAATGGTAATTACCCTCCTTGGTAACTAGAGGTCGACCGATATGGGTTTTTTATGGCCGATGCCGATGCCGATTTTTTACAGAATCAGGACAGCCGATGGCCGATATGTGATGCCGATTTTTTTTGCCGATATGTTTGGCTGGTTTTCTTTTTTTCCTCCATCTGATAAAATATAACAGCTTAATAATAACAAATGATACACAAAATTTCTTAACTTAAGTAAACATTTATTGAACAACACTTATGGTCTGTCTCTCCAATCTGCACTTTGTGTCTGCACTGCAGTGCATATTTTATTTTATTTTGTGCATGATGGTTAATAGTAGTAATAGTACAGGGCTCAAAACCTTTTAAGCACCTTTCCAAAACTGTCCTAAAGCATATTTTTTATTTATGTTTGTTGACAGACACTGTTACAAGCTATATGGCCATAATCTAATTGATAAAAAAATAATAATAACTTTGTTCACTCTATTACACAGCCTGCTGCTCATAGACACGTTTAATGAGGAAGTGAACTTTTTGCTAAATGTTTCGACAAATTGCTCGCGTCCTCACACGCAAACGTTCACTTATGACAAGCATTGTCAGCATCAACTCTAGTAAAGTGTAATCACGCTTCATAAGTTTAGTTTTCTCCGTCATAGTTACTAAGAGTAGAAGCTCTGTGTGTGTGTCTGCGCTGCAGCAGCGTGTCTGTGAGAGCTGCTCCGCCCCGCACACAGCTAACGTCACCTACAGAGAGAAATTCTCCGTTACCAAAAACAGAATTGATTACGTCGGAGTTTATTAATACTACGGTCTGTAATAATTTACCAGGTAGCTGGTTGGAGGCTCGATTAATACCGTTCCAAAGTATTTTCTCT
The DNA here is from genome assembly GCA_916701645.2 of Sebastolobus alascanus. Lineage (NCBI taxonomy): Eukaryota > Metazoa > Chordata > Actinopteri > Perciformes > Sebastidae > Sebastolobus > Sebastolobus alascanus. Next base: position 914,331 of record CAKAOJ020000102.1, on the reverse strand, counting down.
CCAAAACTAAAATGTCATATCTAACCAATTAAATACATAGGGCTTTGAAAGAGAAGAATTTAAGCCTACCGGTTTCTCCCGGCAGAATGGCAATTTGATTGACACACAAGGGGCGGTGTCACACGTGTTCCACAGCAACAACAACACTAGGCTGCCCGCAGATGTGCCTGCTTGATAATCGGCCAAATATGCTCAGGCATCGGCCGATGCCGATTATTAAAAAAATGTCAAAAAATCGGCCCGATTAATCGGCCGACCGATTAATCGGTCGACCTCTATTGGTAACACTTTACTACAGCCCTTTCATCTGTCATTTACTGTATAACGTTATATAAGATAGATAGATAGATAGATAGATAGATAGATAGATAGATAGATAGATAGTAACTTTATTGATCCCGAGGGAAATTCAAGTTTCCAGCATCACAGTTCCATAGTGCAAACATATTAGTAAAAACGTCACAGGTAAGTAGTACACATGTTAGTAAGAAAACGTCACAGGTGAGTAGTACACATATTAGTAAAACGACACAAGTAGTACAAGACACATGTAAGTAATACAGAGTATAAAACAAAAAATGCTATGTGCAGAAGAACTGTTAAAAATGAATATAGTGCAGGGTAAACAACTGAGATACAGGACTATTTAAAGAAAAAGTAAAAATGTAGTGCAAAAAGTGATATAGTGCTGGGTGATAAAAAAAAAGGAGATATAGATATTAAGAAATGTCAGATATGGAATATAATACAGGATAAGAACTGAGGTAGAGAAGTTTTTTTTTTTTTTGTAGTGTGCAGAATTAAAGTGGTTCAGTCTATTAAAGTGCACTGAGTGAATTAACTGTCCTATAATGTATAAACTGGCGTTTTAGGTGGAAAAATAGTGTGGCAACAACTACTTTGGACAGATGGAAAACAAGGAAACACACAATTTCACAATTTGAAAAAAAAGTAGTTTCTGTAGTTTACACAGTTTAACACAGGTGATAATCAGACTGGGCACATACCTGTTTATAAAGATGCTTCACATCCTGAAAGCCTGTTCTTCACCACGTACATCCGGGTACTTCCGAATAACTCACACCGGAAGCGAAAGAAGCGTCTTCACTGACAAGCTAACGGTTAGCCATTTTTTTTTTCCTGGAGAACAACTCCGCGTTAAATGTGAATATTTTACCCGAGGTTTGGTTTATAACCATATCCCGCGGCTGGTGAGCACCGAAGTATTTAGTCTCAACTTTTCCTTCAGAAGAAAAACTTTCAAATGTCTGCTGTAGGAGATAATCCATGTTATTCACGGTGACCGGCCGCAGTTACCTAGCTACTATGTTCCTTAGCAACGTCTACCGACTACCAGAGAATGACGACAACAGTACGTGGCGAACAGCCAATCAGAATGCAGCTGGGTAGTGTGTTGGCAAACAGCCAATCAGATTGCAGCTGGGCAGTTTTGCGCATGCGCACTGTTGTTTTCCCCTCACACTTGACATTGCTAGCATGGAAGCTGCAATTACAAACACAATTTTAACACTATTATATACAGTTACTGAGCTTAAATTGTAGATAATTATGAATCAGAGGATTTTTATGTCATGCATTCATGCAGATGATATTAATAAATTACTCAGTACCAGTAAACCAACACTTTTTTTTCCTGCTGCCAGCAGGTGGAGCTGTGCCCACAAAGTTTTATTTATTTATTTTATTGGTTTAAAAGGACTGTGTGCACAGACATTAATTGTTTACATAGAAACAAAAAGATGGGTGCACCAGATTTAGCAGGGAAGCTAATTTCCATCTGTAGTCCTAAACACAGACACAATAGACACAATAGACACAATAGACACACTACATAACATCACAACAGGATCACAATATAACATCACAGTTTCAAGTACAATCAAAAATACAATAAATACATATAACACAATAATAAATATGACAGACTTCAATCAAGCAGCATTATCACATTTATTAGTATATTTGTCAATGAGGCAACTGGTGTGTATGAACCATAGTGAACAGTTAATGAATGATTGAAAACGAATAATCATATTTAATGATGAACAGATGTGTTATAAAACATTTATTAACTGCTTCTAAATCTGTTTAAAAACTCATGTAGACATGTTGAACTTGAAATTTCATTCTTGACCCCTGAAATTGTAGTTTGACAAAAAACATCTAACTCAAGGACCACTTACTGGTGTTTTTCTGGAGTTTTCAGCCACATGCATGGCCTTCGTCAGCAGATGGAGTTTCCTCAGATGTCATGAAAAGTTAAAAAAGTATTGTCAATCACTCACTATCTGTTTATCCCTCGGTTATAGATGCTTCACATGGGTAGAAATGCATGAATAAACACTTAAAAAATGTCCATAAATATGCTTACAACTAAAAAATGGTGTATTACATATATTTAATATTATATTAATTATTTATACACTGCTTGTAAATAGGTGAAAACCAGGTGTTGAAATTACATGTTACAACTTGTAAAATATTATTTAGTAGGATATAAAGCCATCTGTTTCATTTTAAGAAGCCATTTAATGTTATTAAAATACTAGTCTCAAGTAATTTCCCTTTGTATCCCTTCACAATAAAATAAGATAGAAATAGAGCTAATAAGATACTCCATTTACTGTAACTGTTACACGTTAAATTACTTATTTACTATGTAGATATTGACTTAAAAAGATTGCATCCATTTAGCCAACACAATGCATCAAATATTAGTGAATTCAACTCCGCTGTTTAATTATCAATTGTTCAAATGTCCTTGGATTAAAATGGTATTAAGGATGAGGAAAACACTGATAGTTTCAAGTAAACATGCTAAATTGACTTTTATGAACTTGTGTGTGCTCCGCTGACCTCCATGACATTTACTGTATTGTCCTGTAAGGCAAATTCCAGCCATCTGCTACTCTGGGCAAGTTCAAGCAAATGTTAAGATGTACTGTATTTGCAACTATTATCTGGCCCCGCTCTAGTGCAACACATAATTTCACCCCCATTTCCCTTACATGATAATAAAAAAAGAGCTTCATATTTCACATCTGATGCTCAAAGTGCTGTGGAATTAGATTTTTTGCCATTTGAAAGACAGGCAAACAACATCTCTATTACAGCATCACATACATTATCATACACTACAGCAGTGGCAGATGCATAGTAGCATAATTATACAATGAAATTGCAGTTATTTATGTTTCAAAGGCACCAGTTCAAACAGTCTTCATCCCCCCCAACCTCCTGCTGTTATTGCTGCTGCTGTTGTTGTTCCTGCTGTTTGTGTTGCTGCTGCTGCTCCAGTCACCGTTGCTGTAAGTTTTCGCTCTCAGCTTGCTTCTCCACCTTTGCATTCTTCATGTGCGACCGATCTCATAGCCAGCTGTTAATTTACAGATTGGAAAAACAAGAGCAGAAATTTAAAAAAAATACCTCATCTCGTGGGTGGGGTTATGTTTTTTCTCGTTGTAAGGCTAGAAAAGGTGTTGATGAAGGATAAAGGGGCTCAGAGCATGCTGTCAATCTATAGTTAAATACAGTCCACTATACAAACTTATAATAATTATAAGAAATAGTTCAACCAAATGAGAGTATCTTGAAGATCCCATCTAATTGCTGATGCATTACTGGCCTCTAGTGGTCAACAGCAATATGAGTGTAATAAACTAGCAATAATGCTGAAATAGAGGCTCTCAGGCAACAGTGATGTTCTCTTTAAGTAAATTATATGACACTTGACAGGGCCAGTGTTTATAAAGTCACTTCAACATTGACTCAACTCCGTGCTAAAGACTGTTGCCTCTAATGAGGATAATCACCCCGGCAGAATTCCTCTCATTTCCATCAGATAATTACACATTAGAGTCACATGAGACTGAGGGAGGAGAGATAAATTCAGTGATTGGAAATTCAGTTAAAATAACCGTCAGTCTCAGAGCAGCCTCTCCTGCAATCTGTCGTGGTAGAGTTCAAAATTGTGTAAAATTAAACTGAAACAAATATCCGGATGTGGGTCTACAAACTGAATAATTCATGTCTAATGTAAGATCGAATGAATATATGGACAGCTATACAGACAAAAGACATGCATGCAAATTACAATATGTTGGTCTACAAAAGTTTCTCACTTCAATGTTTTTGATCACAGAAAATCACAGAAAGTAATCAAATGTAACCTGGAGGTCACTTGACTGAATAAAAAAATGAATAAAAAAATTAAAAGACAATCAGTGGTGATTAAAGCACAATAACTTTATTAACGACATACAGCGACTCTCCTCTTGTAGTCATTTGCAAATGCATGGATTGGATATTCTCATTTCTTCTTCTGTGCTTGAGCGTCTACTGGAACGTGTACTGGAGCGTCGTCCCTCTCCACAACGAATACGTCAATTTCCTTGATGATCCGCTCAGCAATAGTCATGTTGTTTGCTGACATCATCCTTCGAGACATCAAATCGAACGGCCCCCCTAAATAGCCAAACAAAGCCTTTATTTAAAGGGTTTTCACCAAAAAACAAATCCTGCTTTTAATAGTTATAACCTTCTCATTCATTTATTTAAGTTTGTAAGACTTTGCACTCAGTTTACTGCTGCATAATCACTTGATGCTCTGTGATCAGATCTGAAAGCATACACACCCTTAACATCCAGTACTATTCCTCCGGCTTCTTGGACTATAACCACTCCAGCAGCAATGTCCCATAAGTGGATCCCAATCTCAAAGAAGGCCTCCGAAGCCCCCGACGCCACCAGACACATGTTAGTGGCAGCTGTCCCTGACCCACGGAGCCTGTCAGGACACACCAGTTGGAGATGAATGAATTAGGGCTGTCAACCGATTAATATATTCAATCTTGTCCTTGATTACTCGCACATTATCTGTTCAAAATGTACCTTAAAGGGAGATTTGTCAAGTATTTAATACTCTTATCAACATGGGAGTGGACAAATATGCTGCTTTATGCAAATGTATGTATACATTCATTATTGAAAATCAATTAACAACACAAAACAATGACAAATATTGTCAAGAAACCCTCACAGGTACTGCATTTAGCATAAAAAATATGCTCAAATCATAACATGGCAAACTGAAGCCCAACAGGCAACAACAGCTGTCAGTGTGTCAGTGTGCTGACTTGACTATGACTTGCCCCAAACTGCATGTGATTATCATAAAGTGGGCATGTCTGTAAAGGGGAGACTCGTGAGCACCCATAGAACCTATTTTCAATCACATATTCACATCTTGAGGTCAGAGGTCAAGGGGCCCCTTTGAAAATGGCAATGACAGTTTTTCCTCACCAAAATTCAGCGTAACTTTGTAGTGTTATTTAGCCTCCTTCGCAACAAGCTAGCGTGACATGGTTGGTACCAAAGGATTCTTTAGGTTTTAGCCTGGCTACAACCCCCGAAAGCTTGATTGTCTTCACTCAATTTTAACAAAACAATCTATTCATGAGTCAGCATGTCAAGATCACTCACCCGTGCACTGGAATGCGGAGGATCTTCTGCATGGTGCCGAAGATCGTCTTCACTGTCTCCTCACTCCTGTCAGTTCCATGCTCACAGATGATAATGGACTTGGTGATATCTGCAATGACAGCATGCCAAAGGGGTTAATGTCATGTATAATTACAGGTGTGACGGTGACTGTAAAGGTGCACACACACACTCATACATACAGTACAGTCAAAAGTCCTCCAGATTGAATGTGTGTAACCTTTTTAATCTAGAGGATTCTGCTTGAATGCTTTATTATATTCTTAGAAAAATGTGTAACCTTGAGGTCCTTTATGTGAAAATGATGATTGTGTATGGCTATGTTTCCACATATTACATTTCAAAAGCAAGGCAAAGGATGGCACACGTTTGTGGTCAATCCAAAGCTCAATTTGTGTACTTTCTTTCATTTTCAAATATGCAAAATAGTCACACACAAATATGATATGATATGCACAGAAATATGACCGTATTACCTGTTACATCGGACACCTGAATCTGCTCATCATCACAGAAAGCTCCCTGTCCCTTCCGTGCTTTATACATCTTGTCTTCCAAGCAGCTGTACACCACACCAAACTCCAACTGAAAACAGACGGCATTCTTTCAGCTTTCATATGGATAAAGTACTTTTATTGACTGTTGTGTGATTTGACGTACCTGCTTATTGACAGCAAAGGCAATAGACACAGCCACGAACGGGAATCTGTGAAGAAGTAGTTTCATGTGCATCAGATCAGAGTGTGTGATTACATAGCCTGTCTTACCCTGTGCATCTATAAATAGGTATTTTAAAAGAAGCATTTCATAAATGATGGTAAGTCCTTGAAGGAGGTTTTGGGAAATGAGCTTATTCGTTTTCTTGCAGAGACGAGGAGATCGATACTAGCCTACTCCCATGTAAATCTTATTTAATTTGAGGACAAATTACACTTATAATGCTTCTTATAATGCCACAGCTGTTGAGTTTGTCCTGTTTGGTTTGATCAGGTTGAAGTAAACAACAAACTGTCCTTTAGCAACACTGACATCTTACCCATGAACAAAGTTAGTGGTGCCGTCCACTGGGTCAATGATCCATGTAGGTTTATCAGTTAAGACAATCGTCGACCCGCCTGCAACTGACTCTTCTCCAATGAAACTGCAGCACAGAAGAACCAATAATAAATATCAAGATACCGTATGAACCAAACAGTACAAAGATTCATATACAGGTGTGTATGTCTCACCAGTGTGCGTCTCCAAATTGTTCTTTAAGAGACCCGATGATGATTTTTTCCACCCTCTGGTCAGTCTTAGTGACAAGGTCTACAGAGCAGCTCTTTGTCTGGACCTTTATTTCGTCCTCCCCGGCTTTTCTAATTACCTAAACAAATGGAATAGCATTGGCACACGCTTAGGGATCATGAGGATGAAATAGGGCATATTTTGATCATCACAGTATCTTCCAAAATATTCAAACACCAGAGGAGAAAATACACTCAGAGATGGCTCTTACGTACCGCTCCAGCTGCTCTTGCCACTTGAACAGCAAAGTCATATGCATTCTGCCATTGGTCACACATTATGTTTGTATGGGGGTCGGGCTTACTGAGGAGAGCCTGTAAAATGAATAAAGCTTGTAAAAAAAAATTCTCAGCATGTCTGGCATAAAAGGTGTCAACGGTGACGCCCCGTCCCTGAGGCACCAAAATACTTCTAATCCTGCATGTTTAGCACACTCCTCTTTCAATAGAGTGAGTTAGGCAACACTTCTTCCGCAACTGGCATGTCTGTCCTGCATTGTATTAAATCACCACCAGGAACCCCTGGTTTTATACTTTAAAATGTGACGAAACAGTGATGTTGGCGAGGGCATAGGTTTGGTTTCAGAAGTGTGGTGGGCCACAAAAAGTCTCCAATAAATAAATAAAAATGAAATGCATGCGAATAACATTTCTTGCATTTTATTTTATATTTTTATATTTATATTTTATATTTCACGATTTAAAAAGCATCACTTCATTATGAAATTTGTTATATCATGCTTTACAGATTAGTGGCAGTAGTGGAAGAGGTATCCAGATCCTTTACTTGAGTAAAAGTACTAATACCACTCTGTGAAAGTACTCTACTATAAGTAAAAATTCTGCAGTCAAAACTTTACTTAAGTAAAAGTGTGTAAGTATTATCATGAAAATGAACTTAAAGTATGAAAAGTAAAAGTATTCATTCTGCAGTAAAACGTAATAAATGATGTTTCTGGATTAATATTACTGCTGCATTGATGTGTGTGTTGCATTTTACTGCTGTAGATGTTTTTAAATCCTTTATATACTGTTGGCTAGTTTAATCTGCAGCAATGCATCCTATTCTATAAAACCATTGTATGTTTGTAGCGTCGCTGTCCTGTGAGAAACCTGTTTTCAGCTCTGTGACGATGCATCTTGCAGCTGATCCAAGAGGCTTTTTAAATAGTTTATATAGCTTAAAAAGTAGGAGAATTTTCTCAACCCAGAAAGGATTTTTTTTTCTCCACTGAACAGGAAGGGGATGCAAAATTGTAATCTGAAAAGTAACTAAAGCTGTAGTGGAGTAAAAAGTATAATATTTGCCTCTGAGATATAGTGGAGTAGCAGTATACAGTTATAGAAGGGGAAATAGTAGTTGCTGCTTTATGAGAAATCCATCCTCATAAAGAGGTTTTGGTTATAAGTTACACAATAATGACAAAACATTAGAGTTATTAGACAATTACCCATCCACTCAGCACACACCTGTACACCTTTTATGCACACATCATCCATGCACTGCTATAGAATGAAAGAAAACCTTACCGGGTGAAGTCAGGTGGGCAGGCTGTCAGAGGTCCTTGATGCTACTGCGCCTTCTTTAGAAAAACTTAACTTTAAGTTCCCTAACTGGAGAGATGAAGCAACTTAAAAAAACAAAAAACAAGCTCGCATGACAGAGTGGGAAAAGTACTGGCACCGCCCTCATGTTTTTCTTCATAGCAAACCCACAAAACATTCTGACTGTCAATGAAGACAGACCTGCAACAACATGATGTACAGTGCATCGAGGGCATCACTGTAAGCAAGTGGAAAATTTCGGATTCAGGAAGACACACCCTGCTGTGCACATTCCTGTGTCACATATGTATAGTACTATTGCTGATGTGACGAGTAATTAAATGCCGAACAGTGCAGCAAATAAAATCCCATACTAAAACTCATGAATCAGATCTGCTGAGGTGAAAATCATACTTGTTTTTGGAGAAAGAAGTGTACATTCCAGCTCCTGACTTAGTTTTAACATGGGATTTGGCACGACAAACAAAAGCTCCTGTCAGTTTCATATTTCCTGACAGTTCCACAGCTATTGAGCTTTCTCTTCATGTCCTTTTATTGTATTCCACTAGTTGGAAATACTTTGAAAGGTTCCCTGGTGAGTCAGCGTATGTGTGCATGCATGCCCGTTTCTCACTGTGCAAGTCTTGGCAATGTCCTCATGAACTGAATCAAAGTATAAACTGCAGATACACAGATCTAGATGTGTCTGTATCTGCATTTATACTATAAAGCTGTCAAACTGAACGTGATAATAACGTGTTAACGCAAATTTGTTTTAACGCCACTAATTTCTTTAACGCATTAACGCAACTTGTGATTTTTAGGTTGTAGCGGGCTCAGTTTTAAAGCTAGAGTGAAGATACTGGTATCATATGAAACTAGAAAACCTGAGGAAAAGAAAACAGTGTCTTGAAGGGAACCAGCAAACTGGGGAAACACTCGCGAGATAATAAGGTTAGGCATTGATCTCAAAGAGTTAAGATTAGGATAGGGCGTTGGGCAGCAAGTCTCACAAGAGTTTTTGCAGATCTCAGATCAGATTTTGCAAAATGTGAGTTACCTTCTCGACATGAATGGAAAAAAAGGAATCCATTGGTACCAACCATGTCATACTAGTAGTTAATTGATTTCCAATAATAAATATATACATACATTTGCATAAAGCAGCATATTTGCCCACTCCCATGTTGATAAGAGTATTAAATAATTGACAGATTTCTCTATAAGGTACATTTTGAACAGATACAATTTGCGAATAATCACGATTAACTATGGACAATCATGCGATTAATCGCGATAAAATATCTTAATCGATTGACAGCCCTAATTTATATGTCAAAATGTTTATCATAACATCTAGCGAGCAGTTATCACACCTCACTGTAAGGTGAGGTAACTTAAATGCTAATTAATTCTCCTCCTCTGTGGGAGAATCAGGAGCTACTGCAGGGTACAAATATCAAATAGCAATGCTATGATAGTGGTTAAAAGTAGTGTACTTAAGTCTAGGATACAGATACAGTATATGTGCAATTTTAACGCTCTCTTTCATTCAAATGCATGCTGCACTTAAGCCCTGAGGGAGTTTAATACACTATTCTCTAAAACTAAGTCTCTAAAAAAAACTTCTCTTAAAACACCAAAAGTTGCATTACAGGAAGTCATACGTTGCTGCAAGACAGATTGATCAATTAGTGGTAAATGCTGCCAATTCTCTATAATATTACATTATGCCTTTTTACCTGAAATGTGTGATATGTGGCTCATTTAAAAATTTAAAAAGTGCAACAACACTTGACCACGGTGAACTATAAGTGACTCTCTTTACAGTTTTTGTGTTACCGAAGGGACAAGACACTGAATCACAGATACACAGCAAAATATGCATCAGGTTCTACACTGTCCGATCCCCTTGTTTGTGTTAAAAGCAGAAACAGTCTGTGTTTTTTTTTCTGGGGCTCGTTCAGACATGATGTTTATGACCACCACACCTTCCATGACTCAATTTATGGCTTTTGACAGTTTGCTATTGCACGAGCAAAGACAGGATGAGTACTAAAGCAAATGTTGCAGGATCGTCATGTGCTAACAGTTTTGTTTCACTACTACTTCTTTGCTACAACAACAGGAAACATCCTGCTATAGAAGTTGCCGGATTCACGAGAAATCCTGATTCACGAGCTTTGCAGCTAAAATAAACAACAGATCAGTATGTGGTATCATGAAGAGAGGGTTTGTTGAAAGTTTGTTTGACCGGGAGCAGCGGGAGAGCAGTTGTCACCCCGTTGTCCCTGTTGTGCACTAAATATAAGGCGCTCTCTAAAATGTTGGGAGACAGGCTGAGGGAAGTGATAGGACAAGCAAAACAAATACATCAGTCCTGCTGTCTCCCTGGCAGGTCTGTTATGAAAATTTATCCAGGATGACGGATGTTTTGGATGTTTGGCTCCCTGGAATCACAGCTGTAACTGAAGCCTGCCATGATGCTGAAGTTGCTGAAGGTCAATGGAGCACCCTGAAATATGAGCAGGAGCATCAGACATGTTGTTTCCTGTCTAGAGTTCTTTATACGTCTCTTTTGAGTTTTGACTTTTGCAGGTATTTTGTCATAAAGTATTGGAAATTCTGACCTGACGGAGGCGCTGGATGAAAAGTCAGGGGATCACCAAAGTTATTCCAATTCATCCTCTGGGGACCATGAATGTCTACACCAATGTGAATCTATCCAATAGTTGTTGAGACATTTCACTATAGAGCAAGGCATCTCTGTCTGTCTGTCCTTCTGCGTGTTATTCGCATATCTCGAGAACCGCTCATCAGATCGACTTCACATTTGGCGGGTGTATTGCTCAGGACCCAAGGGAGTGCAGTATCGAATATGGTGCAATTTTTACAGTTACAGGTACAGTTTTGCTACAGCTGGCCCTCAAAGTTAGCTCAAATGCTATGGGCAGACCTTATATTAGGGCTGTCAATCAATTAAAATATTTAATCGCATGATTGTCCATAGTTAATCGCGATTAATTGCAAATTAATCACATATTTTGTATCTGTTCCTAATGTATGTATACATTTATTATTGGAAATTAATTAACCACACAAAACAATGACAAATATTGTCCAGAAACCTGCACTTAGCATAAAAAATATACTATACCAGTATCTTCACTCTAGCATATTTGTCCATTCCCACGTTAAGAGTGTTACATACTTGACAAATCTCCCTTAAGGTACATTTTAAACAGATAAAAAAAATGTACGATTAGCTATGGACAATCATGCGATTAATCGTGATTAAATATTTTAGTCGATTGACAGCCGTAGTTTGGACCAAAGTTGTGGACCGCCGATCCAACCGACATTGATATAACCGCACCGCTGGCCTGGCTAAAGTAAATAAATGCATGATAATATGATGGAGGATGAAGCCAAAGGCAGAGCCAAATAGACGTGGGGTATATTAACAAAACTGGAAAAACATTGTTCAAAAACGTCTACAGAGCCTGACTCACACATCTCCATTGGGATGTAGCAGGAAAACAGCCTCGGCAGCTTTTCAAAGAACAATGGTTGGTACTTCCTAACAGCAACCAGGACATAACAATACAAGGACTTGGTTAGTAAATCTCTGTAAACAATAAAGAAACGGTTAAAATCAAAAGACGGGGAACCGACAACATGAGCAGGTGTTGGTGTAAAGGTGGAGTTGACAGAGGAGGACTTGGCGTTCAGCTGGCTGACTCTGGAAATCATTCCCAACACTGGTGATTACGTATGAACCCCCTGCTGCAGACTAACACAGACCATTGATTTCTGAGGAGGGGGCCGCAGCAGTATAGGACGTGGGTTTGCTCAAGTAAAGTGTTTTAAAACCATTTGTTAGTCATCAGCGAACACAAGCTGGAAAAAACAGAGACAACAGTCCTTAGAGAGGAAAACTCGGGGCTATTTCGTAGAGCACATCAGCCCGGGGGGCAGTCCACCGCTCTGCATGTGCAGTATCTGCAGCTCTGACTGAAAGGGCAGGGGAAATGCAGCAGAGACTTTCACATGGTGTAATGGCTGTGAATGCTTTTATCTCTCTACTAAATCACAACGGTAGCAGTCAGTCTGTTTTTTTTCTACTGTTTTATAGAGTGTCAGAGGCCTGTTTTCTATTCATTTGGTTTCCTGTTTGCCACAAGAGACTCTTTCTTTCTTCATATTTTCTACTTTATAAAGGAGAAAAAACAGTTTATCAGTTTTCTAGGTCGGAGCAAATAAGGACGTCTATTTATGTTGTGAACACACGGCTGATACAGGCCACTGTCAGGGTGTCAGGGAGGTTTTTAGATGCCTTGCTGGAGTTTGAACACAGTGGAATTTTCCATTCTGCAATGTAGCTCTAGATAATATCAGATTTCAGAAGATAAGAGGTGGTGTAGCAGCTTTTGTTTCCTCAAAGTGATGGGAACATGGGAGCGGTCTTGGCAGATTTCATTGCGTAGTTATTTTCTTGCCTTCGCTGTTGGGGATGGTTTATTTAAGAATTTCAGAGGGAACAAGTCACAACACCAAACTCCCATATTGAGAAGAAGAAATTCAGCATTTTTCTGCACGAACGTTCATACGCAGGTTTTACTTCTGTTGATAGTCTTCAGTTTACGAGTATAGCCAACATGTGGATGCATGCTGACACCTGTCTCTCCGCGGGGCTTTAACGCTACGCATTTATCCATCTGGGCGTGAGAAGACGATATTTATAGAGCTCTTAGTTCGCTGCCTTCATTACATCTTTACAAAACACACTTAAAGGATCAGTGTGTAGGATTATCGACATCTAGAGGTGAGGTTGCAGATTGAAGTCTCTCCCGTGTGCCAAGCGTGTCGGGGAACTACAGCGGCCGACGCGAAAACGCAAATGACTATCTTGAGCAACCAACGCGACTCAGCTGAAAAAACGCTGTGCCTCCAAAGTTCTCACAGCTGAGCGTTTTGGTGGACACGGCCCCTAACTCCAGAGCGAGTGACGTTATCGACTCTGGCCCAAGCAGGAAAAGTTAACACAGTGGTTTGTCCGTTCTGGGCTACTGTAGAAACATGGCGGCCGACTCCGTGAGGAGGACCCGCTCCCTATGTAGATATAAACGGCTCATTCTAAGGTAACGAAAACAGGATTATTATTTTCAGGTGATTATACACTAATGAAAACATACTTATTAATACTTTATTAAATTTCTGCCAATAGATCCCCCTGTCACACACTGGCTGTAGAGCCACTGAGGTGTTGCACCGGGCTCACCTGATTGACGCGCTGATTGTTACCGTGTATAATCAAAGTCCGAAACACACTTTATGCTTTAACACTCGGCTCGTTTATTTTTTCTTTGCAGTTTATCCATTAACTCGATTACACGTTCACTCCAATAGCAACAAACAAGTTACGACTGCAGCAACATGGTGCCTCGGCGGTCTGTTTCTGCTTCCAGGCGGAAACACCTGACCCAGCAAAGATTGGTTCCTACTTATACATTTATACCCAGGAGACCCGATACTCCTTTAATATTAAAACACTTTGTTCAAGAACACCATCAGTGTGTTGGACTTGATAAAGAAGTTATACAGTACAGTAGTTATATGTGTGTTTGGTGTAGTGCAAACTAGTGATGGCACTCAAATTCATTTACTTACTGTGTAAACAAATGCATCTTTAAATTAATTTAACTAAATAAACCTAAGATAAAATCACACCTGGAAAATCAATATTATTGGTCAAAACATGAAAATATACTAAAATTACTGCAATGGTGCTATATGGAGGTAATTCATTTTGTTCTGATCTCTTCTGATTGTCCACATAAATACATATAAATAATACAAAGTAGCTAAAAATGAGTGTGTGTTAGGACACACACATTACTGACCAAACAAGCTACAACACAATAAAAAGTCTCAATCTGTGAAGGGCTAAATGCAGAAACACAACAATGATAATGATAATAAAGGAAGCAGGAAGAAGGCTGAAAGTCTTAAACGCTGACTAACAAACTTCAGAGGATAGTTCTTCTTCAGAGGTAAGTTTATCGTTTTGGTACTTAAGGCAAAGACGGAATCGTGACTTGTTAAATACAAAACAGTCGGGTGATTAAATAACTGTTAAGCTGGTAGAGGAGATGATGAAACTTTACTAGCCATCTGTGTCGTCCCTGCCGACGTGAAACTCTGTTATCTCCTTAGCGATGCGTTCTGCTATTGCTCTGCTGCTGGCGATGATCAGCCTCCGAGACATCAGATCAAACGGTCCACCTGGATGAAAGAGAAAAGAACAAGTAAGCATGGCTGTAATATCTGGGAGTTGTCCGTGTTTTCGTCTTACAACTTTAACCCTTTCCCAGTGTTTTCAGTTCATTAAGGTTAATTAGAACATTTTGGTCGCCTAAAAATGTCTTATACAGCGTTCGGTTGTACTTAGCTCCATCCTCTTGTGTCACTTCTGGTTGCAAAAAACGATGGCGACGGCCAAAATATAGAACTTGAGGCTTCAAAACTGCAGTCCACAAACAAATGGGTGACCACGTCCACTTCTTATATGGTTTTTACATATTGTTTGCTCAAAATGTTATTGTAAGCTGTTAAACCACAGCAAAATGATGAAGCATCTAATGCGGCATTTAGAAAGTTTCACATCATTGTTGTTGGTCTGCACTGACTGTTATGTAAGAGCAAATATATTATTTAAGTTAAAGAGTTCCTATTAGATTTAATTCATTCAATACTTGTCAAAGAAAGAATAAAACTATACACTTCATTATGGCAACAGTTGAGCACATACTGTATATACCAGTGGAAATGTTCTGCTCCATATATCTGGCTTATTGCACCACCCAATCACTGAAACAAGGAGAATGCATTCATTTTGAGATGCTCGTGTTTATAAGAACAATTGCTAAGTACTAAGCCAGTCACAAGGGATAAAAAGGGTTATAAATCAGAGGGTGAAGGCGTGGGCGATGAATTTCCAAGATCATGATCCCACTCATTTTAAAATTCTACACTCTGCAGGATCAGATTTTAAGCGGGAGAGCTGATCAGCGAGTTATAACCTTCAGTTCAAGGAGGAAAGGCTGTGCTGGACGGAAGTCATCGCTATACATGCTACAAGTTTGCTCCACACATACATGCACTCCTCCGCTCATTACTTTTTAAATATATAGAAAGGAAGTCTGTTAGCAGAAATCAGGAATGTGCTTACTCCTTTAGTAGCAATGCCATTATCAACTGTGCAAGTTTGACTTGACAAGCAGCTTCCATATCATCCAAAATATGGCAGCTGTTACGTCAGTGACAGTGTTGCCCAAATTTAACACTAAATTTCTCAAACCCTGCTGCTTCCTGTTTCAAGTAAGCCACCAGCTGCCCTGCTCCCCATCTTTGACTGTGTTTCACAGGCATTTGTGAGCAGAAAGAGGCATAAAAACCAATAACAACAAGAATTAGTATCAATCAATAATTCAGAAACATTAATAACTTATGTTGTGTTTGCGCTGAAATAACAGCAACCCGTCCTCTCTTCTGTAAAGCAATGATCCCCTTCAGCAGTTTTTCCACAAGTCAATCACCCTGAGCTGAGCTGCTTCCTTCATTTCATCCAGTGACTCAGCAGCAGCCTCTGAAAAGTTTAGCAAAACAGCTCAAGTCTTCCCAGTGACTCACCTGAAATGTCCATGATAACTCCTCCAGCCTCGGTAACAACCGCTGCCCCTCCAGCCATGTCCCAGCAGTGGATGCCCATGTGGTAGTAAGCATCGGCCGATCCGCACGCTACCAGACACATGTTGACAGCCGCGCTGCCCGGGGAGCGGATACTGTGGATGGAAATGGGATTTCTGCTCTGCATTTTACTGCACGTGACACACTGTTAACCTCCAGAATGGTTTAGTGAAAGTTTAGTGTGTGTTTGTGAATGTTTTAAGTCATAATCCTAACAATGCATGTAATCCAACGCTACCATTTCTACTTTTATCTCACTGATATCAGTCTAACTGTTTACTATTCACTCCCCTACAGCTGCACCAGAGCTGTACAATGTTACTGCAAATAAAACTCCTACTGCTGCTTCACATTAAAAGTATTTTCCACTGGGGAAATATGGGGGGGTCCTTTATACAGGAATCTGGGGAAGTACCGGAAGTAAACAAGTCGCTATTACTGCGGTGACGTCTCCCTTCAATACGCACATGTTTGAATGCAAGCTGTCCTAAGAAGTGTACAATTCTCTACTTTTACCTTTACTTTCTATGTAACTTTTGACAACGATGTCTAGAAGTTTGGGAAGAACCTGAGCAGTTATTGGCTGCCTAACGTTAGTCTAACATGATGAAACAAGTAACGTCAGCTAAGTTAACACTGCTTAGCTGGCGTAGCTAACATTAATGGGCTAAGACATTAACGTTTGATTTTAATCCATTTTAAATAAATACTCATTTGTGTTTATTATCTACGCCGACCATTAATGCAAGTTACTACGAGCAACCACGGATGCATTCGGCTGAAAGTCACCAGTTAATACTGTTAGCAGACACTGAGTCACTACGAATTGCCACGACAGTAATGGCGGCACCGCTGGGTCGCGGAACACACAAAGCGGTCGTCGGATTTGTCTATAGTGAAGCAGCCACAGGAAACACAACGTATCGGTCACCGAGGTTAGCGCTGACCACAGTCATTAATTGAAAAAGTGTCAACAAACAATTAGGTCTGTCTTCGACCAAAGAAATTCTTAGTCGACTAACGCTCATACTGTACGATTTTGTTGACCAATCGATTAGTTGATTTTATCGACAGATCTGTAAAACTGAGTTTCTCCACAAAGAATCACACAAAAAAACACTTTAAATCTGGTGTTTACCAGAGATGTGCTCATAAGTTTCTTAGAAATAAGTCATTCAGCATGAAAAAAGCATGAAAAACGACTAATAAACTAAAGAAATCTCAGTCGACTAAGACCAAAAAGACTGATAAGTCGACTGTCGACTAAGACGGGGCAGCCCTAATGACAATGGTCATTTTCAGCACTTTTAATGGATAGTGGATAACTTATATTTTTTTAAAAGTACTTAAAAGTGAAGCAGCCACAGAGAGCTGAAGGCTGCATACCTCCAACCTCAACTTAGAGTGTGCTGCTGTTGTGTGGAAAACTACTGGCACACAGTGTGCAAGATAAAATCAAATTGTGGTTGCAATTATTTCTTCTTTATCAAAACATCATGACCTTGTTTGTCTGCATTGTAAACTGACACCATTCTCTCTTCTGTTGTATGTCTGATAAAGTAACTGCTCAAGGACTGTTTGCTGAAGTACTGATCACGGGAGTCATCAGATCAACCAGGACGGAAAAGTTAATAGAATAGTCTAGGTGTTTTTCAAGTACTGTTAGGGCTGATATTTTGAAAATATATCTAATTGCGATTATTTTAACTGATATTGCAATTGCGATATGACTTGTGATATTAGAGCAAATGATCATTTTTACATCGTTATTCTCATTTTCATTGAAAAACAGTGGGGATCTGTATGAAACAAAGATGTTTTCTTAAGCCTGTAGAATATGATGTGTATGCCAGGACATCTCTGCAGCACCACAATATTTAATTTAAAATGCTATTTTGACACACATTTGGCCTTCAACAAGTATTGCATCTCCTGCGATTTGAAAATTGAAGTAGGCCATATTGCGATTTCGATAAAATTTCGATTAATTGTGCAGCCCTAATTGGGGTTACATGAGATACCTATCCACAGCCAGAGTATTATCTACAGTAGATGGCGGTTGGCACGCCCCAAGTGCAAACAGTAATTTTACCCCGCGGGACATGGGAGTTGCTGGTCTATCGCTGCCTCGATCGGTTAGTTTGTTTGCGCTATTAACCATCCAAAGTCACATAATAAAAAAAACAAACTAACCGATCGAGGCAGCGGTAGACCAGCAACTCCCATGTCCCTTGATGTAAAATTTCAGTTTTTTTCAATGGAGACTGCTGGCTCTAGGGAGAGCATAGAGAACAGCTTCAGTTCCCTGTCGGAAACATAGACTTAATAGTTGTTTCAGGGCAAGGTAAACTGGTGAAAATATTCTAAATATAGTTTACACTTAAAGCTGCAGTATGCGATATTGGCGCAAATATGATTTAAAAAAGTTATTTTTAGAAAACGGCCGCTATATCGTGACAGTAGTACATGAAACAGGTAACCTGAAAAAAATCCTGTTCCTCTGTGTCCTACTGTGTCCTCCGGTGCTCCTAACGGCATCTGAAGGATTTCACTTACCGGAGGAAAACAAGGTCCGCTGTCCAGCTGCCGTCTATGAGAGCCGGCTGTCAATCACTCGCGATCTCCGACCAAACGGTCAAACTAGCAGCGCTGATCAAATATGAATCAATATTCTGTTACTGTGAGCCTATTTCTCGCCTCAAATGTTCTCAGAATCATCTTGTAGTGTACTGTTTAGCTGTAAAATGAGAAAGTTTGTGACACGGCCGCCATTGTAAAATCTGTTGAAGGAAGCCAAGTTCTGGTCACATGACCGGAGCACAGCCAATAGGAACGCTCTCTCTCTCTGAAATGACCTGTGATTGATCAAAATCTGCCGTCACGGGCTAGATTTTTCCAAAGCCTCAAAACAGAGACATGAGGAGGAGCAGAAGTCTAGTTTTCTCTCAGAACACTTGAATTACAATATGCTGAAAGGTTATTATGGAATTTTTGCCAAATTATGCCTACAAATTGTTGCCTACTGCCACTTTAAACTGATATTGATTTTTTAGGTGGACCTTTCTTTTAGGTGGTCAAAAGCCGCCCCCGTCCACAGCAGTACGTTGCTTTGCTCACTGTCAGTACTCCTGTCTGTTTCTCCAGACTGGGGGTTTGCCAACCGTCATCTCTGTAGGAAATACACTGACTACGTATAAGTACCTCATACAGCTCCACTTCAAAACACCTAAACTATCCCTTTAGGATTAGAACTTGTGCACAAATGTATATTTACCCATGCACAGGGATGGTGAGAATGGTCTTGATATTGGCCAACATTGTTTTGAAATGCTCAGGATTCTTCTTGAAGCCCATTTCTGTCAGTACCAGAGATTGGCTAATATCTAGGATAAAAACACAATAAATATCAATCAACAAATGACAGTTTACTCCTCTGAAAATACAGAATCACAGTTAGTAATGTACAACTACTGTCTATGAGGATTCACTGTGTAGAGCCGTTGGTACAAGCAGAGAATCTGGCTGTGACGCTGCCTCCACCTGGTGGATTTGTTAAAAATTGCAATACTGAAGCAGGATTATCAATATTTACCTTCTTGTCCAGACACTTTGATTGGCTCTCCATTGCAGAACGCTCCTTTCCCTTTCCGTGCTGTGTACATTTTGTCCTCGATGCAGCTGTAGACAATCCCAAACTCTATCTGAGACAGCACAGAAAACAGCAGTTAGGAATGTGGTATGGGAGGAAGGCTAAGAATAGAACAACAGCCATATAAAAAGAGAAACTGGGTTATTGGAGCAATTACTATCTTAACATTTCTTTTAATTAAAATGTTACAGTGTCAAAAAAACATGTGATTCACAAACAATAAAACATACCTCTTTCTTCACAGTGAAGCCAATTGATACAGAAACAAATGGGAACCTGCACAAAAGAAATTTACAATATAAAAAAAGCATTTCTTTAATGAACTCCCTTTAGGTTTAAGCTCAGAGGAATCAATTTCTATTATCAGTTCAGTTTCATCTACGTCGTCTAATTATCCCTGACAGAGAGGACAATCCAAGAGAGAACCTAATTAAAAGATAAAAATAGATAAGGAGCGACAAAGATAAAACAAATCCAGTGCTCTATTGGGTTTCTCAATGGTTTATACAGTATCAAAGCGCAGGCAGTACCTGTGAACAAAGTTGGTGGTACCATCAATAGGGTCGATGATCCAAGTGGGATCGTCTGTGAGAACGCTGGAAGCACCTGCTGCTACCGACTCCTCACCTATGAAGCTTCAAAATCAGACAGAAACAAAAAGATTTTATACATCATACGAGTGTACGAGTTTTCTCAGATGTAAAATCAATGATACTATTGCACTTGATACTGTCTACCTGCTGTGTTTACTTTCACTTTTCTAGGAGAGTCTATAACAGGGCTAGAGCAGAGAATGTAGTCGCTCTCCCTCTGTGTGTGTTGCAATTCAAGTAACTCCTCACTTTGTTGACATGGTCGAGCCGGCTGCACAAGCTTTTAGTGCATGTGAGCATGCCCCACTGGCTTGCTTACGGCCTCTGCTCTGCTGCACTGCTCTCATACCGCGGCTACAGCTGATTACAGTTCATACACCACCTCTCATGTCTCTCTGGTTAAATACCTGTGAGTGGGGAACTTTTTCTTGATGGAGGATATAATGAGCTGTTCCACTTTCTGGTCCGTCTCGGTCACCAGGTCAACTGGTGAGCTCTTCTGCATGACAGCGATGTCCTTCTGGAGCGCCTCGCGGATCATCTGGCAGACGCACAACAATGACAAACTCAGCAAGGGGATTTTGTGGATGACTGACTACATCTGCTACTTTAATTAAACCTAACACGTAGTGTGTTATGATTACATACTGATAGCTATGATGGGTCAGAGATGATTAGATGATTAGATGCAAGTCTTTATTGTGCTTATTACACATTACTGTAACTTTACAAAGGTTAGGTAGATAACTTTACTCTTTAAACCAAAGATGGAATTGACTTAGTAACTTTTTTTTCTTCTTTTAAAAAATTGCAGTTATTGACTATATTTGACATCAACATGGTTCAAACCTGTACATTTGTCTTTAAGGCGAGATAAAAGGATGCAGATTTACCTCATTGTTTTAGATATTATTTTGTTAACAACTCTCAATTCCATAATTACCCAACCAGACAGGCTGAGACTCTTCATCTTCCTGTGTATAAAACATCCCATGGTCAGTTTTCTATCAAATTTCATGGAGTTATCTTATGGAATGAAAATGTCCATTCAATGAATTCCTCTGTGTCATTGTCTATGTATAAAAAGAGACTTAGAAATGCTCTGCTGACTTCTTTGTATTTTGTTTGAAATGTACTCCTACATTTTACACTCTATATTTTTATATGTGAAATGTTTTGAACACTAATATTTAATATGTATTGGTAACTTTGTATGGTAATATGTTGTACCTATTGTACTGTATGTCGTTATGGTGTGTTTTTTATATAAGTCATAAGTTTCTACCACACACTCACATGTATTTTACCTTCCTTTCATGTGAATTGTATTTTACTGTCTTTTTATATGTGTGAAATAAATAAATAAAAGTCTCAATATAATATAGCTAGATGACAATTTAACTTTCCATACTCACATTGATAACATAAAAGAGAAACTTACTGTAAACCTTTGTTTTTGTTTAAAGAAAAGCTTTCTCTTTGCAGCAAGAAAAAGTCTTGTTCAGTCTACTTGACCCTGCTGTCTATCATTCATCTCTACGCTTTATTTTGAATGTTGCATCACAAACTCACTGTAATTTATAGATGAAAAAGGTTCATTTGTACCTTCTCATCTCGAAAGCCATTTTTGGTAAATTTCCTGTCTACCTCTTGGAATGCTTCCTCCTGTTTCTGACAACTCTCTGACCCAAAATGGACACTAACCCTGCCTTCATTCCAGGCATTCAAACCCTCACATTCAAGTCAAACTCTCCCCTTTATGCCTTTCAGGCCCTTTGTTATTGTGCTCTACGTGAATGTTGTAAATAACTAGCTTAACATGACTGTGTTTCAACAACATTAGATCTCTCTAACTGATTGTGGATCTCACTTTTTCAAGATTTTCAAGATTCAAGATGTTTATTGTCACGCCGGTTATACAGGTACAATCGTGTGAAATACTTTTGGCTGGGAAGCTCCATTAAGAAAAGAAAACAGTAGGTTAAGTAGCAAAAGAATAACATAATAAAATAAAGTAAAAAATAAAATAAAAAATAACTGTGTATTTACAATAATATACAGTATAATAATAATAATAATAATAATAATAATAATAATAATAATAATAATAAAGGAAATATTGGTGTATGGTAAATATATACAAGTATTGCACAGGCATTTTTGTTTTTTTATATTGCACAGAGGTATGTATTTTTATTATTAGGATAGGATAGCACTTTATTTTTCCCCGTGGGGAAATTTCAGCTTCACAGCAGCACAGATTCTAAGAAAAGACAGTTCATAAAATAAAATAAAATAAGAATAGAAATAAGAATAAGAATAGGAATAAGAATAGGACAGGGCATACAATAAATAAGAATAAAAAATATCCAAGGGATAAGAACACTATTAAAATTATGTTATAAGGGTAAATAAAAGGTAAATAAATATGTGAAAATACAAATATTGTATCATGTACCTGTAAGTTACTACTGCTGTGATGCAGATATAAGTGGATGCAAAACTTAAACAAAGTGATTTCCAGACCATAGCATTAAAAAAAGAGGTAATAACAGTAGTATTTACTCACCTTTCCAGCCTTTTTAGTCACCTCCACACAGTGATCCATACACTCCTGCCAAGGATCACTCATGTTGATTTAGGATGAGGAGTTTATAACGTTATATTCACAGATAGTTACAGGTTGTAACGTTAGGTTCCTGTTGGGGAAAAGCGACACTGAAGGTTAGCTCACATTTTAAAGTAGCAGTTACATAAAACTAATGAGCTACTGGCTGGAAAACACTGATAAAGAAGGTTGATAAGTTAGCTGAATTAGCTAGAAATGCTAGTTAGCTTTTACACGAATAAACTGGAGCTAAACATAAAGACAAGTAACAGCTACAAATCTCAAATTAACGGTTTAGCCAGTCAGCTATGTAATGTCTTAATTAACGTTGTATTAAACTACAGTTGTAGGCGTTTCGATGGGCTAAAGTTAGCTCAACCCACCTCCAGAGACGAACTGACTCCTCAGTGTTGACTTTTAGTCAGCTTATGGAAGGGTGGGACTAAAGGTAACTCTCTCGCTCTGATTGGTTAATACATTTCACCGGATGTGAAATCGCCCGTTCTCATTGGCTCACACGGCTGTCGTTTCTCCGTACAGGAAACTGAGAAGTCACAACTACTTTTCCTTGTTGTCAGAATAACAGGCAGCAACAATGGATGATTTCCGCAAGTGTGAGTTTTTATATCTCCTATGTTTTATATCGTGTCGTGTATATTTTGGATCTGCAGCTCATTGATATTTTATATCCCTCGGGTTATTTTTAATTTGTAAATCTGTGGATGCATATCTCACAGATCATCTGTCACATTCAGGTTTATATCCTAACCTTTCAATTAAGTGGATTAAGACCTATGTTTCAAATTCAGATCTAGTGTCTTTTTCTGTTTTATGTACTTATCAGAGATATACTTAAAGTGGCAGTAGGTAACAATTTTTGGGCATAATTTGGCAAAAATTCCATAATAACCTTTCAGCATATTGTAATTAAAGTTTTCTGAGAGAAAACTAGACTTCTGCTCCTCCTCATGTCTCTGTTTTCAGGCTATAGAAAAATCTAGCCCGTGACGGCAGATTTTGACCAATCACAGGTCATTTCAGAGAGAAAGAGAGCGTTCCTATTGGCTGTGCTCCGGTCATGTGACCAGAACTTGGCTTCTTTCTACAGATTTTACAATGGCGGCCGCATCACAAACTTTCTCATTTTACAGCTAAATAGTAACTACAAGATGATTCTGAGAACATTTGAGGAGATAAATAGACATTACAGTAACAGAATATTGATTCATATCTGATCAGCGCTGACAAGTACTATACTGACAAGTATACAGAAAAGTCTAAGTATATTTGGCTTATAGGCCTACTTGTACTTAATCTTTTGGTAAAGATATACTTAAGAAAAGTATAATTAAGTATTCTTGCCTTATAGGCCTACAGAAAATGAAATTAGGGTGTTTTCAAGAGAAAAGCTCCAAAATGTCTTTTATTCTACTTTCTGTATCAGACTGGAAGAATCTCACTCTGGATCCAGACACTGCCCACCCTGAGCTCGGCCTCTCGGACGACTGCACTGAAGCCACATACCTTGAGCACCCTCCATCAGTCCCCGACCACCCAGAGAGGTTTGACTACTGGGAGGAGGTGCTGTGCAGCCAGGGCCTGGAAGGACCTTGTTACTGGGAGCTGGAGTGGAGAGGGCAGCAGGTTTGCATAGCAGTGTCGTACAGAGGTGTTGGCAGGAAAGGTGGGAGCAACGACAGTCGGTTTGGGATGAACCAGCTCTCCTGGAGTTTGGACTGTTCTGACTATGGTTTTTCTTCCTGGCACAATAATGAACGTACTGACGTTAAAGCAGCTCCGTGTTCGAGGATAGGAGTATTCCTGGACCACAAAGCAGGAACTCTTTCCTTTTACAATATCTCTGACTCAGTAGTTCTCATCCACAGAGTCCAAACCACATTCACAGAGCCTCTTTATCCAGGCTTTGAGTTTTATTATTATGGAGACCATGTTAAACTTTGTCATCTGGAAAATCAGAAATTATGAATTGCTTCAGGGCAGGTTTCATGGACAGAACGAGAGTATTTTTTAAAATATTTAAAGTGTCATCACATTAGAAAAACTATGCCACATTTACAGTATATTAACTGTATTTTATGTTTTCAGTAGGGCTGACCCGAATGCTTCGAGGCTTCGAAGCTTCGAAGCTTTGAAGCCTCGGCCGTTACCATGGTATTGACCTCCAAATCAGTATTTTGAATGCTTTGTTTTTGTTTTTTTAAAATAGATTTAAGTATGTAATAATAATAATAATAATAATAATAATAAATGTAAATCCCAAAATAGCCCTGAAATGAGGAATAATCCCACAACATTTTTAATTATTCATATTTAACATGAATTATTATTAGTTACCCTCAG
The DNA here is from genome assembly GCA_916701645.2 of Sebastolobus alascanus. NCBI lineage: Eukaryota > Metazoa > Chordata > Actinopteri > Perciformes > Sebastidae > Sebastolobus > Sebastolobus alascanus. The sequence continues at coordinate 889,020 of CAKAOJ020000102.1, read as the reverse complement.
ACGGATATTGCTGTTGTTGTGTGTATATTTAAAAAAAAAAAAAAAAAAAAAAAACAGTCGTCTGTTGTCATGGCAACATAACACCCTTTCCATCGGGTTACTTTTCTTGGTGTGCAGCAGAAATGACGATAAACCTCAACAGAGTTCAGCCAATTTTAAATTTTGAACAAAACAAAAAAATAAATATTACAACTGTTTAACTTTTATTCATCAACATTTATCTACAAATCCACACAGCAGCATAGCCAAAAAACTGCTGATTATTTCACTTAATCTTGATATAATTTCACATATGACACACACTTTATATCAACTTGTTTGTGTTTTTTAGGGCGTTAAAAATAAATCCTTCTAGTAGTGTAGGTATCCATAGTGTTAATGTTAGTATGTATGTGCATATTGTGTGCCTTGCTTTAAAAGTTTTGGGTACCACCAGCTTAGATATAACAAACATAGAAACCCAGAAGGTGGCAGCAGCAACACTGTACGGGATCTGATGCACGGATATATTGGCTGCCTTGTGTGGAGACTTTTATTGCTGCAGGGTGTGTTTTTTTTAATATTAAGTTGACATTTAAGGAAATCCATGTCACAACCTGTTCTCCTAAAGCTTCATATGTACAATCTTATGTGCCATATTAAGACTTTGCATATAATTCCAGAACTACAAAGGTACTTTTGGTCATTTTAGTCAAGTAAAATTAGGAAAAGGAATGGGAAAAATCTAAGAATTGGTTGCTTTTATGCATTTCCTAAGTTATTTTAGTTGTTGTTTGTGGCTGCTGTTTTCATACAACACTTTTAGGAGTCATCGTAGGGCTTGGATAACTTGTTAAGACTACATCACCCGGGGGGAAACGACAAATAAAAGCCCTTGAAGTTAAGAGAACACCAAATTGCAAAATAATGTCATGCTCAATGACGATGAAATAAGGAATAAACGGACAACACATTACACTTTTTATGTATTCTTAAATAAAAATACTAAATTGTTGACTTTTTATTTATATTATAGAGCATAAGTGAAGGGTCATAACAGAAAACAGAGTCTGACAGTGTCACGATACCATGGAGAATTCAAAATATAAACTGCAATAAGTTATTTAAACATTAAGCTTCCTTTTACTTGAGTTAATGATTCATATACTTCCCCTAATGGCAAGATGATGGTTCTGCTTCCAAGAAACAAATCTACACTGTACTGTACATTATAGGGAAGTTATTATTGAACATTTTCCCAAAGGCCTATATGAGTATATATCAGTTTGTCAATGGAGCAGTGACGAATGTATGAAAAGCTCTGAATCAGATTTTGGCTTCCTTTTCTTTGAGGCTATATTGGGTTATTAACCTCAGAGCGTTTCATGTCAATAAGCTTGGTCAGTCCTGTGCAGAGCGCTAACAATGCAATTAGCTTTAAAAACACGAGGGTACATCTCATCCATACCGTCTTACAGATTTAACCTCAGGCGACCTTTATCTCACTAAGAGATGGCAGAAATTCAACATCATCATAAGCAGTTAATGAGAAGTCTGGCAACGGTTAAGCATATATTAAATATATAACCTCCAGCCTGGAGCAATGCATTTTTTTGTATATTTTAAGACAAGGCAGTATAATGAGAATCACATTCAGTCGATTCAAACTTTCTGTATATTTAGTGACATCATGAGATAATACTAAATTCTCTCTTGGACTCCCTACGATTTTTCACGTTAATCAGTGTACAAAGTCACTCAGACCTCCTACAAGTGTTGGTTTATCGGATACTCTTGACAGGAATCAGACCTTTTCACATGAACAATCTCATTCACACTTTAGCAGCAACAATCCAAAATAATCTGTAATCATTATTATCTAGAGCAGTGATTCTGAAAGTGGCACTCTGCCAGGGGGTATGTGAAAAGTTTTCAGATTCATTAATTCAAATTATCATGATATCTTTTTTTTTTTTTTTTTTTTCAAAAGGCTTCATAGTACAAGACTGTCAGACCCTGATGCTGTAAAATGAGAGGACTCACCCAAGAACCGCCAAAATCAACACAAAATTAAAGCTCCTCGTAGTAACTTTAAGCATTGTGAATAAAAGTACCAACTGTGCAGAATGACGGAAAATAACCCAGCGTTACATTATTGTTTCATTAACCTGTATGAACTAACAGTTTCATGTTGTCATTGTATGTTTTTCCAGTAAAACCTAAACCTAAGTACTAGGCTACTTCACATAATAATACCGCAGGCTTCATTTTGAGACATACTGAGTACATATTGCCCTCTAAATTGAGTAAATAATAAAATTCGGGGTGTCCAATAATGCAGACAGCTATATTTCATCCTCCAACCCATCACACCATGACCCAGAGAACAGCCAACAGTCTGTGTGGGGAGATTCCTATCGGTACCATAATGGGAGTCATGTGGATCTACTCTTTGCAACAGGACGCTGGGGGAAAAAAACATGTCATCTGTCCATAAAGAATGTCTCTGTGGGCCTATGAGGACGAGTCTCTAGTCCTGAGACGAGGGTACACATCAGATCACACCACAACGGGACTCAATTTGCGTAGAAATCTGACCTGAGCGAAGCTTTCAACATCACAACCATGAAGCCATTTGTTGTAATTTCTGCATGGAAAATGGTGAGCATGTACTTCTATGTTTTCTTACTGAATTAGTATACCTGTTTACTCACACAATATTTTATGATTGCATGTGCTAACCTCTATAATTTCAAACAAAAATGTGTATCTTTAGTGAATCTCCTTGGTATGCTAGGAAGATTATTGTTTCCTTAAAGGTCAGCCATCATTATGTGTTCAAATCTCCTGGAGGGTTTTTGAAATGCTGCCAGGTTTGACAGCTCTAGACAGAAAGAAAAACGTGGGAGGAAGTTTTGTTCATGCCACGGGAAAATTAGACTTCACTCAATCACGCAGCAGCAAGTACCTGCTGGCCTGGAGTCAAACTGATTAAAGTGTTGTTGATCTACAGTCAGGCGGATTAAGGTGTGCAAACACGAGACTGGAGTGTCCCTCTATAACGAGCTCCTCTAAAACATCTGCGTCTTTTGTAATGATCAGTGTGACAGTATGTAAGTAACTTTCCCACATTTCTTTCTTTTGATGTGCCCCTCCCAAATGTGATAGATATTATATTCTTTCTGCCATCTTTGTGTCAATTTTCAAAGGGTTTATTATGCTCCTGCTCTGCCCCGGTCGACTGAGGGCACAGCTGGGGACTACCCCCAATATTAAACACATTGTGGTTGGAAGGTGCTACAATTACATCACACTAGTTAACCCCATGAGGTAACGTACTGCACGAGGACTTATACTCATAATGTTCCCAATCTTGGTGATTAATGTCCTGTCAGCGGACTGATCGATTGATTGACTGACCTTAATGTAGGTTGGACTGTGAGGACATCTGGAGACAGTTTGAGGAGGCGGTTGTCCGTCAGTCCTCCTGTAATGTGACGGTGGAGGATTACCATCACATGTTTTATGCGATGCCACAAACGTGGCCTTGTGATAGGGTGAGGAAGAGCTCCGAAATGACATATATGTTCATGATTATTCATCGATACCTCATTAGATGGAATATCTTTGAGTTATATTTCCCTTCCCTTTTGTTTAGTTCCTCTTCTGGAGTAAAACCAGGACGCTGATGCACAGCTACGCTGCTGTTGTACGTCACTTCTGGACCCTGGAGGACACGCTGGTCGGCTACATGTTCAACGAACTCATCTGGTGTGGACAAGACGAAGACTCTGGTAGATCTTTTCTAGATTTGACAAGACAGAGAGAACTGAAACACAATAAAAACAACAAACGTTCACAAGAAGAAAAAAAAAGAAGCAAAGATTAGAGAAAAGTCTGGCAGTAACTGAACAACAATTTTCTTCTTTCCTCAATTAATTATCACACAAACTGTCAGATTTATCTTGTGATCCGTTGAAGGGGTCATGATCTCCAGGCTGCAGTAACTCAATCAGGATATAACATTTCCTGTAACTGAATTTGTAAATAATTGGTAACAAGTTCCCCATATCAACTTAAAAGGTGATGAGAAGTCAGTGTTGTGTCACAACTTGTTTCTGCTGCCCCCAAGTAGCCATAAAGTCAGTTAATGCATCTTTAAATAGTTTAGAATAATGTGTACTGTATATACTAAATTACCAATGATATACCAATTTATCTCCTTAACCATTCTTCTAAAATCTTAACAACAAAAAGTGTATTCAGTTTGGCTTTTAGTCATGTGTTTTTACACTTAATAAATGTCGAACAGATCACTTAGTAGCACCGGGATTCAAGTGAAACATCATCGTTCAGGCAGCTGCAGCTGTGCTCCTAAATGTTCCCACGTGCCTTTAGGATTTTTTTTATTACAGTAGTAGTGCTGAAAGATTAAGGGCTTGTAGCTACTTGTCAAAATAACACCCAAACTTGTTTTTCTCACCATTCATTCATGTCTAATTAGAATATTATATATGTGGTGATGACAGATCTTTTAACTGATAGCTGTGAATCTGACACACAGGTTTTGATTTCAGCTCTTGTCCGGAGTGGTCGGCGTGTAGAAATCATCCGGTGTATTCCTTGTGGAGGCAAGCCTCACAAAATGTGAGTTTAATGTCCAAACTGCAGAAATAAACACACAGCTGCGTTGTTTATCGTTCATATGCAACATACGGCTTCAAAACAGGCAGTGGAATAATAGCTCTCATGTGATTTTCTTCACCTGTTTGTTAGTTTGCAGAAATGGCATGTGGCAACATCACTGTGTTACTGAATGGATCTATTGTCAACGCCTTCAACAGGAAAAGGTAAAAAGAAATCAATGAGGTAACTATTTTAACAATGGTGTTTGTTGAGTATGTATAAAATAATCTTTTTTTATCTCTCAGCATGTTTGGAAGTGTTGAACTGGACAGTCTGAACCCCTGCAGGCTGGATCATGTCAACATAAAGGTGGTGACCAATCTAGAGGGACCTTTTATGTGAGGATAAAAACTGATATTAAAATGTTGGATCTCTACCAAGAGTGCAAAGTATACTATCACATAAAACAGTTCCCCCTTCCAATAAGTCACTCTTTATTAAGGGTGTGTAAGTTGTAACTAATAACTAATGACTAAATTCCTCTAGCAGGTTCCTCGACCTGAAAACTTTAATTCATCAAGAAGACCCTCTAATGGACAATTTATGGAAAAACCTGGGGAGAATCTGCAGGCTCATATCCATTTATTACCTTATTAACACTAATAACGGCAAACTTTATGGCTTATTAGAAAGTTTAAAACCCCACAAATATCTATTAATGGTACAGTGTGTAGAATTTGGCGAAATATGAACCTGAAAATGAACACGATATGCCCCCTTTAATGTTTTATAACTGATTTATAAACTATCAGCCATTAGTTACAGCTTTATAAATAGTGAAAGTGGTAAATATTTATATCCACTAATCAAGCCCTTTGTTTTTCCTCTTCTACAGAGAATCATGTAGTGAAGGATCCATTGTAGACCTGATCCAGATCCTCCAGTCCAGAGGTTTCCGCTGGACTTGCACCGACAACGACGAGTAAGTGACGTCCAACAAGTCCTGCAAGTCAACTGACAAAATACCTAGATAGATAGATGAATTGTGATACAGATACAGGTGTTTTTTTTATGGCCTAACAATGAAAGTACCCTGGAGTAACACAAATCCTATTTGTCCACAGGACCCTGATGATCCTTCAGTGCATCCAGAACCCCAAACAGTCCGCATGCCAAACATGTGCAAACAGCCTCTCCCACAGAAAGAGCCTCACGTTTAACTGAGTCCCCCTCAGGTCCAGCATGTATTCTGATTTATTATAAGGTGGATAAAATTAAACTGGCTGATCTGAAGATTTCCTGAATTTTCTTTACTTTTCATTGATCCCATTTAATTAGCAGATTAGGTCAGAAAGCCTCTTGGAGCCTCTTGGAGTGTTAAATTGATCTGTTTTCTGAAGCTAAAAGATCCTGCTGGATTCTGCTAATTGACATTTTGGGGGGTGAAATGCACCACTGGCTTCAACGTGGGTCATTGTTACCTAATTTTGAAGCCCCTTCTATGTCAAAATCTACAGTTTTTTGCTTCTGATGCATTTTCCTAAATCAAAGGTCAAAGGTCACAAGATAAATACTGCACACCCTGAACTTCTTATATAACCTAGAAGAGTTGCAAGTATTTTGTTGAGTGTGCTCAGTTTTCATGAAACCCTCTGGCTCTGACACACCCAAACGCAGTCTGCAACCTGAGCTATTTGCTTTTTTAATTTTACAATAGGGTGATACTGATAGTATCAGATCAGATCAAAACTGCAGTTTCGAGTTTGATTTGAACTTTAAGCCATAACTTATCAGTGAAAGAAGTACTCAGATCCTTTAAAAGTAGCAACACTACAGGGTATAAATACCCTGTTACAAGTAAAAGTGCAGCATTAAACATTTGACTTAAGTAAAAACCTGAAGCCATTGTATCCATCTATGCTCTCACCACTCCATTGAAAAAAACCTGTGGTTTTCCCTCGCAGAACACAGGGGTTGCTGAGTCTGGTTGCTTTGTCGAGAGCAAAGATAACGGCTTCAGTTTCCCGCCAGAAACATAGACTATATAACTGTCTCACGGCAAGTTAAACTGGTAAAAATATTCTAAATATAGCGTAAACTTAAACTGATATTGATTTTGGAGTAAAAGGTACAATTTTTACCTAGATGAAGAACCAGTTTACTGGAGTGGTTTAACCTTTAAGTTCTGCTTGTACTCAGAGGTCTGTGGCATTTCTCAACATGCTCCCTCACGTTCACTACTAGTGGTACCCTACGACCTTTGAGTTCTTTCAGCAGCTGACTAGCATTTAATTGCATGAACTTCGCCCAGCTACTGTGGCAGCTCCTTGCTTTGAATATCTGTGATTATGCCTGATACAAAAAGGTGAAAGAGGAAGAAGAGCGGCCAAGTTTAATAACCACAAAGTCAAGAGAACATGTGAATGGCCCAAACTTGTTAATGCTTGTAGCCTATATTTTTATGCTTTCTGAATGAAGTACAGCCAGGTAGGAGGTCCCTGTACCCACAGCTATAGTTACCATTGAGGACAAGGTGGATTTATTGTAGGATGATTCTCTATTTTTTAGATGTTACATGTTTGTATCACATATAAATTTGACTAATTTAGGTAAGCAAAAAATAAACAGTTCTGCATTTCTATATCTGAATACTCCTGCGTGACAAGAAACTGCACTTAGATCTTCATCTGGGGATTTTTTGACAGAAAATATACATGAACAGGTAACTGAATAAATAAATACAAATACAATTAATTCATGTTTTAAAACTTTATTATTATTATTATTTATTGTTGTTTTTTTGTGTGGGGTGTTCACTGAGTTGGGCAGACTCTGTATTTAATTTATTTATGTATTTATGTATGTATGTAATCTTTTATTAATTTAATTCAAATTGATTTAATTTTATTTATTTATTTATCAATCAGTGCATCAGTATTTTTTACTTGACCCCAGTATTTAAATAAATATATATGATATTTATAAAATCCTGGGTATGGCCCGGCTCACACCCCAAACTATTGAACCGATTTAATATTTTTATATGTTATTTATTATTATTTATATTTATATATTTATATTGTGTTTGAGATTTCTTACTGAAGGAAAAGTAGCAATACCCCACTCTAGAAATACTCCTTTACAAGTCCTGCATAAGTCAAAGTACAGAAGTGCAATAAAGTCTTATCTTATCTTAATATGTAATATTACATCATCATTTATTTGGTGGTAATATTTTGTATTATTAATCTGAATCTAGCAACTAGTAACAAAGTTATCAAACACATGTAGTGGAGTAAAAAGTAATATTTGCCTCTGAAATGTAGTGAAGTAGAAGTATAAAGGAAATGTAAATACTCAAGTACCTCAATAATCAATATTTCCCCCCCCTGTGACCCCTCTGTGATCCTCTCACCTCTCTTTGGGCAGCTCCACCTCAACACATAACATCCCTGATTGGAGCAGAGCCCACTTGGCCACGAGCCAGCGCACGTGTGTGCGCATGGCCAGTCCTCCTCCATAAATAGACTCCCGAGCTGGGAGCGACTTATCAGTGACAACAAACAACAGTTTGCAGCCAAACTTCTATAATAATTTAAAGATATTTGAGGGCTTTTAATGGAGCGAGGAGAGTACCGTCCTCCGGAGAAGAAGCGCAGGAGTCGCTGTCTGGTTGTCAGTGTGATAGTTCTGCTGCTGCTGCTCATCGTCGCTGTTGTGTTGGGACTGACGCTCCGGAACAATACCGACAAACTTAAACCAACATTTATAGCAAGGTGTGAGGAGTTCAAGGGGTAAGTTTTTTATTCTTATTTATTAATTATGAACAGAATATGATACAGGCTATAAGAGGAACCCTGCTTCCACACGCAACATGGAGACTGAGAATAATTAAATTTAGAATACAATTTAAGATATGTTAAATATGTGGTGCAGCTGAACTGTACTGCATTACTGACAGGTGCATCCCATCCATATCAGTGAGGATAGACTGAATAACAGTAAAACCTCTCAGTATATAATCCTTTATTAGTCCCACGACAGGGGAATTTGCAGGACTACAGCAGCAAAGGGGGACAGTGCAAACAACAAGAGGCATCAGTACAAAACAAAACAAGATCTAATAAATAAGCAAGTAAACAATAAAGATAAAGTAAGTAAACAGTAAAAAACAGGATATAAAAATAGACTGAATGAGTGTTTGGGTTCACATTATTGCACATATGAATATGAAATGTTGCACAGAATATTGACATACTGATAGCAGTGTTCATCCTCCAAAATGTTCATACTGTTGAATCAACACCTCTTTAACACAGTTTCAATAAAAACTGAATATTATAACCGTCATAAAGTGGAAACTGAGTGTATATATTACCAGACAACCTCTTTAACAAATTAAAATGCAGAAATAGTGATTTCATGAGCTAATCACAGTGTGTGCATGCGCTGCTTGCAAGTTTGAGCAATCTCGGCATGTCCCAATGATTTACATTTGTAGGCCTTTTAATAAAGAGAGAGGGGTGTAATAATAATAAGTGCTATCTGGAAAGAGAGAAAGTAAATTTAATGTGAAAGTTGGATTTCAGCCCAGAGGTTTGGTCTGTTTGTCTTCTTTCTGCACATTGTTAGTGCATATCAGGGCCGGCTCTAGCCCTTTTGGTGCCCTAGGCGAATTTCGGATTTGAAGCCCCCCTACAATTATTCTCTCTATTATTCTTTACTCCTCTCATTGTTATTATTTAATTTAATGAAATGAAATTAATTTATTTTTTATTTTATATATATATATATATTTTTTTTTTTTTTTTTTTTTTTTTTAATTTTTCTTTTTTCTTTTGTGTGACCAAGACCATGGGTTGGGGGTCCTCTTTCTATGTTTTTATTTCATTATTATTAGTATTTATTTCAGTTATGTTATGCATTTGATATGATGACCTTTGCCATTTCTGCAAAAAGAACATAAATAAAAAAATAAATAGATAAAATAAAATAAAGAATAGATTTGGAAAAAAAAGAATATGTGATTTGCATCAGAATGAGGCTGATCCACAAGCAATGATAACATTTGTCTGCATTATGCATCATAATTAAGCCAATATTGACTGATAATATGGACTCACTTCTTCTCAACCATGACAATATGTTCTTACTTGTAATAGTTTCTTTATGTTCACGTCTCAAATACAAACTAGCTAGATTATAAGTAAATAAAGTGTAATTCCTACACAGCATGCACCAGATTTGGTCATTCACACTGAGACTAAGCGTTTATGTTCCAGATACGACTGTGAGAAGATATGGGGTGCATTTGAACAAGCCTATGTTGGGCGGGACCCTTGTAAAGTCCCCATGGAGGCCTATGACCCTTTCATCGCCGTGACGCCCTTCCAACCTGCATGCAACAGAGTAAACACCATCCGTCTGTGTGCACATTATCCACTCTTTAATAATGCAGAATACTACATTTAACAACTGTGTTTTTTGGGGGGTTTAGATGATGTTCTGGAGCAAAACAAAAGATGTGGTCCACGACTTCACTGAGAAGAGAGACTGTTTTCTCACCTTGGAGGACACTCTGGTGGGATCGGTGCTGGATGGTCTGACCTGGTGTGGAAAGGAGGGCAGCAGTGGTAAGACTCTTCATGCAATAGATAACCTCATAACTGGGTCAAGTTTAGTCCAGTTTAGTTCATTATTTACCAAACAGATTAAAAGATAAAGGACACAGAAAGAAGAGTAGCAGCAGTCATTTAACTATATATTTAAAGTTGTACTATTTGACATCAAAAAGTATGTTTTCAGTGATTTGTCGCGACAAGTTCACTTAAGCAACAGACCGTTTATGCCCTTTGGGTGTGTTGCATTCCTCTGCAACATGAGAACATGGGAATAAAAACAGATGTGAGTCATACGTACTGATGTCAAATTCCAGAGGGGTTATTTGTGACTTTTACGTATCGTATCATATTAAAACTTGCCTGTTGCCTCTGTCAATCGATTCAAATATTGAATCGCAATTAATTACATGATTGTCCATAGTTAATTGCTAAAATGTACCTTAAAGGGAGATTCATCAAGTATTTGATACTCTTATCAACATGGGAGTGGGCAAATATGCTGCTTTATGCAAATGTATGTATATATTTATTATTGAAAATCAGTTAACAACACAAAACGAATACAAATATAGTCCAGAAACCCTCACAGGTACTGCATTTAGCATAAAAAATATGCTCAAATCATAACATGGCAAACTGCAGCCCAACAGGCAACAACAGCTGTCAGTGTGTCAGTGTGCTGACTTGACTATGACTTGCCCCAAAACTGCATGTGATTATCATAAAGTGGGCATGTCTGTAAAGGGGAGACTCGTGGGTACCCATAGAACCCATTTTCATTCACATATCTTGAGGTCAGAGGTCAAGAGACCCCTTTGCCAGTTTTTCCTCGCCAAAGCACCTGACATGGTTGGTACCAATGGGTTCATTAGGTTTTCTAGTTTCATATGATAATGGTATCTTCACTCTAGCTTTAAAACTGAGCCCGCTACAACCTAAAAATCACAAGTTGCGTTAATGCTTTAAAGAAATTAGTGGCGTTGAAACAAATTTGCATCATCATCGGTTTATTTATCTTTTTATATGTATAAAGTTTTTATTGTTTGACTATGTCATGTTTTTATCACTTATTGTCTTTCTCAGTATGGGGATATGATGTCCTGAGGTTGCTGTCTTGTTTTATAGAAATATAATAAGTGTTGAATGTGTGTGTGTTGTTCTAGAGACGTTCACGACCGACTGCCCGGGATGGACAGACTGTGAGAACAACACTGTTCGCTCATTTTGGAACAGAGTCTCAGCTGCTGTAAGTTACCAACAAGAATTCACTAGTTTTGCCAAAACTACGACAGTGGTGGGATGAAGCAGTGGTTAAAATAACACATATGTTGAGCATGAGGTGAAATCTCTCCTGTGCATAAGTAGTTACGATGGAGAGGAGAGTAGAAAAAGGTCAGTCAGACTGGTTCTTCATCAATGAGGCTTTGTGTCGGTCTCCATGGAGCCACATTGTGCAGCTCTCTCCTGAGCGAGCGGTGGCAACCCACGCATTCAGAGGAGCCCCGCTTCGGTTTGTCTGGCTTTTACTCTGAAATAAAAACTACCAAACACACACAGATTCAATCCGACATAAAACATGGACATGCTGAGACACAAAACGAACCATAAACAGCATGTAAAACAAACAAAAAAGTGCATAAAATTTAAGCAAAACACTAAAAGATAAAATAACTTTCACATTAGCTGCTGCTGGCATCTTTAAGAATGTACAGCAGCTGCACAGTTGATGTGATTAGAGCCAAATCCAACCTTACATCACCTCTTAGAAAGTTTAAAATGCAGCAAGACACAATGTCAAATCTTGGAATTTTTTCACCTCAGCAAGCTGCGGCTATGACCGATAGCTTTACAATAAAAGAGTAACTTGTTTCAGTGAGTTTGTCCGCTGCACTGTAACCACACCTAACAGGGCAGGGCAGCAAAAACAAGATGTCAGCTGCTGATAAGATCAATTTAATTCTGAGAATACTGTCGTACCACAACTTTAGGAAGAAAGATTAGAAACATATACAAGAAAAGATGTTTTGCAAATCATCCTGCTGCACAAAACCCCAACTAGTGGTGCCAACTGCTCAACTAGCCAGTGAAGTCTCCGGAGGGAAGAAAGGCCTCCACTTGTTGATATGCCTGGAATGTGTTGCCGTTCACCTACTTATTATCTCCTCTGTGACATATTTCCTTGCGTGGGAAAGTCCCCGAAACAACCTGATTGTTTCCCAAACTGAACCTGATATGAAACCAGTGCGAGGGCAACTTTTCAAGGCAGAACATCTTGTTTTGCTGCTTTGTCTACTCACAGATTTTTGTGTAGGAAACACTTGGACACCTCAGGTTGGATAACATATTAGAAGAAGTGTTTTCATTGAATTCCTGCCGTCATATTGAAAAAGTGATCTCTAAAATGATGGCTACATTTTCACAGTAACACAATTTGGTAAATGTGACCCACAAGTTGGATAAAGGTGCCTCTTAGTGATACTTAGTATTAAACCTCATACTTCCTGATAAAGACACAGTATGCCCTTCATAAAGAGTGATTCTGGATCCATCTCATATTTCAGTGTAACATTAATATTGACTGTTTTGCATCTTTCAGTGTTTGTTCACCTGATGAGATTAATTAGTGTAACACAGCCTCTTTCTCCTTTGTACCAACAGATTATTTGACATATTTTAAGAAGTAAAGATGATTACTGGGAATATGAAAAGATAAACACACTTCAGTTGATTGTATATTCAATATACTGTATGTACTGCTGCATGAATCATAAATGTCTACATAAGAAATAGTGGTTCTGTAGTGTAATTATTTTCTCTAATGTCGTCTTTCATGTCTATAGTTTGCAGATGTTGCCTGTGGTGATGTCACAGCGATGCTAAACGGATCCATTGTCACACCATTCAGTCCTACGAGGTACGCTGCTCTTAATGACTTTTTATATCTATATCCATTCTTTATCTTAATATCTCACTTTCAGAGGCTCATTCAGCAAACAGTAAAAGCAATTTGCATTTCTCTGCATTCCTATAACATTGACTTTGTGGATTACATACAATATGGTATCAATGGTTTTCTAAAATTTAGTGAGTGAACTTAAGTCTTGTATCAAATCAGCCTTAAATCATCATGATTCTGCTCTGAATCACTTAAATGTGGGCAGATTTATTTGGGATTTAATTATTTCCCTTTAAAATCACAGTGGTTATATATAAATTGGACTGATTTAGGTCAGCAAAAAATAAAAAAATCGGTATTTCTATACCTGAATTATATTATATTATTATTGTTTATATTTTTTTAGTGTGTGCAGATTTCTTTGGGATTTAATTCTTTCCCTTAAAAATTATGGTGGTTATAATTGTATAGTTAACTGAATAAATAACATGTAAAACAAATTCAATTAATTAAATTATCTTTATTTATTTTTTATTTTCAATGTGTGCAGATTTCTTTGGGATTTAATTCTTTCCCTTTAAAATTATGCGAGTGTAAAAAAACGTCCTTTAATTAGCACTTTAGGAGGAGACAAACAAACTGAAATGAAACAAGTACTGTATTAGTTAAGGAATACTTAGTGCATAGTGGTGGCTGAATGTGGTGATTTCTTATCCAATAATTAAGCCTTTGAATACAATAAAAAAGTCACATTGATGAGAATTATGTACAAGAAACATCTGTAAGATGTAGTTCTTTTATATCAAGTTATAGCACATCCTTTACATTATTATTTTCTTCCACTTTGCTGAATAATTGTGCTCTTTTATTGTCAGTATTTTTGCGAGCATTGAGGTGAAGAGGTTCGACTCCCCCAGAGTGAAGAGCCTGAATGTTGTTCTGGTCACACAGAAGAACACCGTGTAAGATTTCCTCATCATATACCAGACTTCTTCAACATTATTGACCTTTTTTATTGTTAATTTTGAATGTGATAAGTACATAAATGTTCAATGTCGTCTTCAGGACAAACTGCACAAATGCATCTTTAAGGGATTTACAGAAAGAGCTGGATCAAGGAATTAAATACAACTGCAAGGAAGTGGCTGAGTAAGTAGCATGTTTGTGTGAGAGGACGTGATCACATGTATGTTTTCTGGTACGTTGCCTGCAGGTTATTTGTCTCTTTCTCTCTGCAGAGCTCAGATTGAGGAGTGCAGCTCTAATCCAGAGAAACCGTGTGGAGCCTGTTGGTGAAGAACTAAATGTCAGATTATAACCAGACGAGACACAACAATAACCAGCTGTAACAAACATTTGTCTTGAATTAATTTCTGTAAAGTCTTTATAAATGAAATAATGTGCTATTATACAGTATATTCTGTTTGTACCTGGGGCCAGTTTGAGTTAATGTGAAATGTTTTAAATAAATGTCACAGATACATTTTTATTTTAATATCATAAATGCACCTTTCTACCTTTATATCAAATCTACAATAGTTATGGTAAAGTGCCATGTACTGAAGGGTAAAACACCAGCGCTGCTATCTAATAACTGACAGTCTCACTCCCACCCGGTGGCAAAATGTTTTTAAATAAAATATTAAAATATGAGGTTGTGATATTGTCTTTGGATTCTAAAGTGTGATGATGATTAACATTAAAAACTTGAACAGAGACAGGGGTTTATGATCTCTCCTCCATATATGAATACTTGTCATCGTGTGACCGAAATTCCACTTTAAGCTCACGTGATGACACGTAGTGACCAGATCCCAACAAACCAAATGTGGGACAAAGAGTATGTTTGTGTGGGACAATGTCGGACACGTTACCAAGGCTGAGATTTAGTCTATAATTTTGATATAATGTCTATCTAACTTAAAAAATAAACATTTCTATTCTGCCCCTTATCTTGTAACATCTCTATGCTTTTGCAGATTCTTCCAAACTGTCCTGTCAGATATTTGCCTGTTACATACTGTAGAAGGAACCTCACATCCTACTTAATCAACACGAGTTCAGCATGTTCAGTGTGAGCTTGTTGTTTTGTAGTTCTGGTCTTTAAGTGCCCCGATGCCGCCACAACCCCACCCCTGGGATAGTATTGTGCAGGTGGTTTCCTCCAGATATGACACAATCGAGGCCAAAGTGTTCAATGTTGGTTTCATCAGACCAGAGAATCGTGTTTCTCACAGTCTCAGAGTCATTTAGGTGCTTTTATGTAAACTCCAAACAGGATTTATGTGTTTTTCACTGAAGAGAAGCGTCCGGCTGGCCACTCTGCCATAAAACCCAAATCAGGGGAGTGTTGCAGTGATGGTTGTTTACTGGAATTTTCTCCACACGGGATCTCTGGAGCTCAGCCAGACACCATCAGGTTCTTGGACACCAAAAATCGAGTCCTGGTTGTAGCTGGATGTTTTTATAGCCTTCTCCAGATCTGTGCCTCAACATAACCCTGTCTCTGAGCTCTGCAGGCCGTTCCTCCGACCACACGGCTTGTCTTGGTCTTCGCTCTTATCTGTGTTGTCTGCTGTGAGGTCTTATATAGACAGGTGTGTGTGCTTCTCCTAATCAAGTCCAATCAGTTGAATTCATCACAGGTGGACTCCAATCAAGGAGTAGAAACACCTGAAAGATGATCCGCAGAAATGTGGAGCACCTGAGCTGAATTTCAAGGGTCATAAAAACGTCAATGTGATATTTCAGTTTTTTGTTTTTAATAAATTTGCAAAAGTTTCTAAAATCCTGTTTTCACTTATGAGGAGGGAAAAAATTAATTTAAACAATTACAGCATATTTATTTATTTATTTATTTTTCCGGACAAACCTACCTATTTGTACTGTAGTGCTGCTTAGTATCTTTATTGTTTGTATAATTTAGTCATGGAGATATTCTCGATTTCTGGTAAAACATCATGTGTTGTTTTCTCAAATATCAGATTATGTTTAACTGATGATCTCACGTCTTATTTGATGGCAAAACTTGAAATATGTTCAAAATAAAATGTTGAAATGTAATGTGAAATTATCTTTGTGCTGTAAAAAGTGATACTGACTGTGTGAAATGATGCTGAGGTCACAGTTTTGGTGAGCAAAAGAACAAATCACGGAGCTGTTTGACAGTTTCCAAATTTGCAGATATTGACAGAGTGCAAAATAAAATATTTGAGCAATAATTAAAGCAGAATTGTTTGGTTTGATTTAAGCAAGAAAAAAATAAATGATGTATTTTTCAGAAACAAAAAGAGGCAAAACTCGAAAGCTAATCCTAAATAATGAATTCATCTTTAATGTTTCTTTCTATGAAACACAAACTTCTTGGATTACTTATGAGAAATACTCCCCCACCCCCCCATCCCCTGACATTTAATACGTGTACACTTTAGCAAACGTCTTAAGTTTCCATTTATGCTAAACATTTTTCTTTCTTTTTTGTTTCAGGTGAAACTGGAACTTAAGGTTAGATGAAGGTGTATGCAAATATACTAAACCACTAAACCTCTGGAGAGAAAGTGCTCATTAAAAAAAAAAAACACCTGCTTTTGGTTTTATATTTGTAGGCCACAAGATGTCTTATCTGCTGCGTGTGTGAACCGAAGGCGTGTTCATGGCGACACAGACAGGAAGTTAAAATGTGAATGTTTTAGAGTGAGATTGATGTGGCCGGAAGAAGGAGCTCAGTAAAAACCTCCTCTTTCCTTTCTAGTGACTTCTGCTGCTGTGTCACACGTATACCGTAAACGGGCTGCTGATGGTGCTGGGAACACATCGCTCAGGTGTTACATGATAAAAGGCCCCTTCTACTGTGACAAGTACTGTACTGTCGGTAAATACCGTCACAGTTTTAGTCACTGCCGCTGCCACCAACACTACTACAGTACTAATAATCTTTAGATAGCACTGTGAAGACGATGTGAAGTTTCAACACATTTATCTGGAACTGGACTTTGAATTAATGTGAATTTAAACTATCATCTGGCTTGTACGTGGCACTTTACCCCATAGACATTCATCATTTGACAAGAAGGTTAATGTTAGTTAACAAACAGTTATTTTTCAACCCAGTAGCCAGAAAAAATTTTGCCATTATACGTCTCTGCAAACCACAGGATACGTTGAATGTTGATGTTTCTGAACCAGAAATACGTTTCGTATCAGACTCGTATCACGCTTGCAGAAACGCACAATGCCATGGGATCAATGTTGAGAAATGATTGTTTAGGTTTAGGCAACAAAACTACTTGGTTAAGGTTAGAAAAAAAATTGTTTGTGTTAAAAGAATAACGTAACAACCGTAACCAGTGTGAATAAATAACAACAGCCCTTAGCGGATTCTCTTATGTTAAGTTAAGTTACAAGCGTAACAATGTTGCGTAAAAAGTTTATGAAGAGTATCATGATGTTTTCCCTAAACTTGACTAAGAGTTTTTGTTGCCTAAACCTAAAGAAGCGGTTTTGTTTAACGCCTATTTAATGGCCTGATAACAGTCGAATCGGGGGCTCAGTGAAACCAAATTTTCTGGAAAGACAGAAAGACACACATCAGAAGTTAAATTGTCTACTAAGACAGAGCATGTGTTTAACTGTAGCACAGTTTACAATAGCCTATTTTGTCAGTTACATCAGTGCAGTGAATTGCAGCTATAAACACATCTGCATCTTGGTTTTCTCTAACATATAGAAAACATCCTTATTGGGAAGGACTGTCTCTTTTATTTTTGGCTTTATAAGAAGTTCTTTTGATGAAGTGGGATATCCCACAATACTCTGCTGAAACCTCCCAACATCTGCTAAAATTAATGGATGTGGAAGCTCCCACTTCAACAAGTGGAGTGAGAAGTCTCACGCGGGGAATTCTGTATTTTCTATTTTGAACCAGTATCTGAAGTAAGAAAGGGGGTCTTACGGCTTTAAACGTGAATAAATATGTAAATCAGGTTTCAGTAACACTTGTTTCTAGAGAGAATAAAGGAGCAGCCATGGGTCGCCTCCCCTGCACTGAGTGCCGGTTACTGGAGGCGTGTTTCCCCTCTGCTTCCCTGAAACAAGTCTGACTCAACACATTGAGTAACATGATAGACCTGCGAGATGTGTGATTTTCCCACAAACCCGCAGCACGCTGGTTTTATTTTGTGGTTTTTTGGGGGGACAGTTTCAACTTGACATTAATGTCTTTGAAACGTTTTCCGGCTTCTAAGTGTGAACAGTTCAACCATCCAGGAAGGAAACACACTGACAAGTTCACACAGTTAACCTGCAGGCTGTCCACTGTAAAAAATGATGTAGCCTACTAACTGTTTTTTTTTTTTTTTTTTTTATTTTCTTAAATCTTACTTTATTTCAAGAAACAATAATTTAAATCTTGAAACAATAACATATTTTTGATATTGTCACTAATTGATTTTTCAACTCATGTTTCAGCACTAGATAATATAACTTTCTACAAGCAACAAAGCTTTTCATTTAATTTTTTTTTTATACTGTCCTTATTTTTAAAGAGCTAGCCTACAATGAAAAATAGTAATCAAGCTTTGTGTAAAGATATTACAGAACTATTGTATAGTCCATTTAATAATTTTCATTATTTCCTGTCAGTAAAATATTCTTTAAAATAATAGGCCCCTACTAGTACTAATGGAAGAGTTAATAGAGTTTTTTTTTATTTAATTTTAATTTCTAATATTTAATGTCATTTAAGTATGGGTTATTGATTTTCATTTATTATTTTTTACTTTTTCATTATTTCTTTTGTCTTTTTTGGGAGCTATGCTTTTTTGCATTTATTTATTAATTTATATGAATATTATAATTGTTAGTCAGACATATTGTAATAATGAAATATTTTTTAAAAAATGATAAAAACTCGCCGTGTGTCATTTCTTGCAGTGCAGACTGAGGTATTTTTCTTAGTCATCGATCCATCCCATAATGACATCGTTAATTACCGCTCGAGCTGCTGATCAGCTACTTGTACTTTCCTTTCCTTCAGTAAAGTCAGTCAGCGGCCGCGAGAGGGAATCCCGCCAGCTGATTGGACATTGCTGGTTTTATTACGTCACTCAGGATCCTCAGTATAAGTGAACGTGCGGAGCGACTCGCGCATCAAACCTGACACAGCTGATGTGGGATCTGCACATGTCTAAGATGGTGAGACGCTTATTTTATTTAACTATTAGTAGTTATAAGTGTGTTTCTGCATATTTTATGAGGTTAAGTATTTTGTATTATTAAGTAATACAAAAGCTGCAGTGACAGTTCAATACTTTATCAATAATATAAGGACACTTTTCTTCTTCCATGTCTGTTAATTGTGTGAAATGATGTTATATGAAGATATTTAAGAGCTCCACGTGCCTGAGTTTAGGTGATCTCGTGACTGTGTGGAGATAATTCACATCCTCTGTGTGGGTTTGATTCAGCTGTCACGTTGAGCCCTTTCCAGCTCCTATAGACTCTTTGCACCATCAGTACAGCATCTCCTAAATGTACTATGTAGACAATTTCATTTAATGTTTTTAAGGAATCTATTTTTATTGATTAGCTTAATAATTTAATCTAATGAATGTAAAAAAATAAAATAAATAATGCCTAACTCAAGTGCAAAGAGCTGAAGAGGTCTTCAAAATATCCTATAATATTATATAGGTTTAACCAGCGAATGTTACCAATTTTGCTTGACAAATAATTTAAACAATCAATTGATTATCAAATTTGCAGTTGATTAATTTTCTGCCAATCAACTAATTTATTTTTCAACTCATGTTAGAAAATAAGGATTTTTAAAATATGTATGTTTTGACAGTACCTACATTAATTCAATTTTTATTTAATTTACTTTCATATATTTCATTGTATTTATTCATGTTTTATTGATTTTCATTTATTTCAAATTTTATTTATTATTATTAAAATTAAAACGATTTTTGTCTCTTTGCTTTAGGTCTTCAGTTTTTCAGAATTTAAATGAATATTTATGAATCTATTTTACTATTAATGGTGGCTAAAAGGCGAGTTTCATTTTATAACAATGAAATTGAAGTAAATAACAGCAACATTTTATAAGGAAATTACTAAGAAACGTCAGTCAGACATTCAAAAACATAAAATAAACATTTTGGATAAAATAATATCAATAAAGGCAGATTTTTCTCTTATCGATTCATATGAATGTTAGACGTCAGGATAAAAAAATGTCTGTAATGTATAATGAATGTCCTCCTCTGGGTTTTAACAGTCACATCATGAAAACACAACAGACCGACCAGCTGTGGAGAGATCACAGACCTCAGACTACAGACAGACATACAGACTGTATCCATCACTGCCCAACGCAGACAGGTGAGACACGAAACACCATTTTCATCAGATATTATTACTACATGCAGAGTACTTCCTATGATTAACTGGTACTCAGATCCTTTACTTAAGTAAAAGTAGAAATATCAGCAATATTATCAGCAAAATGTACTTAAAGTATCAAAAGTAACAGTACTCTTTATGCAGAATGGCTCATTTAATATTATTATAGAATATTATATTTAGTTTTTTATCACAAACGAGTACATGTAAGAGCATTTTAATATTGTAGTTTGTCAATGTAGAGCCAAGTTTAAATACTTTGTGTACTATGGGGTAGATTAGTAGCACTGCATCATATCATATAAGTGTATAATGTAAAATCTAACTAGTAACTATAAGTTTTAAATGGAGTTAAAAGTACAATATTTGCCTCTGAGATGTAGTAGAGTAGAAGTATAGTACAAGTATGTAAAAAGTGTACTTAATTACACTACTCGAGTGAATGTTACATTCCACCTCTGGAAATAGGTTACAAGTAGTTATCCAATAGCTATAGTAGCATAAAATGGAAATACTCAAGTAAAATACAAGTATATCAAAATTGTACTTAAGCATAGTACAGTATTTGAGTGAATGATGACGTTCATTTTTAGGTTTTTCAGGATTTAGTGAGGTTTGCGGACCAAAAATCAGATTTTCATTTAGTTTAATAAAAGTCAAATTAATGCCAAATGTTCATATTTGTTGAGGTGATCGAATGTTTTCAGGTATGATGTTAATGTGGCGGACCGCTCCACTGGAGAAAAGATTCACACAGCTGCAGTTTACCATCCCGACAGTCTGCTGGGAGACACACAGGTAAATTTAACAGCCGCAACATTGGAAGATACGCCTGAGAGGATATTTACTCTCATGCTGTCACCATCTGATTCCCTGACCGCACGGAAATGACCACGTTCTTTATGTTACTGGAAACACTTCTATGCAAAACTTCCAAAAATGTGTAAAAGGAAGTTAGTGGATATAAAGTCACGTTGCATAATTGCCCCTGTAAGTCACAGATGGACATAACGTGTGCCACATTTTCATAGTTCCTCTTTTTTTTTTTATTTGCTTCAGTCAGGCGCTGCCAGCGGTGACGTCCGAATGAAAGCACAGATACTTGTGTTGGAGGAGCAAAAGCAGGAGGTGAGTACAGCTCAGAAGTGAGATTCATACTCATCCCTAAACACACATTTCAGTACTTAACATCTTTCTCTTTTACTCAGCTTCTTTCTATTAATGAGAAATGGTCAAAAGAGTACCACACCATGGTGCAGTACTACAAAGAGAAGGTAAATTCACAGTTTTAATCAGCTTGTTTTATTACTTGTATGTCATATCAGTGCTTTCATGCCTTGTGTTCTTTAACGCTCAGGTCCGAGATTTAAAAGCATTACTGCAACACGATGAAGAGGAGATGTGTGAAGAAGGAGAAAAGAAAGTCACATTATGCAAGAAAGAGAAAGATATAGAGAACACACGGGTAAATACAGATTCAATTTAAGGCATTTTAATGGATTAAATCTGTAAAAATATGTGTAATAATTTGATCCTTGTGTGGAAATTCACAGACTGGTGACGAGTTACTAAAAGCAGAGAAGGAGGCGAAGGAGCTGCGAACCCAAAACAGCACTTTGACCCGTAAAGGGCAGCATCAGCATGAGGAGATCAGACGATTAAACAAGGTGAGTCCTGAGATGTTACAAATCAGAGTGAAGGTGTTTGTTCCCTGCATCAACAGTGGTATTATAGCTGTCTGTAATATGTTTGTTCAGGCTCTAGAGGAGGCACTTCAGACTACTCAACCTCTCGATGTGAGCAGTGAAACACTACAGGACATCTGGAAACATCAGGTGAGCTTTGTTCATATATCATATATCTGCATTTTTAGATATATTTACTTTTTTGCTGAGAGTTAGGTGAGAAGATTGATACCACTCTCATGTGAGAGTGGTATCAATCTTCGCAAGAGAGCGAATAAGGGTATTTAAAATGGCGAACTAGTCCTTTAATGCACTCACCTATTTGAATCCTTACATCATGTTTGATTGTCGTCCATTTTTAGGCTGAAACCTACAAGGAGGACTTTGTGAAGGAGCGCAAGGACCGGGAGAAGCTGAAGGAGAAGTATCTGGAACAAGAGAAGAAGTTTAGAAAAGTTCACAGTGAGCTACGTGTCCTCAAATCTCAGGTACAACTCTCCATCTGGTGTTTGTGTGCTTGTTTCCTGCCATGTTCACTTCAATAAATATAGAATTAAGGAGTAAAGACTTAAATATAGTGTCTCTGTTTTTCCAGGTGACTCAGACACGACCACCGCAGCCTGCTGTACTTGAATGCACCTGCACAAATGGAGCCACAAGTCCACAGTGGGAGGTCCGCCAAATTAACCAGCACCACATCCAGTTACAGAGACGTCACACACCGTGAAATTCAGAGACCTCCTCGCTCTTTGTGTGTTGCACGTCTCAGATCACAGTTCATCTTTAGCAGAGTGAGACTTTGCTAGTTTATCGGTCAGGACAACATCCAGGAAGTGTGCTCTGTTCTGTTTCCGCCCTCTGCCGACTGTCTGCTGCAGGTTCAGCATCAGGTAGTTTTTGACGTGGTCGCAACGAGGCCAGTCCACCAGACCGGGCCCGTTAGGAGACCTAGGAAGCAAACACATAAAAAGACATTGAAATAGAAATGTGACCCTCTCGTATAAACACTTCCCAAGTGGATAAGAGTGAAATAAATACTCTACCTGATGGCGTGCAAAGTTTGCTATGTAAGCCATCGCAAGCTTGCTCAGTTCCTCCTCCTCTTGTGACACAGGTCCTGAGGGAGTTATCAATTATTGCACTGGCCAAACACTAATGATTTTAATCAAAGGTGCAACATGAATGCGGGATCTTCCTGTTTCAAGTACCTGTATCCACAGTGTGCACGGTAAATAAAATGCAGGTCATGTTGTGACGGCAAGGTGCTGTTATTGACTCTGACTCACTATGAGCAAGCTCTGTGGTATGCAGACACTTTAAGAACAGGAAGAACAAGCTCCATGTCACCAAGTATCTCTGTGAAAGAGTCCCGTACGTTCTCTTAAGAGTCTTCCTGTTGCGGGTTATTCTGTATTAGTTCATTTGCACCTGAGGCCTGTCAGAGGTAAAATGGAAGAAATATATATATTAACATGTATTTTTACAGTATATTTATGAATGTTTGAAGGATTTTTTTCCTGTTTCTTGTTTATTTATCATGAAAATAAAGAATTGAATGTGTGTTGGAGTGCTGTCACTTACTCGGGAGGGAAAGAACATCGATCACTGAATCACATCTTCTCTCTTCATACCTCAATCCCATTCAGGAGGTCCTAGGAGCTACTGTAATCACATGTACATGTCAACGAAAAAGAAAATAATTCAGGCAAAAAAAAAAAAAATAACATTAGAAACGCTATATTATCAAGGTGTCACTTAAAAACTGCAATTTTATCTCTTTGAAAATGATCAAAGGGTCCAACAATACAATTTTACATGGTCAAAATACATGTAAATGTTCATAGCACAACCACTGCCAGTCCTTGTGAGTTAATGTTAGTGTCCTGCAGGCACTGTAGTGGGCTTTCAGCGGTGCCAGGTTCATGTTCGTCTCCAGGGCTTATTTAAAAACAGCAACCAACTAGTCACTGTGTTGAGTGGTAATAATTCATTTCATATCCATCATCCATGACCTCTAGTGACCTCTACTGGCAGACAGAAGGAAGTGCAACAACTGACTATTTTTTTTCTCTACTCCGCAATTCTCTGGTATTTCCACCCAAATTTAACACTTCATTTGGCTTGAATTATGAAAACCTATAACCAAACCTATCACAGATCCAAAATATATAAACAGGAGTCTAGATAGTATTATGATGCCCCATATTGGTGTATATAACACTTAATCCCCACTATTTTTTACTTGAACTCTAATAAACCTACGAAGGATTTGTACATGTGTATAATCACTTAATAAATGTTTATTATGAACTATAAAATTGTAGTAATATTCATATTATGACCACTTCAAATGTGTATCCATCCATTCATTTTTAAACAAGCTCCTGGACAATAAAGCTAAAATATCAAATGTGTTTCAGTCTGATACACACCTCAGGAATCCCAAAATACTGAGAAGACATTGAATGACGACCACAACCACGTTCTGGTGAGCTGCCAGTGGTGACCCATCATACTGGAAGGCCCCTCCTGGAGCCAGGCCCCCCCCCCATGGATCCACACCATCACCGTCACCTCGACAACACAACAAACAAACTCCTGGTAAACTCTTGAAACATTTTCCTGGTGCTCTATTCCAGCTTCTGCTGTCATTCACTTCTGCTGATCAGTACGACCACATTTTTCCACTGTTGCCTATTCAGCTGAGTCATTCTGCATGTGTGCACTTCGTGTATTAACCGGTAGTTTGTCTCCAGACACAGTCCCAGTGGGTCGGTACACACTGAGGTGGAGACAATCCTCTGACATCTCTACTGATGGATACTTCACAGGGAAGCTTTTCCAGACTTCCTCCACAGGTGCTGTATCCTGAAGAGACCTGAAGAGACACAGATTTAAGCAAGACACAGAGGTGCTTTGAGCTAAATGCTAACATGCTAATTTTAAAGTTTCCCCATGTTCACCAGCTTAGTTGTGTCTTAGTTTGGGGAGGGCCCCAAAGGTGAACAAGCAAACGGGATGCCTCAATACTCCTCCGCCTGCTTCTCTGCACCTTTCAGTCCTGTAATGTCCTTGCACAGCGCCGGCCTTTGGGAGTCACTGCAGGTCCAGAACTCTCTATAATAATACAAAGAAGTACAGAAAATAATTTCAAGACCTAAATCTGTAGATTTAGTGTTGTGATTATGTCATTGAGCCAAGGAGCGCTGCAGGAGCACAGCAATTAAGAACGTGGAGGAGAAGGTTTCCCATCGCTGACAGATGCCTGAAACAGAAACAGGAAATATAAATGCAGCAACACTGACTTATTATCAGCCTTATATAGTATAGGTATATATATGTGTTTGATACCTTTGTGGTTGACAGACAGGTGCGTTACAAGCAGGTTTAATTCAGCCAATAGCCTGAAAGCAGGAAGCACCGCCCTCTGAGCCATAAAACATCCATATATGGTATTCCTGGATACTCCTCCGTTACCTTAATGACTCACAAACATGTGCAGGCTTAAATCCGTTAAGACTGTAATGAGGATTTGAGTAAAACACTCACATTGTGGAGGCGGATTTTTGAAGAAGTTTATTGGCACAGTTATAGCAGCAATGTGTTCTTTGTTTATTTCTATTTGGCTTTAAAAAAATCTCTGGCTAACAGTATGATTTACAGAAAAATTATGACACTTTCAGTTGAAGTGATTGTCAGCACAATTGCATAAAGTGCATATGCAACATAAAGAAAGTGAAACAGAGTATTTTTAGTTGCTGCTTCGTAGCTACATTCTTAGTGGTTTAGTCTGAAGATACTTGCTGTTTATAAATAGATGCAGTAATGTATGATAATGATTATGTTTCAGGGCCGTACGGTGTTGAAATAAAATATCTTACAATGCTGTTACATGGTAACACGACTGTACCCAGTGCTCATTGTTGTTACGTTTAAAGTGTGATGTTGTAATATACTGACATACTGTACTTCTCTGCCTTTTTACAGATAAATATGTTAAATACAGTCTATGGAAGTGTTTTCAGCGTTAAAAAGCCACCAGGCGGATTCAAAGAGACAAATTCTGGCCAGTATTGCACACCAGTTTTCAACCAGTTCTGACACATCGGCCGCTGAACTCTGCCAACTCCATAGCAGGAATATTAGAACATCCACTTGTCAGAGGAGCAGTCCAAGAACTTCCCGTCTCAGTAGAAAGCGGGGTTTGTGTGCTCGATGACGCAGCGCCGGCAGTGGCGTCTAACAAACCGCAGAGCCTCTGGCGACACCTCGCAGTCCTGCACGTTGAGGAGCTGCAGCTCGCAGCAGTTGGCTGCCAGAGCTTTGAGTCCTCTGCCCGTCACGCTCTCGCACGCTCTGAGGCTCACTCGCCTCAGGCCTTGGCAATACATCGCCAGCTGCTCCAGCCCGCTGTCCGACACGAGCGGACACTTACCCACATCCAGGGACTTCAATTTGGGGCAGCTCCTTGCCAAGTGGCTCAGGCCGTGGTCTGTCAGCCCCTCGCAACCTCTGGCGTTCAAGTAGCGCAGTCTTGGGCAGTAGCGAGCCACGTAGCGCATGCCCACATCAGTTATGCGGGTGCAGTGGGCCACACTCAGGTAGCGCAGGCAGCCCTCCAGGCGGGCGACTTCCCGCAGGCCGAAATCCCCCACCAAGCGGCAGTCACTGAGGCTAAGCTCCCGTATTGAAGGGCAGTGGAGGGCCAGGTGGCGCAAAGCTTCATCCGTCAGTCTGGTGCAGCGGCGCAAATACAGATGTGTCAGGCGGGGGCAGTGGGAGGCGATAGTTCGCAAGCCCTCGTCCTCGAGGGAAAAACAATCGGTCATGTCCAGGAAGTGAATGGAGATCTGCTGGCCGTGCAGAGGGGACAGCTGGAGCGAGGCCTCCTGGGTGAGGCTGATACATGTGACCTTGGAGCAGCCTGGAGGAAGAGGAAGCAGAGGTTATCAGCTCACAAACTAATGATTTCTCCAATTGTTTTTGTTCAACCCTTTGACCTCTGCAATAGAAATGGCCAGTATGAACAGGAGGAATAATTTCAGCATGCAAAAACTGTTTCAATGTACATATGGGAATGTGAGTATTGTTTTAAGACTGACTTGAAAAAAATGTGAACCTTCCCTTTAATTTCACTTTTGAAGCTCACTTCTGAGCAGCCACTTGAGGGCGCCACAGTAAAACCTGCTGTATTTGGCTACACGCCTGCAACAAGAAGCATGAAGATGTTTGAGTGCAAACAACTCCAAGTAAACCAAAACTGTGGTCGATTTTCAGGGGAAAAAATAATCAAAGACTGATGTCCTTACCAGTTGAAATAATAGACTTGATTTTCATTATTTTATGCCTTTCAAATAAAAGCCACAAGTCGGCTATTTTTACAACAAAGGGCTTACTTCCTGGTGCTAATGGTGCAGACGCTGCTCTGCCACCAGATTACTGTCCAAGTCAATGTTATTTGTGTCACTTCCTTAATGAAAGCAGCAGACCGCTCTCCTTACTCACGTTGAGGTAAGTTCTGCTCTCAGCTAAAGAAAGCCTTTCTTCTCCCACATGGGAGCTTAAGGTTGGCAGAGCTTCTCCTGCTCCTCTAATGATTTCACCAGCTTTAGTAGAAATGACTGAGAGGGACTGAGGAGAGGTAAATCCACACATGTGCGTGATGTAGGGTAGCAGTAATAAAACTGAGAGAGCCTACCATTAGCCACTAAGATGTTATATTTCTTTTTACCTGAGAGGTTCAGGTGTTCCAGGCTGGGGCAGCGTGACACCACCTCAAACACAGCGTCGTTAGAGATGTTATAACAGCCGGCGACCTCCAGGCGGCGTAGCTCCGGGCAGCAGTGAGCCACCACGTGCAGCCCGCGGTCGGTGAGCCGTTTGCAGCCGTTCACCACCACCGTCTCCAGGGTCAGGCACACGTTGGGGGTGTCCTGGCACAGCCGGTGGGTGAGGACCCTGATGGCACGGTCGGCGTGAAGCAGCTCTCCCGTTAGCCGCACGGTGCTCCACAGCCGCGGGTCCCACGCCAGGTTGTACCAGCGGCGGCACACACGTGCGCAGCGGCACAACTGATTGGTGGGGAGATGGGAGAAGATCTGCAGAAGGGCGTGGTCGGGGAGGAGGTCAATGGGGGCGTGGTGGTGGGTTTTCTGGCGGGAGCGTGTGTGGGTGCCAGGTTGGGAGTGGACCACGGCGACGGTCTCGGCGGGGGCAGAAGAGGAGGAAGAGGAGTTGGTCTCATGGCCGTTACTGGAGAGGGCAGGTGAGGAGAGGGAGGAGGACTTGGATGGCAGGATAAGCCCAGGGCTGGGGGTGCTCAGAGTCCGAGTGCTGGAGTCTAAACCTGAATAAGAGGAGGACAAGATGAGAAAAACGAAGTCAGTGAAAAAAGTTCATTTTGTTTAAAAACCCCAGTATTGGCCTTTATCTTTTTGCTTAATCTCCAAATTGCAAGCTGCGAATTGGAAGCCAACTTCAACACCATCCTTCCTTCATGTGCAGTAAACTGTACCAACTTCTATTGAAGGAAAAATCCACTTTATGAAACATTTATTTATAAATATAATCAATGAAGTTGAACGCATTCCAGGAATAACTGCAAAGAAAACTGTCATTTAACGTTTTGCTGTACTTTCCTTAAATCTGACTCATGCACTTTTTATTTCCTACAATTCCCAGAATGACTTTTGACAACTAAAAACACAAAGACTGTACTGTCATCTGTGGGTTTTTACAGAGGTGGAGAGAGCAGCTATTGGTGTTCCTGTTAGTAAGACCTAGAAGGAAAGAGTTTCCATGCAAGAAAAAAACTAGCTTAGTATCTTAAAGGGGTACTCCAGTGATTTAGTATTGCACTTACATAAAGACATGAGACAGATTGAAAAAAGTATGGTCGAAATTGAAGCAGCAGAGGCTGAGATATGCAGACTTTTAGGCAATTTTATCTCAATGTGCTTTACATTAAAGTGCATAACACAACAAGTGACATGAGATTTTAATAATAAATCTCGGCCCTAGTAGGGTCACATTGTAAAAACATAGGATCCTACACTTCTCATAATGCAACCTACAGCATCCTTTCATTAGACCCTCCCTGCCTGGTAAACACCAACATCTTTTGAGCTCCATGCCCCCAGTTTGTAATGCAGACTCCAAGCCCTAACTGAGATAACCCTTGGGTTATTTTCTCAAAGCTCCCTTCAGAGCCACAGAAGACATGATGCAGCTGTTTCCACAGACTGAGTTGTACTCCCTTTAAAAGAGTACTCCACAGATTTAGTATTGCTTTTCTATAACATTGTTGGACTCAAGATAGACAGTTTAAAAAGAAAGAAATATCAAAACCGATCTTTTTTATTCCATTTCAAAACCTGGCGCCTACATCACCCACAATGCAATTGAACCACCGTGAATCGTGTGTGATGCTAGCTGCTAATGTAGCCTCAAGCAGAAATGAGGTCTGGGAAGCTCACTTCTTTCTAACTCCACATCCACAAATTTGTTAAATTTTCAAACTTGTCATCTTCAGCCCCAACCGAGTCAATCGGATTTCACGAAGCTCCCTCTGGAGCCACAAAAGTGTGTAAAATTGGTGGAAAACCCCTTTAAAACACAACATGTGTCATGGCAGCATTGCATTCTGGACCTTTGAGTCTGTGAGGACCAGTGGGCAACTCTGGGTAATAAATGTCAGCGTTATTCAGCGTTCAGATGTACTTAGCTCCACCCTCTTGCGTCACTTCTGATTGCAAATAACCAAGATGGCGACGGCCAAAATGCCGAACTCGAGGCTTGACCAATGGGTGACGTCACGGTGACTACGTCTACCTCTTATATACAGTCTGTGGTGAAGACACTGATCTCCCTTCTTCTACTATGATGAATTTCTTGCTGTATGACTCTTCGGTGTTCATTCTGAAGGACACCAGATCTTTACCGTTGCTGTTTTGGATCACTGAAATTCATTCATTCCATTAATCATCACTGTATCAAAGCTGGAAACGACATAATGTCACATTGTATTTGTCAGTTATTCGTGGGAATGAGAAGTAGGCTAAAAAGCTGGAAATGGGTCAAAAAGCTGCAGAGTTCATCATATTGGTGCCATAGCCACACCAGCTTTTATCATCAATGAAGAGGAGTTTCCATGGATCTCGTTATCATGTTTTTGGATGTTTGGGAAAGAACGCGTCACAGGGCCTCTATTCGGATGAACTCTGTGGCTTCAAAGCGACCAGCTGAGGAGTTCGGTGCCGGGGCTGACACTGTACGGTTATCCCTGTGTAAACACTGAGGCCCTCCTGACAGATGTGCGCTGATTGCCGCCACGTCTGAAGACGCAGCTGCGAGAAGCGGTGGCTGGATCCCATCACCGTGGCGTGAGACGGCGGAGCCCTCCGCCTCGTAAGCCGGGGCGTCGGTATCTGACTTCCCGGGGTCGACCCATCACACTGGGACACTGAGTGCTCTTCTCTGATGCTATCTGCGTCTCCTCATCACCCCTCCAGCTCGTCCTGTCCGACCTCGAGGAGCTCAGTTGGATTGATAGTCATCACTAAAAGCATTTCAAGTAGTCACGAGTATGATGTCACTTACAGCTGTCCGACTACGAGTGCAGGCTTTATGGGCAGAAAATTAGGTGCTATCATCTTTCAAAATAAAGATTATTCTGTATATATGGGGGCCAGATCAAAATTTGCGAGGGCCTGGATTTGTCCCACGGGCCTTGAGTCTGGCATTCCATTGTTAGGTGTACCTTTACATGCATTCCCCCTATGATTCCTATACATTTGCACTGATATAATTTTATCAAGACTGTGTTAACCTATACTTCTAGTCCCAGTCAGGTAGATTGAACCATGATTGAACCGTGTTGGTTAATGGACACTTCAGGACCGACAGTCAGCAACATGTCAGCATCTTCATGACGAATGGACCGCATCCTGCCTGTCATGTGGATTTGTGTGCAGGGACAGACAGCTGGGCAGTGACACCGTCCTCACGACGGTCCTGCAGATCTGTATTCCAGACCTCGGCTCGGTCCGCCTCCCGCCTCGCCTACTGATGACATCCGCAGACTCGTCCTCTCGGGAACATGTCCACCGATTCGCGGCTACTTTAAAACTCCTCTCTTGTGAGCCTTAAAATTCTCACTCGCATCCAGATTCGAGCAGAACGACGAGCGCCGCGGTCCAAAATGCATCGCGTGTTAAAAATCTGCATCAAACTCATCTCATTCAGCTTACAGGAGGATTTAATGCAGTTGGGTTTAATGCATCACATTCTCGCTGGTGGTCTGTCTACGATTAGTTCAACTGTAAATATGTGGGATTATTTCCTTGAGGTCATCTAGCTTATCGTGGCCTGTGTATTTTTATCTTATTACAAAGGATTTAACGGTCTGAGGTCATGATAAACACCCTCATCTATTTCGAATTTCACACACCTGTCCAAATATGTCAGGACAATAGTGGAGCTATGTTTATTCAAGTACACTGAAAATATTGCAAGATTCCTGAGTTAATACCTCGTGATTGTGGATTTATCCAACAGAGCTGGAAACCACAAACTATGCAACACAGAGCTATAAAAACAAGTGGAAATCAGTCTATTTTTGCCAACTGGTCCCCTCCAATTAAATCTTATAATTAAATAATAAGAATATTAATGATATAAGCTCATATATTTATTGTTAAAAAGCTGATTTCAAGCATCAATCTTGTGGCAAAGAGCTACAAAAGTCTGGAAAAACAGGAGAAGATCAGATTTTCCACAGTGAGCCATGACACGGACACATTGCTTGAGCCTGATGGATGCATTTCTTTGTTGTCCCAGTCCGAGTTGATGCAATGGACTCTGCACGCAGGACACAAACTCAACTGCCACTGGCTAAGGAGCAACTTCCAAATTGCGTAATTACATGTGTCACTGATCAGAAGAGAGCTCCAAGCGGAGAAAACACAGTGCGACTAATTAGACAACTTCCCTTCTCTCAGTCACACTTCCACACAGCTGGTGGGAAAAGTTAAATGGAGACAGCTTTGCGGTTGCTAGGTTGCGCTGGATTTTGGATAGATAGCACCTGGGTCTCTTTAAGGACGCCCAGGTGTTATCTATCTATGTTTTCTAGCTGCGTAAGGCATCTGTTTATCCAATCACCATTGATGCTGCACCCACAATAAGCACTGTTGAAGTGCTGGAAATGGTCTGATGAAATACTCTTTCACATTTTTCACCCTTCTGGATATGAACAGTGGGCAACCTCCTGTTCTGAGAAGTGAAGCCAATGCTGAAGTGCCTTAAACTTTCATTCTTTCTAATAGGCAGCAGGGGGCGACTCCTCTGGTTGCAAAAAGAAGTCTGATTGTATAGAAGTCTATGAGAAAATGAGCCTACTTCTCAAAATTCTCTTGATTTATTACCTCAGTAAACATTGTAAACATGAGTTTATGGTCTCAATCGCTAGTTTCAAGTCTTCTTCAATACAGCATGATGTTCATTTAGTAAATTTTGGTCCCATTTAGAGTCAAATAGATCATAAAGCAGGGGATGCTTAAGGGCGTGGCTACCTTGTGATTGACAGGTCGCTACCACGGCGTTGTAACGACATGTCAGATATTCATCCGACTGTCGGACGGCCGGTCGGGAGGAGTCAATCGGTCCTCGGTCCCCCCGTACACTGCATGGCAAACAATGCCCGACGAAGCTGAAATTCGGTCCGACTCTAAAATGAGTCATGCGGCTCAAAATTCGGGCCAGAAACGGGCTAAAATCGTACAGTGCACTCCCTGCTTAAGCCGACACACAAGAGAAGTCCTAGAAGTGCAACGGACAATAGATCATCTCCATGACAACACAGTAAGTGGACCTTGAGTTAGGACTGTTGGGTTCATATACCTGCAGCTCCAAACTCTATGCATGAAAGAATAAACTTGTAACCCTGTTACTGCTGGAAGTTAACCAGTGCGGTGTCGTGTTTTATATCTCTGCATCACTGCAAACCCGTCATTAAGAGAACAAATACCATGCAGCTGTTAAAATGCTCTTGAAGGCGCTGTGAGTGCAGATGGTGGAAGATTCAGTTTGGTGGAGGAAATCAGAGGAGAAACAGTGGAACATCTGGTCTTTACTCTGGACAAAGAACAACGGAGCAGTGGTGAAATGAAAGAGAAACTCATGCATTTTGAATGTGCGCACAGCCACAGAAAGGCATACTTGGCTGAAATCACTTGCCACTAATACCCAAATCTAAGCTGATCCACAGCAGTGCCGCAGCAGGATCCCATTAACATCAGCTCACTTCTGAGGCACATCTGGATCGCGCTTTGATACCAGAAGTTTAATGTAAATCAATGGAAGTGATCACTGTAAAGACAAGACGCTTGCGTGATGAAGAGGCTGCAGCTGCATGTTCGGAGTGATGTCGCCTTAATGACAAAAACCTGATTTAAAAAGTAATGCACAAAAACAGATTTAAGGGAGTCGTTTGAGGGCCTCTAAAAGAAAATAGGGGGAAAGAGAGAGGGAAGATAAATTGGCAAAGGAGTCTGCAGACTTTAGCAGAGACAGAGACAAGTGCACAGGCAGGGTCAATCCAGACTTTGACGCAGCCTGGCCATAAACTAAAGCTATAGGGATTCTTTGCAGGATCTTGCAGCGCTGTGAAGCTCTGCTAAGACTCTGTCTGGAGCTCGCAGGATTATTACTGCTGCATCTGGCAGGACAGACCAATCCATTACCGCAATGCCATTAGCCCTGTGACATGTTCCTGCTCTGCGAGCTTCACCGAGCTGCTCCGTGACAGGGCGGTGTGGTGCATGTGAGTCAGAGATGCTCATTTTCTACTCATAAGTCTGGAAATTCAAATCAACACAAGAGGAGTAAGAAATAAGGTAATAAAAAACAACCAGCAAGGAGGGATTTGACTGAAAGAAAATTGATTTATCAGCACTAAATGGTTCAGTTTGTTAAAGGGAAACATCCGACTGAGAGGGATAAAAAACATCTGGCTCTGTCTTGGGTTTTATTGAATACATGGAAGTTGATATTACCGTACAGTGTGGCGGCTGGGCTATCAGCAAAGCCTTCACTACAGGAAGGTCTTGCGTCACTGGACAGCCTGAAAGACAATAGGGCCTGCTGGTTCCTTTACAATGTGCACACTTGGACAGGAAACAGACTCCTTAGCTCCACACAACCCCCATAACTTCAGCTATTCTCACACTCACTCAGTCCCAGGATTGAAGCATCAGATTCGGCTTCACATGCGCCAGGAACTATTACGCTCTTTTCTCCACAACACGACTAATTTCCTTAAGGGAGTTGTCCGCCTCTTAAAGCCCTTCTGTCAGTTCAAAAGACACAGAACGTCTCCACACTCCGGCCTCGTCACTTTATAAATCCTCAGCTGAGGAGGACAGCAGACGCACGGATATCTTAAAGCCAAATTTAAAGGCGTGATCTGCTCAAAGTCAGAAATGAGCCATTCATCACAGCACACATTTTCCAGAGCAGAGATGACAGTTCAGACTCCAAAAGCAATTTGGCTTCATGCTAAACTGATCTGGCCTTTGGCAAATCACTGAAATTCAACATGACGTCACTTCTTTTACAGGTTGTTAAATCGGGATGTCATTTTTTTTGCAGAGAATCATGGGCATGAAATGCCTCTCCGTACAGTTTATCCTCTTTGGCAGCAGTGTGTGCAGGAGGGTTAGAGTGCAGAGTGACAGTCATGTTAAATGACTGAGGAGGGTAACATTGGCTACACACAGCAAACAGCAAGAAGAACTGCACGTCAGACAGGAATGGAAAAGCGAGCGCTGGCCTAAACGGTTGATTTGGTTGTGATGAGGAGCAAATGTAATGATCTCATGTGGTTGAAGCAGAAACAAGGGAAGTGCTGGAACTTTTGCGGTTATAAACTTTTGACGAAAAAGGGGTTCACTTTAACTCCAGAAAGAGGTTGTTTGTCTCAAAGAAGAGCCTTTAGGAAGAGTGAAAATCTTTATAAAACTCTGTTTATCAGCTAAATTTACCTTTTGAAACACTATGCAAGGTTGTGATTGGTCTTTAACTGTATATACTAATATATATAAATACAAATAATGATCATGCCATTATGCAAGACCATCATAGGCCTACTAGATCACAGTCCTGGGAAGCCACCTCATGGAATCGGGACATTTTAGTCCCTCCAAATTTGTCACAGGACGAATGTTGCCGATCCTCTAAGCAACTTTTAATGTGGAAAAAAGCCACTTCAGGCAAGGTTAAACAGCATTAAGCCAAACTTCTTTCAACTCTTGCAATCTTTTTCCTTCATATTAAAGAGCCAGGTGTTATATGCAACTATTAAAGGGGTCATATCATGCTCATTTGCAGGTTCCGACTTGTATTTCGGGTTTCTACTAGAACATGTTTACATGCTTTAATGTTCAAAAAACACATTATTTTTCTCATGTCTGTCTGAATATACCTGTATTCACCCTCTGTCTCACCTGTCTCTTTAAGACCCGTCCTGAAAAAGCCTAGTCTGCGCTGATTGGCTTGCGAGAAAATTATGGTGCACCTTTGCAAAGGTAGTTGTCAAGGTTTGGGCGGTAGGTCTATATTCTAATGAGTGACATAGGAAGAGGAGCCAAATCTGAATGGCTTGTTGAATCACATGTTTTCTGATCTAGGCAGCCCACAAAAAACTGACTGGGTCGTCTTATTTCACAGTTTGTGGGTTGGTAGGCACTCCAGATACCCAAATGTATGAGCACAAGCACTGAAAAGTTTTTCATGATATGTCCCCTTTAAATCATCATCATTAGAATGAAAACAAAGTAATTTAGTTTGTTCTGGTTCAATTTATCCAACCAAGACCCTCTTCAAGGACACTGTCTAGAGAGGAATTTTCTCCTCATTTTTGTACCACTGCAGCTTCAGCCACATCTGACACTTTGCTGCTTACGTAATGAAACAAACCACAGAATGAAAAAGAGGGGAGGGGAAGTCCAATGTGTCAGTTCAGCTGGTCCACAACTGTGGTCATATTGCCACATGAAAAGCCCAAAGACCCAGGTGTATCACAGTAAAAACATCACTCGCGAGCCAAAAGCTTACAGGAAGCAAGCGTGCGTTTGGGGCCAAGTGGCGTCTTTCCCAACTCCTGTCAAACACGCTGCCGTAGTAGAAGTGAAAAATGTGACCCTGTTGAAGAAATGGCATTCAAAACAACAGGGACGCCGCTTCCTCCCTGAGACGGAGAATGAGAAGACCGAGCAGTAATCAGAGAAGAGTTATGAGATCTGCTCACTGAACTGCCTTCCCTTCCCTTCCCCTCCTCCTCCTCCTCCTCCTCCTCCTCCTCCTCTTCCATCTCCTTCACTAAACTGCTTTCACTTGTTTTCTTTTTTCTTTCGCCGCCTTGTTCTGTGCTTTTTCGCTCAGATTTCCTGGCTCTATAAGAGCGGTAGAAAGGAAGGGGGAGGAGCGAGGACAGCTGATGGAGAAAATCTGGGGGAAAAAGCATTGGCATTCTTTGCCTCTGTGTTCTCTCTTTACGTAGACAGTTTCCAATGCGGATTAAGAAGTAAAGCACTGATATTTCTCATGGCAATTGCTATAGGCTTGTTGAAAAAGTCTTAAAATAACTGCAGGCTGCTGCTTTGTGTCCCAAGAAAGAATAGTGAAAAGGGACTCTTTTCTTCCACCGTTTACCGCCTGCATTTAACGAGTCCTCAAACTTCTCGAGGCTGCGAATTCCTCTGCATAAAATGAGAACAATCTACAACACAACTTCCTCTAATCCTCAATAAAATAGTCAATCACCTGCCAAATATTTCCGACCAAAAAACAAACAACTAAACAACTTCTCCTCCCTGTGTGAGAACACAGCTGTAGAGCAGCAGAACAAATGCAGTATGTTTCACCAAAAGATAAATTTGTCAAGAAGTTGGCCCAGAACTGTTTTTGGCTTAAAATATATACTGCAGTAATGACAACTGATGAATGATAAAAAGTCACAACATAAATGGAGGATAACAAAATGTCCCAGCGGCAATGACACACACAAACACCTCGCTGCAGCCTCTTTCATACTTGGCAAGGCAAAAATCAACAGTGAAATACTATATATCTGCTTGAGTAAACACGAGTAAATGGGTCATCAGCGCGTGAGGTTGGTTTGCAGATGAAGTGTGAGGGATTTGTTGCCTCTGGGAGGGCAAAAATATTAACATGTTAGAGAGTGGCGCTTTGTGGAGTTTAGACTAAACAGCTCACCCTCAAGTGGGAATACTAAGGCTGATCAATATTAGGAGTGTGTATTGCTGTAATATTTTTATATTAGAGTTTGTGATTCCATCATTATCCAGCCAAATATAAAGGTTTTTTTATTAGAGTAATTGAAAACACCTGTGTGGGTGTGTCAAGCATTTCATTTTCTAAGTAAGTTAGTTACTGTGAGGATTAATTGATATCAATTTAAATAACATTAAAAATAAATATTAAATGAATGAAAAATAAATGCAAAAATAAATATAAGTTAATAAAAATAAATAAATAAAAGGGAACATTAAATAGAAGTAGTAGTAGATAAATAGGGGAATTAATGCAAAGGCAAATCAATAAAGAAGCAAAGTAAAACTATAATTATCAATTTATGTCACATTTCATCAATTAATCAATGCCTACATTAATTTGTAATATTATTTTTGGTACATTTAATAGCATATTAATATATTTATAGAGTAATGTATTCATTTATTTTTTATTTTGGCAGGTTCTGTCCTCATTATGTTTACATTGTAATCTTTTACTACAGTGTTTTCTGGTGTGGAAGGACAGAGTCAGCTTCTCCCCGTCACTGTTATCACTGTTTCTGTGGTCCTTGGCCGACAGAGAGGAAGTCGGCGTGTTCATTGTTCCCACCATTCCCCGTTTCTCAGCTACCTTCCTGGTGCCATTATAAACGGGTGAAGGAGCTGACCCCAAAGCATGGCCGCTTTTTGACATGATCGACGCCTCTCTGAGTCTGCGTTATATCTAAAGCTTGGCACAGCTGATATGGGAGGATGAAAACGGTACGACACACAGGCCGAACATCTCAGGGTGTTGTCAGTTTAGCTCCCACCATGTCTGAGCCAAATTCCTAAGGTACCCTACAGTTCAGCTGTGCCAAAGCAAACCCTTGAGGCCCAGACAGGGTCACAGTGTAACCCCTGCTGGGAGATACTCAGTTTCATCCCACAGGAAGGATTTACTGTCCAGGACTGCCTTTCAGTCTGCGGCTAATAAGCAACTGGGTCAGGCCACCACAAGCCCGTCTATATAATAAATGAAAACAGAGACACGTTGCAGAAACCTGCCAGATTACTCGGTTTGTTTTCAGGAGCAGAATGAGTGTAACGTCCTGATGTTGATTTTGGGGGAACACAATGTTAAAGGCAACGGCCTACTCTCCATCTCTATGCTGATAATAAGGCTGGACAATGCTTCAATATTATGGTTCATTGGGTTTAAACCCACTATGGAAGAGGTTTGAGATGATTATCGCATCTCTCCCTTTCTTCTTGTGACAGAAGTTTTTATTTGTAGAAACATGAAACAACTCTGGTTAGACTTCATTCTCAGTGGCTCTGGTTTGGATCTCACTCACACGGCTTTAAAGGCAGATTATGTGTCTTTTGAAAAAGGAAATAACGATCTTTTCTCTTACAAATGAAAAGTTGAGTCCATGAGCATAAAAGCACACTCTTTCTCAATTCAATACACTCTGGGGTTCTGCGGAAACAGCCTTACTTGGTCTGGTATGACCAGCAGTTTATGGTGGATAATGTTAGTTAGCTTTAGGTGGATGTTGATGTGTAACTGACGTTCTCTACTTGGGCTACTGTTACACAATGCTTTAACATTTGCAATTATCTCGTAAGTGGCTTTAAGTGGAATTGTATATTTCAGTTGTCCCAAAATGTAATTTCAAGCAAGCTGTGGTTAAAAACCAACACAATTTGTAATTAATGGTTTTGATTTACAAGAGTGAAAAGTTGCACCTGTTGTAATGCATAACAGCAATGCAGTTTGGCTACTTTACATGTGATTTTGCCCACATTTTTTATACCCTAAAGAAACTAAACAGTTTTTTTTAAAAGTTACTATGAGGAACTACTTAACCTAACTACATGGTTTTCTTGCCTAATCCTAAATGAGTGGCTTTGTTGCCCTCTGCTGTTACTGCACGTTAATACAGACGTGTAATACTCACATTTCTGCGAGGCAAAACGTGACACTGACACGCGATCCTCTGGTGGACAGGCGGGTCTATTACACGCTTTGGCGTGGTTGTAGATTAATAATGCTGAAACTGGTTGGAATGTCAGTCTGGATGAAGAAAGGTGGATTTGTTCAACGTGTCATCTCATTGATATAGAAAATAACTCTTCCTTTTGTCCCTCTCACTGGGAACCAAACAACATGTGGTTTTCTGAAGATTAAAAACAGAAACAAAGTTGGCTATTTACGTACAATTCACTGTTACTTGGACAAAGCCTCGGAGATGAGGAAAAAAGTCCTTCATGGGGTTAAACCGTTGGCTTACAGCATTTTTTTTTTCTTCTGCACAATTTATTTGAAATTTTGCATAAAAATATGTTATCTAAAAGTCTTTAGGTGTATATATGTTAGGACTTCATGATTTTTTTCTTTTTTGCACGTGTTACCAGAACTAACTAACTCTATTAATGCAGCAGAGGCAGCATGACCCTAATATAAATGCTCCCAGTGTGTGGTGGGGAAACAGCCCAGACTGCTTCCTGATTAGTTTAGTGGACCACAGGACGAGGTGGGCAAGGACTGTGTAATCTGCCACTGTGTGTGTGTGAACGTGGTGTATGCATATGTGTGTGTCTTTTTAAGGAGGGGGGATTTGACTGTGGCCGTGGTGGTTCCAGACCATGTAATTACTCCCACTTAGCATGGAGGAAAAAAATAACAATTTCAGTCATAACACAGGAGGGAAATTATGGTCGGCAAGCCACTGGTCATGGTCTATACTCTGTCTATATACTGTATTACTATCTGCACAGGTTGTTCTCCAAGTTAATTCAGGACAATTATCAATTTCCCCAAAATACTCCTGGTGCACATCCAGCTGCTCCTCAATGGACAGATCCAAGTGAGTCAGCATTTTCCAGAGAAATCAAATGAGTAATCTGCCTGGTCCTAATGCACACCCACCGGAGAACAGTCCGGTACATCTCACTCTCTATTCAGTGAGGTTAATCTGTGAATTAACCCCACTAAAACAAACTAATTGACACACATCTTGCGTGAAACCAAAAGCCCATCTGATGTCTCGTGAGGAGTCAGCCCGGCGCTTTGTTCTCTCAGAGAAACACAGTGAAATCTTCAGCTGAGTGACAGTTACAAACACAGGCTGTAGCTGCTATTTGTTTTCTTGTGGGCAGCTCCGAAACCACAAGAATACTACATTCATCATGCCAGAGCAAATTTAAGATTGGTGATGACAATGCACAGGAGGAACGGGGGGAGCGTATAAGTGTACGAGCGTGCAAAAGAGTCGGTGAGTCACTGGTCAACTCAGAGAAAGAGACCACAGCACAAAGAGAGAGAGACCATAATGTATCTGTGGTAGAGTTTGATAAGGTTTATGATCAAAATCAATGACTATTTCTCTGAGATCTCATGTTCACTGTCTGACTCATACTCTGTCAACATTTCCTGCAGTGGAAGTTTAACTCGCTCCCAAAGCCTGTAAAGCACTGTGAGGTATGCTGTAAATAAGCTGTAGGATGCTATATAGTGTCAGTAATTTTACTAATATAAAGTTAATTAATATTAGTCTGCTATACTGAAAATGCTTAAAGCTGCACTAATTAATATTTTTACATAAACAATGGATCAAATTACTATGCTTTACAGCCCGCAATTTTATTGTTTTGATTCACTCTCACCTTTATCAGAAGCTCTGATAAACCCACTGTATGCTACCTGCTCAGCAGAGGACAGCAGACAGACAAAGTTAGCGACTAGCTGATGAACATCGTGGAGCATTTAGCAGCTAAAGAACCAGCTATTTACTTCATTATCTGGTGGAGACTAAAACAGAGCTAACTAGTCGAGTAGCAGTTTACATCCATGTCTGACCAAAATGTCATCACTACATTATTTTATCCTATTAACCATTTAACCAAACATGTTTTGTGAGGTTACATTGACCTTGACCAATTACCTATGACCACCAAAATCTAATCAGTTCATCCTTGAGTCCAAGTGGACGTACAAGGTGCCAACCTACCCATTAGGATCTAATCTAAATGCTCATTCACACATTGATGGCACAACCTTCTGTAGTAATTTGGGGTTCAGTGTCTTACCCAAGGGCACTTCGACATGCAGACTGGAGGTGCCGGGGATCGAACTGCCGATCATCCGATTAATGGACGACCCGCTCTAACTCCTGAGCCACAGCCGCACCATAAGTACCATAATTACAAATGTTTGTACTTTAAAGATTGTATTTTTTTTGTAAAGTTTATACAAGTATGCATTTGTCTCAAATAAATATGGAGTTTTCTTGGGAACAATCCAACAAAAAACAACAAACAAAGAAACAAAGGCCCATTCATAAACATTTTTTTGAGTTAACATTATGTAAAATGATTATGGTTAAGCTTGTGAATAGGTTTTGCTCAGGATTTTGCTTGGCAGGCAAGTTTATAATAAAAAAATAAATGCATTCATTAAAAGACTATTTAGTTGAGACCATGTGGTCTGAAATCTTAAATGAATATACTAATGTGTTTCATAACAAACTATGATTTCCTAGAGAGCACAAGCTCAAATTCAAGGTGTTTACAAGACATAAAGCACCTGGCACTGCGGAACATTTTAAGCTATGACTCTGAGATATTTTGTTCTGTTCTTTTAAAAATAAAAAAAAAAACGTCTGCTTTGACTGACAGATTGTTAAAAATGTCTCAGACCTGCTGACAGGAGGCTTCAAAAGGCATCTGTCAGCTGCAAAGTATTTTTGAACCACTACTCTGAGCACACAGTTTACATTCGTAACACACATACACTCCTGACAAAGAGGAGCGGTTCCCTATAGTTGCCGTGCCAGAGGTTTGGAAGATTGCCTGAGCAGGCAGGAGGCGAGAGGGAGCCAGAGAGCTGCATGGAGAGGAGTAACAACAGAAGGTGAAGCTCTCTTTCCCCATTTTCACTCCCCACACCTTCTCCAGCTAAATCCCTCTCTTTCTCCAGCACACGTACCTCCCTCTCTGGCAGCGCTGTGAGCCTGATACGACCACAGTTTAGATAAGCATTCTTCCACAATGAGAAGCCAGAAGTGGGCTTTTTTTTCTTCTTCTTGTTCTCAAACAAAGCCCAAGAAATGCCTTTGGTTTCTGATGGGAGCGGTGAGTTTGTTTTCAGTTGAGGGTTATCCCAGGAACACGCAGGTTTCTCTCCAAAAATAGGCAGTACAGAAAGTGGATGAGGAGAAAAAAGAGAGGAGGAGGAGAAGAAGAAGGGAGGGGAGTTTGGTTAATGAGCACCAGATGCCTTACCTTCGCTGGTAGCCACATTCTTTGGAGCTTTGGTTGGTGTGTGATCTGTGCTCGAACTTATGTCAGAAGAGATGCTTGAGCTGCCTTTACCTGCAGGGGAAATGGGAAGAAAAACATAACTGCTGGGACACTTTATAGCAACTTTAACATGACAAACTGCACTTATGATTTATTGTTTTTTACCGCACAGCCTTTGAAGATCTTTTCAGTTGAGAGAAAACACTTTTTAAGCTTAATTCCTGTCAGAGATAAGGCGTTTCGTGATGTATTTAATATGGTAAGGAGGTATGAAGTGTAAGGAAATATAAAGCCCATCGCTCTCTGCTTTCGTGACTTTTATGCTCCTCCCTTTTGGATGAATGGTTAGGCTTGGCAAATGCACAAAGT
This sequence comes from Sebastolobus alascanus, assembly GCA_916701645.2. Classification (NCBI taxonomy): domain Eukaryota; kingdom Metazoa; phylum Chordata; class Actinopteri; order Perciformes; family Sebastidae; genus Sebastolobus; species Sebastolobus alascanus. The sequence goes on along the minus strand of CAKAOJ020000102.1, from coordinate 845,843 downwards.
CTGTTTGAGTAAGTGTCCGTTTTTTGATATTTGGAAGAAGAATAAAGTCTCCTGAAGCCTTCACTTCCACGGAGGATGAGTGAGGAAACACTCAAGATACGAGCAACCACTCTCTGTAATGAGTGATTACGATAAACTGTATCATCAGCAGCGTACTTCTTAGGTCTGTACAACTGCCACATGAAAGGGCTTTTTATTAATGTACAACTCTTAATTTATGAGCGATCCTTGTGTTGTTGGATTCAGATTTCTACCCAGTGACACCAGAGATATTCTTTGAATGTGTGCCTCTGCTGCCGCAGTACAACAGGCGACTGCAGGCCGCCTGTGGAGTAGTTGTTTATGCCATTTCAGTCCTCTGTCGGATCATAAATGCAGCTTTGTGGCTTTCCTGAGACTAAGTATGCGCCTTTCACCCAGCACAAAGAGGTATTCCCAGTCACACCCACATGCACATCAAGTGCAGCCACCTAAACAGACCAGACAGTTCCCGAAATAAGCACTAAATATGAAAGCCGCTTGTGTAAAGAGGAAACAAATGCAACCTATGACTCCATATTCAGCCGCACAAAAGACACACGATCACACCGATTCGTATAACATCATTTTAAACCAACGCAGCTCATATGGTGTGACATTTTGAGGTGACATCACTGAGCCGGCACATCTGCTACGGCTCCTTCAGTCCCCAGAAATGACTCAGAAGTTCGTGAGGCGCTTGCAGATGTCCACTTTTCTAATATCTCAGCAAAGCAGAACGCACAGGGCTTAACGCGATATCTTAATATTTAGCTGGTTACGGGATTCTTTTCTGTGTGAGGCCGATTGTTTTCTGTCTTTCATGGAAAAACAACTTTCAGAAAAGCTCCTGCTTCCTGTCTCGTGCTTATATAATGTCTTGGTGGAGGGTTGCAGCATAGTTGTGACCAGCGTGTGATTCATTTTAGGATCACACTTGAAAACAGATGTGTACAGACGGACTGCAGGATTCTGGTCTTTGACACGATAAAGATGCTGATACCATAAATACTATGCTAGATAGATAGATAGATAGACAGACAGACAGACAGACAGACAGACAGACAGACAGACAGACAGACAGACAGACAGACAGACAGATAGATAGATAGATAGATAGATAGATAGATAGATAGATAGATAGATGGATGATGACCAGTACATTTGAAGTGTCACTTATCTGCAAAATTATTCATAAGAATATTTATTAAAGCTAGTTTTCTTGCCATAGGCCTTCTTCAAAATGTTTCCATGTATTCATGTATTCATAAAAGGAATGTTCTCACTCAATCCAATCGATGCTTGGTGATTTTAAATGGAGGATATTAAATCAACACAAAGCACAAGTCTGCATTAGTATTTATACTGAGCTTGGACTGTATATGTCTGTGTTTCATGTTGCAATGAGAGGGAGAATTGAGACCTTCTACTTCTACATCTGCATAGCTTACATCACATATTTCCCATCTGACTAATGCCTGTTAAATAAAAAAAAAACAACTAGTTTTTGGTATGTTGCAAATTCAGCTGAAGGAAGACTCAAATCTGTGGTAGGATCTGTTCATGTACCTGAACCTGAACAGGCTGGATTCCTGGGTGGAGCCGGTCCACTTGTTATTTTTAACATCAGGACTTCCAATCTTTTCTCAGCAGTTATTGACTTAGGAAGAGAGCTCACTGGAATGTTATTTATACAAACATTTCTGCTCTGGAGACAGAAATAATGTGTTTGGTGGAGTCGGACCACAGTTTTTTTTTCTGAATAAGTAATGTTGAAGATTAGATGAAGACAGCGGGGGAGAGAGGAAGTAGCGGCTAATATGAAGGCTAATATCCTTGGTACAAACTCAATGAAGTGCCTAAAGCATTGGAGGTGAGTCTGACTGTCCTGCTGAGCTCATTAATGCCATGTTTGGAGATTTTCATCAGTTTTGAGTCTGCAGATATGGATCTGGTTATTATAATATCACAAAAAATATTGTTTTCTCCAGATTTAAGTTGCATTCCAGTTGGCTGAAACAATTTTCTGAGTATATCTGATAGCTGAGTGAGATGGACAGTGAATCTCTCTGCCTGCGGTATTTGATTGTATTCAATATTTCTTATCTTTAGTCATTTTCATTAGAGGAAATGTGTGCCGGAGGGACAATATTTGTATTTTTAGTATGACTATAATCTCTTAACAATAGGCCATTTTCACAGCAGCCATTTTGACATGTAATTGCAGGGTAAACACAGGTGTAATTGCTAAAATTAATTATGGTCCCGCATGCACAATACCAGGAGCCTGGCCCACCTAAATGGTCATAATTAATGTTATTAATTACACCTGTGTTTACCCTGCAATGTCAAAATGGCTGTGAAAAAGGCCTATGAGCTACAGGAGAGCTAATTAAGGTCAAAAATACTTGGTGAACTAAAATATTAGTCTAACTTTGTAGAAATACTTGTATGTGTATCTACTATAAGAAACCATCTAAGGAGGAGCTGCTTCCATATAGAAGCTCTAGCACATTTTTCATTATCATAGCTATTTTGTAGCTTTTCAAGGTGTCTTCTAGCTGTTTTTGTTTACATAAGGATCATATGGCTTTGACCAATATGCACAAAATGGCTGCCAAATCAAACAACAGATGGTTTAAGGGATTGTGGACAAAAATCTCTGGAATTGTCTCATATCAAGATAAGGGTGACTAAGTGCCCACACATGCCCAAACACTCGTGTCCTTTGACCCACCTCCACTAAACCTACGCTCTTTAAAAAAGATCCATATATTAGGCTACTTGGTGTTGTCTGATGAACTGGCTGCCCTGCCAAGTCAGCTGGTTTTGACTGATTATGTGAGGTGATTTAAACTGACAGTGTAACTTGTCTAAAATATCACCTTTGCTACTGTCAAATAATACTTATACAAGTTATAAGACATGTTACCTCCCACTTTTTTACTATAGCACAATGTAAATGCCTTTAACTGAAGCTAAAGAGACAAAAGTTGTGGTTTTTTTTTGAGAAAATGTGGGTAAAACATTTTTTTTGTTTAAACTTTAAATGTTATACTGTACTGTAAGTGTTTAAAATATGACCACCAGGTGTCACTCTGTGTCTTATATGTAGAATATAAACGTTGCACATCTTTAAAAAGTATAAAAATAGGCAATTTAAAGTCAAATGTTGCTTTCAGCTCCATATCGGCACATATCCTCCCAATTTGAAGATTTTTGAATGTAGTTTGGCACATGTTCATCTCTACACAAACAGAGAACACTTACTGTGGGGAAAATTAAAGATATAGAGGGAATAGTGCTAGCTAGTTTTAAGCTAGTTAAGCTAGTTTTAGCTTTCTTTAACCTAGTTAAGCTAGTTTTTAGCTAGTCTTTAGCTTTCTTTAAGCTAGTTAAGCTACTTTTTAGCTAGTTTTAGCTTTCTTTAAGCTAGTTAAGCTAGTTTTTACCTAGTTTTAGCTTTCTTTAAACTAGTTAGGCTAGTTTTTAGCTAGTTTTTAGCTTTCTTTAACTTAGTTAAGCTAGTTTTTTCCTAGTTTTAGCTTTCTTTAACCTAGTTAAGCTAGTTTTTAGCTAGTTTTAGCTTTCTTTAACCTAGTTAGGCTAGTTTTTAGCTAGTTTTAGCTTTCTTAAACCTAGTTAAGCTAGTTTTTAAGCTAGTTTTAGCTTTCTTTAACTTAGTTAAGCTAGTTTTTTCCTAGTTTTAGCTTTCTTTAACCTAGTTAAGCTAGTTTTTTAGCTTTCTTTAACCCAGTTAAGCTAGTTTTAGCTTTCTTTAAGCTAGTTAAGCTAGCTTTTAGCTAGTTTTAGCTTTCTTTAACCTAGTTTAGCTAGTTTTTAGCTTTCTTTAACCTAGTTTAGCTAGTTTTTAGCTAGTTTTAGCTTTCTTTAAGCTAGTTAAGCTAGTTTTTAGCTAGTTATAGCTTTCTTTTAACCTAGTTCTTAGCTAGTTTTAGCTTTCTTTAAGCTAGTTAATCTAGTTTTTAGCTAGTTTTAGCTTTCTTTAAGCTAGTTAAGCTAGTTTTTAGCTAGTTTTAGTTTTTTTAAGCTAGTTAAGCTAGTTTTTAGCTTTCTTTAACCTAGTTTAGCTAGTATTTAGCTAGTTTTAGCTTTCTTTAAGCTAGTTAAGCTAGTTTTTAGCTTTCTTTAACCTAGTTAAGCTAGTTTTTAGCTAGTTTTAGCTTTCTTTAAGCTAGTTAAGCTAGTTTTTAGCTTTCTTTAACCTAGTTAAGCTAGTTTTTAGCTAGTTTTAGCTTTCTTTAACCTAGTTTTTAGCTAGTTTTAACTTTCTTTAAGCTAGTTAAGCTAGTTTTTAGCTAGTTTTAGCTTTTTTTAAGCTAGTTAAGCTAGTTTATAGCTTTCTTTAACCTAGTTTAGCTAGTTTTAGCTTTCTTTAACCTAGTTTAGCTAGTTTTTAGCTTTCTTTAACCTAGTGTAGCTAGTTTTTAGCTAGTTTTAGCTTTCTTTAAGCTAGTTAAGCTAGTTTTTAGCTTTCTTTAACCTAGTTAAGCTAGTTTTAGCTTTCTTTAACCTAGTTTAGCTAGTTTTAACCTAGTTTAGCTAGTTTTAACCTAGTTTTTAGCTAGTTTTAGCTAACTCAGTGTTAAGCTTGCTCTCTAAAGTCTATAGGGACAAACTGAAGGAAGCTAACGTTACAGCACATTGTTTTCTGTCTTAGTTTATGAGACAAACTATAGGAGATAGCTGTAATATAGCAGCCTTTGTAGCACAGTTTGATCATAACAATACTTTCGTCTGTGTGTAATCCCAATAAAACATGTTATAAAGTGGTAATTAGAGCACTTACCCTCGCTTCCATACTGTTTTCCATTGTTCGCACCCATTTTAAAGAATACATAATCTACTCGCAAATCTCGGAGTATCAAAAGGAGTTAAAGTCCAGAGAAAAGGGAGCAAATGTTTCCATAAAGAGAGACTAGACAGTCCCGGGGTTTTTCTGCAGGGCCGTTAGCTCCGACTCCAAATAGTTAATCCAGATGTGGAGCAGAGGACGCCTCAGCATTACGCAAAGTCCAGACTTCTTCCAGCGGTGCAGACTTTCTATATCTGAAACATCCACAGACACAAAGAGCGGTGTGTACACAACACACACACACAAACTCCCGAGGAGTTGGGAGAAAAAGTTTGGAGAAGTTTGCCTAAATGGTAAGCAGCTGTTTATCAGGCTGAGTGAGAGCAATCAGAGCTCATAGAGACCAGACGAGTTTGTGAGGAGTCGCAGCTCTCCTCCTCTGGATCTGGATTTAAAGAGACCGCAGACCAGGGAGGGAGATGTGGATATTTAAAGAAAGATAAGCCCACGACACACTGTCTGTGACTCACACAGTAGAGGAAGAAGTACTCTGAACTTTTTACTGCGGGAAAATACTACAGTGTAGAAATAGGCAGTAGAGGAAGAAGTACTCAGATCCTTTACTTCAGTAAAAGTAGAAATACTATAGTCTAAAGATAATCCACTACAAGTAAAAGTCCTGAATTCAAAATGTTACTGAAGTAAAAGTAGAAATACCATAGTCTAAAGATACTCCACTACAAGTAAAAGTCCTGAATTCAAAATGTTACTTCAGTAAAAGTAGAAATACAATAGTCTAAAGATAATCCACTACAAGTAAAAGTCCTGAATTAAAAATGTTACTGAAGCAAAAGTAGAAATAACATAGTCTAAAGATAATCCACTACAAGTAAATGTCCTGAATTCAATTACTTGAGTAAAAGAACAAAAGTCTTCAGAGTACCAAAAGTTATCAAATAAATATAGTGAAGTAAAAAGTACAAAATTGGCCTCTGAAGTGGGGTGGACTAGAAGTATAAAGTTACAGATGGAAGTTAAAGATGGAAATACCCAACTGAACTACACATACTCAAAATTGTACTTGAATAAATGTACTTAGTTACTTTCCACCACTGTAATATTACAATCATAGTCTACAGCTGACATAATGGAAGCAGCAGTCACAAACCCATTTTTACTTCATGTACCTCAATAATATGTAAGTATTATTATGTCATCACAGGTGTGATGTTAAGAGATTCAGCCAATTAGAAGAGAAGACACATAATCTCTGAATATTCTGAGGATAAAGTCGTGCTGAAAGAAGAGAATGGTTTAACCACACATGTGGGAATGTGTCTATGAATAGCAGCCGTACAGCTCATTGGATATCCAGAAGTAAAGTCGCAGGACAAAACCAGTTGTCTGCTGTTGACAGGTGACTTAATATTCTACATACATGCTGAAATTCCTTTCTAAATGCACACAGCCCACAGATCTATGGAGGATAACGTGGTATTTTGGGCTATACTTATGGAGGACGGAACCTGCCAAAATAAAAAAAATAAATGAATAAATAAATAATTGACACAATAAATAAATATGTAATTAAATTTAGCAAAAATAAATGAATGAATGAATAAAAATAAATATATAAATACATTTAAGGGGAAAATTAGAAAGAGTAAATAAATAAGGGAATTCTTACAAAGATAAATAATAAATAAATAAAGAAGCAAATTAAAAAGAAGAATCAATTTATGTCACATTTTATCAATTAATGACTACATTTATTTTAAATATTATTTTGCTACATTTAATGACATTTATTGAATCATTTATTTTTTACTTTGGCAGGTTCCGTACTCCATATATACTGACCTACAGTATTTTATGATCACAATCATGCCCTACCCTTGATGTAATTTGTGTATCCAGCAGAGCCATTTCTTATTTTAATGTGTAGCGTGTTGATCTCTACACTTTACTCTTACGAGCCATCATGAACGCACGTTGAACGATTGGCTCACATGGTACCAATCAACCGGGCTCTTGGCTGTCTGAGGGAGGTCAAACGCCAAACCTCAAACCTTTACAGGCAGCGATCTCTGCCACACTGGAATGCCCCAGCTTTCTGCAGGAGATGGATGTCATCACATACTAACTGAATGAAACTGCTGCAGTTACACAGCATCTCTAGCAATACAAGTTACACATGACATGTTTCACGGTAATCATGAGGTTACGTGTGAAGAAACATTTATTGAATTCTAAAAATGACACATTTTAAAAGGCTTAAACTTTGCCATCACATGCGGTTTCAATTGCGCTCTGACCGTTGTCCACTATTGGTCAACCAGTGTAAAAACACAGCCATAGAAGGTAACGGGCATGGGTTGACAGCAGGACTCGTGTTTATTTCAGGAGGAGGCTCAGATCTGGCTACAGACATGGCATAGAAGGCCGAACCAGAGACGCTGAAGCCATCCTCTGGCACAGCTGCACTCTGGGAGGACGCGGTCAAGGCGCCGTTGGTGTCGGTCACAGCGTCGCTCGAGGGAGCTGAGTGGTCATTTTCGGCCTCTGTGGTGGCCGGGCGGCTGCGAGAAAGTGGAGCAGAGGTGACCTCCTCTAGCTTGCTGTATAATGTCGTCAAGGTCACAGGAATGGACATGAACCTGAGACACAGTGTTGGAAAAGGTCAGGCTGAGGCCAGGATGCAAAGACGGCAACGTTTGGTACATTTTTAAACTACAGCTCTTATGTTAAAGTCTATCAACTTTCAAAAACAAGATGTGGCTCCTACTAAGGAGGGAGGCCATGAGGCACATGAAACTAGAAAATTTAAGGAATCCATTGATACCAACCATGTTATTCTGGCATGTCAGGAAGGAGGTTAAATAACTCTCCTAAGTTACTGTAGGCTATATTTTGACGAGGAAAAACTGGCATGGCCATTTTCAAAGAGGTCTCTTGACCTCTGACTTCAAGATATGTGAATGAAAATGGGTTCTATGGGTACCCAGGATTCTACCCTTTACAGACATGCCCACTTTATGATAATCACATGCAGCTTGGGGCAAAAACCATGCAGTTTTTTTTCATGCAATATAAATGTGTTATTTTTGCCTATACTAAAATTATGCATTTGAATATTTCTGCATACTGGGGTCCCTAAACAGTCTTGGAATTACATAACTTGGGTATCACTGGAAAGCTGAGACTCTTGTGGATCCAATGAACCCAACTGTATTCATGTGTGTTGATGTTAGTCCCCAAAGTAGCCATTTCATATAGTGATACCATGTTTTGAAACTTGACCTCACTGTATAAAATGACCTGTGGTGACCTCCAGGATAATCACAGCCTCATGAAACTTTACAACCACAAACTAGAAACCTTGGGCATTGAGAGGACGGATGGTATATTAACAATAAGGGGGTTTCTGAGCAGTTTACAGAACACAATTAATCTTTAGGTTCCCAGTTTTCAGATGATGTACACCACTTCTATGTGACATCTACTGCTGACCCACTATCTCCCCCTAAAGACCCCCTGTACCCCCCTTAAAAAGACAAAAATGGACCTATGGTGAAGAGAGGTGGAGTGGAAAACTGTAGAGAAATAAGGGGTAAAGTTATGAAGCCATACTGTACCTCTTCATGACAGTGGAAAGGCATTCATCCAGAGAGGGATCCCCTGTTCCTGCTCCAAACAAAGTGCAGGTGATCTGATGATGATCAGGTACGTTTACCAGCACTGTGTCCAAAGAAAAAATAAGTAACGAGTCAGATTTCTGTCATGATTTGCCATTACCTTCAAATTATACACCTTATGATCAGTGTCTGAATTGGACCAAAAAAGGTGCCAGTACCCTAATTCAGCAGTTGCATGACATGATCATCGCAAGTCTTGGATATATTTATGCTTATATCTTGGTAATATATTCCACTTCAAATGTATTTTTGTATGCATTTCATTACATACATTTCCAGTTTGTACATAATGTACACATTTATAATTGGTTAATAAAAACTTTTTACGTAGCTATTGATAAAAACTGTACACAAATATAATATTGCATATATGCTACAATAAAACCAATTTAAATTGTGTGTTGGCCAAAAGATTAAATTGGATAATGAAAAGGAATACCAAAGCCATTTTCAGCGCCGTTTTCTCAGCATTAAACTGGCTATGTGTTTACACAGGGATGCAGTTACGCGGATGTTTAGGGGTGTGCACCTAAGAAGGAAGGGCACTCATGTGGACCGGCCCATTTCAGGCACTGCTTATGAGCTAAAAAATATCCAAAACTAATTAGATAAAAGTCATATTTTGTGCCAGATGCTCACAAACAGCGAGCGAGTCAGTGTCAGGTCGGTGGAAGGTCACAGAAAAGCTGGTCTCAGACTCTGGAAGGACTTCGAAGTGCAGGTCGCAAAACGAACCTGATAGCAGAATAAACCATCACATAACTCATTAATTCATTTTTCCTGCCAACTTTGCATGGATGACCTTGTCCAATATAACCAATTTCGTGATGTTAAAACGTCTCCTACCGGTTCCTGCACACTGAGAAGTGATGCAGCTCCTCAGCAGGGTGTTGATGGTGCTCTGATGTCGGAGCAGCTCCAGCAGGGCTGGGATGTGGGCCGGGTGGGTGAAGGGAATACTGTCCACTACAGTCCCTCTCTGGGGAGCCACCTCCCATGCAGCTTCAGGGAGGACATAACTATGCATCACACCACCAGGAAGAGGCTGGACAGAAAACATATGGATTCCTTTCATGTCATACATCAAAAGCTAATTTAGCATGAAATGAACCCAGTTACCTTTCACATAAACAGGTGTGCACATACAAGGAATTTGAATTTTTTTTTGCATCTCTCTCGATGTACTTACGCAGAAATAGAAATAACCGCCGGAACAAGGTCAACAAAGCTGGACAAATAAAAGTAAACGGTGTGTTGATCATACATACCACTGTAAAAATAGTATCCTGCTCATCTAATGTCTCCTCATGGCTTTTTGCACTCAGTGAACATCTCATCAGAAGCTTGGGTAAGGGTGCCCACTGCAGGTCAACATCTGGTATGGCCACGTCTATGAAATATTACAGAGAGCATGTGATGGGCTGATGCTTTACGTTCAAATAGCTCATTTAAAAAAGGTGTAATCTTTACACTGACTTGTAATTTGGCTGAGCTTGTGTACAAAAGACGACATCATTGGTATTGCTGGCTGCAGTTTGAGGAGAAAGTAGGCAGGCAGCGCTTCATACAGCGTCTCACTCAATGGCAGGAACACAGGACGACTTCCACAGGACACATTTTACCATATCAACACCATCACATTCACTGTGGGATGTATAATGAATAGTAGCCTGTTGAGTGAGAGATTAAAACAGTAATATGTCACCTCTGGTGATCCAGCTGTGGAGGCTGTAGGATCACAGATGTCATCTGAAGGTTGTGGGTCTCATTACTGACACCTACAGTCACCTGGGCTGCCTGGACCACCGCCTCTGTGTCGGCCAATTCTTCAAAAACAAGACGTTTTCAGGCACAATTGTTAAGACTTTACATGCATAGAAGAACGAGCCTCATGTATTCAAGCATTTAACAGGTCTATAGAGTAATTTGTTTGGCACTTTGACATCTTACGTAAATCTGAGGTCTTCATTCCATCAGTCGGGGTGATATAGAACTGGATCGTCAGGGGGCAATCTAAAGAGATAAATTAAATATTAATTGAAGAAAAAAAGATGCATGTTATGTTTTTGCCTTTTGGTTTTAAGTGCAGTACCTTCTTTTCCAGCTATCAGACACCCGATCCTGCCATTGTTAATCATGTCCACTTGGAGGTCAGAGTCCTTTGGCACCCTGAAAGCAGAACAACTTTGCTGATTTCAGTTTCTATTAGGGCTGCAACAAACGATTATTTTCATTATTAATCTGCCGATCATGGACATTTAGTTGCATTAATTAATAATTGCCAACTCAGCTTTTTTGGTATGCTTGTACATTTTATTAACACCATTGTATTGGTTTTGTTGTTTTTTGGTGGGTAGCATTAGGATTTTTTTGCTGTTCATTTTTCTTTGTATTTTGCATATTGGAAAAACTCTAAATAAAATATTTTTTAAAAATCCATGTAGTGTTATATATTGAATATCAAAAATCAATCTGCAAATAAATTAATCGTCTAATCATTGCATCGTTGCGTTTTTGGGCATTTGTGTTTTTATGTCACTTACCTTGGCAATTGGGATATTTGCTGCAAGTCTCTCCCGAGGCATTGCACAGATGCAAACAATTTCAATTTGATTACACTGAAACAAAACAAGATATAAATGCACAAAAAAAAAAAAAAAATGACTGCAAAAGGCCCAAGATTTTAAAGGCTGAATAATATTAAGGAGTAGGTACTTGTCCCCAGGGATATTGTACTGGGTGAAGAGGCCTGCCAACTTCACGGAGAACTCAGCAAAATGTTTTGACCTGCGCCAAAAAAATATCAGCATCTAAAACAATTAATCTTTAAAAAATTAATCATTTAAATAGCACTTCATCTTACAAGCAAAATGACAAATTTATCGTCGCTCTAACGCTTACCTCAGCAGCTGAAGGAAGGACTCACTGGGCTGCAAGACAATTTCCATTTATTATCACACAGAGTGAAGGAGAGTAGTGTGAATGTAGTCCACTTACACCAGGGGAGCCTCCATGTGGAGCCACTTTGACCTCCGCCACCCCTCCACACGGCAGCAGCACCACCTCCAGGTAGAACAAATCGGCTGTCAGGTAGCACGTGGCCTCGGTAATGTGAAAGCCCATCCTAGGGAGGACAGATCATGATGTTCCATCACATTATATTACAAGAGAAATTAAGCTCTATAAAGAGGATACTGTTAATTATTAGACAATAAAAGAGATTTTGTAGGGCTGTGAAGTCAAATATCACAACATCTACCCTTGTTGTCTGGCGATAATCTCCAGACGAGACCTCATGGCGTTCATACAGGACACTGAAACACACAGAGACAGACTTACTCACAGGTAAAGACATACATGTACTAAAATACATACATAATCATTGGCATGTTGTTTGTTTACCATTTAACTCTTCCTGGAGCCTTTCCAGGGATCTAACCAGCGGCTTACAGGGTTTGGATTTATCTTTGGGTCTGTCCTATTGGGGGACAAATGAAAGAAACAAACAATGGAACAGTTGTGTGACAAAGTCATCCTTGTGTAAACAGTGTTTGGTCCTCGCAGCCCATCCCACGACACCACTGCAGTGCAAGGGGATTTGGATGCTTTGCACTTTGGGATCGATATGTTACCAGGAAGGTTGGAAAAGAAGTGAAAATACATAGTGCTTCGTTTTTGAGAAGCCTGGTCCTATAAAAGTCCTCTTCAGCATTACTGCTGGCAGGAAACTGCATGATGAGCCCCAGCTGCCTTATCCCCCCTGGAGCACACATCACTTCAGACCACCACCTAATCACGTTTCTTTACTGGACTCAAGAGACTGACCGCTGCCAAGCTCCACCTTGAATTAATCCAAAAGTATTATCTCTCCTGCTGCTCCACCCATGACAAATCTAAAGAAAACTAACACGCCCTCTCATTGCTTCAGCATACAGTACGTCACTATATAACAGTGCTAAATACACTTAAAGAGCACTTTGCAGCCTTTTTGTTCAGTGTAAAAGACATCTTTGAAGCTTTGCATGTTTGGCCCTGTAGCCAAATGATGCACATCTGCAAGTGGTGCATCTTCCAAAGAACAGATATTTGTCTTACCAAACAGGACAGTGATATTAGAAACAAAGCCATGGCCAGCCTAAAAAAACAACTTTGTTTTGTCTCAACCGCCATGTGGTTGAAGTGAATCCGTCAATGCACAAACTGATCCAACAACAAAGACTTGTGTGTTCACAGATAGATGATCTCACTCTCAGTGCATTACCGCACCAGTTCCTGATTTGCAGCACATCATCATATTAGAGAAGCAATCCAGTAACAATAACTTTTATTTAAGCCATCAACACTTTTCTCTGCATACTGTAGAACTAGTAAAAGGGCCTTTAAATAACCCTGTCAATGGGAACTTTGTGTTATCTCCATGATTTACACTGTTGTATTTTAAAAAAGGGGGAGTTAAGACAAACATGCTGATGAAAACAGAGAATTTGTCTTACCATGCATCTTCGGACAAGCTTAAATGTTTCATTCCAAGTCTTCTCTGCAAATTTCAAGTGTAGCTCAGAGATTATGGACTTCATGACTAAAGCTAACAAAAAGGAAATAAATAAAACAGTATTAAAACCGTACCCATAAACTTAAATTTGTGATTGCCTTTTCTTTTTTTTCAATTTTAGGCATTTTTTAAATATATTTTTGGGTTACAAATAAACAGGTAGGCCTGATTCTATGTTTGGATTTCATGATTAAAATATTCATTTATTTAAAAACAACAATATATCTTTGGGCTACAAATAAACAGGTAGGCCTACTTCTTTGTTTGGATTTCATGATTAAAATATTCATTTATCTAAAACAACAATATATCTTTGGGTTACAAATAAAGAGGTAGGCCTACTTCTATGTTTGGATTTCATGATTAAAATATTCATTTATTTAAAACAACAATATATCTTTGGGCTACAAATAAACAGGTAGGCCTACTTCTTTGTTTGGATTTCATGATTAAAATATTCATTTATATAAAACAACAATATATCTTTGGGTTACAAATAAACAGGTAGGCCTACTTCTATGTTTGGATTTCATGATTAAAATATTCATTTATCTAAAACAACAATATATCTTTGGGCTACAAATAAACAAGTTACTTTTGTGTTTGGATTTAATGATAAAAAAATGTTAAAATAAGAAAAACAACTACTTTAAACAAATATTACCTTGCTCCTGGAAGTCTGTCACACTGGCTGACTTGACAAAGGATCTCCACCTGAACAAACGTGCCAACATTTATGCAGATTATCCAATTAATCAATTAATCAATTATCTCGCATGTTTAATCCACTGTATTACATGTTCAACCACGAAGCTACATCATTTGGAAATGATATTATTATTTATAACTGTTCGGATGATTTTATTAGTGAGAAATTGACACAAAAAGTCAAACTGGGTGTTGTCCCGGTTCTCCCAGGCGGGCGGAGGGGCGTTGTCAGACGGATCCGAGCCCACAGGACGTGTAGTGAGTCCGCTGCTGGAGTTAGCTTTGGAGCTAGCCATGAGCTAACAAGCAGCTAGCTGAGTCTCCTCATCTTGCACACCACAATTCAACCTCCGTCAAACGTCGTAGCAAAGGTAAACACTGTTTTAATTTACCCGGTAGGTGATGTTATTCACATATAACGCTTACTGCTGGTTATGTTTGCTCTCATTTTATTTAACAATGCATCATTTAGTTGTGATTAGCTGCTTGCTAGCCTAGCTGTGGCTAACGGGGAGCGACCGAACATCTGTTGCCTGGTAACCGATTTTAAGGATTCGTCTTTTAATATGTGAGCCGTTACCTTCATGTCCTCAGATGTTAATTAACGCCCAGGTGGCTTTAACCTGCTAGTTAACCTGCTAGTTAACCTGCTAGTTAGCTTGTTAGTTAGCCACATCGCCCCACCTGCTGTTGACATGTCACCAGCTAACTTGCTAATAAGTTAACATGATTATTAGAGCATTGTGAGGTGTTATATATATGTCTTCAGTCGTCTGTTGTTGTAATAATAAGGTGAAATTGTCGCTTGCTAAGGTAACAGTGTATACCCTTATTATTGTATTCTTGACGTGTCAGTGTTGTTAACGTTATTGAGCCAGTTTCATGATCCGCTTATATCATTATGAGCTCATCATTTAAACTGAGGTACTTGTTATTACTGTAAACGTTTCTTATGGACTCTGACTTGTCTAATATCACTTAAAATATGGATATAACGTTATATAAGTTAAGTTAAAGTGGCAGTAGGCAACATTTTTTTGGCATACTTTGGCAAAAATTCCATAATAACCTTTCAGCATATTGTAATTCAAGTCTTCTGAGTGAAAACTAGACTTCTGCTCCTCCTCATGGCTCTGTTTTCAGGCTTTAGAAAAATCTAGCCCATGATGGCAGATTTTGACTAATCACAGGTCATTTCAGAGAGAGAGAGAGAGCGTTCCTATTGGCTGTGCTCCGGTCATGTGACCAGAACTTGGCTTCCTTCAACAGATTTTACAATGGCGGCCAGGTCACAAACTTTCTCATTTTACAACTAAACAGTAACTACAAGATGATTCTGAGAACATTTGAGGTGAGAAATAGGCATTACAGTAACAGAATATTGATTCATATTTGATCAGCGCTGCCTAGTTTGACCGTTTGGTCCGAGATCATGAGTGATTGACAGCCGGCTCTCATAGACGGCAGCTGGGCAGCGGACCTTGTTTTCCTCCGGTAAGTGAAATCCTTCAGATGCCGTTAGGAGCACCGGAGGACACAGTAGGACACAGAGGAACAGGATTCTTTTCAGGTTACCTGTTTCATGTACTACTGTCACGATATAGCGGCCTTTTTCTAAAAATAACTTTTTAAAATCATATTTGCGTCAATATCGCGCACTGCAGCTTTAACATGTTTCCTCCAAACTATTTAAGATCCATGTTTCCCTACTATAGGGGTTTAAATGGTTAAAGTAAAAGGACACAGCCTCCTGTACTAAATCTTAATATTGACTTTTGGTGCATACACCCCTTTTGTTAATTTGTTTAATGACCTATTGGCTGCTTTCCCATATTTATCCCTGATCCCCAGAGAGGTCTGTGTGGGCTGGTGATAGGGGAAGGGCATTAACACACACTTGATGGTATTCCCATAGTCTTCCTGGATTGTCCAGTAAGGGGAAACTGACCACTAAATAGCTTTGGCATATGTCATATTTTATCCAGTCCTTTTGTAAAATACTGCCAGATGTTACTCAGAAGCTTTAAAAAAAGACATGGCTAAATGGCTTTGGCAGGTTCCTCTTGGTTTAGTGGAATATGCCCACTGTTTGTCATGATGCACAATACGTTTAATTATCAATATGTCATCGATGTTGTTAGGTTTTGTCAAAGGATGCCACAAGAAGTATTTCCCCACAGGTTTGCCAATTTATGTATGGTTTGTCTGACATCCAGCATGTGAAAGTTGGCTGCGGGGCTGGAAATTAGCGCCAGCCACCAGCCAAATGCTGGTAAAATATGCAAGTGGCTGCTAGATTTGCTTCACTCATCACCAGCCCAAAAAACAATGGTTATCTCTGGAGTGGCTGGTGGATTTTGTAATCTATCAGCCCCTCTTATGTTATTTTGACCGGCTGACAGTGCTTCCCTGCGATTAAGACCACTTATTTTTTGTAGTATATTGTTTTAATTTCAATTGGACGTAATGTATTTGTGCAGACTGTCTCAATTACTTTTTTTGTCCTTGCAAAGTAAAAGTAAAGGGACAGTGTTCACTATAGCTACATTAAGGGACATATAGTTGTTCTGCAGACACATCGCTGCAGGGAGGAGCGATAATGAAAATACTGATTCATAAAGCAGCCCCATTTTATCTCGCTGTAGTCTTAACCAGGTACAGAGAATAATCCTCCGCACTACGTTTATAGTGTAATAGCAGTTTATCCGTTTTTTATTTTATTGCTATGAGACACAATGATGGCTTTGCAGTCTAGCTGCAGAAATGGGATCTAGAGCCTCGGAAATGATGATGAAACATCTTAGGATTTCTCCTCTCTTTTCTTTTTTTTTTCTCCTCAGGATTATCATTGTTGCAGCTGGATTTCACGGCCTTCATTTCACAATCCTCCAGCTCCACATTGAACTTTCTACCTTTCACACTCGGATCTCTCCTGGTACACACAGAGCCATGGCAGCTGCTAAGCCAAAAGGGCAGAACTCTCTAGCCCTTCACAAAGTGATTATGGTAGGCAGTGGAGGAGTTGGGAAATCAGCCCTCACGCTCCAGTTCATGTATGATGAGGTGAGCAACTTAAATCACAATAGTCAAATAAAATTCACAAGTTGTTGAAGTAGGAAAGTTTCTTTTGTTTGCATAATGCATGACCAAATTGACGTTATATCCCCCCTTGTAGTTTGTTGAAGACTACGAGCCCACCAAAGCAGACAGCTACAGGAAGAAAGTGGTGCTGGACGGAGAGGAGGTACAGATTGACATCCTTGACACAGCTGGACAAGAGGACTATGCAGCCATCCGAGATAACTACTTCCGCAGCGGCGAGGGTTTCCTCTGTGTATTCTCCATCACAGAACTGGAGTCATTTGCAGCAACAGTCGACTTCAGGTCCAGTAGCAAACAATATTTCAACGAGACACTTTTCCATCCATTATAATTTAATGACAGAGACCATTAGGTATCTTCCCCCTGCTAAAATGCATAACCAATGTATACTGTTTGGACATTTTGAAACATCATTAAAGGCATCTGTATTTTCTACAGTTTTGCCTCATTCCCTTTAGCAAGCAGTAGTCTGTTTATTTACATAATTCATGGCTGAATGACATTTCTGTTTCTTTGCAGAGAGCAGATTCTGCGAGTGAAGGAGGATGAGAATGTGCCCTTTCTCTTGGTTGGGAACAAGTCAGATTTGGACGACCGAAGGCAGGTTAGCGCAGACGAGGCGAAGGCACGCGCCGAGCAGTGGGGCGTGTGCTACGTGGAGACTTCTGCCAAAACCCGTGCCAATGTTGACAAGGTACGTTTTGACTAGCTAAAGGCCGGCCCACACTAAAAGACCCCCCACAAATAACGAAAGCTTGCGTGAACCGCGACTTATTTGTGTTTTTTAACAGGTGTTCTTTGACCTGATGAGAGAGATCCGGGCGAGGAAAATGGAGGACAGCAAAGAGAAGAACGGGAAGAAGAAAAGTAAAAGTTTGGCCAAGAGAATTAGAGAGAGATGTTGTATTTTATAGTGGTAAAAGAGGAGCAGGATAGCTGCTTATGTACATATACATTTCTCAGACTTTTGCATTTATTTTGTGCCCATACCTGACCATGACTTTCTGTTCCTGGCTAACAGGACATCTGACCGTGAGTCAGGGAGTAGTAAGGTGGCACTCCATACACCATTTATAGCTCTAACTTTTTATGTGCTGACACTCCAAATAATTTATGTACTCTCTCTCTTATTCTGACCACATTACAGAGTGTAATAAATGGATGGTGTTTAATTTAGGCCTAAGCTTGACAAGAGGCTAAGCCCTGAAATGTTACGAAACCTTTCATTGTAAAGTTTGATGTGTATAATATATTCAGACAACTGTGCAGTTGAAAAGAAAAGATAAAAAAGTGTCAGAGCCAAGGTTTAAATAGAGAAGTTGTAACTGGAGCTTTGGTGGGAAATGTAAGTGAACAGACTCAGCAGTGTAGTGTCAACCCAGAGTTCATCAAGTGCCACCATAATGTACGTTGCACTGGTGAATCTATGAAGCATTTTAATTGAAAGATCGTTAACGAAGAGCCGACATTTAATGCCATTCCTATTTGTTGTTTTACACCTCAATTTTATGACCTTATATTTATCTGTGAAGTCAAACTTTTCTTTCTTTTCTTATCATATCAACCAGTGTAAGATATGAGCGCACTAATGTTTCCTTTTTCTTTCCCCTTCGCGTCACTTTGTTGAGTCCTCTCAAATGCACAAACAACATTAATCATTACCCTTAAATCTGTGAGGGATTTTTACAACACTTGAACTTTGTTTTTTCAGTTATAACATTTCAGAAGTTTTACCTCACTCGGCCAACGACTTTCATTGCCTTTTTTATTTTTTCTGCGACATAGGAATCCCTGGTGCTCCTGATGAAAAGGCGATTCCACAACACTACATCCTTTACATGCTGTTTTTAAACACATTTAAGTTGATAAAATAAATTGCTTCCAGTCATGTAAAGATTTATTTTGCTAATTTTACTTTTCCTGGCTCAGACTTTTAATCACCAACCTCTTTTTTTACTTAAATGTATTTCTTAATAGGGACTCAAATAAATTAATGGATAGGTGAACTTTAAGGCATAAAATATCAAAAATGAATGCAGGCTTCATTGAAGTGTCCAAAAAAGTTGCTCTCAGTCACCAAAGAAAAATGCTAGCTAGTACAATTAAGTGCCCACTTATTAATGGAAGTGAATGACAACCTGCTATAGTGAGCATCAAAAGGAAGCACTGCAGTGTTTGAGTAAAAACTTAAAGTACTTCCTTGTGAACGGCCTGGGAGAGAAATGCAAGGTTACGTTGGATTTAGTAATTCATGTACAGTGCATCACTGTTGCCTCTCTGTCCATTGTGAATGTGAATAATCCCCTACCCCCCTCCATACCCTTCCTATTTGCCTGTTATCTTAGCTTGCCAATGATGTGCAGAGTTTAGAGGTCATTGACATCCTACTTTGTTTACCTTTGTTCCACTTTGTGTGAGGCTACCTGGTGTTATAAAGCTCTAGTAACATCTTAATGATCATTTCCTCTTGCTCCTCTTGTAGAAGTAATTTCAAGTGAGGATTAAAGATGGGAAGTCATGTACACAATATGCTTGGCGTTCAAGTGGTTAAGTCGTGAGAACACCGCTGCTAAGCAACGGCAATATTAACCTTACTGTCGGCGTCTAGAAGCCACAGAGGCTAACACTTCGCAAGCTAGCAAGCGGTTAACATAATGCAGGAAATGCAAAGGCATAATGACAGAGGAAAAGATGAGCCTGTTGAGAATATCAACATTTTCCTCAGATATGAAATTGCGAAGAAAAACAATATACGACTAAAATTATGATGTATTCACTTATTATGTACTGAAAAATTAACTTCCATGGCCTCCGCCATTTCTGACAACGTCAACAAACACGTCACAACTCTTGAACTCTGAGCTTTCAGAAACTTTCCACTTACGAGGTCGTGAATACGACAAGAGGGGGGAACACGGTAAACACAACCCCATTTGAAGGCACCATGTCTATGTACGTGATTAACAGCTAAATCACATAGACCAAAACACACTGTGAAATCTGCCCCTCCACTCTCTTAGTTCCCCTTTATGACTGAGCCACTCTTTTTTTCTTTTAACTTATTTAATGTAACTTATTTTATTATTTTGACCACCATCCAGAGGTGGTTGCCACGTTTCACTCTGATCCAGTTTAAACAACAGCTCACCATTTACATAAAAGGATTTCCTCAACAAATAGGGTGCCCAACACTGGAGTCTATGCAAAAATATGATTGTTGTAATTGCAAAGAGGAAGAGAATATGAAACAAAACAGTGTCAGTGAGTGCACTAGAGGCATTTAATGCAGTTTAGAGCTCTGAAAACTGTTTTTATATTTGAAAACATTGTCTCATTGATTCCCTGAGTGAATACATGAACACTAAATAACTCCTGGCTTTGATTACAGGCTTTGTTTATCATATTTCAGTGTGTTAATTGTACAAAAAAAATCACATTAATGCAAAAGAATGTCCGTGGTATTTGTTGTTAACTGAAAAGCACACAGTCGAGAGAGTTTAATGATATGTGACTCAAACCCCAAAATGTTGGGAACTTTGTGGCATGAGAATGTTTAGAAAGTAGTTTGGGTTAATATGTTATTAAGGGCTAACCTCCAGTACACTGTACCATGATAGAAACACACCTGAAAGTTAAAGTGACAGGCACAGAAACTGAATCCCAGTCTGTTATAGCATACCTTCATTAGCTTACGGCCATTACATGAACTGCTGCGAAGCTACTATACTTAAACCATAGTGCTTGCTTACTCTAACATTGGCTTAACACCGTCTAATTCTTGTTTTAGAAGCAAACATTCATAAATCTTTTCTTCGTCTTCATGCTAATAGACGTGATGGCCCTTTCAGCGGGATTCAAGAGGTGATACTAAAACAGATATTTGTGTGAAAGCTATGAGCAACCTGTCCTACTGGGTATTCAAATAACTTGCCTTTTATATAAATACCCTTGGAATAAAGAGTAGATATATACGTCTTTGATTGGATGGTTGTATGTTTGCCATCAATTAAATGTTTCCTCCATGTGTACTTCTTTTGAACGTAACCACTAATGTAGCCTATCTGTTTGTGAATGCAGGAGTGAAGCTTACATTTCAATTCATTATTTCTTTTGTTTGTGAGTTATTTGGAAATGGCAAATAAAGTGGATATTACTAATAACATTTTCCAAATGTATTCAGATATTCTTTGTGTGAAGATTTATGGCTAGACTTGAGTTATTACACTGAGCAGACAGAGGGCTCCTCTGGGACTTTGCAAGCTGCTCATATTTCTGTGAACACGCTGAATGTCACCTCCTGCAGAACCCGACCTTCATTTCTATCGATCAGATGAAGGTTTTATACCTTTAGTTACACTATCGAAGCAACCTTGAATTTGCCATGTTTGTAAGCAGTTTTAAGGCAAAATGACTGCATCAAATTGTTCTTGTTGACCTATATAATGTATATGCAAGCACATATAGCTTGACTCAGCCCATATCTCTCTGTGTTTACACAATCACTGATTCTTTGTGCTGCAGATATGGTCCACCTATAGCTCGGTTATTATTGATTTACCATAGTACAGACATAGATATGTTGCAGTTGCTGTATGTTGTGGACATTGAGTGTTTAAAATAGCATTTAGTGCACAATGCAGACTACTGGCGACAAATTGTTGATTAGAGTGAAATCAGTATATTTTCAAAAATAGATCGAAGGAGTTGGAGCAAGGTACATTAGGTTGTAGATGATGATCTGAGGCTTATTTTGGTAAACTCATGCTGTGATCTGAAATTTTATTGTCTGTAACATATCAGAATCAGAAATTGGGGTGTTACAGTTCTGTTACAGAAAATATAAATAAATTATGTACATAATAGTACAATATAAACAATATATGTAAAGAAATATAAGTACTAAAATTAAAAATGAGAATATAAGAAATATGTATAAATATTTGCATTAATGTAATTAAATATATAACATAACCACAGTGCAAATAAGTAATTACAAAATGCTTATAAGTAAATGCAAAATGCTGAGAAGTGGGATCTATTAAACGTGTTTAATAGAAATGCCAGAATGGTATTAATAAAAAATATATATTTTTTTTTTTTTATAATTCTTCTTTTTATTGCCCATTAAAAAGTCAAATACTTTGTAATTTTGGCCATTTATTCATAGATTATTATTAAATTTATAAATAAATTTATTAGTATTTTTCTTTGTATACCAGTTATATTTTCAATAATTAAATCTGAATGTCACAACTCTCATTTAAGTCTGTAAATTGTAGCAGATGCAAATCATTCTTTATTTTTTTTTTTTTTCTGTTTTTTGAATATTTGCACAAGTATTTTATGTAGTATAAAATACTTATACTACAAGTATTTTATGTAGTATATTTTTATTTTTTTTAGCTTTCCCCTAAGGTTTTATAATCACTTTGATTTCATAGTATTTTATGCTTTTAACTTACATCAGGAAGTAATTTGTCTATCATTTTATTTGTCCCTTTTTGACGCTTTTAATTGTGTTTCTTGTGTAAATTGTTTTAATGTTGTCTGTGATTGTTTTGCCCTTGTTGTGAAGCACCTTGAGATTTCGTTGTATTTTAAAGTGTGCTATATAAATTAAATTCATTATTATTATATGATGTTTTTGAGAGAATCAAATCAAATAATTCCCTGAATTAATGTCTTTTTTTTTAGTTTTCAAATTATCTCGTATGTGGTTCATTAAAAAACAAGACACTACCTTTTGTATAAATAGATACATTGCTTTCTAAATGTTTTATTTTGTTTTTATATTTTGGAAAGTAGGGGTTTCCCTTGACGGTGACGTAACCGCTGATCTGGATTACGCACACGGCTCTGATTGGTTCACACCGACGCACAAGGCCTGTAGTTTTGAAAGCTGTCTTTGGGGCCCTGGCGACTTGTACCTTTAGCCACACTGAGGAACAAAGTTACAATATTTTTGAAATAAATTCAAGGATTTTTTTTGCAGCCATTTTTTTCCCCCCGGAAACACGTTTTACTACTTGTGGGACCATGTGGCGGTGAGAGGGGAAGCAACGCGGACGCAGACGTGTTTTTGAATAGCATTGTTGACTGAGTTGCATTGAAGAGAGAAAAGAAAAGCTAACATGCTAACTGGCTAGCAGGCGTGCTATTCACTTCCTTGTTGGAGAGTGTGATGGAAGGCGAGAAGAAGTTTGTGAGAAGGAGACTGAGTTGTTCCACTTTAACACTATCCGGTTAATGGATTTACATGCTTTCATCAAGTGCGGCGTTAGAGAAGGAGCTAATTTTAAATCTAGAGAGGCTTTTGGGCCTTTGCTTTGACCATGAAATGTGTAGCTGGACACAGTTAGCTGTTGGAGGCTAGCTAAGCTAACCCGACTCTGGGAGATTTCCGTCCTGGAGGCACAATGGTTGAGTACCGACTTGCTCTATAACTAAACACCACATTGTGGATTGTATGTGAATCTACAGGCGTTAAGTGTCATGAGCTAACTACCGTCACTTTTCCTTGAACCCGAAAAGAGCTAATGCTAACGCTAAGCTTGTGAGCTATCTTAATTGTGAATTCGCTCAGCTAACTAGCCTGTTACACCAGCTAGCCCAATGTTTTGTTGGGCACAACGAGGGACATAGTTTAGGTAAAGTGTGTAATATAAAGGATTTATTCTCAACGTGGCTGTAAGGGGTTTATTTTGTTAGATTAAATGCCTAATCCAGAGGTGCTTCGCGAGGCTCGGGGACGTAGCCCCTCTGCTCAGAGAAATGCTAACAGGCAGGGAAGAGGCAGCAAACCGGGGAGCGGTGCTGCTGCTCAGAGAGACAGGCACCGGGAGAAGAGGCGCTCATCGGCTTCAAGGAGGAAGAGACGCAGACAGGCCAGGGGGAGAGACGTGTGTCATACAGGTACAGCAGGAGACAATGACCGTAAAGACGCTGAACTTCGCACATTGGTTGAATATGACGACGTGAGCTCCCAGTCGGAGCGGTTTTCTGGCAGCCCCTCTCCTAAACTTCACCCCAATACTGACTCAGTGGACCGACTTAGTGATGTTGGTGAATATAATGGACCTGCATCCCCAGACAGAAGTCGCCCGAGAGACAGGGACGCAGTGTGCATCATCAGCAAGGAGGAACAAACAAGAGGACCATCTGAGAGGAGCAAGCAGGAGAAGGAGCCAGGCAGGAAAAAAGACCACCAGAGCCGAGAGAGAGACCCCTCAAAAGCCAGGAGTGGAGCTAGCCTTAGTGGCTCTAAAAACCACACTAGAGACACTACAAGGAGCAATGACAAAAATGGCAAAAGGACATCTCAGTCCTCGCAATCTGCAGATAAACAATCTGCAGATAAAAGGGATTCAAAGAGGCACAAGAGTAAAACAAGATCTGATAAAGAGCCCCCGTCTGCATACAGAGATGCTCCACAATCTTACAGAGATGACCGCGAAGACCTCAGGGGATACAGGAGAAGTCCTGGTTTCAAAGCAGAAAGTCCCTATGGGACATCCTATTCATATAGCTACCAGTCTCCTGGTGGTTATAACCAGCAAATATCTAGAAGAAGTCCAACTTATGGGAGCAAAAGACTCTCTCCTAGTTCCGCGTATTACAGCCGGGATGCAGATGGGTACGGGGCATACGGTATGCCAAAGTCACCCAGTTCATACTCCAGCAACAAAAGGAAGCGATCCCCAGCGAGCCCAGCAAACTGGCGCAGGTCCCCGAGTTATGGTCGACACAGTCCGTATGAACAAGGAGAGTTCGGTTCAAGTCCGTATGGGAACCGCAGGAGATCACGAAGTCCATACAGGAAGTCCATGAGCCCAAGTCCAGATGTCAGGTGAGTTCTTATAAAGCAGCTAATGGGACTGTGTGGTGGATTTATATGAGGTGTTTATAAGTGTTTTATAAGCAAGCTCTGCTTCATATTTGGTGTTTTAGGCTTATGTACACAATAGTGCTTGTAGATTTTTACAGTTTGAAATATTGGTGCAACCTAAACAACATTTATGTTTATTGAGGCCTTGTGTTTTCGGTCAATTATTTGCTTGCGTGCCTATGCCTTTCCAAAAACACGACCTTTGAACAGATGTCTATTAAGTTGGACTGTCCCGGATATAATTCTTTGGGCTTCGAAGCTTCAGTGAGAAATATTCGAAGGTATTTGAAGCTTTGCGGAGCAGCGCGGCGCAACAGACTGACATGTTCTTCTCTCTGTCTCCATCTCCCCTGTTTCAGTGCCCGGGACACACACGCATTCTACATACAACAAACAGCGATATCCCTCTTAGAATAACTAATAATTAATGTTGAATTTGAATAATGTTGTGGGATTATTCCTTATTTCATGGGCTATTTTGGGATTTATACATTATTATTACATACTTGTATATAAAACATAAAAAATAAATAAAAAATGAAGCATTCAAATACTGATTTAGATACTGATTCTAGATTTTATATGTCTTCATATTTAGATATCCACTAGATTTTCTATCTCATGCAAGTAAATAAAACAGTTGCTTGAAGTTTGTAATATTGAACAAAATCTAAAAATTTCTCCATGTCATTTTCTTTCCAGGCGATCTGCTCGGTCACGTAGCAGAAGTCCATATTCATCCACGAGGCATTCACGCTCTCGCAGCCGTCACCGCCACTCTCGCTCCCGCAGCCGCCCCTCTAGCCTGTCGCCGAGCACGCTCACCTTCAAAACCAGTCTCGCTGCCGAACTAAGTAAGCAGAAAAAGGCTAAAGCTGCCGAAGCAGCTGCCAAGGCCAAGAACTCCAGCAACACATCTACTCCAACCAAGGGTTCCTCGTCGGCTCACCAGCCCAGCCCGAAGTCCAATCACACGTCCAGGAAGGGCCGTCCTCCCTCTCCACCACAACCAGAGAAAGGTCCCAGGACTCCCACATCGAGCCAGCCCCAGTCCCCCTCTGACAGGACGTCCAAGAGGACCGCTGAGCACCAGACCAGCAGGGACAGAGATGGAAAGGGGAAAGATGACTCCGTTCATCGCGACAAAAGGAAAGCACCAGCATCTGGACAGATCAAAGACAAGGAACGAGCCACCAGTTCACTCATCTCGGCTCTGTCATCCCTACCATTGCCCCTAGCCATTCTTGAGCACATGGATAAAGGAGAAAGGTATGCTGTTGTGCTACAAATTCTTATGCACCTTTTATACATGATTGTCAAGACTTACTCACACTCTCTGTATCTCCTGCTTTTTTTCTACTATCAGCTTGAAGGACAGCTTGCTCTCAGGGAAGAAAAAGTTGGAGAAAAAGGCCCGTCAGCTTCTTACCGACTTGCCTCTCCCCCCTGAACTTCCTGGTGGCACGTCTTCACCGCGCAGCCCGCCCGACGACAAAAAGTCCCAAACACCTCGCCGTAGACCCAAGTATGTTAAGCTGCATTTATTGCTATATCGTCTTTTTTTCTTCTGCTATTGTTTGCTGTATATTCACTGAAATATGTTCTTGTAATTTCCAGAATTTGTGGCCCAAGATACGGCGAGATTAAGGAAACTGAGATAGATTGGGGCAAACGCTGTGTTGACAAGTTTGAGATCATTGGAATCACAGGAGAAGGCACCTACGGTCAGGTGTACAAAGCTAAAGACAAAGACACTGGTGAGTGTTTTGAAGATGTTCGTAACTCCTCATCAACGTTGTAAACATCCGTTATCAATGTTCTTTAGAGGTGAAATTAAGGTTGGTGATGATGCTAATCTCCTATTTCTATTCCTCTGTTTCATAGCTGAAATGGTGGCTTTGAAGAAAGTCCGTCTGGACAATGAAAAGGAGGGCTTCCCAATCACGGCCATCAGAGAGATTAAGATTTTGCGACAACTCAACCACAAGAGCATCATCAACATGAAGGAGATCGTCACAGACAAGGAAGATGCTCTCGATTTCAAGAATGATAAAGGTGCATTATGTTTTTACTCGTATTGGCTCTATGATTCTGCCACGCAATGTCGATTTGATGACTAAATCTTTATTCTCTCATCTCAGGGGCTTTCTATCTTGTATTTGAATACATGGACCACGACCTGATGGGTTTGCTGGAGTCTGGCCTGGTCCATTTCAACGAGAGCCATATCAAGTCTTTCATGCGACAGTTACTGGAGGGCCTTGATTACTGCCACAAGAAGAACTTTCTGCACAGAGACATCAAGTGCTCCAATATTCTGCTCAATAACAAGTGAGTCCTCAAACACACTCAAACAGAATGAACAGTTTGGGTTTTTCTCGACTATATTTAATTATTTTTTTCTCTCTCCTATTCAGAGGACAAATAAAGCTTGCTGACTTTGGTCTGGCTCGGCTGTATAACTCTGAAGAGAGGTGAGTCTCCTATGTTTTGGGTAGCTATACACCACACCTGTTAAGGCCTTTACACACCGGGGGCATGAAAAATAAACAACACGAAAATGCAAAATACACGCCTGTGAATATTATATGTCTTTGGCTTTTATTGTGAAAGGTAAGAACGGAAGTAGTGGATATGGTCTGCGCTGCCTTTGTCAAGGTTGAAAGGAGTAATAAAGTTTGCCGTCCTGGTTCGGACTACGTAGCCTCCATGTTGTTGTTTTATAAATAAAGGTGTAACTCAACCCGTTCTGTACAACGTGATTGGTTGATCCCTTTATTTGCGGTGTGAAAGCTCAGAAAAATTTACCTTGTTACGGTTTCACCGCATAATATTCATGTTACAACAACAGTTTGAAAAAATGTATTGGCGTGCAAATTATTCGCACGAAAAAAAACGCCCCCGGTGTATAAAGGCCTTTAAGTCTCTCGCTCTCACAATTATTTTCACTCGTGTGTGATAACACAACATTTCTTTTGTTCCCATTTTCAGTCGTCCATACACCAATAAAGTGATTACACTATGGTACCGTCCCCCAGAGTTACTTCTGGGAGAAGAGAGGTACACGCCGGCTATCGATGTGTGGAGCTGCGGGTAAGAGCAGGACCGTTTTGAAGTTTACTTGTTATTACTTAATTATTAGCCCAGTCAGTATTATTTTTGTTAGTTATAATGATTATTTTTTATCTTGTTTCTCACAGATGCATTCTTGGAGAACTGTTCACAAAGAAACCAATTTTTCAAGCTAATCAGGAGCTTGCCCAGTTAGAGCTTATCAGGTAAGTGGAATCTAAATAATGTTAAATGTTTGAAATTTAGATTTAGTTGTGAACTCTTGTTCCCACATAGTGCTGCACCCACATGAGCCAGAGACAGACTGAGCAACTGATCTAAAACAGGAAGAGAAAGCGATACTCATTTTTTCCACTGATCGCCTCAATCGACCATAAAGCTACGCAGTCACAAGATGTGTTTTGCTTTACAGGCTTTACTTATTTTGTTATGACTTCCCTTGTTAGAGGAAAGGTGAAGGCAGTGATTAATCTAGCAGCCCGCCTCTGCTGGGGGAAACCCTGAACGTTTGTTTGTCTTTTTGCTGTGAGCTTTTTAATTTTCCTCTTAATTACTTGCCTCACTTTGTTTATCACTTTGTAAGGTACAACACTGGTGGTAGTGAGGGAGGAGAGAAATTAAGTTCAAGTGATTCAAATGTGGTTTAAAGTAACAAGTCAGGCCAGTTCTCTGGGTGTTGTCATGATGCCATTCTGAGATATGTACCAAGTCATGATTGCCTATTATGTCCACACATTCTTGCGTTCTGCTTAAACAAATACATTTCTGTCTTTTAGCCGAATATGTGGCAGCCCCTGCCCCGCTGTCTGGCCAGATGTAATAAAACTTCCCTTCTTCAACACCATGAAACCAAAGAAACAGTACAGGAGGCGGTTACGAGAGGAGTTTGCTTTGTAAGTTATGATGTCTAATTGAACATTAAAAGATTGGGCCCTCTAGCAGTGCATTATACTGACATGTTGTGCTTCTGTTGTCCAGCATCCCTCCGTCTGCCCTGGACCTGTTTGACCACATGTTAAACTTGGACCCCAGCAAACGCTGCACAGCTGAACAAGCGTTGGGCAGCGAGTTCCTCAAGGACGTGGACCCAGACAAGATGCCCCCGCCGGAGTATGTTATGCTTCATGTTGCATCAACATGTTTATCCTACGGTTTCTTAGCAGGATTACAACGTTAACTGTTTCCATCTCTCCAGTCTTCCACTGTGGCAGGACTGCCACGAGCTGTGGAGTAAGAAACGCCGGCGACAGAAGCAGATACCGGAGGAAGCGGCCGCCCCTAAGGCGCCCCGTAAAGAGCTGGGCCTTGACGACAGCCGCAGTAACACTCCCCAGGGCTTCCCTGCTCCTGGAGGTGTTAAAGCCCAGAATGCGGCTGCTTCTGCGCTGCTTGGTGAGTTTAACTACTGTTTGTATTTGTACTTATTATTAGCTTGTCAGTCACTGGTAAGTAGCTGTTGCACTTAACCTGTATGAAAGGTGCTGAGCTAATGGAGTGTGATGTAATGCATGCAAAACAAGTACAACTGGTGTGCACTTAAAGGAATAGTTAGGAAGTTTTGAAGTGGGGTTGCATGAGGTACTTATCCATAGTCGGTGTATTACCTACAGTAGATGACGGTCGGCACGCCCCCAGCCCTTTCCCATATCCTCTGAAGGTCATATATCTTTGGAGGATGTTTGCATACACAACACACTGATCAAGCTCATTTAGTCAGCCCCTTCCTACAGTAATGTTGAGCCTACAGTATGACTCTGTTGGTCCTTGTTCTAGTGATGAATCGGCTCAGCCAGGTGGCTCTGTAGTCTGACTCATCCAACTTCTTTTCATATTTGCATTAATTTCACGTGGGAGTGATTTTTAAATGGCGTTAAAAGGTCTCTAAAACTATTATGACTCATTGAGATGTACAGTACAGCTTTCAGTCGAATCTTAAATATGCTCCAAAGCTCCAGAAAGATAGTTATTTCTACTAATATTTCATCCCAGATGTGTGTTAAGAATGCATCTCTGAATGAATCTTCTGTCTTCTTACAGACCCAAAGGGTCCAAACTCCCAGCTAACCCAGGAGCAGCTAGCGGTCCTCCTGAACTTCCTCGGCCATTCCAAGAGTTCAGTCAACACGGCCCAGTTTGTCCAGTCTATGGGCACAAAGGTCAATCAGGAAACGTTACAGCAGCTCTCCAAAGCGCTCGCTCCCACCGACCCAGCTGAGCCTCCTCCTCAACCTACGCCTGCTAAGCCTCCCCAACCCGCCGCTCCCGCAGGCGTGCCCCGCACACCCCCGATGCCCAAGCCTCCGTCACCCCCCATGTCTGCGCCGTCGGGTATTCCAGAAGGAGAGGCCGCAACCGCCACGCAGACGGCCATGACGATGCTGCTGGCCCAGCTCCTCCAGGCTCAGCAGGCCCAGAGGCAGGAACCGAGTGATGGGGGAGAGGGAGCGGAGAGCACCAACCCTGCAGGAGGAGCAGCGGGGGGGCAGCCTCTACCTCCAGAGGTCAAACAGCCTCCAGAGCCAAGCCCAGTCTCTCCAGGTAAACCCTACCAGTATCTTCACTCGAGCTTTAAAACTGAGCCGCTACAACCTAAAAATCACAAGTTGCGTTAATGTGTTAAAGAAATTCCTGGCGTTAAAACAAATTTGCCTTAACGTGCGATTATTGCGTTAACTTTGACAGCCTTAGAATAAACAATAAGAAACACCTAATATAATGTATTTTCTGTCTTTCAGTGTCTGAAGTAGGTGGCGTGTCCATCCTGCCCCCGGACCAGAGACCACCTGAGCCTCCAGAGCCGCCTCCACACGCTGACCTGGACTACCGGCAGCCTCCACCTGAACCCAAGACCGGCCACGCTCCGCCTATTGCGTCTGCGGGTGGAGGCGATGGAGGGAGACCCCCAGAGCCAGACTACCCCCCTCTCCCTACTGCAGAGGGGCCCGGATACGGCGGAGACTACATCCACCCACCTCCGCCCCCCTTCACCCCTGCAGGGTTTGGGGACGGCTACATGGGTCACATGCTAGGCGGAGGCCTGCCTCCTCACGCTCTGAGGGAGGTGTTTAGCGGACCTGGCCAGGCTGCTAGCTCCTCGTCGGCTGCAGGGGTTCACCCAGACCCCTACCCTCGAGGAGCCACTGGACCCAGCAGCATGGTGTTCACTGGGGACAAGGACCACCGTTTTAATTACAATCACAGCCCTTTACCTGTGGAGGGACAGCCTAACCCTATCCACCTGTACAACCACGCCATGGCGAGAAAGGATGGTGTACCTCCTCCCCCCCCCATCCCAGTGCCAGGACAACCCTGGGGCTCCCCTTCCCAAGTGGGGGCTCCGCCACTACCCCTCGGCTTTGTCCCACACGTGAACTCAACAGCAACAATCAGGGGACGAGGCCTGCCTTTCTGAGAGACTGGAAATAGGAAATTGTGACAATGGACAAAAGGCAGGAGGACTCAGCTTTGAGCCTGGAGCCTCTCAGGCCAGACCCGAGGGATCTGGAGATGCACACTCAGTTTGTAATAACTTAAATCTGTGTCAGGCGTTGTATTCCTCCTCAGTCTGGAATGTGGAGTACGTTGCAGAAGGACAGCCGAATAACACCGGAGGAGCTTTTCTTGCTCATACCATTTTCCTATTTTTTTGTAATCTATTCTGCTGTCTTTTAAATTAAACTTTTACCTTTTTTGAGTGTACATTTATCAGGCCGGGTACATTTTAAATCTCTACCTTAGCCTTTCTGTAATTGCTCCAGGGCAGACTAGTATTAATGTTTTGCACTACTGACTGAAGTAGGCGGAAACTATTTTAGCTATGAAAGGAAATGGATGGTGTGCTTTATCTGCACAATTAGGAATAAGACCAGTAATGTAGTGTCCTCTTTTTATTATGTTGAAACAATGATGGCTCAGTTGATTCGGTTGATGGCGCGTATAGGGAGCTATTTGAGGAATAAGGACTGTTAGTTCAAGACAGAGAGGTAGCACTTCAAAATCTGATCCGACTTCATGGAGAAAGGCTGTTTTAACTTTAAATTCCACATGCCTTTTTGCCAATAGGTGTTGTAAAATCATGAACAAAACAAAAACACACAACCCGAGTTCAAAAACTGTCTTTTTTTTTTGTACTAAACTGATTTTGTCCCTCTCCCTCCTCCTTTGGCAAATGTTTATTAAAGAAATGCCAACAACATATCATTGTCTTTAATTACTACAAGGATTGTTATTGAAGTTATTAATTTATTAATAATTAACGCAATTGATCCTCTGGACGTTGTACTAGGCTCAGTTTTATAGCTAAAGTGAAGATACTGGCACCATATAGAACATAAACTAGAAAACATTAGGAATCCAACCATGTCATACTAGCTTATCGCGAAGGAGGTTAAATAACGCTGCAAAATTACGCTAAATTTTGGCGAGGAAAAACTGTCATGGCCATTTTCAAAGGGGTCCTTTGACCTCTGACCTCAAGATATGTGAATGAAAATAGGTTCTATGGGTACCCACGAGTCTCCCCTTTACAGACATTTCCACTTTATGATAATCACATGCAGTTTGGGGCAAGTCATAGTCAAGTCAGAACACTGACACACTGACAGCTGTTGTTGCTTGTTGGGCTGCAGTTTGCTATGTTATGATTTGAGCATATGTTTAATGCTAAATGCAGTACCTGTGAGGGTTTCTCGACAATATTTGTCATTGTTTTGTGTTGTTAACTGATTTCCAATAATAAATATATACATATATTTGCATAAAGCAGCATATTTGCCCACTCCCATGTTAATAAGAGAATTACACACTTGACAAATCTCCCTTTAAGGCTAATATTGAACAGATAGAAAATGTGTGATTAATTTGCAATTCATTGCGATTAAATATTTTAATCGATTGACAGCCCTAATAAATAAAAAACAATATATATATATATATATATATTTTTATTATAAATGTCCAGCTGTAGATGTGGTGACTTCATAGACCACACCACTGGATGGCAGTGTCATGTCAAGCATCCCCACTCTCTCGTACCTGCACTCATTCAGATGAATATGTGCTGCAGATTGACATTCAGTGCTGCGACTGAAGGCCAATGCACTCACTTGTAAGTCTCACTCAAAACCAATAGACCTCAGCTGGCAGCCGCGACTTCACTGCAGCTAAATCTTGACACTTTATACACCATTCATACAATGACGAGCTCCTTGAATAAGTCAGTATGATGCAAATAGGCATATTTTGGCTGTAACATGAAAACCCTTCCCTTTCGAGAAAGAAACTGCCAGGTTAGCACCGCTGAGACTTTCTATCAAGGGAGACATGGCTAAGGAGATAGCAGCACGCATCACGTTTCAGACAACTAATACACAACCTGGAATACAGACACGGAGCGGTGCGACTGTCAGGATGAAAGAAAATGTTCCAATAGCTGACAGCTCCCAGTGGACTCAATCTTCAAGCACTTTAACTCAATTCTTTGAACTTAATGGAAAACAGTTTCACCGAGATCACAGGCCAGTCCTCCTGAATGCTCCAACTTTGATATGAATTTTTCTGGATGTCAGTAGACCTTTCTGCCATTTTCACCTTTATCAAATGAGGTGTTGCTTTCAAATAAAGTCAGCTTCTTTTTAACTGTTTCCTTGCACGTCACATTCAAATGAATTATCTCGCTATAGAGAATATTATAGATACAACTAATGTATATGAAGCATCAAATTGAGGATGAACTTACGAAACAGGTGGTTATCTTCAGAGGGATTTCGATCCAGTTGGAACTATTCATCAGTCCACATACCTAAAAACAAATATATCTGGTTATTGCAGAATATTATCAAAGTACAAAGAAAAAAAACATCATTAGGTTTAATTGATTCACTATTTCAAAGCTTAATAAAATCAATACACTCCATTACATTACACTCAGGCGGATCCAAGGGCAAGGACTTGTCCTTCAACATATTCAAATATTGAGAAATGCCATTTAAATGGACATTAAAGAGGACATATCAAGCTCATTTTCAGGTTCATACTTGTAATTTGGGTTTCTACTAGAACATGTTTACATGCTTTAATGTTCAAAAACACATTCTCATACTGTCTGTCTGAATATAACTGTATTCACCCTCTGTCTGAAACGCTCCATTATAGTGCCTTTCTCTTTAAGCCCCCCTCCCGAAACAGTCTGCTCTGATTGGCTGACGAGAAAAATATGGTGCACCTTTGTAAAGGTAGTTCTCCATTTAGCCAAATCTGAATGGCTTGTTGAATCAGGTTTTCTGATCCAGGCAGCCCAACTGCCTAACTGACCTTAAATGCTATAACAAACTACACAAGGCAGTAGATTTATAAAAACAATTTGATTTGCAAACAATACTGGAGCTACAAATGGCAGAAGCATCATCCACTGAATGATACTCTACATGCAGCTGAACAAAGAGACACACATCTGTCCTTTGTTTTACCATCATATCCACATATGAATTTGCCACACGTCACGTCGCTGGTGATGAAAAAGTGATTATCTCAGAGAGGTTCCGTTCTGCAAAGCTAATTCGGAACGTGGATGGTGGCTAGTCTGTGATTAATACGGCGTGGATGATGGATGGCTGAAGATTTACGCCAGCTTCAGTAGAGACTGGCAGCATCATATTTTTTGTGTGATTGATTGAAAAAACACTGAGTACAATTTAGAGAGAAGATGAGAAGAAGAGACAGGGACTGAGACAGGAAAGGTTTGTTAGACCACAGCACCACTCTTCACATTTTGGTAAATGTATATTTAAATATGTAATTAATTATGTCACACTGAGGAAAAAACCTGCCTGTAGACCTTATTTTGCCATAGTAGTGATGTTTAATCTAATGAAAAAATCCAGTGAAACTCATTGTTACGGCAGCAACAGGAAAACCATGTGACCAGCATCATATAGAGGACACCATACATGAGAGTTTTAGTTTTAAAAAAAGGCAACAGGCCGGCCATCGCCTATATGGATCAGGAACATCTGAGAGCATGCAGAAGAGAGGGAGAAGAACACTCACCATGCTTTTGTTATGTCCTTATGTTGGTCCTAAATGTTCCTAACAAGATCCAATAATTTTTACAGTAAAAAGAGTTAAAAACAGGCTCCAAACATTTCATTACACCCCAGGCATTTTCCAGTTCAAAAACCACAAACAGAGAAGCTGTGCACATGTGAGCTAATTACCCAGTCACATGACTTCCTGTCAGGTAACTAAGAAAAGGATATTTCTATGAATCCCCACCTACAACATCCAAGGAATTAGAGGAAGGAACAGTATTACCTTCTTAAGTAGCTTTTAAGTTTAAAAAGCATGTATGCTACTGGTAAACATTACAGATACATGCTTAGTCGCTTTCTTTCTGAGAGTTATTTAAGATTAATATGTTACTACTCTCATGTTAGTACAGTAAATGTGAAGGAGAGCGTATATATTCCCAGGGTCCTATGTTCCACAGCTCAATATCCTCTTAATATGAGTCATTAAGGAGATTTCAAAGAATTTTATGTTCTCAGCAATGCTATTTTCCTTAGGCCAAATGTTCAGTGTATGTTTCATTAGGTCAGTTATGTTGAAATCTAGCTAAACTATAGCTAATAGCCTACTGATGTTATGCTGGCAAGACAGTTTTCTTGATTTTAGACATTTATATCTTCACAGTGGCTGAAGGGACTTTTACCTTTCAAACTGCATTTAAAACGTCCATCTACCTTCGTTCTTATGCCATTTGAACTGTGAAGATAGGCCTTACCAATTAATTACGATGAAGACCCTGGGAAACCCAGGGAAAATGGGGAGCTAGCGCTAACATATGAGAGTGGTTTCTCCTCAGAAAGTCTCAGAAAGAAAAGTGAATATGTAGGTATTTCCCAAAACTATTCCTTTAATAGAAGCCATAATAAGTTGTTTACATAGACATTTAATTTATGCATTGTTTTAGACACATTTACCCAAATGTTATTTAGCCTAATATGGGATCTCCACTAGTGTTTCACAAACTGCTGCGGTAGACTGTGAGTAGCTAATGGTTGGCTACCTGAAAGGGCTTTGTGTTTTATTTCTGCTTCTTTTATAATAAAAAAAAAATACTTAATAAATGTCGGACAGGATTAATATAACAAATGCAGATGGGATAAATACATTTATTGAGGTGCACACAACAACCACACTGTCTGGAAGATTGGCACAAAAAAAGGGAAAACAAAAAGCTAAACAAAAACGTCACCCACATTTGTATCACTCTACCTGTGAAGGCCTTAAATTGTCTCGATTCAATCCCTAACTATGTGCCTAACCTTCAGCCTCTTAAAAAGCACGAGAATCAGCAAAATGCCACACACACTTAACTTTAACACACATGCACATACATGGCTTTGCAGTGCATGCACACACACATTCAATACTCTAACAACTGTGCTGCCCAGTCGAGGCACAGTGTGGTGCTAAAGGACTGGAGAGCAGACTGGAAATCATCTCAATCCATCATAAAACTTGCAAAACTGAAAGTTATGACCAAGATACACCTTTCATCCTTGAACCAAAGCCCATAAATATGGACACATGCACATTAATAGTGAAATTCATTCTTTCTTGAATGCCTTCAGTGGAGGAGGGAGCCGGCAGAGGGCTGAAGACTTTCCTTCAACTTCTTTGGCTGCTGGCTGCTGTTCAAAATGGACCACAGCCAAATTCATCATGATCCACAAGCTTATCATATTTGGCTAATCAGAGACTTACCTGGACTCCAGCTTGTTAACTCATTACTGTTCCAAGGTGGCTTGAGGACAGGAAGAGGCGCTACCTGTAACTGTTGACAATGCAACGGGGAAGGGAAAATAATTAGGAGTTAAGGATGATTTATTGAAGAACTAATGTGCTGACTTTGAATTAACCTTTGAGATTTTGCAGCAGCTGAACCATAATGTGACCCACAGTGCATCACTGTGCCTTGGGCCATGCTGCTCCTTGAAGAGGTGAGTCAGCTGAACTAATGGCTGTTTAATAGCCACTGGTCAGACCTCGTTTTCTTTGTGTGTGAGTGAAACAGAAAGAGAAAGAAAATGCACATCACTGACATTTTTAGATGTTTTGTTTACAATTTTTTTGCTTTTTCTTTCTGAGTGATTTCCTCCCGGGGCTGTGTTCACAGTAGTTTTTAATTAAAATGTGAAATCTAAAAGTAGTGGCAGTGAAACAATAGTTTCCACACGCATGCACAGCAAAAAACTTTCATTGTGTCAGTAATTACGCCTGCTGCATATCATTCAAGTTCAGGTAGAATACCAGCCATTAGCGTGACTACATTACAGGGTGTTAATCTCTCCTAATGAGCGGTTTCTTTTTAAAGACTCTGCATTAACTGTGTAATTTCAGAGATAGTGATTTACCTAATATTCTCTGAATGAGGAGAGTAAAGCCTTCAGAGCCGATCAATCATGATGGAGTGCTAAAGGGCAGCTTTTACATCCTGCTGCTGTGTGTCGGGTCTGTGTGTTCAGCAGCAAGGTGACACTGTCCAAAGGTTACGCTGCTGCGCTGACCTTTATTGTGCTATTGTCACTCATGGTGGCAGAGATCACATGACAGAAATGTCACGTATTTGATCTCTGTCAATATAGATAGCCTCATGTGTGCTGTGAGTTCCTCTCTAGATTTCCCGTATTACTCACCATATGCACATCATGTTCATCTCTGTTTCCTCTCTTCCACTGTGAGACGTGGCCTCACCTTCTCCCTGACATCCCCATTAACTCCGACCATGTAGACAAAGGGCACTCCAATCATTTACAGCAGATATGACCCATAAATGTTATGCTCAGCTTCACTTCACACGTTACCTTTGACATGTAAGGTCAGGCTCAAGTAAGTCATTATGAAAGTGAATCTGGCCAATCTGCACCAACCGTCTTCACCCCCAGACTTGTTTTAGAGAAGGGCACATCAGAGCTGGAGTTGTTAGAGAGCGTTCATTCAAAAAGTTTGCCTGCGTGATGCTCAAACAGACAAACACTTCTGCTGTTTGCACACAGTTTGCACCAAGAGCTGTTTGTGCTTTTCAAGAGCATGTAAAGCCATCCTTTTACCCCTCTGTTTCCGTCTCTACACATACACACATTCAGTATATACATATAAAAAATCAAGACATGGGAGAGATCAAGTAAATTGTTTAAAATAACTTGAATGCAGCACACGCAGCTGAATCCTAAACTATTTTGTACAATTAATAAAGTTTATGACCTATACTGCAGCCAGCCACCAGGGGACGATCCAGATGTTTTGGCTTCACTTTTGGGGATCTGTCATGTCGTCCGTCTTTACATACAGTCTATAGTCATTTCCCGACCAATTAAGGCTATAGCGGCTAAAGCCCCTAAGTGAACTGAATTGAGCAAAGGTGCGTTTTATTGCTTATGAATTTAACCTTTCATTTGTAAGAGGAAGATTGTACTGTATACTCTATACAGTATAGTATAGTATCAGTATACTGTTTACAGTGTTGCATATTCCAGCTTTGATTAAATCTGTGTTTTAACAGTGGTTTGAATTTTGAATAAAGTGACAGCCCTGCTGTTCGTTAGCAGCTCAAGGAAAAAGCTGGAATCATATTTTGTCATTTGATTTGTCACGATTTTCGAGACTGTCATCCTTGACAAGTTTAATAATTATGCAGTTTATGTGTTTGTACCTTTTCTGCATGGATTTTATTTCCCTCTATTTCTATACTTCTGTGATCACCTCATCCTCTTCCAAACTAAATAACTGAATTATGTTTTTGTTCTAGTAGTTGTCAATGAGCCGTGGCTCTGACTGCAGCAGTGATTGGTTGTAATATTGGTGATCTGCTACTGTATTTATTGTACGATGCTACGGATCAATATTATTCTGCTTAGGATGGAAAGAAGCAGTGACAGCAGCAGTGGTGGGAAAGTGTGTGTATTCATTAATCACTGTTTTTAAAAGGATTGTGGTAAGTAACGTCTGCAGAGTGGACAGTGTGATGCTTCTTTAGGTCATGTAAAATCTCACATCTCCAAGGTGAAACAAAGCTAGATGATCTGTGACAAAGGGAACAACTGTTTTTATAAAGCAACTTCCCACACATTATGGCTGTCCAAGCCGTGGCAAAAACAATTTCCAGAGCCATTAACGTAAATTGCGTAAGCAAACACAACTGCTTTTCCATAAATGTGGAGAGAAACATGAAATCAAGCGTGAAATGTGCGAGTTGCAATCCAGAGAATTATTGAGGCTCAAATTGAAATGGCGCGGGGGGATGGATACAAAACAGGCAGTCACTTTGACGTGTGTAAAGGTCGATAAGTCAATAAGACATCTTGTTTATGATTCATTGCTCGCTCTGTAGTTAAGCCTTACCCAAATACTGCACACTCTGTGCTCAGCACTTCTGTTTGCAGTACTGTATAAACCTCGACACTGCACTGGAAGCTGTAGCAGATATTCATACAGTCAGAGCACAGTACATCTTGTTTCTCCACCGGCTTCTGCAGAAACATACTGTTCCCATGTTTTAAGTGTTATTTCAAAGTGAATATGCTGCTGACATCTTCCCAAGCAAACAACCTGTCAGAGAGAAACATACCAGCTCACACCCAGGAGGCATATTTACCTGGAGGGAAGACTCCCCCTCACCGACTCTTCAACCCGTCAGGATGAAGATGTAAAACAGTTTGCAGCTGGTTATTTATGGAATTATGAAATACACCAACAATAATGATGATTGACAATGTCTGGGGAATATTCCATCACGCTGTAGGGAGGAATTTAAATACATACTGGCAGATGTTTTATAATATTCAACACATTATACATTCAACCAACAGGTACAACATAAGAAAAAAAGCCATGTGGTAATTATAGAAAATAAAACTCAACGATTCAAAGGTTGCAACAAAAATGGGAGACCAGACGAGATTTAAAATAGTAAAAAGCATATTTATTTAACAAACTAAAAATAAGTAACTAAACAAACGTGGAAAGTCAGTAATCAGTAATGTAGGCATGTGTGGCTGTGTGAAAATGTCTGCAGCAAACTAAACCACAACAGCTGTGCCAGCCAAGGAAGAGAGAGCCATCTGTGGGAAGATAGCTTTTATATCACCACCACACCGAGCCCATGTGTGGCTCATTAACCTGACGACACTCCAACCCTTCAAAACAGAAGAAGAAGAAACAGCAAATAGGACCTCCGAACACCTAGTGGAGTGGAGGGGTCGTCACAATTATCATGCACACCAATAAAGAGGTACTCCAATGACTTAGTATTGCACTTTCATAAAGTTGGGAGACATATTTTAAAAAATCATTGCAGCAAAGGCTGAGATATTTGGACTTTTAGGCCCAAAAGACATGGATCCTAAACATCCCATGATGCAACCCAATCTTGTCTTTTGTTAGACCAACAGTCTGGTAAACACCCACATCCAGAAGGCAATTCCGGTTCGTTTCGTTCACCCGCCACTCTGAGAAAAGTCGCAATTACAAATCCGTCTGCTACTTCAGCACCACGGGCAGCGCCATGGATTTATCAATACACAGCACAGTTAGGCTACTGATATTTCTGGGCCGTGGTCGGGGCTGCACAAACCTCAGTCAGATAAAGGATCAATGAGTCAGACAGACTAGACATTCAATTGAACGACCCCTCTGCCCCTGCACTCTCTCTTCTACAAGGGGATAGAGAAGGGGGGGGGGGTGGCAGGTTAACAATGGGGCATGCATTTTGGTCATTTTGCTAACAAGAGTGATGACATCCTCCCTTAAATCGCCTAATGCCCATATCTCTCACATCCCACACCCACAGCTTTTCTCAGACAGAAGATATTGTAAAACTGTTTTAACACACTGCAGTATTCACCATGACTAGCAAATAGAGTGCTCCAGGGATGACGTGTTTTTGTAGGCCAACCAGGAAGTTAGTATCGCCCTGGGTACCCTCGACAACTCCTAAAATGCTAACTGATTTCCGGTTGTTAAGGCTCATTCCATAGCATTCTATTGAGTTTGACATGTAAAATCAATGAAGTGCTTATTTGGGGGGCACACTT
Organism: Sebastolobus alascanus; assembly: GCA_916701645.2. Classification (NCBI taxonomy): domain Eukaryota; kingdom Metazoa; phylum Chordata; class Actinopteri; order Perciformes; family Sebastidae; genus Sebastolobus; species Sebastolobus alascanus. The sequence continues at coordinate 804,901 of CAKAOJ020000102.1, read as the reverse complement.
GCCAGATATCCCAATGGAAATGAGTCTCATCCCTTTTCCCGAGAGACAAGAATGAATTTTAAAGACTCAAATTAAGGCTCACACCTGCAGTTCTTGTAGATATATTTATTTATACAAGAGATAATGGTGTTGGGTAAATTTTCTTCAGATGTGTCATTTGATGCTATAAAGTACTATAGCTGCTAAGTCCTTAGACAGAAAACAATATCTAAAAAAAGAGTGTTTGGATTCCATTAGGGAAGCTCCAACCTCATTATGTTTGCCTGTGAATCATGCAGCAATAATGGCTTATGAGTTTAGATTGCAGGTAAATGACTGCCCTTGGGGTGGTCTTTGAATGTGGAGGCAGATTAATTAGAGAAAAGAGAATATGAAAAGGGGTCCCTATTATAGTGTCCTTGTTCTTTTTAATCATATCCTTGAAGTCACAAGCTATTATTGAAGTTGAGGTGCATGTTAGCAGTCGGTTGACTGATGAATGTTCTCTTCTGAATCACAAATATCCTCCTCCGTCTTTAAAACTGTCGAAAAATATCGGTACCAGTGAGGCTAGAGGGGTGAACGCTGTCTGCCCTTATTACTGGAGCTGAAACAAAATGTTCTCATTTGCATCCTTTGTCACCTGTGGGTTTCGAAAAGTTCATTATAGTACTCAAGTTTTAACTTTGGGTTGATGCAGGCTGAATTTCCATTCAGTCTTCTAAAAAGGATGAAAACCACATATTAAACCCCAAGCTGTTTCATGTCTTTCACACGAATAGTCCAACATAGCCCACTGTATGTTCCCTCCACACCACACTCCAAACAGGGATGGATTAACCATACTTATTATTCTTATTTACTTATTTAGCATTTTAAAAGAGCTGAAGTGTAAGGAATGGATTACACAAACCACAGACAAATTAAAAGTATTGGCTATGTGTGATATGTGTTATCTGCTCTAATGTTAGCATCTCCAGCTAACTACCTGCCAACAGTAGTAGCCTAACCCAGCGTTACTTTCAAGGCCACAGGGTAGCTTACTATTAGTTAACTACATTTTGTGAACTTACAGGTTATGTAAAAAAAAAATTGTCTACCTTTGTCTGAAATCAAAGACCTATTGTTACTATAATAACTAATAATTTTGAGTGGTAAATCTATATCAATGGTACTTAGCAAGAGACTGTGTTTTTGAGTCTTTAGTCAGTTTTAAGACACATACATGCTTAAGGGAGAAATATGATGCCAAAAAGCAGAATCACATGTTACACCAATATAAAGAAGTATCCATTAAAGCTTATATCTTTTGGAAATAACTCAACTATACTATGATTAAGTCGTTGTGTATTGATGGTGAGACTTTTGTGGTGTGCCTTGGGCATCTGCTCAAACACTCTCTTGGTTTTTATTTACAGCACCGCCGGGGGATTTGCTGTCTCTGGCTGTAAGATACACTGGCTTCAGGCAGAGATGAAGATTGATAGCATCCAGGTAGATATTTCTTCAAAACAAGGAATATATAGCAAGTCTATATATTATGTTCATTTAAAGTTTAGGAGTTGGTTAGCCATTCTAAGTGAGAACTTTTTGCTGTCTAGCCTTGTAATGTAATGGTAATGTACACAGAATACCTGTGCGGGAGTTAGTTTTTAATGGGAGTCAGATTTTACATAAATGCAGGGGAGTCTCTCTATGTCTCGGTGTTGGTGGGGTTACTATAACGATCGCTAGGCAACCTGTAGCCCTGCTTATGAGTCATTTATGACCCTGTGTGGTTTTCTGCTGTAATAGCACTTTGTGTGGAGTGCTGAGATGAGGACAAACTGTATATTTAGTGTTCGGCCCAGTCTCTCGCTGTGTGATTAATGAGCGAGCAGACAGACAACCAGGGTGCATTCTAATCACCCACAAGGACAAGGAGTGATAGAGAGAGACAGAGGGTGTGAAAAAAAGCCTCCTTACTAATGGCTCCAACAGCCTGCAATCCATAGGACATTTAACTGAATCCGTAAAGGAAAAGCCCACCCTAATGATCATAAAAATAACATTCAAATCTGTCTAGATGGGCAAGAATATGCCACAATGTGGTCTGTGAAATCATTATGAGATAATGTCTTGACCTGTTCTGTTACAGGTCAAATCTAACAACACATTTCACAAAACATGTTGGACTTTATTTATTCATTGAATTACACGGATGGCACGTCTTCATACAGTTCATACTGTCAATCTTGTAAATATAGTAGTTTGAATAAAGTTCTAGCTCATCTTATTTTTCATCCCTTTATCCTTAATTGTATTGATATTTACATCCTACTTCTTTTCAAGTCAGTTTTCAGGCTCATTTACTCTCAGTGACTCCAACATGGCACAGTAAACAACAATAACTGCCTTCAATCACATTCTGCAGAGCTGCAGCAGAGAGCCAATAGCAAGCTATACATTTGAACATTTTGAAAAACTCAAATTAATGTGCACATTTGGGAACACAGCGAGAGCCAAAGGCATCTTACTTCCAGTTTCTGCCTCCCTGATTTCCCACATTTTTTTTGGCTCCGAGATAAATATTCAACTGCCAGTCACAACTCAGTGAAGCCAACCGACAAATCAAAAGCAGGATGCTTTCGTTAGCTGTAATCTGAAGGATAAATGTAAATTAAAGCATGGTGGTATCAAATTGGTTCCCTCTTACTTACTGTGAGGAAAAATATGAATATTAAATAAAAATTTAAATTTAATTTAATTTAATAAAAAAAAAATAATAAAAAAATAATAATAATACAAATTAAAAATACAAATACAAATACAAATACAAATAATGAAATAAAATAATAAATAAATAAATAAATAAATAAAATTAATTAATTAATTAATTAATTAATTAATAAAAAAAAACAACATTAAAATGAATGTGGTTTATCAAACATTTTTTTATTGAACTTATTATAGTATAATTATTTTAGGAATTATGCGTGACTGATATTTTTTAAATGAACATTTTTTTAAAATCTCACATGCCCCCTGCAGTACTCCAAAGTACCCCCATTTGAGAAACACTGGTTTTAAATCAATATAAATCAGCACAAGGGTGCGCAAAATGCAAACAAAACCTTCAAGCATGCTGGAAACGTTCTAAACAATGACGTAAATAAACAGTATGGACACTATGATGGTATTCTTGGTGACATGGCTATATTTGCAACAGGATAAATGTATTCTATTTATCTATCTTTTTAAATTGAATTTATCCTTTATGTGTTTTAGAACTTTATACCTTGATTGTCATTTTTACTGTATCAACTCTATTTTTATTTATTACTACCTGTTAATTGATCTTGCTTTTATGTCTTTGTAAAGCACTTTTATTATTTATTTATTTATTTGTTTGTTTGTTGTTAAAGGAAATGTCCCAAGTTGTGTCTCTTATTGATTCAAATTCACAGTCTTGAGATATGTTTCCATTATGAAGAGCATTGGTCGCCATCTGTTTTAAATTACTAAAATTAAGACTAATTTCATGGCAAATAGATTGAGTGTATATTTTGTTTTTGATATTAGTTATATTAGAACGAATAGCTTTGTTTATCTCCTTATTAAAAACAATTAGAAATCAAAACCCTCTCTAGCCCAGAAAAGACTTTGTGTATTTCCAGTTTCCTCTCTGTTCCTCTCTCATCACTCCCGTTTTCTCCCAATGAAAATCGAGTGTCCATGTGTGGGATGTATTGCCAAAAGTCACCATAGATTTAGGTGATGTATCTACTGTCACTTTGTGCATTAACGCTCTGACCTTTTCTTCCTATTTCAGAAGCAATGTGGCCCAAGCTGGTAAGAAAGATGGATACGTGGAGGATGAAATCTGTCACGAGGAGAGAAATTGAGCAGGCGGTCTCTCCACTGTGGCGGCAGCACATATAACCCACCGCAAATAACTCTGAAATGTGAAACTACCGCATGCTATCAGACAAAAGTGTAATATACTGAAGTTGAAAATGGACTGGAAGTGATCTGGAGGAAGAACAGAAAGAGGTAGCACACATTAAGAAATGATTGGCGACAGAAAGAAAGAGTGAAAGGAAGATGAGTCTCGCAGTGGAGGGAGAGATCGACTTCTTTCTTCATTTGTGCTCTTTTGTCTGAGCTGTTACATAATAGATCAGGCCAAAATGTGGATTGATTACGCTGTCACTGCCAGTGTTATCCCCTTTTGAATGAATTTAATATTTGATTCAGTTTGTTATTCATGCTCTCGATGCCATTTGGCTCCACTGTCACTGTCAATTCATCTTGTACGCTCCTCACTGTCATTAGCTTGATGCAATATTGAAGGCTTTTAAGAATTATTCAGTTTTATAATGTCGTTTTAATGTTTTTCCTCTTTGCGTTAAAGTGAATAAACTTTTCTTGGCTTCTTTCTGATGTGCACTGGTGGAAAGTAACTATGTACATTTACTAAAGTACTGTACATAAGTAAAGGTTTGAGGTACTGTACTTGACTATTCCCACTGGACTAAACTACCTGCAGTAACTGTAAATTCAATAGAAATAATAATAAGATAATGAAAATGAAACAATCTTTCTAATCAAACACTTTTCTCTGTGCTGTATATCCACTGCAGGCTCATCCTGCTCCATACCTGTCCTCACTCTCTGCAAGAGGCTGTGCAGTGTTATTCTTTTTTTTTTCTCCATCACAGCCCTCCAACTGCATTTACTGCCCTCAGCAGCAGACAAAGAGCCACATCATGACACACAGTACCTGACTCATGCACCACTAACACCAACAGAGAAGATTATTCATGTAAGAGCACCGCGAGGCCTTTTCTAGTTCAGTTAGTCAAATCAATCATTTACATTCATGAATATGTGTTTACGAGGTGGTAACTTGAAAGAGAAGACACACCAAACTAATGCAAAATAGGTTTGTCTACTTTTATATCTCAGATCTTTTTATCGTGGTTTTAATGTTAAACTGAAAGTTTGATGCATAACCTGAGAGAATCCAAGCATGGATGGAAAACTCCACACAAACAGATAAATCCTTAAAAATTTTGCCAGCAACTTTGCGGACTTTGAGGGGATCAGGACGAGAATAAAACATCCTGTTGATGCACACACATCAGAGATGTGGAATCTTTACTTTCTTGTGATGAATAATTAATGTGTTTGGATCATTTCATGCTGTAGGCTACTTTCCAACAGAGGAAGGCTGAACTCATTCTTTGCAGCAGCGTCTTGTGTTTTTTTTTCTTTCTACACCGAGCTGGAGGGACTTGGATACGTAAAACCCCAAGGACTTGGATGTGTAAGAGATGCGAGCACATGCTGCGCTAGTCTCTTGGCACCTGAATTCCTCTGCATGAGCATATGTACGTTGGAACGGATGCATGGCTCCAGCCTGCTGAGAGGTGAACTGCATGCTGGGATGGCTGAGGGCTGAGAGAGGCTGCCCGGTTCACGTAGCCATGGCAGCAGTGGCAGCGGCGACGGTAAGAGGTGAGGGTGCTGTCTCTTCAGATGACCTCCATTTGCCGCGGTGCAAAGCGCAGATGACAGCCGTCGTCATGGTATCCGGCGGGAAACTTTCCCAGTCAGTTAACAGCCGGGGGGGAGGAACCGTTCAACAACATGAGCTGCAATGAGAGGCTGAGGAGTAGCTGTGAACCGTCCACCAAAACACACACTGCATCAGGCTGCTTAAACAAGATATGACACATGCCTCATTCCCTTATGCCAGCCCACGAAAACTGATCAGGCAGACTCATAACTCATGCCCCACTCTGCTATAGCTGATGCACACATTTAAATAAATATACCTCCATATACTGTAGCTCTGCTTCATTATTTCAGCTTTTAAAACTGTGGTAGCTTTCTTTGTCACAGTCTACCTTGATGTGAAGAAACACATAAATTTCAGTCCAGCTCCAGAAACAAACCCCGACGACGTTACCAAAAGTATTTGGGAATGCATGAGCTGTGACATGGAATTTCAAATGTGATCTTATAAGCTGCGTTTCATATTTGATGGGGTAATAGAACATGAATTTTTCACTCGGCAGAGAAAAGGGGGGATACGGAGATCCGTGTGGTTTGTATTGTGTTTCCCTCTGCATTTCACATTTGGATTTCAAGGCTCTGTGGCATGCAGAGACACTGGTACATGCACACAAACCAACCCCACACACACATTTATAGCTGGTGAATATGTGGCTCATAGCTGTGTAAGAAGAGTCTCTCTCCATTAAAGGAATGGGAAATATGATTATTCGCTTTCTTGGTTAGGTAATATTGGAGATACCAGCAAGAGATTTTAAAAATGATCCAACCTAAAAACCAAGCACAGTGTTGCCAACCCTTTTCCAATAAAGTAGCTAGCAGCACTAGCTCCAAAAGTCGCTAAATCTAGTGAGAAAGTCGCCAAGTCGGCAACACTGACAGTCTGTCTCTTCAGGCCTCCCTCCAAAGACACTCTCCCAAAAAATGAGTGCACAGGCACGTCCAATCATTTCATTATTACAGTCCCGCGACAGCCACAGATACTGGAGGTTTTTTTAGTCAGAGCATTTGATTTATTGATTGCTGTGAGGATGTAAAGAGAATTCAACAAATATAACAAAAAAAGCTGGTTAGCTTAGCTTAGCATAAAGATTGGAAACGGGGGAACAGTTAGCCTAGCTCTGTTTGAACGTAACAAAATCCAACTACCAGCACCAATAAAGCTCACTAATTAACATATTATATAATTTCTTGTTTAAATCTTGCAAAAAACAAAAAAGTGTAAGAATGACAGTTCACGGGTTTTAGCTGGGTTATGTGCCGCACTGTTTCTTGGTCGGGACCACTGACTTCCTGGGGGCCCTATTAAATGTTGCACCAGTTTGCAATAAAGTTTGAATTTAATTGAATATGCTAAGCTAAGCTAATTGTCTCCTGGCTGTAGCTTCACATTTACCAAATTTATCACACATACAGAAGAGTGGTGTCGATCTGCTCATTGATCTCTTGGCAAGAAAGTGACTGAGTATGTCTCCCAATATGTCAAACTATTTATTTAATGCCACATAATATATTCTCACCATGCCTTCCCTTGTGCATTACTTTCCCTTCATGTGGTGATGCATCTTTAAGAAGTTCAGGTTACTGAGGACAGAGCATTTGTTTTCAGATACAGGTCCTTGAAGGGAAAATAGCCAGAGATTGTCTTCTGTGAGGAAGCTGTGCCGAAGTGGTTTCTTGAAAAGAAATATTTATACCCAGGCTGCTTATCACCCAGCAAATGTCGAGAAGTATTAATATGTAACATCCTGCAGGGCTCTCCAGGACACTTGCCATTGCTCCAAGGAGGGAGAGAGCCTGGTGTTATCGAGGCTTGGCAGTGTGACTTGGTGATGGTATCAGCCATACTGACTGGATTCCATTAGGCAATGCCCACATCTATGTCTACTGAACATATTGGCTCACACTGCGGGGGAAACGCAGCGAGTGATAGGCCTGCAGTCATGACACATGAGCTATCATCCACCATCCAGGAAGCCATATCAGCACATACACGTTAGTTTACTGCAGACTGATGCTGAGCTGCAAAGATTATAGGAAGTCTCTCTCTCTCATACAAATCATACTTTAGTGGAAAACAGCAGCATTTAGGAAGATGGGAATATTCTTTTTCCCACTTTACACCCTGACTACTTCCCCAAGTGCCCGGATTTCTCAACGCTAATAGGATGAGTCATTTCTTCTCCCCCTTGCCTTTGTATACACAGAGCTGCTGATTTAAGCAGAAGATTTGCATTGCAAAGACAGTAATAGAAAAATTCAAAAAACAGAACAAGGGTATAATGAGACAGCAGATAAAGGATAAGTAATGAGAGGCAGTTCCCTGTTAAATGCAGTGGTCCTTGGAGGTCATAGACGCGAGTTTGACGGCGCTAAGCCGTGCATCTGCATCACGCTGTTGTTTTAATGAGCCCCAGACTCACCAGTCATCAACTATTAAATGAAAATCAATGGGTTCACCAATAATGTATGGCCAGCTCAAAGCTGTTAGCCTACATGGGCAATGAATATTAACTAATTCATAGGCAAGATGAACTATATATAAAGTCAAACTCTTATAAATAATTGTAATGTCTTTTTCCGCCCATATTTGCTTTGTTGCTGAGAGTTAGATGAGAAGTTCGATACCACTTTCATATCTGTCCGTTAAATACGATGCTAGCCAGGAGACCGTTACCCGGTTAGCTTAGCATACAGACTGGAAACAAGGGGAAACAGCTAGCCTGATGAGAAGATTAATACCACTTTCAGATGAGAGTGATATCAATCTGCTCATCTAACCCTCAGCAAGAAAAATTTAAAAATAATGAATAATTTGGGTTAAAAAAAGAATATGACAAAAGCACTATACAAATTCATGCACTTTCCACAGAGAGACAGTTTCTAAAGATAAGATAAAACTTTATTTATCCCGAGGGAAATTATTGTGCAGCATTTGCAGTACAAAGTAGGGAATAGTGGAAATATATAGAGTGCAAATAAAACAAAATATAAACAATAAAGAAATGCAAATCCGAAATATACACATGCACAAAAAAATCAACACTTACGGTAAGGTTCATGAAATAAACTACAACTGCTGGATAAATGCAGGGCTGACTTAACACACACAAGTTTTAACACAGTGTCCAAAGTAATTTCTCTGCTGTAGAAAGCAGCTATGCTATGTGTCATCACTTGAACAGCCACTGTTTTTCTCTTCCTGCCTCTCTCTTAAATTCTGCTTTGTTGTGAATGTGGGTGTTCATTCATTTTCTTCTGTGGCAGCTTACAGGCTCAGGCTTGAGTTCACAGTTCTCCCATAGCTCACACAAACACATTGTGTAGCCTTTAAGGATTATCTACAGAGGCAACAAGCTTCGGAAACACTGCCAAACAAAATCCTAATTACGCTGAATGCGCTGCACTCTTCTAGCAACATGGCGTCTCCAAAATGTTCCTACATGAGCAACGGGGCTCAGTGAAGTGTTGTGACAACAGATATGAATCTTAGCGGATCATTTTTTAGGATTCAGCATACATGAGTTGATTATATATGATATGAAAACAAACTGTGTCTATCAGCCTACTTTTTTTTATTTCAGTTTCTGTTTGCTCACTAAATAGAGCATGCTAATGTGTCAACCACAAAAACCACATGGAAACATTTTAACACCTCCAGAATAGGAAGGAAAACCTGGTTTTACAAATCCAGGCCGTTTAATTGCACAGTGAACTGTTCAACTGTTTGAAGCTTCGCCGGTTTAAATATTTGATACAGGGAGTGTGAAAGTGTGGTAACAGCAATACAGTGAAAGTATAGGGAAAGAAGCACACGTCTGATACTGAAAAGATACAACTTTGTTTTTCAAAAGTACCCCAATATACATGTACTTTCAATACTCTACGGTTGCGTGCAGAGTTCCATGCAGTATGTGAGGTTTTTTAGGATGTCCGAAACCTTAGTATGAAACCAAAAGTACGCAAATTGCATAGTATTTCCGGTGAAATATTACAGTATGCCAGCACTGGACACTACGCCATCTTGAGATTTTGACGTAATTTGGAGCCAGAGTCTGCGCAGTAGTGTTTGGGCAGTGGAGCCGCGGTATCGAGGTCACCTACCCGAACCAATCTATAATCAATATAATTTATTCTGATTTCTCCAGTATTATACAACATTTGTATGTTTTATGAATTTTGTTGCAGACATACAGTAAATGTCTGAAAATCAGATTTATTTGTTATTTTTGGACTCTTTGTGGTAATGCTTAAAAATGTGTACGCAGTAGTCTGGTTCTGGTATTTATTAATTTGTGCTTCCTTCATTCAATCACTCATTTATTCACACATTAAATGCAACTTAAAGTACAACTTAAACATAGCCTGTGAAGCTTTAACCATTAGCAGCAGTTTAAAGCAGTGCATGATGTGCAGGTCACCATATTGTTAGTGTCTTTAATGTAACATCTGCAGAACGCAGAACGGGTGGTAAAGTGCTGTAAATGGTAGCACTGCACTAATAAAAGAGGAGAGGACTGCAGGGTTTGCTGAAAAAGAACATAAAAAACCCTTTTTGCAAATGTTATATGGTGGTATGAAAAGCATTCAGTGGGTAGGCTGGATGCACACTGTGCTTCAGTGAGAATATATAAACAAAACCCTGTTTACTTGCAATGATTAAGTGGTTTAAATGTAATGCAACTTGAGAATACCTTTGCTGAATACATAAAAAGTTACAGCTGCTGTCTACCTCCCAGCGTGAGCCCTCTGGACCTGGCTGATCTCAACACACAGACATGCCTCTTCTCCTTCCTTATCTCTCATTAGGATGGTCTCACTCGTGTCCTCAGACAGTCAGGCAGCCAAGCAGCCAGTGACAGGTCTGGGAGAGCCAGGTAGCCCGATAGCCTGATACTGTCGAGGAGGTACGCTCTTCAAGAGGAACGGGAGGCTGCTGTTGGACACGTTATCCACCAGCACGTCTGCCACAAGACATGGTGTGTCTTGCATTTCAAGTTGTGTTTGCCTTGTAGACTGTCAGTAAACATGGCGTCCCTGGAATCAGCCACTGGTTTGTAAAGAGGCGGAAGGGTGATACTCTGCATTTAAAGAGTTTTAGCCTTTCCAAAACCAAAAAACATAAATGCAAAAGTGTAAGGAATGGATTAAATGTACTGTAAGCTGCAATCATTAGCATGTCTGCCTAATCATGACTTCCAAGGCAAAGGATGGTTTCATGAACCATTGTCGATTAATCTGTCAGTTAGTTATATTATTATATATTATATGTTATTATATGCTATTTTAGCATATAATTATTAAATAATGTTTATAATAAAGTCATTTTAGATAAGTTTTGAGGTAAATATTGGGGTAATTTTTACCATCTTGTTTTGTCGATGTAGGTTTTGTATTTGTTGGAACTCACGGGCGGGGCCAGCGGGAGAAACACTACTGCACATATTCAGTGGGCCGCATACCCCGAAAGTAAACCTGGAAGCTAGAAAACTTTTTTTCCGTATGCGCCAGGCGAGCAATTCTCACTGTAAAGAATAGGCGCTATCTTGGGGTATCCAGCTCTTATTATACAGCCATGGAGCGTAGCTTAACAAAAGGAGAGCTAGCGAACCTAAAAAGTCCCACGTGTAAAAATGTATAACTGTATAAATATGCTGGGGTCACTCTTGAAAATATAAATTAAGCAATATAGCTGGTAAACCCATAAAAAAGTTATTTTCAAAGCAGGAGGGTAGCCAGTGTAGAGATGCTATTATGTTTACAAAGTGCGTGCGGAGTCCTATTAATTCTTAAAGCCTCACTGATGTGGCTGTGAGCAGCAACAAGAAAAATCAATAATACATAACTATGAGTCACCATTGACTGACTGGTGAAGTTTCCCTTTCAGAAGTTGCTTGTTTTGTACATGGCTGAGGGGAGAAACTGTCCAGTCATCCAGGAAATAAGAGAGCAGCCATGTGATTTAGAGAGGAGAGTCTCTGTCAGCCATCCAGTCCACCTGAGACTCACATCATTCTGGGTGTTCAGCAGCCCGTTGATGGATAGACACACTTCTTTTATTGCTTTTTCTGGCCTTTGATCATCCCATTGTGGACATACTATTTCATGTTTTATCTGCACTGCAACGTTATTTGCTATATATTACATTGTATACCAAGAGACCTGAGGTTTCAGAAGGTAACTTCAAGGAGAGTTTGGTGTTTTCCCCGTTGGTTTGTATTTGTGTGAGAAGGAGAGATCATGCCTCTGGTTGATTAAACCTCTCCAACCACCTCATGGCCTTGGTGTTTATTGGCAGGCACTTCAGAAAAATGCACTCGCAGGTGCACTACGCACACATCTACACAAACCATACCGACACCCCCAATTCTATTGAGCTTCGCTTCGTAATGAGCATCTAACAGTAATTTAAGGCCATAGCGCTGACACCCATATTGATCTCGGTGGACAGGGCATGAAGAACACCCACAAATCAGCGCAGAAGTGTTAAATTGCTTCTCTCATCAGATAAATCAGCACTGTAGAATGGCCACAAGTCCACGTCGTCTCCATCTCAACAATTTCCTATTTCATGTCATGTTTTAATGCTGCGTGCCTCAGACTGATTTCTTTCCTCCCTGTTTCCTGACAGTGACTGCTACATTTATTTACACTCTGCATAAAACTGTTATGTCCCATTTTGGCACTGATAATAGGTAATTGTGACACATTGGAAATAAAGGTGTAGCAGAATAATAATGCAGATAAAGGCCAGTTTGAAGACTCAGACACTGTAATTGATTTTCACAGTCTCTCAAACACACAATTGTTATTCAACACGACATCCTGATCTGATTTGGGTTATTTTTTTAATGCACAATTTATGTAATTGTGCAGGTAAATGTTTTTTTGGCCAGGTTGTGATAATTTGGCCTATTATTTGTACCATTTGATTGGTTTCCAGCAATAAAATGTTTGGCTATATTCCACAAAATTGGTCCCTCCTGTCATCTGAGTCGTATGATTAACATTTACACACTTGAGTTCAGCAGGTTCAGTTTTTGGGCTAATTTTATGATGATTGGGTTGGTTGTTCTTGGCTCTGATTGGGTTACTTTTTGTCAGTCCAATCTGGCAACACACTGACCAACAAAAATAAGGAAAAAGAGAACTTCTAGCATGCATGGATGTAAACAGTGTAAGTTTCAAATTCAGCCAAAAATCGCTGCCGGGTGCGGAGCTCTCCACCTCCCGCCAGAGCTCCAACTGCAGGTCGAAGGCGGCAGCGAAGCCGGATCTGGGTCTGTCCAGGTCGGGCCAGTCGCTGCTGTCTGAGCTGGAGGAGTTTCTGGTGAACCTGCATGATTTCGTCTGATTTCGCCGGAATCCGACCCGGTGGCACTGATGACAAGCATTAAGAATAACTATATAGAAATAGCCAATCTTCTCGCTGAGGGTCTGGTTTACTTACAGTATGTTGGTCATATAAAGGCATTAGTATTAAATTGAGACTGTTTAGTAACCAGTTAAAAGTTACTCACAGTTACTTTAAAAAAGGTAATTTAATAAATTGTATTTTCTTCTTGGACTGAAAACTGTGACGTCAAGCCTTTTGCCTCCCTCGTCCCTGTTATGTGAGCCATCACAGACTAATTTGTAAACACCGGTATGCAGTGTTAGTCTCCATCAGGTTACATAAATTCTGCATATTCACATTTTGCAAACATCTTACCTCCTGCTGCCATCTGGAGCTGCCAGTGTTCAGGGTGCTTTGTGTAGATTTACAGGTAGTCATGAGTGCTGAACTGAGAAACTGTCAACAGAATTATCAGAAAAGGTGGCTGCAGGTGAACCGCCAAATATAATGAGTGCTGCAGCGGAGGAAACGACTTTTTAAAAAGAGCGTGGGGAGGTTTCATGCCAATATGTTAATTGAGATATTTTTTCATAGTTCTTGAATGGACTTCATGTGTAATCTTCCACTATATGGCATGCTGTTTTACTACCTCCGTCACTCTGCCCTGGTTATTGCTAAGGCAGCCTGCCAGGCTGCAGGAAGACTGAGGAAACCTTTTAGCACAATACAACAATGGCTGAACTCACCTTTAAAAAAGCTTCTCATATTTTCACCGCATGGTACGCTGACAGAAAAATAAAAAATAAGAGTAAAAACCAAAATATTCTTGAATGTCAAACATGAAAATGTGAGGGATTTGAAAATTTCTCACTTTGGTGCCCGCCAGTAATTCTTTAGTATCAAGAATAAAGGTGTTGCAGACAGCAATGCGCTCATAAACTAGGGCCGCCCCCTCTTAGTCGATTAGTTGACTAATCATTCGTTTTGGTCTAAGACGACTAAGATTTCGACATAACTGCACCTTCCAGCTGATCTGAATCCAACGTTCTCCATGACCACGATATAAAAGACACAATCTCCTACTCTGACATGTAATTAATTTGCTGTGTTGTGAAGATGGTATTAAACATGTCATATACAACCGTGTGCCTAATGCGCTGAATGTGACACATTACTGCGTCTGGTAGCATAAAATCTTCCAACAGAGCTTCTCTGTTTCTCTGCAGGAGTTTTCTCTTCACCTGGAGCAAAGCTCATTTCCCTGGAAAATTGGCTCTACCACTCAGCTCCCCACTCCCTCATTCTCTCCGCCTGCCTCTCTAAATTCAGCCGTTATTGTAGTGCCTTAAGCACTAATCCAATTAGCTATATGAAGCAAATGGAGCTATCTCTCATTTTAGCTTGTCACCTGTGTGTGGGGCGAGGGGAGGGGAAGCAACGTGTTTTACGGGGATTGGGACTTGAGGGAATAGATGATACCTAGCATGCAAATTTTCCCAGCCTGCAGACGGGGAGTTTTGACATTAAAGTGAACCATCATCAGAAAATGACTTGGCAGTTGTATTAGAGAGGAGAACTGTTGTAAAATCACAACATGGCTCCACCACCTGCATTTGCTCGTGGCTTGAATTTTCTGGTCGCCCTTCAACACTTCACTGCTCGGTGATTAAACCTCAACATTTCACTCCGCTGACTTGTTTGACCCTCGTCTGTGGCCTCAGGTGGACGGTCAGATATCTTGGCCCCGTGCCGATCTATTAGACACTGTAAACATATCTTCGGCTACAAAGCACTTGCCCCAGGTTGCCCTTGGCAGTCAGACATCCACGCAGAAGCCATATTTCTCAGAGTGCTTCACTTAATGCCAGATGGTGTCAGCGCTCACAATGCCTGGAAACAGTGTGGGTGGCGAATTCAGAATGTACCTGCAGCGATGATTTAAAAATGAGTAAATGGATGGGCTGACTACCACTTTACAGTTTGGAGGCACACTGAGAAACAATTGTTTTAGGTCAGTAAAGTGGTAGAATGTGTTTGGGTTTATTACAGCATAAATCAGCTTCTCCAGGGCGACTTTTGAACGCGTCATTTGGAGGAAGACGGTAATAAACCACATAAAGTTGTAGGTAATTTGATTTGAGTGAATCATATCTTACCGAAACACTTTTTATATGGGTGTCACAATCTAGAAAAGTAATAAACTCTGATAGATTGTATATTATATATTACTATCTATAGTATAGATAGTAATAGACTCTACATTTGAAGATTTGTGTCTATGCTAAAGCCTTTACACACCAGAGGCGTGATGAAAAAAGGCATGAAAATGCAAAATATTGCCTGTGAGATCTTTTATTGTGAAAGGTAAGAATGGAAGGAGTGGATCTGGTCTGCAGGTCGTGTCTAGAAGATAACCAACAATTTGCAAAACTCTCACGAGATGGTTAAGGTCAGGTATTGACCTTGAATAGTTAAGGTTATTTAAGGTCTTTCAAGTGTTTTTGCAAGTTTTTGCAATTTGTGACTTTCCTTCTAGACGTGATAAGATTTGCTGTCCTGGTTCTGTCTTGGTTCGGACTATGGAGCCTCAGAATTGTTGTTTCATAAATATAGGCGCAACTCAACCCAGTCCGCACAGCGTGATTGGTTGATGTCTTTATTCGCACTCCGAAAGAAAGTAGGCTATGCCGCTTTTGTGATGCATAATATTTGAGTTCTGTGTGAACGTTTTCATGACAAAAACAATCACCAGAGTTGAACTGCGTTTCGAATGCAAAGATGCAAATTTGTTGTGTTTTTTTGCGTCTTTGCTCGCATAGAATTGAAGTGAATGGGAGACGAATGATAATTTTGCGCATGTGTGACTGTGCCTTTAAGGCCTTTAGACTGCTAACTTTGAATAATAAGTGACTTTTGAGCCAGAGCAAGCTTGAGTTTTCTTGTAAATCATAATCATTAAAACTTAACCAACACTCGCCACACAGCTTTTTTGGTTTGTTTTGTAAAACCACATTAAGAAACAGTGTTAGCTAACAGTCAGACCAGAAGAGGCCAGAAATTTCAGTCATATGTCCCCACAAAATAGATGCCAGGAGCTTGGTGACATTGTTTATATTCAGTGTTACACGCCCAAACTTGTTTTGTGTATCTTTGAGGTTTAATTCCAACATAGCGATTGGCAAATAGCCAGGCAGGAGGCTGCAGTCCGTCAAGACCGAAACCTTCGAGGCGCCGCAAGAACAGTTTCTTCCCAACTGCAGCATCAACAAGACCCGGGACCCCCACAGACATTGACTCTCATCCCCCCCATGGACACTACACATTACATTAACATCAAGTCTCCACATCTAACTCAACATGTTCCATTAACGCACATTTGTTTTTTCTTGGATTATCATCTCTGTACGTTGTACACATTCTTTATACTTTTGCACATTCCATCCACTTTGTGTACACTTCTGTTCTTTTTAAAAACTGATATATTTTAAAGTGTCAAAGAAGTGTCGCAGAGAACAGAGAGCAGAAAGCAGCTAGTACCCGAGTATCGATAATGCGGAAAATTAGTATTGGAACCATTTCAAATATTGATATGTATCAATACTTCTATATTTTTGACAACACTAGTATGCTTATTGATATGCATCAAGATATCAAGGCAAATTCTTTGTATGTGAAAACTTGGCAATAGACTAAAAAATGAATTCTGATGGCGCCATTTTGCACCATGCAAATTTCCTTCTCCTCCGTGAGCGATCCACTGATTGCAGTCATTCCACTGAAGAGGAAAATTGAGTTGATTTTAGTCCAACATATTGCAGATACAAATGCTGGTAAAAAAAAACAACAGTGGCGCTCAGTTTTCATTTTTATGCTTGTAAATGCATAATTACTGCCAAAAATGAAGCACAGTATAGCCTTGACTTTGATACTCAAATTGGCAGACAATATGCCGACTAAAGTTCAAAATAAAAATACAAACGGGGCTCTGAAAAATGTTTCAGTTAATATTACATGAAAACAAAATGGACTGTTTGCATCCTTATGCATTTTTTATAGAAACACCAGAAGCAGAGGACATCTGGTCAGCTTCTGACCAAAGTCGCCATATGTTCTTTGGAAAAGTGACAGACTTTTTTTCCCCCTTGCAACACGTAAAAGCACCTCAACTCTTCAGGGCCTACCTGAGAATGGACGGAGCTCCATTGTAGGTGACAAAACAGATGTGTTTCCATGTCAAACCCTTCCGTAATGCAGGTTTTCTGCTCCCTCTCCACTCTGGTATTTTTGCATGAAGGGCTGCTGAGACATTTGTAGCTTTGTGCTGTTCTGACTGTCACCAAAATCCTCGTACAGCAGTGGCAGACCTTGCCTGTAGTGCTGCCTGCCTGTTTGACACCCCGGTGCCCTGTCAGGACGACAGCTCTGCTTTTTGCCCTGTGAGCGTTTGTAACCGTATATAGCTGCTGGTGGGTTGGAACATGATGAAATGGACGCACAGGGAGCAAATACCTGCTGGTGATTCAGTCTGTTTTAACACCGCTACATGACTGGAAGGTGTTCTGGAGAGGTCAGGTGAGGCTGTCTCCTCACTTCCTAACAATATTTTTAAAAGTTTACAATACTCAGACAAGCACTGTGGAAGTTTATCTTCCATTTTTTAGATAGATAGTTTGGTTTTCCTATTATGACGCGTAGAAAGAACATTCAAATGTACTCTAGAGCAGTGGTTCCCAAGCTTTTTCCTTAAGGTCCTGACACACCAAGTCGGCCTAGTTTTTGGGGTGTGTCCTGCACCGTCGGCTCTAGTCTGCCCGTGTTGGAGTTTTTTTGGCCGATTCAGCATGTTGAAGTTGAGTTATTTCATTATTTCATTACGTGCAGGCACAGAACGTACGTGCTAACTGGCCGTCGGCTGTAGTCTTTGCGGTGTGTTCAAATGCAACTTGTCGGCCAAGACAAGGGTGAAGTGAGGCGATGCAGGAGTCGGCCTTCATCGCCTATAGTTCTTTGATATCGGCTTGATGTGTCTGGGTCTTTACACCCCTTAAAATCAAGAAGGCTTCGCGACCCATCGTGAAGCTTTGGCGACCCCTAGTTGGGGTGGGGACCCCCAGGTTGGGAACCAGTTCTCTCGAGCAAAACACCTGTTTGATAATGACAACGAAGCGTTGGCATGTGGCCTTCACCAGACTGAACATTAATGAGAACAGCAGAAACAAACATTGAAGACAAAAAGACAAATTGTCATAAGCGACTTATGAAAAGCTGTCAGCTATCAAACCTCTATCACAGGCTGCTTTCACAGACAGCAGCAGATGCTACTGCTGAGTCCCTTCATCAGAAACCATGCAATTTGTTTGCAGATCACAAACTCAACTGTAGTGCCGTGTCGGGCTTCAAAACGAACGCTTTCACTTCAAAGAAAGTGTTTCCTGTTTTATTCTGTGACATTTTTTTCTGTTGTGTCAAGGAGAGGCTGGGCCCACCAGCTGTACGCAGGACAAACGTCAATCTCCATGATGTCTCTGGAGGGAGAGGGGATGAAACAGAGACGACTAATTGAGACTAAGTCCACCCCCCGCCTGTGCAGAGCTGCCATTCTCTTGGCTGAAGACACTTACTGTCGGTAATTACAGTGCTGGAGAGCACCAGTCTCTCAAGCTAATGTGCAATCACAGGTTGGAACCTGACATTAAAGACAATCTTACCATATTTGGTTCACATAAGCATCCGTGTAGATATAACTGTGTTCCTGCTGCCTTCCTGCAATCACTCATTTGGGCCCCTACTGGAAATAAAAACAACCACTTTCACACCAAATCTGCAAAACACTACATATTTTTCTTAGTTATCTGGCACAAGTATACTCAAAGACATGGCTCTCAATATTTGATAGCTGTCTCAAAATGTATGAATCTTGCAGCAGAAGGTATACCGTCCATGTCAGCGGGTCGTCAATTATTTACAATGAGTTGACTCGTAGTGCGACAATGATTTTAACAGATGGCTAAATCAGGCTGGGATAATAAGTGCCCCCCGCATGCAAAGTCATTTTTGCACCTTTCCTTTTTTTTGGTGCCTTTAACCCATTTTCCCCCTTATTCATAATGAAACAGGTCTGACTGTTTATTTAGCAACCACACGGCAAACACTCAAGAGCTGTGACCATCAACGCAGCAGCCTTACACGACTAACAGCCTAAAAATGTTTTTGAGGTTTTGTATGCAGCGAGGCACAGCTCAGTGGGGGGATATGGATCCCTTGAGCTCTCTAAACAGTCACTGGTGCTTTGTAGAGCATATTATTCTGGGATTTTCACTGATGCTTGTCCTCTGTAAAGGCGGACTCACTAACGGTACGGTCTATAACAATACAAATCTGTGAAAAAGCCCACGTCAGGCTAAATGTCTGAAATGTTTTTACTCCAACGCCAATATTGTTTCCTAATGTCACAGGAAAAGAAAACCATATATTCTGATTTTTCTTTGCATTTATAACTACAATTCTATATCATCTTCATGGACAAGAAGTGGTGACAAACATCTATTTTGGCTAGGGCTGTCAATCGATTAAAATATTTAATTGCGATTAATCTCATGATTGTCCATAGTTAATTGCGATTAAACGCTAATTAATCACACATTTTTTATCTGTTCAAAATGTACCTTAAAGGGAGATTTTTCAAGTATTTAATACAGTAATTTAATAAAGTGTGCATGTCTGTAAAGGGGAGACCCGTGGGTACCCATAGAACCCATTTTCATTCACATATCTTGAGCGCAGAGGTCAAGGGACCCCTTTGAAAATGACAATGCCAGTTTTTCCTTGCCAAAATTTTGCGTAACTTTGGAGCGTTATTTAACCTCCTTTCGGACAAATTAGTATGACATGGTTGGTACCAGTGGATTCCTTAGGTTTTCTAGCTTCATATGATACCAGTATCTTCACTCTAGCTTTAAAACTGAGCTTGCGACCACCTAAAAATTGAAAGTTGCCCTTTGCTAAAGTCTAACTATGAGAATTTAGTGATTACAAGCAGTCAAGAGTTCAACAACTCTGTTCAACAAGAGATCAAACTTGTAGTACAATGCTGGTCAAAACCTGCACTGTAGCAGCAAGTTTTCAAAGATTTCCAATTTCCACAATCTGGGGTTGTTTTTAGCTCAAAAGAAACTTAAAGGTCTGTAGTTATTCGGGAAGTTTGAATTTCTTTGTTCAGTTTTCAGTCTGGCTTTGTCCATTAAGCCTCAACCAGATGCAAGTCAAAAGTCTTTCATTTCGCAGATGTTATAAACTATGAAGACTAACAATGATTGAACTCTGTACTCTGTACCACAGAAGCAGCTGGGGGATTATGAATGTAGATTAGTTTGTGGGCAGTTGTTTCCTACAAGTTTTGTGCATACCAGAGGGAAAATGGTTTAAAATAAATGAATCGCCTTAATGAGCAGCTGAACTTTGTCAACATTAAAAGTAACACTGACAAATGGGAACTCATAAGGACTGGCTGAGCTTTTGTAAGATGTAAGATGTAAAACAAGGGCTGCTAAGAGTTTCATTTTTTGTGCAGAAATAGGTGAACCAACAGGGGATTGTTTGTCTCTCCAGACATACTGGTGAAAGTTTCATTTTCAAAAGAGTTTAATTTCCAAGCGCTGAGCTACTGATATCATTGGATAACAGTAATGGGCCATGACAAAAAGATAAAAAAGGAAGTGGTAGCAGAAGGCTTTACATGCAGATACTGTAAAGTTCGACCTTCATCCCGTAGCAGGAGTGCTGTGTGGTCTGCTGGCACGGGCAGCAGTTGATTCAGCAGCCAAGTTGCTGCAAAAACAAACAGTTTGAGTGAGTTGGAGCTGGTGGGCTCTCCGTGGCTCACTGCAGGCTCTGGGGGCTGACACACTGGGCTTTGGTGGCCCAAGTTCTTGGAAGTTTGGTTAAAGATAGCGACAAGTCAGCAGCAAAATAAGCTGATTGTGAGTGCATTGGTTCCCCCAAAGCTAGGCAACTAAAACTAATTGGTTAAGGTTTTGTGGAAAAAATACTAGATGGGATAAAATAACAAAATAAGTGTACCATGTAAGTACTGTATCATGCATTCAGCTCAGCCAGTCATTCTCCTACCTCTCACTCTTAGCTATCTAATAAAGACAAAACGCCCCCCAAATATATCTAAAAGTAACCTTTTAGTTTTAGATTTATATCTAGGCTAAAGATAAAAATGTGACTTTTCAGTTTCAGTTTTAAAGCTAGGGTGAAGATACTAGCATCATATGAAGCTAGAAAACCTAAGTTAAATAAATAACGGCGAGGAAATACTGGCATGGCTATTTTCAAAGGGGTCCCTTGACCTTTGACCTCAATATATGTGAAGCATAAGCCCCCAGAGAGTTCCTAAAATATTCTAAAAATAATATTTAAAAAGTCACAAGTTATAATTGTATTTTATTAATTAATAATTTGACAATCAGCATCTAAACTAAATATTTCGGAGGAAATAAATCCTTCAAACCTGCCTATTCAGTTTGTATTGGAATGTGTACGGTAAAAAATAATAAGGAACTTTGTCAACCAATCAGAATTTAGCTGCCTCTGTTGCTAGGAAGAAAATATTCTGCTTTCAGCTCTGTGATTGGTCCAATTTACAGAGCTTCAAATGACAGTATTGACCAATCATATATCCCCTTTAAAAAGGCTGTGGAGGGCACCAATCAGAGCGGCTCTGCCATTAACCAGCAGGCGCAAAAGAAGGAAAACTAGCTAGCTTGGTTAACTACGGAAGCGGAAGCCGCCTGTAATGTAACTGCTTGTCGACACTGTTACACATTTATTACGTTATTCACGCCGTTTTCAAGATACATTTTGATGGAAAGTTGGAGTTAATCTGCAAAAGAAGACCTACACCAGAGAAAACCAAGGCTTTTGAGAGGTTTTAAACCAGCTAACTAACTTAATGCTAACTGGCTTCCTGTTTGGTGCTGAGACTGGACCCTGGACCAAATATGGATTTCCTGATTTCGGACGTTTATCCACGTTTTCAAGCAATAAAATCATCACAGGGTAAGTTATTAGTCTAATAAGTTAGGGTGCAGTGCCAACTGATATTATTCTGGCCCTGTTTTGTATGTTAAATGTGGGAAAACGGTTATCATGCAGAATTACAGGTGTTGTGTTGAATACTGTTACCCTGTCAATATGTGGTTCCCCCGGAAACCGGAACCAACCCTTGTCCCTAACTAACCACTGAGACAGGCGCCTTTTAATCTGTAAATGTACCAACAATATGCACATTTATTGTAATTCTGCATAATGACAGTTTTCCTAAATAAACCTCAACACTGCCTATATATTTAATAGGTTGCTGTGTAAAAATATTATATTGCTTGTTTGTGCTGGTGGATTCATGTTGCCATGATGGCTGTTCGTTGTCCTTGGTTCTGAAGTGTCTGTCGTTGGTTGCTTGGCTGTGTGGGCGCTGTCATGATGTGGAGGCTTCATGGATATATTATTATGGTAGTTAGGCTTGCATGAAATGTTGTTGGTTGTGTGTGGTTGCATCCCAGCCCGTTGTCACCATACTCCGTTGAAGTGCACACACAGCTTGTGTGATGATGTTATTATTTGTAAGGAGGATTTGCTTAAGAAATTAGCTGTTTTTTTATTTTGGTGATAACTCTCCTTTTCTCCATACTGTTTGCTCGTTGCCTGTGCTGGGCTGGCGTCTTATTTCTTGTTTCAGAGCTCAGAGTATTTGTCCCATTGACCAAGCCAGTCTCAATTGAGCTGAATTTTGAGGGAAGGAAGAGCCAGAGAGTCCAAAATGGAGGAAGCTATCATAGCTCTTCAGGACAAGAAGATTAATTTAGCTGTTCAACTTTCTAGGCCCTAATACTACTGTATTAACTATCTTCATTGTAGCATTCTTGGAGTCAATATTCAAGAACTGAATGCACTTTAAAGATTTGTACAAACAGGAAATTATACAAGACATGTTGCAAGACAGCAAACTGCAACTTTGGAAAGCTATTGCCCATTCAAGTTATTTAAAAAGAGCATTTATTTATTTATTTATTTATTCCATGACCTTCCTCAAGTTATCACACCACCATGTGCAATTTCTTTACATTTTTTACAGTTGTGTGTGAACAGGTTCTACATTTCCTTTGGCAGTACATTGTGCGAGAAACTGTTGGTTAACAGCACACTCAGAAATAAAGCAAGTTCTGCATGCATTTTTGACTACACTAAAATTAGTCACCTTTCCAATGTGAAGGCACAAAACTAGTTTTAGAAATACAGTAATATGGTGCATGGAGTGGGGACACAGTTTAGGTTCTGTACTCAAGCAAAACACTAAATCCCAGAGAGGTTGTGCCTTCTGGAGAGGAGAGCAGAGAGATATTTAAATAGGCCAAACAGCAGGTGCACCAAATCATCAATAATGAGCTTCAATTAGCAGAACTACCTCTCCTGCTAGGAGGGCAGGACCCAGAGCTTCCTGTCACAACCCACCACTGGCATGTTTTATCTGTGTTTTTCTTCTTCTTTTTTTATCATGTGTGCCACATAGAATAAGGTTTATTACTGCAATTAGTTTATCGTTTTTTACTGTGACCCTATGACACATTTACCGTGTGTAAGGGTCAATAGTAATAAGACAGAAAATGGTGTATTCTCTCTAGTATGACCACAAAAATGAGGAGCAATACATGCGTGTATATCTCACTTTACCACACACACAGATTTAGCTGGAATATTTTTAGGCTGCGAGCTTTTAAATTAGAGCCGGTCCGTCCAGCTGTGATGACTAAGAAAGGGAAATGCCCACAAGCTTGTAGATATGGCACATTGTATCAGCGTCTAGTGTTGGATGATCATTTCGTTGAACATGAGTAATTATCACGTTCAACATGACTAATTTAATTGTACATGAATTAGCGTGGTCCTCCTCCGGCATCAAACACCATCCATGTTCACTTAGACCTACATTTATTTTAAGCTAAATTCTCCAATGTTTTCAGAAAGGATCTTTTCTCAAACTTAGGTTGGGGATTGTTTTAAATCCAAGTCTTTCTGGTTCTTAAATACATCTTTTTCACAGCAGACGTTTTGAGCTGACATCGCAGTAAAAGCACATAACATTAACAATGGCTCAGCCCAGGAATTTCTATTACAACCTCATAATCCACGATGGCACTTACCTTATAGGCAAATCAGATAAAAAATACGGCCGAGTACTGGGCAGCAGGTGCCATCATCTCTTTGACCTTTGTTTAATAGATGTCGTAACTTTTAAGACTGAAATCAACTGCAAAAAATTAACTAGATTTGTTGGAAAAAAGTGTTCTGCCATGAAAAGAAATGTTAATATATTATGACGTGAGAAACATTGGCACATATTGACCTTTCTGATGCAGCAATGTTGAATTTCAAACCACTGAGGCTACAACCCCGTCCAGAAAGTTATGGCATTAGAGATACATATACAATAGACCTGTTCAAAATCACTGGTCTATTGCACTACTGTTTACTATATAGTGCATTATTTTCAGTGTCCGTCATTTTATTTTGAGTATTGCAATTCAGTGTGGAATTTATGAACTATATAGTACCCTCAAAAATTCCCATAAAGCAAAGGAAAGAGTACTTTCTGCTAACAGTCCCACTACGCAATGCATCTCATTTTATAGATGCGAAAATTACAGTCACACATGAGCAGCTGAGCGGCTCACGTTCTTCGGAGGCAGACCATTAAATTAGCTAAATAAAATAACAAACATCGCCCAACCCCATTGCCTGCTATTGTCTATATTTTAAGGAACCTCCCGCCTGCCTTCCTGCTTTATCATCCACTGCCGTGCCATTCAGAGGATGAGAGCGGCGCATGCTGCGCGCATATACAGATTTTGCAGGAGACCGGCGGTGTTGAAAAAAGCCCTTTCAAAACTACTTGTTGACTACTAACGTTGCTCGCGTTAAATAGCAGTCCACTTCCGTGTTTTGGTACGGTTAGCTTTCACACCTGATGCGAACCGTACCCAAGTACACATGATCTGTGCCCGAGACTACCTTTTCAAGAGGATACGGTACGAAGCGTTCACACTAATCAAACGACGAATAAAACGACTTTGGGGACAAGTGTACTCGGATCCGGGCCCCGGTCCCTGATGTGAAAGCACCCTAAAACAATCTCCAACCTAAATTTGAGAAAAGAACTACATATTAAGGCTTTATACTTATTTATGGCAGTATTAAAAGACTTAATGCCACACAAAAGTATTTTTCCGGTATCTTTACATAAAGCATTTAGCAGCGGTGGGATCGAGATGTTCAGTAGTTGTACCTGACTCAGTATCTCATTTAGGATAAACTAGCAGGATGTAATACAGTGCTGCTAACAACAATTTATTCTAAAGCTTTATCACAACATATCTGTCCTCACTATGATTACTCGTCTATGAAAATACATAGAGAAAAGAGATGAAGATGTGGGTTGAAAGAGGTGAAATGAATGTCGGCCTCAACGTTATATCAGCCATCTTAGTCCAAATGTCAGCCAGGCTTTTTTTTTCCTGATAAAGAAACAGAGTTATCAAACTGCTTCTTACTGCTGCTGCCATGGTGACAGGAAGGTGTATAGAAGAGGTGAATCAGAGGCAACCGATAACGCTCGGAAATAGATGTTACCGCTGCACGCTTCGCTGTCGTGTTATGAAATAACATTTACCTGGAGCCGACGTGGCTTTTAAAATGTTTTATGTATTTGTTAGAAAAAGATTAGAAAAGAGACTGCAATCTGAGTTTGTAATTTGTAAGAACACATTAGCCTTTTTTCAGCCAGTATCCTGTCATGTTCAAAGGCTTTACATTGTATGTTGCACCTTGCATGTCTCTTCAAAAGCAACCTGTTTTCTTCATGTTGACCAAATTGCATTTTTTGAGTTTATCCAATGGGATTTGAGAGGATTTCACAATATCCAGGAATGGCAAAAATGTCTAAACCCACAGAAGAGCATTTAATCCTTTCAGTGGAGACAAAAAAATGAAACAATGCCTTCATTCTCAGGTTTATAGAAAGAAAATACAACAGGAAAATCCCTGCTGTTTCATACTTTAGAGGTTTTTTCTTGCAGCTTTGGTACAGATTAGGGCAGTCAATCGCTTAAAATATTTAATCGCAATTAAATTAATCTCATGATTGTCCATAGTTAATCGCGATCAAACGCAAATTAATTGCACATTTTTGATCTGTGCAAAATGTACCTTAAAGGGAGATCTGTCAAGTATTTAATTCTCTTATCAACATGGGAGTGGGCAAATATGCTTGTTTTAAGCAAATGTATGTACATATTTATTATTGGAAATCAATTAACAACACAAAACAATGACAAATATTGTCCAGAAACCCTCACAGGTACTTGATATCGGAGGTCAAGGGACCCCTTTGAAAATGGCCATGCCAGTTTTTCCTCGCCAAATTTAGCGTAGGTTTGGAGCGTTATTTAACCTCCTTCGCGACTAGCTAGTATGACATGGTTGGTACCAATGGATTCATTAGGTTTTCTAGTTTCATATGTTGCCCGCTACACCCTAAAAAATCGCAAGTTGTGTTAACGCATTAAAGAAATTAGTGGCGTTAAAACGAATTTACGTTTACGTTTTATTATCGTGTTAACTTTGACAGCCCTAGTACAGATGGATAGAAGTCTTTCTTTAGCTCCATCACACAAAATTGCTCTTTTCCCTTCTTTATGTTCAGTGATTATAACAATAATCAATGACAGACATGTATTTCAAACTTTTATGATAAACTGGAATGATGCAATTTTAGCAAATACTCTCCAAGCAATGCAATAACTGATGCAAATATTACACTATGCACAGAATAGTTTCTATACTTACATATTCACAAGACATTATTCAGAAAGCTGCAAAATCCAATCTTTCAGGCATTACAGCTTGAAAACTTTTACCTAAAGGTGTCATACAGTGCGTCCTTCACTATTTTCCCATAATTTGCATAAGAATGAGACTCACTTTTATGAATTATGTCATCAAAGTTTTTGCTTTAACATTAAAGTCTTTAAAAACTGTTCTGTAGGATGAAGATTGCATCAAGATTACCTCTAAAACAATGACAGTTTAATTAACTTTGCCAGGCACGAGGCAAGTTAAACACTGATGATACAATCACACATGGATTTGCTGCAGTGGGCGGATTGTTATGTGAAATATTCGGACACAAATGGCTGACCCTCTAATCACCGCACTGTTTCCAGTTGAGTAATTGTGTTTAAGTGCGGCCGAACAACAAAGGCGTTATTTCATCATGTATGCTCTCTCCTCGCACTCACGCCTTCCTACACTGTTGTTTCTTAGTGTTAACATTCACATACAAACACCCATAATCATACTCGTCAGTGCCAAATAAAGTTTACAGCGGCTCTCTGTGACAGGAATTCAGTATAAATAGTGCCCTCATTCCTTCCTCTTCACTAAGTTATCCTGCCTGACAATTTACTTTTGCTTGAACCTACAACTTCAGTTTAGTAAATAAAGCGGTAAACATGTTAACATAAGGAGGAGAGCATGGATTTGATTTATAACACAGAGAAAAATGTGTGCAGCCTGAGGAAAAATACATATTCTTTAATGATTGTTGAAAGAATATGTGTGTGTCTCAGCTGGATAAGGCACATACTGTACAATGCTACGTGGGATGAATCTAGCCTGGGACCATTGTCACATGCTGTCTGCATCTTTTCTCCACACTTTTGTGTTGCTGTTAAAGCGTCGGCTTACAGAAAACAGATTTTGTCACCGTCCTTTAGTTGTATCTCCATGGAGATAGTTCTGGTTTAATTGGTCCAGGTTTTAAAATATGTCTCTGTAATTGCTGCCTCTATTTTTGGAGCTCACAGCATTGAGATGATAAAAAAATACAACAGAAACTATGTCCAAGTTGGAACTGCTTTCTGTCACTTGTCACTAGATCTTCATACCTAAATCACAAACTAGATTGTCAGTGTCTCCCAAAACAATTAAACAAACAACTGACTGTAACATATGAGCATTTTTATGATCTGTCAGCTGTATGGTTATGATCTGGTAAACCAATGTTCACTGTTATGAGACAGTTAAAGTCCCACGGCGTTGTCCGGTCTGGGTGTTGTCCGTGTTTTCGTCTTACAACTTTCAGCCTTTCACAGTGTGTTTTTCAGTTCATGAAAGTTAATTATAACATTTTGGTCGCCTAAAAATGTCTACTCAAAAACTACCTCAGACTCTCAAGGTGAAAACAAGTCAGCGTCGCTGTCGCGGCTGGTAAAAAATGTGTGGATGAATTTTGCTGTGCTACTTTCTAGTCTGACCAGACATCAACAATGTCACTTCTGCCTCATCTACCTCGACCTACAAATGAAATGACAGATGATGCGTTTCTTGTAAAGAGAGTCTCATTCTGTAGATTATCAAGTGTAACTAGGGCATTGTTTCTGGGGTGTTGAATTCTTTAAATGTCATTTTAAAATGTTCTCAATTCACCTTAATTGTATTGCAGTGGCAGGAGAAATGTGAGACGGATATTTTAAAACCGGGGCAAATAAAACTAAAACTATGTGCATAGATATACAGTATATCACTAGAGGTAACTGACAAAATATGTTTTGCTGTTCTTTAGAATATATATATATTTTTAAATATCAAAGGCAACAATACCAATAAAATTAGGTCTGCCCCCTCTTAGTTCGTTAATCGACCAATATTTCATTTTTAGGGATGCACCGATCCGACTTTTTCAGTCTCGATATCGATATCGATAGCGATACCTGGGCTTTGGGTGTCAGCCGATACCGAGTACCGATCCGATACCAGCTGATAAGCTGTATGCCTCACTGTGTGGAAGTGAAACACAAGAATGCATAGTTGATCGGTGTCTTATTTATTCTGCATTAGTGAACACATGCTGCATAATGATGGAGAAGGAAGCAGACCATGATGAAGTCTATCCACTCATCTTCCCTCTCAGCCGGTATACACGGATGCTTTCATCGTTCTCAGATGCCTACAGACAGTCGAGACCTTCAGCCGGCTGTAATACATTTTGGAATGGACCACAGGTTTAAAAGCTGCACTCTAAACCCGAGGCATGAATTCAATGAGTGAGTAAATGCAGAATCTTTTATTCGTGTCATATATTGATGCACTGCCATACAGCCCATTGATCTGATACATTGAGACCGCATTAACAAACAGCAAAAGTACATTAAACACAGCTCGCTCTGATGCAACCTTGGTCCACAAGTGATGTTAAATTTGTCACGAGGAAAAAAGAAAGAAAAGGCCTTTTCTCTATACAGCTTTTTCTCTTATGAATGGCAATTAGATATCCTCCAAGGCTCTTTTCATCTTAAACAATAACATGACCTTGAGGAACCTCGCATTTAAAAAAAGGTTTGTCATGTTCCAGACGTGGCTGTGGAAGATGGCAAAGGTCGCCCGTTCTTGTAGCTGATTTGTTCGGCCGCGTTAGCAGGCCGCGGCTGCCTCTTCACAGATCAAAGGTGTGCGACTCCTGTCTCTGTGAGGACATCGTAAGAACACAGCATCCGGCAGACTAATCCAATTAAGTGTGTTTGTTCAGGTCGTGATGTGACCGGGCCAAAACGGCGATGAAAGGTGTGCCGTCGCTCTGCAGCAGCAGGGGGCGCCGGAGCCTGACGACACCGCCGTGTCCTCGGTCCACGCACGGCCTGCCAAATCTGAGCTTATGAGCATATTTACAGTGAGCGCACAAGCAGCTCAATTATTCAGCATGCGGAAGAGATGTAATGACTTTCTCCTGTTATTAATGACCCACGCCTAGGCTTATTTATGAAAGGATACTTGTGTTTATTAGGCAGAAGATGAAGGAGCATGAGATTGAAGATGTTCGCCTTTATAGTGATTCAGGCTTAATTAAAAAGTTTTGTGAAGTCCAAACAAATAGATTGCCTCTTTACACTTCCTCCTGCTTACATAAAAGCTATTTTCATTTCAATTTTAAAATGCTAGATTGCCTGATTTCAATAATTTATGAAATATGTTACTCTGCCGTGAGCCAATAATTTGATCAGTCAGTATCAAAAATCAGTTCCTACATTAGTTTGCATGCAGATGCAACTAACTTTTAGAAGAGAAAAACTCCCATTTATGTAAAGCAGTGACCTCCCTTTGAGTAATAAAAGGAGTATAACACGCCATATGCAAAAGTGATTCCCAGTCCTTCTCAGTAAAATAAGATGCAACCTTGAAACCGAGATGTCCTTGTGTTAAACCGGGGGATGTTGAAAGGTAGCATGTTCAAAACTGCATTAATGAATAGAGTGGTGCGATGAAAGCAAAGTTTTCCTCAAGGCCCGAATCCCTGTGCGACTCTGGAAATATTATTTCATCTCGCAATATTGTCTGGTTGCATTTGAATAACTTAGAGCCAACATTAGTGGCTGCTTATAATTCCTGTCGGCGAAATAAACCTTTTCTTCCTTTTTAATTTAAGGTGAAAGCATTCTAATGAAGTTGAAATGATGGTTCTCGCAGGACTTGTACAGCTGGTTGAGATTCACTTTGTCTCCTTTAGATGGTCACTAAACATCCCAGTGGAAATGTTAATTAAGGAGTCACGTGGCTTTAGATATTGCAGCAACAAATCCGCACACACACACGGGCTGCTCTCTATCAATGATGTGCTGAATCAGAAGATATGTTGCTGTAAGCTGAGGCCAGTGAATGAGGCTCATTTATCAATACGTATTGAGCTGTGGCCTAAACTGGATACGTTGCTGACGGATCGGCCAGTCATCAGCCTGCTTGTTAAACATGTCTGCGTTCATGTACCAGCTTCATAGAACTGACGGTGTGTGTGACGGGGAATATCTGTTAAGCAAACTTCATCTCTGCATGGATGGTGCTGTGATCTGTGCGTTTCAAGGGTTTCAGGGTTTTGTGAAATCTACACAGATTTTTTTCTGAATTTTAAACGTTGTAAGCAAAACTAGACTTATCGAGCACATGCCTCTGCCAAGGCTGCACAAAGGTGGTGACATTTTTAAAGGGGCACTCCACCGATTTTACATTGGAGTTACTTGAAAGCCTGGTACGTCTCATACAGATGCTAAAGGGTGCCTTGTGCGACGGTTTTAGAGGCTGAGGGCCGTGACGAAACATATTTATGGGAATGATACCGGGCTAGAACATCAGTCTACTTGTCACAAGGACTGCTGCTCAGCCTGTGTACAGTTGTACAATGTTGTAGCATGACATAAACTGAATTTAATGTAGATGTAGGCTACCTACTAACACAAAAGCACAGGGCACAACCTCTTACACATCCATGGTCTGTGGTCTATTGGACATTGATTTTGGAGGTCCTTGACATGAAAAAGTTTGAGATTGCTCTCAAAAGCTGTGTGCTGGATTTTTCTAACTTCCATTGATGTCCACCGTTCGCTCTATGCTCCTCTGGGAAGCAGCCGGGAAAAAGGTTTTAATAAATTAGGTAAGTAAATAGTTATAATATTATGCATATTCATAATATTTTTATTAACATAGGCCATTTCAGTAGAGACTTTAGAATTATGACAATAGAATAGAAATAATTTTGTTTTACTTTTGTACGGCACTTTGTAGGTGGACGTTTTACTGGCGTGCGGTAGTCGCTTTCAGTCCAAAATGGTGGAAGCGTAGCTCTGCTGCTGAGCGCTGACGGAACGGGTGTTCAGCTTCAGTGTCAGAGTAGTAAGCTAGAGACGGCGGCACGTCTAATTGCACAAATCCACAATCTCCTCCCCTCTGGGTTTTCATTCTGAGACGGGATTCTGTAGAAACTCAGCCCAGGCTTGTGTTCTCTTCGGTTTGTGCATCCAATTGAACAACTATTATATCGAACATTGTTGTAAAAGCTAAACTGTTGTTGGTTGTTGTTGACAGTGGAAGGCAGCTTCGTTTTGTCCTCCAGGTGGGCGTTCCCATAGGGACGTACGTCACATGAGAACTATGAATAGGTGCTGCCCTGGCCTGACTAAACGACAAAGCTCATGCTCACCGTCTGTCTCCTCTCTGTGTCAGAAATATCACATGAATAATCTCAGGAAAGGTTGTTGTTGTTTTTTTGCCAAAATTTGCTAAATTAAATCTTCCAATTCTCTCAGGTGCTGTCCTGTACATCCCGCTGTGCACTCAGTCATATACAAATTGAAGCGAGTACACAGCTTGATGTGTGATTACCAGCACACACAGGAGATTGCTGCAATCAAACATCTTGAGGAGACTCGCTGCAGCTGACCCACCGGGTTACCGTTTTGGTCTGTGCATCAGACGGCCCAGCGAATAGCAAACGCTCACTCCTGCACCAATAATTTGTGCTCCATGGAGCTAACCTCGCCGGGGTGAAGCATCAAACCCCGCAAAGTCAATTTCTCTCTGCTCATTAAATCACCCATGGTACAATCAGCAGCAGGGTGTTGGAAAATAAACATCCTGCTGATGGTGTGTGATAGAAGGTGTTCGCAGGCTCCTGGGGAAGGGATTGTCTGACCGAGGAAACGTATGTTGGCTCTTTACTGTCACAGGGGGGAAAACTCTCGGTGAGGACTGTGATTTTAAAAGTATTTAGGAAGGTTTTTGTTGTTTTTGAACAGTCAGAGGCAACAAAAAGATCAACAAAATCCCATCAAACCCATTAAAATATCTCATAC
This sequence comes from Sebastolobus alascanus, assembly GCA_916701645.2. Taxonomy (NCBI): domain Eukaryota; kingdom Metazoa; phylum Chordata; class Actinopteri; order Perciformes; family Sebastidae; genus Sebastolobus; species Sebastolobus alascanus. The sequence continues at coordinate 772,291 of CAKAOJ020000102.1, read as the reverse complement.
AAGCATGATTAGATTTTTCAGACATCACAATGCAGTTTTCATATACAAAAGTTATTACTACATAATCCGTTCTTCATAGAAATATTTGATTAATTAGTGACAAATGCATATTTTGGACGTATTTGATTAAACTTACTATAAATAGAAGGCACACTTTCTCAATTCATGTGGCCACCACTTAGTATTTCTCTAAATGTTTCTAATAAAGTCGCCTGAAGATGTGTGATATCCTTTAACATTTCAAGCATAAAACAACTAATATTTTGGTGCTGGTTCCATTACGGATCCTTCCTTGAGCCGGAAACTCAATTAAGATACGATTTTCACATCAATTTTCTCTCAGAATGCTTCCTCAAGAAAACGCCACAGGCAACTAATCTCGGCGTAATAGCAATATATCTGTTTTCATGATTAATATGCATAAAAAAATCACATATATTTCCATTTCCCAGTTACCAGACATTACATTTTGATAGGTCAAATATCTAATAGGTTTTGTACAGGCAATCAAGCTGAAGGCTTCAATTCCTTTTCTTGGCAATTTGTGTGAGAGGAGAAATTTACATCCACAAACTCCCAAACATATTAAGAAGAAGAGATTGGACACAACTCTGATTTAATGGAGCCGGCAACAGAAATAACTTGATGACAAATGCCTTTAATAGCAAGTATGCATGTTACTGCTTTGTGGAAATGAGAAATCAGTGTTGTTTCCATTAACGTGTTTGTACAAATAATCTGCACTACTTGTTAAATACCAGATAACTGTTACAACCCATTTGTTTATAGACTTAGATAACATCAGGATTATTGTACAATGAGGGAAAGACAACTACCAAACACAAGGATTATCTCATTAATTACACTGCAAATGAAATGTCATCATTACTGTAGAGTTGTTTGATGAGAAACGTGTAGATGAGATATGATGAAGAGGAGCGTAGGAGTATAATCCAATCCTTCTCTGTATTCATACATATTTTACATTTTATTTCATTTCAGCGGTTATTAATCAACGACAACCAGCACTGGGTTAATGTGCTAAGAGAATTAAACATACTTGTGAAATCACTGAAATGAATATAAGGATTGTGATAAGGCTTTACAATCTGTACAGCATACGACACCCTCACTCCTAAGACCCTCGATTACAAATGCAAATGCTTGGTCAGGACCACTTTTTAACCAGGCTGTTCTCGTACACCGTTCTTAGCTATACCTACAAAAAGTAAATGCACTGTAATTCATATATATCCCACGAAATCAAATATTTAATCCACGTAATCGTGAACCAGGAAGTATAAAGAGGGACAGATGCCGCTTAGGGAGGAGGTCAAGGTGGATGGGTGGGTCAAAAAGCACTGGACTTTCACCCAGGAGGCCGGTGTTCGTATTCCGTGTGAGATATTTGTAGCTAATTTGCAAATCCAAAAACCACATTGAAAAGCAGTGAATCTGGGGCATTTGGGGCCCCCGGTAGCATTGGGGTCCTGGGGAGTTGCCCACTTTGCCCACTTGGTAATCCAGTCTTGGTTATAATGGCTGCACACTGTCAGTTGCAGCTGCATTTATTGTAGGTTTCTTGTAGCAAATGGAAATAGAAATTAGCTGTCATGTTAAATTATTTCCTGCGGAATATTATTATAAACTCAATACCATACCACGGGTGTTTCAGATATATATAATTAAATCAGGATCTTATTAAATAAAAAGAGAAGTTCAGTGATAGATGCTGATTAAGCTAACAGGCTTCAAACTAAGGCGTAAAAGTAGATTCTACACACAGTAACCATAATAAATGAATCCACAACTACCGACTATGAATAGAATATCAGTAGTTGAGGATAGACTCATTATTATAGCAATTACTTTAAACTAGACAATAATTGATGATGCCTTATTATAAGTAGATTGATTCTGCAGTTACTTCCATTAACAGACAAATGATTTAAAGGGTTACCCATAAACCAATAATTATGTTATAATTTTACAACTTTTGCTGATGGCCTAATAGTGTGCTTGCTCAAGGACACTTTGCGGAGAAAACCTGTGACACAAGAAGATCCTCGACACCTCTAATTTAGTGTCATTATTCTGTGAATTTAAAATGTAAAACCGTCACCTTCCTTCGCCCCTTATTGTAATTGTTTGGCCGTGGGCCAGATCACGTTATCCCGGTGAAGCCTTGTTGATTTGTTGTGCTATGACCCACTCCACTTTCCTCAGCTTCAAAACCTCATTACGGACCTCGGCTTCCTCTGTTTACAATGAAGCGTTTTCTCTTGATGGGCTCAGCACACAGCATGAATCTCCTGGACGGACAAAGCCCCCTGGCACGGATTGAAGTGAGCGAGCAGCGGAGCCGGCGAAGCAGCAGACGGTGGCTAAGCCTCGCTGCTGAGTGAACAAAATAGTTTCATTTAGTTCCGGTTCATGTGAACGGGGAAAGACGCGAACACAATGAGTCCGTTCAGAATCAACCGCTTGGTTTGTTGTATCGCAGCAGCGTAGCTTACTTTGTTTATTTACAGTCATGCATCGTGCTGTTGCCATTGTAGGTGGCTTTGCTTTCATGCTTCCAAATCAATTCCCACGCAATAAATCTGAAACTTGGAACAGACATCACGTCCCCCTCAAGAAGAATTATAGTAACTTTGGCGTTCCTCTGACTTTTCATCAATTCAATTTTATTTTGTCCAATACTTTGGTGTATGACTAAATACCTGCAAAACTAATACCTAAGTACAGACTCACAGAGCTGCTAGCGTGCCTGCCGACTCTTGAGCTGGGCATACTGTACGATTTTAGCAAACAAACTTTACCTGCCTCGGAGCTTTCAAACGAATCTTGATTGACCACTGTCAACAGCCAGAACGGCCCGCAGCTTTACCTTATCTCTTAATAATGTCTTTTATGCATGTCTGCAGTGTTAATTCTACATTTTTTCACGTATTTTAAAATAGTCAAGCCATATACTTGTATAAGTAAAGTATAAGTAAATCAGGTTTGTGCATCCTTAAAGGAAAACATCAGACTCATAAAGGGAGCTTTGCAATAAAAGGACTGTGCGTTTCATATATTTTACCCTGGCAGATGTACCCTGGGGCTGCAACATATTCACAAATTTACCACAAAACTGAGCGCCAAACCATATAAATATTTGAAAAAAACATTTTATCAGTATGAATTTAGAGATCTTATGTGCTTTTGAATACTTCAGAGGGTCTTGAGGATGTGATTCAGTGTTATTCAGTGTTAGACTGCTCTACTCCTGCTGCACAGATGGTAGCAGCAGGCTGACCTCACCCCATATCCACCCAAGTTCATTTTTCCAAGTGTTAATTATGCAGGGAAAGGTTTGCTGAGCACACAAGCTTGTTCACAGCATGGCAATGGTTCCTCCCTGATAAGGTTACACATATTCACACTTGGGAGCTGCCCAGTACAACCACAGTCTTCTGCTTATTGCCCAGTAGTGCAGCACAAGACCAGGTGTCTTAAGGGCATTTTCTTTGACTGTAACACACTCAACCCCACCAACCAGATTCTCCCAATTGGTCAGCGAACTGATAGGATTTGAACTCCTGACATTACAGACACAAGCCCTCATCTCTTTGGACTACAACTGTCCCTAATGTGCAGCTTTTTGTTTTACTAAAGGGCTGGAAGAGGAGTTATTATTAGGAAGACCTCATTCACCTCCTCCCGCTCCTCACCATGTTATCCTTAGCTGACCAAAAAGACATCACATACAGTATGATAGAGTGCTCATTAAACGCTAACAAGTGCAGCCAGAGGGCAAAAGAACCACGGCAAGAATTCACACACTGCATTTCTCGCGTCTGCGTTGCTATTTTAATGTAATGTATGCAAGATGTGGCCCCATTACAAACATTCATCTGTCACATGAGGAGAGCTCTCGGATTAGCTAAAAGAGAGCTGCTCAGGGAGGATACCGCAGTGGTAAAGGAATTTAAAGCTTGCTTGTATTTGAAAACAAAACTGTAAACTATTCATGAATTATACTTGATGGGTCAAAAAGGTCTTGACATTACTAAGATCTAACCAGTATCTAACCTAACGTTATCTAGCTCTCGTCCTGCCGATTTCAACACGGATTTGTTTTCATGTACTATTATCAGGGAAAAAATAGGGCGCGTCGACAGTGAGTTTACTGCATCCAAACACATTTTATATTATCAACAGAACGCGGTTAGTCTCGAGCCCTGACGGTACCTACGGTATTTGCACTACTGTAGAAAAATGAGTACCGTCACCTTTTTTAGAATTTTGGCATCGACTTGGTACCGATCTATCGGTTCTTGTGACATCCCTACTGCTAAGTTGGTTTCTAAGCTATGATTGTCAGTTGCTAAGCTATGATTGTCGGTTGCTAAGCTATGATAGTCGATTGCTAAGCTATGATTTGAGGACTGAGTCACATGGACTAGACGACACTTTGGACTAAGAGAGAAAGATAGACAGAGAAAGAGGGGTCAGAAAGCCAAATGGTCCAGTCTCCAGTATTGGTCCAGTAATGGAATATAATTGGAGAATAAATGGAGCAAGTCAGTGGGCGATGGAGAGAAGGAAAAAGACGTTAGTGAAGTCAGGTAAAGCTGCTGTTGGAGAGACAACCTTCATAAAGAGAGGTGAAGTGACAGAAATGGCAAAAACGTAAGGTGCAATAGATAGAATAGATGTGCTCATTACAAGCCATATGTGATGATGTGTCAGCACAGAAAAAAATTTATAAATTGTGGAATATCAGCATGTAGTCGTTGCTGTATTTCACAGATTTTTCCCTACACCAAATGCCCTGTATAATACAAAACATAACAAAGTAAAAGTCTTTTGTAAAGCAACCAGCAGCCATTAAACCCGCAGCTCCCAGCAGAGACTTTAGCTTGAGAAAATGTGCAGTCTTATTTCCAGATGCTGTAGTTAGGCTCATATAAAGAGATTCCAGACTCCAAATTCATAGCACAGCGTCAAACTGAGATTTGTATTTCATTAGTTAGATGCTGTGTAGCTGCTGAGCAGCTTTTTATCTGACAATGTACAATTCACACTTTGCCCTTGAGACTATTTGAAAAATCACTTCTATTTCTGCTCCACAGGAACACTGCAAGAGAGAAAAAGATCCAGTGATCTCAAGATATTTTCTTTTGAGTAAACATGGTTCCAGGTAAGATGTTCTGCATGATATGAAGGGCTTTTAGTAACTGGCAAGATGTTTGCAGTCCCATGAGTCAAGCAGATAACATGAAATATTTTTGGAGAAATGTTCTTGAAGAAATTGTTATTGTGCAGATTGATGATGCACCAAAGTTTGAGGAAACAAACTTTGCCAGTAAAATAGTTCGCTATAAAGCCACTATGATTACACACGCATTACAACATTAAAACAAACTAAGAGTCTACAGATATGCAAGCGGCTCTGTGAGGCAGCACTTAAAGAGAGATAAAATTCATCCTCTGGGGATCGTCTGAACCAAATGTCATGGGAATCCATCCAATAATTGCTGAGATATTTCAGTCTGGACCAAAGTGATGGACCAACCGACAGACTAACAGACGTTTCCATCCCTAGAACCGTCCATGCCGCTAGTTTGGCTAATTACAACCACGACTGTAAATCATTAAAAAGTTAGTGGTTGTATTAAAAAATACATTATTTAAAGAAGTATCAAAGTGCATTAATTGAGTTTAAGCATTGCACTGAAAACCTGGTTTTACTGAAGATTCTGCAGCCCACCTAAAAACCACAAAGGAAAACTAATATGTGCATTGGCTGCTCCGCTATAGCCTTTACATGAAGGACTTCAAAGTGGGTACCAGAGAGATGTGAGAGTTGAAAGACAGAGCGCTGATATAGAGAATGGGGTGCAGAAGGCAATTTAACTATGAACTCACCCTGAAAGAACCTTCAGTCTGTCAATCAGCCGACCCACCGCCTTCAGAGAGCCTCCGCTGGCAACACTGAAAGTGTAATGCTTAGCGTCCCACTCCAGACCTCTAATAAGATCTCTGGGCAATCTGATTGAATTATTCTGATGGTTTTCAGTAGGTTGGTGCCTCGGGCCCTGACACCCCTCACTGATAAAGCCTGGCTATGAAAGAAAATAAGTTTAAGTGATGGATGTACAAATACAATCTGAGGACGGTCTATCTACACAGGATTGTGGGGGGTCCTCAATGAATGGCCAGACCGGTGGGAGTTCCCATATTAGGATTAACCTTGCAATGTGTTCTTTTCAACCTCTATTTTCTATCTAGTTCATTCCTTATGGATTTCTTAAAAAAGCGTTACTGTAATATTCTTCATCTCTGCCGCCAGGTGTTCAACCTTTGAACTGCCTTTTATTACAGCGTCTAACTAGCATTGATAATGAGTCTCTGAAGACCAGAGTGAAAGACATAAAAGTTAGTGTTGCTTGATAAACACTGAATAGCAGCCATCTGCCGGCTGCCTCTGGATGCTTTTTTGGAGGCTGAAAATCGTAAGGAGCTTTAAAAATGCAAATGAACAGAGGCTCACAAACAAACTTAATCAACAACTAATAACGCAGCTGTTTCAAAGACTGAGTATGCGAGCCAGAAATAGGTTTTCGCCTTTTTAATTGGATCAAATTAATGATTTAGCTGAGCATTAGCTGACTCAGGGCACTCATTGTGACTAATCTTTATCAAGCTATGCACTGATGGATATGGAAATGGTAGTATATGAATGAATAGATGGAATATGTAGATGCATATTTAGATGGGATGCATTTCCATGTTCAGTCTTGGCATGTCTTCTGGTTTATAATTCCATTTGATTTATGGCTGAGGCAATGTGCTGTTCCCTGGCTACTATATTAGGACCTGTGAGCTAATTGAGAGCTGTGAATCATTATTTGCTTGCAAAGCAGCAGAGACGTCTCCCTGCTGCTTTGGCAAACATAGCAGAATTGATCCATGATCATTCTAGACCTTATATTTAATATTTCAGTTACACAATACATAGCAAAACAACAGTGTTTTGGGATGTTAGTCAATCAGTTGGTCATTGAGCCTGCACAACATCTACAAGCCATGGACTTTGGTTACAGTATTCATGGTCCCCAGAGGAGGATTCTTGGTCATTTTCTTGACATCTTGACATGTGTTGAGAACCACCAAAATGTCCTAATTTCCTCTTGAGCAACACTTTGGTCCATGACAAATTATGTCAATGGCCACATTTTCATGAAATTTGCTGTGAATATTAATAGTCCCCAGAGGATGAATTGAGACTGAGATGAGACTGAACAGACAAATAGACTCACATCTCCACTTCAGCAATGTCAAAGAACCACTAGCAGGGCTGTAGCCTCCGAAATCACATACTATGCACTACATACCCAATATGTGTACTATCGTTCAACATACTTTTGTGTGAATAAACAGTAGTATGCACCTTTTCGAACGCACTGAGCAGTACTTTACGTCGTCACTTCCTGCGAGCCTCCTTGCCGGTTGGAGACGTGTAACCATGGTAACCTGTGCCAACCTCATGTGACCAAAAAGACGATTTGTGAGAATCAAAGTTTTAATTAATTTAAAATATATATTACGCCTAGCAAAGTGGAATCTTATTCTGTGTAAGTGTTATTGGCATTACAGAGCTGCCTGTCAACGTCTGTTATGAACATTGTCGTCCCTACCGCATTGCATTGTGGGATATTTATGCCACCGTAGTGTCCTGCGTTGCATACTGTAATATTTTACCGGAAATAGTATGCAATTTGCGTACTATTGGTTTCAAACTAAGGTTTCGGACACACTAAAAAATCTCACATACTGTTTTAGCGTACTAAATAGCATGTTAGTATGGAATTTCGGATGCAATGCTAGTTTTGTTAATCTCAGTAAGGCACTTTGAAAGTTATTTGTTTGCCACATTTTTCCTGAGCACATTCATGATGAGTTTATTCAACCAAATTTTGAAGGGATGGAAACTGAAAGACACTGCTGTCAATATCTTTCACTGGAGATGATTTACTTTTCAAGGTAGAAAGTGCTGAAAATGTTTGTTTCTGGAGACCCTGCTTTTCAGTCTTTCATTTTTCAAAGCTGGAATAAATGCATGTAAAATTGACACAATTTCTCCATTTTATTGGGGTAGTGGCAGATATATGAAAACCCCCAAACAAACTGTGGCCATTACCAGATACCACTAGTGGTAAGTGGGGAAAAATGCTTTATTTCTTTAGATTTGGGTGAAATCACCCTTTACTATCACCAAAATATAGTAAACATTGAAGAAATAAACAAAAAGAAGTTATTAACAACTTGTGATAACCTTTTAATTTTGAACTTGACATCAATTATTTTACCCATTACTGAGTAATTACTACGGCATGACATGTCGTATCACCCAGCCTTTCTCCATTGATTGCCTTTCCATATGCTGCGCTTTATAAAAGAGTGAATGTGTGAGCAATTTCATTCACCTTCAACATCAGTCGCTCCATTTTCAACTCCTTTGGATTTGGTTTCAGTCAGAGAAACTTCAGAGGCACAAATCCGGTGTTTGATCATATGCAGCCAGGGGCCGTTACTTTAGTGATAATGGGATTGGATCATGGGATTGGACACATTCCTGCAGAATACAGTTCACTCAAGGATTGGGAGCTGTAATATCTGTGCATTCATCGCTCACCTGTGATGCTGGAATTGATTAGGTGTTGTGAAGTTTGAAAAGAACAAATCTCCATTTTTGCGAGATTCATCAGAGGATTTAGACATTTCCACGCGGTTATCAGTCGCTAACGAGCAAACTGGAGACTGTAATTGCTTTTCAGATTGCCTCTTTGAGCACTGGCTGACCCAATTAGTTTTGGGATTGTGTTTGTTACAGTATCACTGTCTAACTCATCTGTATGAATATTTCAAACTCACATTGGCAGTCAATTACATCTGTATTTGTAACGTGTCAGCCAGCATGATTAGTTAATTATGTTTGCACTCTCTAACGATGGCACTGCCAAGTGTCTCTCAGCTGATTCTCCAGCTCTCAAGTTACACTTCTGGCACATACGCACACCTTTGGTTTCCAATGTTTAAGCATGGAGGAGGGAAAATCAATAGTAAAAATGATTTACATTTTAACATGTGGACTGTGGCAAAATGAAAAACCAAATGAAAGGAAAAGCAGAAAAAAAGATATTACACTTATGAAGATTCGTCTGAAGATTGAGTATCTAATCCGTATCGATTATTGGTCATAATTAAGCCTATAAGCCTCGGGCCTTCATCATTTTGGAAGTTACACCGATACGCAAAATGACCATCATAAGCCATAATCATCAGTCCCTCAGTGTGCAGATAGTCATGTACCAATTAGGTTAACAGTGTTAGAGAGTGGTAACTGATGAAAAGATAGAGGCCTCGCTGCACGAGTCAGAACTGAAATGTTTCCAATCAGCAGCCATTAACACATAATCTCTACTCTCTTATCGGCCAGTTTTTAGAAATTTAGTCAGATAATTCTTAATCCTGCATTGAAACGCATATAATCATTGAGGAAGAGGCACAGTTTTTATACTTTTTGACGGAGTTTGACGGAATTGACGGAAATGATCTTGTCAAAGTTTGAATATTCTGTATAATGCAGCCATGTTTGCTGAAGCTGTTAGAATGAGTAACATGACTGGTGTATTCAACCGCATGGTGCTCTAACAAGGATAACACAAACATGGGAGTGTAGAGTCTGCTGAAACACTTGGCTGGCTCCATGCTAACTTACTGCTACGTCAACAGGAAACCAAGCAAGACAGCGGCAGCCACACAGTTTGACTGACAACATGTATCTAAGAGCTGCAGCACAGAGACATCAATACCTAACCAAAAAATCTATCATGTTAACTATTGAGGTATTTTTTGATGCAACAGAGTGGGTACTTACTTAGGAATAACCATTTCCCTAAATGGATATGTGGCATCTTTGAAATGAACATTTAATTTCACTACTCATAAAGATGTTTTCCAACCTGCGTGTTTCAGGACAGATGAGACCTCAGAACCATCAGGACGACAGTGGGAACAGCTGATCCCTGCAGAACCAGCTTGGAGCTGACCCAGATGAGACGCTCCACTGTAATCAGGCCCCGGAGGTAATCTAGGCAGGACATTATCTGCTTCGCTGCTTCTCTGCAGCATCTGGACGCCTCTGCCACCTGCTCAGGAAGGCCTCACGCCTCTCCTCTGCCTCTTTTTCACATTGTTTGTTTTCCTTCTCGCCGTGATTTGCTAAACATTACATTTAGCCGTGTCAGATGTGTTCTCAAGAATCATGGATCAATTTTGTTGGTTGTTTTTGGGCATTTTTATCTTGATTTATTCTACATACCAGGTGGCATTTCTTGGATTACAAATAGATTTTTTAACAAGATCTTTTTGCCTCGACATTGTTGAGGTGATATATCAGTGTCATTGTAGATTCAGTGATTTATTAAAGACTATCGGGAGGATACATGCTGAGTATTGCAAGCAAGTATGCTTTACTTTAGTAATTACTTGCCGTTTATGCAACAAAAACATGAAAACAGGCATTTGTCTCAATACAGGCTACAAAAATGAGTGATGACAGCATTTTTCAAGATCTTTTATTGCCTTATCTGCAAAATAACAGACTGTGTGACAAATAACAAATAATTGCTCAGAAAAAAAGTAAAAAAAACTGATGAGTTTTTGAGGGAAAAATATATAAACTAGAGACCATTTTGCGATTGGATCACACCAGCCGCGACGCCAAATCGGGCCTGGGGCACTTCCTAGCCCCCCTACTTCCGGCGCCCCTTGCTCGGACCAGACCCGTCTTCGATCTTCGTCTCCCTTTTGATCTTAACTACACACCTGTGAAGTTTCATGACTGCATCTTGCACGGTTGCGACGCTATCGCAGTTACAAAATCTGTCCACAGACAGACACCTGGCAAAGTACTCAAAACCTGTGGTAGTTGCCAAGGTGACACACTCACAAGGTGACAACAACACTCACAAGGTGAAAACAGTACCTGCTGTCGTAGCTGGTAATTAAAGGTTCTTCAAACACCCACGTCGAGAAGACAACATAATGTATGAAATATTAGTACGACGATGTCTTTGACACTTTGACCTCTCCAAGGTGTCTCCTGATCTGATTTACAGTCAGTTTAATACAACTTTTCTTAGTTTAACTATTCTGCAGCTTTGTTTCATCAATCAAGTGTATTAACACCCAGTTTAGCAAATGAGGACGCTGACAGCGAAGTTAAAGGCTATCGCTAATTAGCATCATTGGTCATGACACTGGAGTAATCGATGCTTTCTTCTAAATCAATCCTTGTTTGTCTGACTCTAATATTAGCTCACCGTTTCTAATCTGTTTGTGAAAGTAATTGCACGAAGATATTAATCAACAGTCACCTCCGAGCTTTTGCAAACTCCTTTATATTTTTTGTAATTATAAAAAAGTGCTGCACAAATGAGTGCAGGGCTTTTTTTTGTATTTTCAAGTCTTGCAGGGCCGTAGTCTGAATTTTTAAATATACTGTGGTTATGAGTCCAAATCCCCTCGAACACATAACCCACACCTCGGACAATTTGGACCAGACACCACAAATTAATTATCTAAAATGTTGTAGTTATTTGGATTCATCAAGCTTTATTACTTCAGTCTAGACTTTTCTTTTTTAAATTACATTTTGACTTAACATGGTCTAAATATCGGTTTTAAAGTTTTTTCCACACTGCCAGGAATAACTCTCTGGTGGGGAAATATTAAATCCTTCTTTTTGTTTGGCTTTATAAAGTCAAAATTTTAAATACTGAGTCTAAAGCAAGAGCCAACAGCCATTCTAACGGTTGATAATGTCAGCATGTTAACATGCTCACGATGGCAATGCTAACATGCTGATGTTTAGCAGTGAACTCAGAACTGTCAGTGATACGGCCCTGTATATCCCTGAATGTACTACTTTAAACTCGGGGCTTAGTCGGTGTTACGATAATGAGGGGGTCCCAAGGATGATATGCTTACTACCATTTTTACTCTTAGATGCCATTGGAACTATTTGTATTCCAAAACTTTTCAACCTAAGTACTTCAGACCTTTTTGATAGTGATAAACAGAAACACATTTCAAATTGAATTCAATTTTGAAAGTTAATATATTAATCATATTTTGCGTCACTTGACAATATGGACTGACTCAAATATTTCTCCAGCTAGCTAGCTAGCTATCTGGCTAATAAGCTAAGCTAAGCAGCAGGAACGGTTGATTGCTTCCCGAGTGAAGTGACTGATTCATGACAGATTGACGTGATGTGTCACAATCATATCAGAGTTTCTATTGGCCCAGAGCTAACGTGGGTGGCAGTAATAAGACACAATATGCTTGTTTTATTGGCGCAAATGGTCCCAATCTGTAGATATGTACTTTTTAATGAGCACAATTTTATGATTTATAGCTCATTATTTTGCAGACCCCACTTTTAGAATCACTGCTTTAAACACTTACAATTAGCTCCAGTTTCATAACATTGCTCCCTTCAGTTGAACAGCTCTATATTTATCAATCTCGGATATATACAAGGACGTAAAAATATGTGCCCATTTATAAAAAATTTGACATTTCAGAGAAAGCCAAGTGACGACATGTATCTGTAATGTCACCATTACTTCTGCTTCCTGTCGGCATTAGGTGGCAGACGCAACGTCAGCATGCACACAGACAGGGAGCAGTCAGCGTCAGCCCGAAAATCTGTCAAAACAACAACCGCCTTCAAAACAAGTCAGTCATACTTATGGATAACTCTGGAAATGAATAAACAGCCCTGATTGTTATTTCCTGAAATATTTATAGCCGGTGCAGCTCGAGCAGTGAGTTCTGCAGTGCTTCCTGACAGATCCGTACTATTTCCACGTCTGTCAACACTACAGAGTGTGAAAAGTGACTGCTGCTGTCATCCGCATCAATGCCAGCCCGCTCTCCCGTGAGACCCATCGCAAGCCTTTCACGCTAATAAAGATTTTCCGAGGGCAAATATGATAAACTGAGGAGTGTAGGTACAGTACACGGGAAAATGCTTGTGCACTCCAAGCGAGGCAAATCATTCCCCAAAATGACATTCAGGCTGATCTTGCAGGGGATGCTGCTGTAATACACTGTGAAATTGATTCCATGAAGTGAATCATGATCTAATCTCGTCTACCAAAACAAGGTGGCTTGTTCCACGGATAAAACACCTAGACGGAAACAAAACCACAAACTGTGCCATCCCATTTCTGCTACTGTTACAAAGCTTGTTTAAAGATATCACAGGAGCCAGTCGGAAAGAGTTACCTGCTCTGTTTTAAATGACCAAAGTTTGACTGGGGTCTTTTTCCTGTTCAGAGATGTAATGGTGCGATTTTTACTAAGATCTATTTTTAAATGTAGACACAACTGCTCGATTCTACAGGTATTGCGATTCGATATTACGATTTATTGCGATTTTTGTTAACTTTTTTAACACTAGACCATGGGAAAAAGTTGAATCATACACTTCGAAGGACTTTTACTCTGGAAAATATCCAATATATATCAGTCATTGTCAGGAATTATTTATTAATTTTTTTCTCCAGCAACCCAAAAATCCAAGAATAAAGACATTCCCTCACAAATTAGTGGTATTTTCTTTTTAATTTATAAAGGACATGTAATACTTTATATTTCTGGTGAATATAATCCAATCAATCTTATTTCCATATATGTATTTTGTATATACAGTTCCCTTTGTTAACACCTTATTTTGAAAACCACACATGTATACTTCCTCTAACTTCGCCAAGTGCGTCGCTAGCTTTCCCGTCAGCTCCGTTCTCTTTATATATCCATGGTTACTCTGACTACAACAATAAAAGCGGTACCTTCCTTCTACCTCCGCATAGACTCAAATACATCGATTCAGGCATTAAAAATTCAATTTCAAAATCGTAAAAGAAAAAATCATGATACATACAAACCTCTAAACTGCTCTTTGTTTTGTAAACCTCCAACCTCCTAAAGCTTCATCTTCAGTCATTAAAAACGTGTCTCTTCTAGGAGCTGGTTGTAATCACAACATGCCGCTCATGTTTTTGAACAGCACCGAATGACTGAAGCTCACATCATGAATGTCTAATCCAATCGGTCAATGACATGCCCGCAGAGTGTTTTCTCCCACTGAGCTGTGATCACACAAGTGACTCACTCACTGCCGTCAAATACACTCCAAAAAAGAAATAAGACCAATCACTCTGAGGCATTTTGAGGAGCATTCGAGAGTCCAAATATAGCGACAAACAATCTTTGGATAGTTTGTTGGCTCGAAACTTGATATCAGTGCAGGGGAAACATTCATCACTATTACATGAGACCTGGCCGACCCAGCTGTCAGGAGGCGATGACGTTTGACTGATCTCTGTGCACTGTTGGCTCTGCTGCCTGTGTTTATCCAGCTGTTCAATAGCCTCATAGTTCTTCATTTGTCATGTTGGGACAGGGGGACGGGGGTGTGGGTGGTGGGTTTGAACTCAGGTCGGTCAGGTCGATGTACCCACGAGCCTACTGTACCTGCTGTCTAACTAAATTAATTCATGGAAGTTAATGGAGAATTCTTTTGTTGTTGTTTTTTACAACCTGGATCTTTACTTTTTTACTTCTCACTATTTTTGACCGTCACTCCAATGTGTCGTGATAACATTTTAATCTTGTGATATTACTACAACAGGGCAGGAAATAGAGGTCTTGCTGGTATCCGAGACCCAATCTGAGTTCGGCTTGGTTCAAAAGACTAAAAACTACATCAATGTATCTGCGAAGTTCTCTCCGACAACAATGGCTCATTTCAACAGAATATTAGACATCGAGACAAACGGTTCCACATAATTGGCAGTAAAAAGCCCTCCAGACAGGCGCTATTCTTCAGATATGGGTTTAATTGTCCAGAATATGATTGCTAAGTGAGAGATCCCCTCACTTATCAAATTAACGGCTTTGAAAAGTGGGACAGTGGAGTACTTAGTGCTTATTAAAGTGGAATGGGTCATGCCAAACGTAAGCTGTTTATCTGTAGAAGGAGAGCATGGAGCAGAGGAGGAACGCCTCATGGAGACAATGAAAGAAATAAAAAGAGTTTTTCCTTCACAATCCAACCTCTCATTAAGATGTGATCGGAGAGCCGGGGAGTGCCATTATAATACAAAATGGGAGTTTGATGCCAAAATAATTTTAAATTTCTATGTGTAGGGGAGAAACGGGAACATCGATGGTGATAAACACGCAGACACACAGAGAGAGATACATGGAATTGGGTAGACCCACGTGTATTTCTTGCATAAACGATCCATACTTCCTCATGTTTTATTCATAGGAGAGTAAAGGTAGTGTATGGCCACACATGAGCTATCACATTTGTCAGTGCTCATTTACAGCTCTCCTGTGTGAGCCTGGCTGGGCCCAGATAACAGCGAAACCGCCTGGAGGGCAGACACAACACCCCAAAGAGTAATACAGCCCGTCATAACACCCAGCAAGAAACATGGTAATGCAGGTAAACTCAAAACTCTTATCAAAATGCCATACAGCTTTCAACACGATGAGTGAGCGGTGTGGACTGGCTGCCAGCTGGCCTGATAACGGCCGAGACATCTCAGGTCCAAGTGTGCCGGTTTTACCAATACTGGTAGGAAGAAAAATGAAGATATTAGTGCCTTTTAGTGCATTGATTTTCAATAAAAATCTCTCATGACAGGAACCTGAGGTTGTTATTCTGAAAAATATTCCCCCATTGGCTCTTGGTCTTGTAGTTTAAATGACTACAGACTACAATTTATGCCCCAAAACAGCTGTCTGACCAACTTTATACCCAAAATGCTACAGTAAATGCCTTAATCTACAAAACAAAATGAGATATTTACCTGAAGTTCATACCTGAAATGTTCTAAAATGAAAGGATGACATTAACTACACTGTTTATACACAAAAACAAACAAGAGTTTTTCCTACATTATGTGTGCTGCTGTTGAATGTAGCTTAGATGTGATCTCACAGAAATACGGGAAATGACCACGACCTCTTAACAGCGCATTACGTGGTGGTAGGTAATGTGTTAAAATTACCTGCCACCACCACAGGAAACAATTTAGGTTTAGTCAACAACTCAGTTAAGTTTAGGGAAGAAAAGATCATGTTTTGGGTTAAAATAACATAACTTACGTAGCCTACGTAATTAAAAATAAGTCAACACTGAATTTTGGTTTCACTTCTGGGTGAAGGTCCCGTGTTCGACCCATCCATCCATCCCACCCTCCTTCCTATGTGGACTCTGATTAAAACGTATTTCTGTTGAACCTGGGAATTAGTGTGTCCAACAAGACAAAGGATCCTAATTGACTTTCCATTGACATTGTTTCCGTGGTGCAGGCACAACATTTTAACACATTACGTGCCACTGTTAACAGGTCGTGGTAATTTCACATATTTTGATGAGATCAGGCTGGTAAAAATGTAAAAAAAAAGATGGGGGCGACTCTTATGTGCAGGGTTAATGAGATTGTTCATTTTTCCTTTGGGTCACACTAGAGGGGCATTTTAGTTGACCAGAGGGTCCTTAGGACCAACCGGAGGGGCACTAATGGTGACCAGAGGGGCATTAGGCTGCCCAAATGCCTCTACAGCGAGACATGTGGGCGAAAATGAGGTTTCTAAAAATGGGACACTTTGGCACTCAGAGCAATAAGGGCACAGGCGGTCAGGTTTTTGCTTGACAGTGCAATTTCCGTATTTTCACACTTAGAGACTTTTTCAGACCCCTGAAGGTAATCACAGATCAAAACGCTCTGGCATTAGCACAGACAACACTTCCAGTTTGACCAGCTTACAGAGCGGAGGACTCGAGCAGATATTTTCGAATAAAATTCCTTGTAATACATTTGCATTCTCTCACCCTCATGCCCTGACAATGATTTAAGGCAGCCACTAATCTCTTTCTAATATTAACCATATGTTAAGAGAGATAACTGTTTGGCAGGGTGGTCATTTGGAATCTGTAATGCTCAGGGCACATTTTTGCCCAGTGGGTTGTCCCAGAGTCATCTATCTCAGAAGAATTCTGCCTCTGAAGCTGTTTGCAGACCCCTCAGTGTCAAAACTTTAATGGATGCAAGGATTTGGTTTCCTCATGCCCAGTCCTATTTGGGTGCAGAGCATCAACAGTGAGGCAGGGAGTGTAAACCAGACAGCGAGAGGTTTGCTGTAGTGATGCAGCAAGACGAGCAAAACCAGACCAATCTTTTCCTCACTTTTCTCTGTTATTGTTTTTCACACATACGTGTAGATAGATAAAAATACTTAACTGCAGCTGTGGCTGAATAACTAAATATGTTAGCATCTAAATATAATATGTATTTACTCACTCTAGTCAATCCATTTATCAAATGAATAGTTTTGGTACTTGAAATGCCATTGGTGGAATGTAACTATATATATTTACTCAAGTACTGTACTTAAGTACAATTTTGACATACTTTACTTGAGTTGCACTTATAGTTACTAGTTACTTTTTATATAAAAGGGCTGTAAAAGCCAACGCATTAACGCAAATTGGGAGTTTCAATTAACATCTTAAAAATCCGACAGGCCGGCGTCGGAGCCGGCTGCTATTCGAAGGTCTTTCGGAGGTTGTAGCGGGCTTAGTTTTAAAGAGTGAAGATACTGACCTCATATGAAACTAAAAAACCTAATGAATCCATTGGTACCGACCATGTCATACTAGCTTGTCGCAAAGGAGGATATCTAACGCTCAAACCTTACGCTAAATTTTGGCGAGGAAAAACTGGCATGGCCAATTTCAAAGGGGTCCCTTGCCCCTCTGACCTCAAGATATCTGAATAAAAATGGGTTCTATGGGTACCCACAAGTCTCCCCTTTACAGACATGCCCACTTTTTGATTGCCATGCCATGCCATGTTATGTTTTGAGCATATTTTTCATGCTAAATGCAGTACCTGTGAGGGTTTCTGGACAATATGTGTCATGGTTCTGTGTTGTTAATTCATTTCCAGTAATAAATATATACATACATTTGCATAAAGCAGCATATTTGCCCACTCCCATGTTAATAAGAGTATTAAATAGTTGGGAAATCTCCCTTTAAGGTAGGGACAGCCCTAAAAAAACATATCACCATGTCACCTTCTATGTTTTCAGGCCTTTTAAATCAAAAATCATTTTGATATGTTCCCCAAAAAATGTATTGATTTATAATAAGAATCCGTATTTTAATGCTCCCCAAATATGCAGAGTTAGTGTGGTTAGACACAGCACAGAACATTATGTGACATTAGGAGCATAAGCAACTCATTGTCACGAATTTGCCGAAAGCTTTTAATTCATGGCGGTTTTGCTGCAGCAGCATCACTCTGTATGGATATGAATTTGCAGGCCACAGATATGAGTAAGATAAAAAGACAGAGGTGATGCGATTATCTAAGCAGCCGCTCACAGGTTCAGAAAAAAAATCTATTATCTGAGTGAACAGGGAAATGAACCCAGCAGTATCTCCTCATATTTCTTTTTTGCCTTCTCCTTTCAGGTGCATGTAAGGGCATCTGGTTCGTTAGCTGTCCCTCAGCACTTTGTCAAACCGACAGTTCAGGGATTGAGTGAGTCCACTGCATATCGGTAAGATTAATTTACATTCATACAGTAGCACTTTCACTAATTAGGCTCCAACAAACACATTAAAAGAAGCTCACGACGCACTTTTACTGTGAATAAATGAAGGAAAGTCGTAACTCCGAAATGATGCTCCTTCCTTAGATCATGTCTGAAAATCAGCTCTTAGTCTATAGAGAGGACACATTCAGTGGGAGGGAAAAGGATGGAGGGGGGATGAATTATATTCACAGTGTAACGGAGGAGGGAACACTGTCACACTGGGATAACAAAGGCAAAAAACAAATCTGACATGCTAGTTTGCTTTGGGGCGTCTCAACGTGTCCCAGATGCTGCATCGATTGTCTTCTATTGTGTCACAGTACATAGGATAAAATACCCAACTGTCATTTTCTACACTCATTTTCTCATGTCTGCTGCATTTTGGGCATTATTAGGATGATATTGTGTCTCATCATGGCACACAAAGCCCAATAAGCTCTTTGTTGCTGGAAATTATGTGTTAAATGAAAAGAGACCCCTTCCATGTTTTGTAGGTTTTTAGATCATCCTCATTTAATTCGATTTGAGCAACAGTGTTGATGTCAATTTTTTTCCAAGAAAAATAATACTGATTCAGGAGTGTATTTCAGTACATAAAGAGAGGATTTTGTTTCCTATAGAGATCTATATACAAGGTAAGCCTTCAAACACAGAGATGTTTTACTTTGAAACGTTTGTTAGAGTTACAAGGCATTCAAATAGAAGTCATGTATTTATTTAATTTGAATAACGTGGAGATAGAAAAATCAATTAGTCAAAGTGTCACTTTACGCCTCAACCATTTGCCTGCGATTGCTGCCTTCTGGATATATAAAGACATTAGTTGTGTAGTGAGAACATTGACTACATTTAAATGCACACTAATACAATCCCGAAATTGAGCCAATCGCAACGCACGACCGCAGTTTCAGTTACACTGCGCATGTGTTATACCCCATACCCCAAGACCCATGTCCGCCCGTGTCGAGCCTCCTTCAATAGGCCTTGGTCTACGCCTGATTTGCTATGAATGCACAATGCTGTTCTGGAGCATTTGTCACCCCTGGTGGTTGTCCTGTGTAATTTATCTTGTTGACCCTGGAAACAGGAAGTGCTTCACTTCCTCTCCAGATGTTGCCTGAGGCAGCCACATGTTACTGATGGCCACAATCTAAAGTCATCCTCCCTTTCCCAGTTTATACATGGCATTGTCTGTAAGTAGCATTGTTTATTAGCATAAAAGTGACACGGATTCATCGTTATTTGTTTGAAAATGTATTGTGTTTACGCAGGAATGGTTGACTTCATTCTTTGTTATTTAGAACAGTAAAAACAGACCTACCTTGTACTTTGACCATAACATAGCTTACAGAGTGCTCAAGGGATGACGGATTTTTGTAGGCCAACCAGGAAGTTAGCATTGTCCTGGTTCCCTTGAGAAAAAGCCAATGGGATTGTTCCATTGGGTTCTGGATTATTGCAGAAAATAAGCTACTTACATGTTTTGTTCTGTAAGATAATCTTCACAAATGAACACCACTTTTATGATTTTTGAAGTGTTTGTAAGGATGGAGTAGAGAAGCATGCCCGAAAGAAAAGCCCACACTTCTGGTTGGAAGGAGTAACACACGTACATGGGAGCAACACGACTGCAGTTGAAAAAGGAGGGAAATTAAAGTTATTTAAAGGGCATAGAGGTAGGACGTACGTCATGGGGGCGTTTTACATTATTCGGAGTATGCACAGCTGTTGTCTTTCTTGGAATAAGGGCAAAAACTGGAATGCATGTAAACGTAGTCAGTGAATCAAAGAACTTAAAGGACAGATTTACACAAGGGAAATGAGGAAAAGTGTATATATTATGATATATTATTATCTAGTTCAAACGTAAGACCGGGGGGATTCACAGTTTACAATCCCCTGGCAAAGGTCACCTCCACCAGCTCTTTAATCACAGGTGAGATTCCCTCTATCTCTATTTTAGTGCAACTCTAATCTCAGCTGCCATCAGTTTAGGAAGCTGAGCAGCAAACTGCATTGCAGCTCACATGAATTTTATTTTGTTGTTGTGTGGCTCACTGCCAGCCTTAAATGACACCTCCACACTTTCAGATCCCAACAGCTGGTCCCTTCTGTTTTTTTTTTGCCTCCATCTGACCGTTTACTGTCGAGAGAAGAAAGAGGAGGCAGAGTGGATAGGGAGGATGTGACAGATTTAAACCTCAGCCAGATTCACACCCTGTGTGTCGACCATATCCCCAGCAGAATGTTGATATAAAAGTGCGGCTCTAGAGATGGCGATGATATTCGTCCACCACTTTGGTGATTCCTTCACCTTTAATATTGCGCCACCAGCAGGTCATGTGAAATATCTCAATATTTACCAGATGGATGGGCAGAAATTTTGATACACAAAGTCATGGTCCCTATAGGATTTATCTTAATGGTTTTGGTAATCTGCTTCAATCCATATTTTTTGGCATTTAGCCTTTCAAAAACAACATTGTCACTGCAGTCAAAAAGCTCTCCGGCTTGCTGCACACAAAGGAAGGCCCACACCGGTATTAACAGGGTGGTCTAGCAGCAATCTAACAGTACCATAAATTACATTTATATAACCACAATAACACAAAACCATATTTTTTCCATTTTTGATGACATCATAAAATATGACAACAGACATTCGAAGCTTTGAATGTAAAAAAAAAGACATTCGGTACAGCCCTAGTATTGACTTTACCGTCACTGTATTGCCTTTTCTATGGCATCTGTGACTGCAGGCAAGAATGACACCATATCCCCTTTACAGATCTTTATTACATAGAGGTAGCTAGCAAATGTTTTTTCTATGGCTGTCAAAGTTAACGCAATAATAACGTGTTAAAGCTAATCTACTAACATCGCCTAATGTTGCGGCGTCACTAACCAAATTTGAAAGCAGCATAACTCGTTTAATTCATAGCTGATTGGCAAATAATCATTTTGAAATTTAAACGGGTTTACAAAGTGACTTTGTGTTATCAAATTTATCTGAATATTCTTTGAACCTTTAGCGAGCCACTCAGAAACGGGTAGCGAGCTACTTGTTGGAGACCCCTGAGCTACAAGCTCGATAACTGCCCTCGGAGTGACAGCCGAAAGCTGTCGCTGTTTTGGAGCTGTAGTACCGTTCTCCTCTTCGATGCACCTCGCCACCCACCAGTGTCGTTGAGCTGTGTGTATGCAGGTGCTTCTTAAAATTTGAAGTAGATTTCTTTGCAGCTGACAGACGCTTATCCCCTCAGGCACAATTTGCATTTCATTGCGTTATACCAAACACTGGTCACATAAAACACAAACTTAGATTTTGTTTTTTTATTCATCTTTATGACGGAGGTGACTCTCCTTGGTAAAAAAACTTGTTTACCTAACTAAGTGTCCATGCCGCTTCATACAAAAAAGTTTGCTCTGGGAAAAGCATCAGACGGGCCTTGAGGGCAGTCAGCCAGGGGCTAATGAGGGAGTGTCTCAATATCTGCAGTTCCAATTGAGCTGGCATCACTTTCCGATCGAATGACTTTTAAGACGGCCCTTTGTGGAAACTTCCGAATATCCATGAGACAGCAGAGCTGCCCATCAAAATCATACTGGAGAGAGAAATCAAAGTCAACTGTTGGCCTAAGCTTGTCTCTCATTAGGTTGAATTGCATCATGTGCTGACCGAGGCCGTGCTGTCAGCATCCTATTCAAAGCTACAGTATGTCTCCCACTGTGTGCACTCGGGAAATGAATATCTGGGGTCCGCCTGTCAACTGAGACAGGAAAGTAACCGTGAAGAAATTATTAATTTAATTGCATTTATTACTTTATTTTTAAAAAATTACTAACAAGAGTTAACAAGGACTTGATGTGGATTAGAAGTGTAGCATTTTCTAAAAGGAGTGATCACTGTGTGTTACACAACGTAGAGTAAGTGGTGTCCAACAAACCTCCAGACAACTAATGAGATCAAGTGACAAAAACCATGATCAGGAAGACAAATGTGACGTTACTGCAACAGGCTAAATTATGATGACTTGACAACTGTTAACCACGACATAAACAATGGTAATGGTAGGCCTTTTCCACGGAAGACATTTTGACTTGACACAGTAGGAAAAGCACAGGTGTAAATAATGAAATACACATATTGTATTTAAATAATCTGCTGCTAATCCTTAACCAGATACTTCTGTATACACAACATCAGAAGTGGGCATATATTGTGTTCATGCAAATTTTGTAGATAGAGAAGAAGAAGAAGAAGCCACTGAAGCTCTCTTTTTTTTTTTAATCTCACATGCTACCTCTGTAAATTATGGTTATATTTTCAGGTGCAAGCAGTGTTCTAGAAAATATACTAGATTGGAAGATTGAGAGTTACAATACGTCTCCATTTCTGCCTCTCAAATTGGAAAGAAGATTAGTCTCCGCTGACTGTTGCAGTCGTGGGAGATAGATGCAGCAGGATGGAGGAGCAGCTTTGATGATTTCTGAAGTTCACAATAGCATACGGTTATATAACACTCACACAGTTCATCGTATACTCTTAACCTCAGTGTCCAAGGATCCAGTTGCTTTCACATAAAAAGACTGAATATCTAATCCTTCTATGTCGCCCGCCGCCATTCAGCAGCAGTTTCATAGCTCTCATTGTGTGTCGCTCTCAAGAAATCCATCACAACCTTCACTGGAACACGTACAACTAGATAATAATGTAGTGTTACTTATGTAGTGAAGTGTTACTGAATATTTTTGTAATTTTAGACAAACTTATTTCACATAAAATTGTATCGTATCTGTAGAAAAACACCGGTTGAATGATTAAGACTGCAGCTCTGCAGTTAGTTTGAGTCCTCCTGACTGCGCTCATTAATGATGCACGGTTCAGTAGCACCCACCGGCCCGTTATGAATCAATCCGCCAACCCGCCCACCCAACATGTAAAAATAAGTGTTACTCAACCAACCGAACCCGACCCGCAAACCGCTACCGACTTTATGCATTATAGTAGCACAACTGTCAGGGTTGAAGTGTGAGACAAGCACGGACTGAGCGCCGCCGCGAGAGAGAGAGTGACAGAGAGAGGGGAAGAGAAGGTGGAAGGTCAGAAAAATAAAGAGAGATTTTGGTAAAGTAATTGTGTTTTTAAACTACATTTTAGTCTTGTCTTTTTTTCGCCGATATTGCATCTTCAATATCGTCACCATTAGTGTTTAATGACGTCGGTGCTTTCTCGTCATCGCCTCGTCTTGGTCATGGAAAAAAAAGGTTGTTGACGAACATATTTCATCATAGTTTTCGTTAACGAAATTAACACTGATCTGGACCTCTTTGAATTTTAATTGAGTACCCCTGCACTATATTAAAATACCATAATATTGCCTAATTAAGTGGAATTAAACAAAAGGAAGTTGTGCCACATTGGAGCTTAAGAAAGTTCATACACATACACAAAAACAAACACCAGAGGTCAACATTTGATATTTACTTAAAACCTTACACTACCATGATTGCACGGTTCTAGTGGTAATAAGACCTGTAATGTTGGCGATGGAGCTACAAATGAACAGATGTACAAACTAACATGACACAGCCAGGAATAATAAGCTGCAAAAGCTGCTTTGATTAAAGGAACAAACAAACAAGTTACAAACAAACAGGAAAACAAAGAGCTTTTGATAGCGTTGGACAATTTGGTGATGAAAGCTGAAATTCATTTGGGTTTTCAAACGTCATATTCTATCAGTGGTACAAGGTTATTTTTTGTCTTTTATCTGAATTGATGTGTCAGATAACTCTTTTAAAATTTCATCTTATTTGATGAATGAAAGGGAATGAGTTACTAAACCGTCAGAAAGCTCCACAGACAGGGGACAGTACGTCTGTGTTAGTGTTTTATAGTCTCCTAACATTTGCAGTTACTCAGACATAAATAGAAGGACGTGTCCTTCTGTGGGGGCCGCTCATCCCTTCAGGGAGCAGCCAGGTAAGAGTATAGAACATGACAGCCAATCACATGATGACAGGCCTCAACATAAATCTCTCAAAGCCCTTCACCAACTTATATTTATATCTGACCTATAAAACCAGTGGCAGTCTCTCCTGAGAACTTAAATCTCACACAGCACTGCATTTTACTTTAAAAGATTGATTTTTTTTCAACTTAGCCCACTAATCAATATCTGATAGTCAAAGGTGATCTGCATCATCCAACACCACAGATAGTCCATAATACAAATATGGTAAATAAGTCCATTAGCAATAAATGGCACAAACTACAGTATAGCTGTTCTTAACTTTGCTCACTTCAAGTGCAAGTTAAGCTTAAAGTCTCACAGTAAGAGAGATACTGTATGTTGTATATTAGCACTAAACACACAGTACAGTTGAGGGTGATGGGGATGTCGCTAATTTTGCATGAATTTGGTCATAAACCAAAGTATTAGGCTGTTAATAGGGGGACATGGACGTCTGTATAAAAGTTAAACTATGCTATAGTTGTTGACATATATCACTCAAAACCACAAAAGTCAACCTCAGTCAGGAGATTTACTAAATCACTACAGTCATTGGACAGAATTCTCTTTTGGAAACTTAGATGATTTTGGTCCAAATTCTCTTGTCGCCTCTTCTCTTGTCAAATTCCCCAACAATCAGTGTGGTTTATTAACCAATGCTGCTCATGGCTGCATAAACCTACATGCACAGTGTGTAGACTACTGTAGATAACCTGCAATGATTTATCCAATGCTCATAAAGCACAACACATTATGGTCTTCATTCTGCCAGAATAAATGACACACAATGATACAAGGCCACACATATTAATGGTAGATAGAGGCACAGTCTAATGATATGATAGTTAATCCTCCAAGAGCTTATAATTGAATTTCCTTCATTTCTAATAAAAATAGATAAACCTTTCTTTGTCAGGTACTAGTAATTTATAACACCATATCATTTGTAATTTCATGGAAACACTTTCACCTGTTTGATTAAGTGTGTACATACTGTAATGTAAGCATTTTGTCAGTCATTTAATTGGTTTATTTTGACAGTAGTGAGAACGATCTTTACCTAATATGCAATCTATTACTATAGGTACGTAGATTATGAAAAGCCTTGAGATTTAACTGCAGAGGCTCCGTTTGATTTCAGAACCACAAGTTGCTGCAAATGCCTGTTCGCAGCAGGAAAATAGAAGTAAGCCATTTTCAGCTTACAAAGATTTACGTCATCCTCGCTGTTATCTGCTTCAAATTTACTTTTTTTTTTAAAGCGCTCAATCAATGTAAAAAAAGACACCTTTAGCAAAATAAAATGAGCATAAGCCGAGCTAGAAACTCGTTAAAAAGTGACACAAGAAGGTGCTCCGCTTTGGTCTCGAAGCTTTGATTTTTGCTCCGCAGAGACACTTTTTAGATGTACACTTCTAGACTGTAACCTTCTGTGGGTGCAGTCATGAGTGGTGATGTATCATCTTTTCTCCAAAAACCGTACTCATTACTGTCAGGCTCCCTTTGACTTCTTTTTAATATAAAGACAAGTGAAATCAGAGCTGTCTCATTTTATTTATTCATCATTGTTGTGTGTACTTTTGCCTGAAAGTGTCTCATCAAACTATCTCGAGTGCTTAAAATAATAAGCCTTTGCTTCAACGTGTGGAAACTTTGTAAAGGTCTACTGTTAGTGGGGCTGATATTTGTTTAAAATGCATAAATTAGCATTAACACAAGTCCTGAGGAACAGATTATTCTGCATGACTGACACTTAATATACTTTTTCAATTGTAACACCATTGAGGTCAAATTGCAGCACGTACTCAGGTGATGAAACCATTGCCTTTTTAAACTTACACCGTCATAAAAGCACTAAGTGGGTACTCAGTCACAGGGGCTCATTTTAAACCTGCAGAACTGATGAATCCACATAAATGTCTGCCAACACACACATATACTGTTTATGGATCCTGCGGGGAATCTCTATTTTATGATGAGTAATTTAGGCTTGTAATATTGACAAAAGTGCATTTACATCTCTGGGCGTGTTATCTTTATTTCAATCCTCCATTAATCCATCCATTTACTTGCTGCTTAGCGAAAGGGGAACCCAGTCCTTTTACAGCTCCTTGTTAAATTTCCGGAGGCCAGCTGGGAGATGTTTTGTGCTGGGTCTGCCTTGGGGTTTTCTCACAGTCAGCCAAGACGCCTCGGGGGAATCCTTACACGATGCAGAGGAGCAGCGTTTTGACTCAAAAGCCCTCCTGGGTCATTGAGCTCCTCACACATTTATGAGTGAGTCAAGCTGCCATATGGATAAACCTCATTTTGCCCTCTTGTATCTAATTCTTTTCCTTTCTGCTCAAACCTTATGATCACAAACCGACCTGTGCTTTGTGACTAATCTGGAATGATTACAGCCACTGCACCCAATCCATTTTTTTTTTGTACATGATTCATGACACATAATGAAATACTGTCCAATGAGGCCAAAGGGACAGCATCATATTCACACCATGTGTCGTGTCGCAGTCTTTGGATCTCAGCAGGGCTTTAATATCCTGTCAGTGTACTCCACAAAGAAGAAAGGGAACAAAGCACATTCCTGTCAGAGTATAACAGCTAACTTAACATTTGCTGCATAATATCTTTGAAGGAATAGTTCCACATTTTAGGGAAATGCTCTTATTCGCTTTCTTTTCAAGAGTTAGATTAGATCGATACCACTCTTAGACATGTGAGTGGCATCGAGTTTCTCATTATCACATTTCTAAAAATAAACTATTTTTTTTAAAGCATCTTTGCTGTGTGCAGATTAGCATTAAATATAATTAAAAACAGAATTAAAGGATCAAAACCTAAAAGCACCGCGTCTCAAGAATTTGAAGATAGCTCTTACTCCGAGTATATAACCCGAGCAAAAAGCAATGACGTAGGTTACCAAAATAAGCTAATCAATAAGGTTATAAATAATGTGAATGTTGGCACTAGCTGAGTCAAAGTTAGCTGTGCTGTGTTTGAAAATAACTTAAAGGGTTGGTTCAGATTTTTTTGAAGTGGTGTTGTATGTATACTCCTGTGCTCTACGAGAAAATTACTGTTTTTGTCAATGGAGTCTGGTGGCTTTGAAGAGAGCGATATAACGTCTTCAGTTCCCCGTCGGAAAGGGCGGTCTGATGACGAGGTAACATTTTAATGCATAGGGAACACCACTGGGAAGCTACAGAATTATATAGAAGCTTTAAAAAAATAAATAAATAATGGACTCGCCCTTTAAATAGCTTGCAGAGGTGGATCTAGAACTCAGTATCCCCACAGAAAACCTGATAATACTATTTTAGCCCTTTTCCCAACCCACACAGCACAGATACTATAGACAGGATTAACAAACTCCCTTGGTCCTTATTTTATCTCTTAAAGCCTGGTCTATTCTTCCATGACCAGGACGAAATCTACATTTTTTTCCTCTTGAATCTGAGGCTTTGCCATCAGGAAGAGTCTCCTCTTGGCGAACCTTGACAAAGGATTTCCCAGGGAGACATAGCAGCGTAATCCTTTAACAGTTCTAATGGACAGCTGAAGAGATATGAATGATATTCAGGTGAAATGGTGGAATTCATTCTAGTGCTGCTTGTTAACAAAGGGTTGTCATGTACTGGAATGCAGATATCTTTGATACCAGTTGGTTGACAGTCTGACTATCTCCTAGGAGATAATGAGATCGGTCCTGTGCGTGCGTGAGTGTGTGCATCTCTGTGTCTGTCCATGGCTAATCTCGCATACTGCTGCACCGAACTGCATAATATTTTGGGTGCTCATTTATGGCTGCATGCTCATGGACCTCTCATGGTTGCAATGACGCACACTTCATCAATTCACCTTTTGCCTGTTTGATTCTGCCGTTGAATGACTGCTGACTCCTGACTTACTTCTCGCAAATTTCCAAACAGGTGTTATTTGGATAAACTGACCACATATTGGGAATCTAAATGATTACTTTCTGACTTACTTCTCGCAAATTTCCAAACAGGTGTTATTTGGATAAACTGACCACATATTGGGAATCTAAATGATTACTTTCTCGTGTGAAAACATATAATATAACATAACATATTAAAACTTAATAAACTGACATATTAACAGCTTTTAGCCTAATGAATACACAATAAATACACAAATGTCAATAAGATGGTAATCTGCATGAGAAATAAAGAAAAACTAAAAAAAATTTGACCCGGACAGACGTGATCACTATAAGCGGTTTCCACTGTCTGCAATTTCGAAAACAGCCACAGTGGGGGAAAACATTTTTATGTTTTAGATGGTGTGTTTGGCTATCAGCTAACAGCTAACAGAACTACCAGTACACACACAGCTGAGTGCATCGCCGCCGCTAACGGAACTGCACACACTGCTGGCTGCATCGCAGCCGCTCAGCAGCCGCTCAGCAGCCGCTCAGCAGCCGCTCCACAGACACAGTGGGGGAAAACAGTTTGCTGCTCAGTCGACTCGAAACCTAAATAAACGCTTCAAGTTGTGGTTATTCCTGTGAGACGGAGCTGACTGTGGACTTACATCATCATCAGTCAATGCACTCAACATACTAGATGATGAGAACAACTTCCCTCACAACATACCGCAGCTTCTGCCATCCACTCAAGCTGAATACGTGATGAAGCTACCAAGACAAAGAAACATGGGTTTATGTCATTTGGGGCCACCTGAATCCTGAACTGTTCCCCGTTCTTTAATACATAATGTAAGCAAAGCAGCTGCAAGAAAGGTCTGGTGTGTCATGGGAAAAGTTGACAAAAACACTAGAGCTTCACACCAGACTGAGAGAATATCTGTATCCACACAGTAAAACAAACTGTTGTCGTTGCTGTTGCTGCATACAAAGGACTTCCTGTTTGTGTTGGAAAAATGAAAAACAGCAACTGATTCTTTGATGAAAAAAGCTGTCAACAAAACTTCTATTTTCTCTCTGTTTTTCTGCACTTCTTTGCCAGTTTTGATTTATTTTTTTTCCTGAGGCACAGCTGATGCAATTGCAAGGAACATTTGCTTCAAGGCAACAGGCAATATTTATTTTAAAAACAAGTGCTGTATAGCTTCACATTTCATGTGTTTTTTAGGGTTTCAACAACTTCACGATTGGAATAACTTTTATTCTAACAGAACTGTGTGTATGTGTATGTAAAGGTTGGTCATTAAGTACAATTATTTCAGTTTGATATGATTTGAATGAATGATGAACTTTATTTGTATGCTTTTTTGGGAGCCTTTGGCTATAAGAGGGCCTCAAGGCTGGTTTATTTTTATAGCACATTTCAGCAACAAGGCAATTCAAAGCTCTTTACATAAAACATCAAAAGCATTGAGACAAAGTGCAAAAGAAACACATTATAAAAGGAAATTTAAATACAACTTAAAACAGTCATTAAAAAGCCAAGAGAATAGGAAATAAATACAAGCTAAAATAGAATAAGAAAAGTTACAGTAAGAAATTAAGAATTATTTGATTTAATAAAAGGCAGCAGAACATAGAAAAGTCTTCAGCCTTTATTTAAAAGAAGTAAGAGTTGCAGCAGACCTGCAGTTTTCCGGGGGTTTGTTACAGGTTTATGGAGAATAAAAACTGAACGCTGCTTCTCCATGTTTAGGTTTGACTCCTGGGACAGAAAGCAGACCTGTCCCAGACAACCTGAGAGGTCTGAATGATTCATAATGTAGGAGAAGTTCAGAAATGTGTTTTGGCCCTAAACCATTCAGTGCTTTTTAAACCAACAGTAGTATTTTATAAACAGAAACAGAAATATAAATTCTGACAGACAGGAAGCCAGTGTAAAGACCTCAGAACTGGAGTGATGTGATCAACTTTCTTTGTCTTATTGAGGACCTCTGAATAAGCTGCAGCTGTCATATCGATTTTTTAGGGAGACCTGTAAAGACACCGTTACAGTAGTCAAATCTATAAGATAAATGCATGGACAAGTTTTTCCAAATCCTGCAGACATAAGACCCTTGATATATTCTTAAGGTGATAGTAGGCTGATGTTGTAATTGTCTTAATGTGGCTGTTAAAATTCAGGTCTGAGTCCATGACATGATTTCTGGCTTGGTTTGTGGTTTTTAACATTGCCGATTGAAGACGAGTGCTGAATTGTAATCGTTCCTCCTCGACCCCAAAAACAACGACCTCAGATTTGTCTTTGTAAAATTGAAGATTTTTTCAATGCACGTACTCAGTGCTTGTATTGGATCATAGTCCCCTGGTGATACAGTTATGTAAATGCGCGTGTCATCTGCATAATTAAAAACAAAAAACCAAGATGAAATTGAAGGAATGACAAAGCTAAAAATACCTTTGGTTAGTCCAAATGAATATAAATTTAACATAACAAAATTGTAAATAGTAAGTTACAATTATGAGATAGTAAGTCAAATTTTGGACTAAGTAAAATTATTTTACTTACTTTGTTGTTTTCCATAATCTGAGCTAGTGAAAGCATGTAGATGTTAAACGGAAGTGTCCCCAGAATGGAGCCTTGTGGAACTCGCTTGTCATATTAACGCTCAGATGTGTAATTACCCATAGACGTAAAGTAGTCCCTTTACTTTAAAGTCAAGATGAAATGAAAAATGCCCTTTTAACCCTTTTAGATCGCACCCCCGGTCATATTGTGCACCTATTTAATCGATTTATTCATATTATTATTACATCAAAATCCAATCATCTTTTCTTCCGGTAAAACAAAATATGCATCCGTCAATCAATTTGCAACTTTTTGCGATACGGACAGTACTCAGTAGCTCCGTATCCCGCTACATTCACACTTTTTAGCGGTCCAATCAAATGATAAGGATTTGATTTAAATCCTTCTTGTAACTGTACACCGATAAAGATTCAAACCAGTTTAGTACTGTGCCAGAAAGTCCCACGCAGTTTTCCAGTCGGTCTAGTAATATGTCGACCGTGTTAAATGCAGCACTGAGATCCAGTAATACATTTTCCTGTTCTTGCCAACACAAAGATGAATAATTTAGTTTACTATAATGTTTTATTTTCTAATTGGAAAACACACACACAGCGAGCTGGAAGGAAATCTGCACAACTGGAGGCACGCAATAAAATCAGTTCTCTTACCTTTAATCTACATCCCTACAAATCTCTTGATTGTGAGCCTTCACACTACAGAGTTGATTTAAAGGTGCTTCTAATTGCTTTTAAATCACAGTCCGGTGCTTCTAATTGCTTTTAAATCACAGTCCGATCACATTAATGACCTCCTCACAGTTAATGTCCCTAACGGATCACTGTGTTCACCTGAACTCTCACTCTTCATCGCTGCAGGGCTCAAGCTTTTGGTGATGCTGCATTTACTTCATGTGCCCCCAGACTCTGAATCAGCCTCCCTGCAGATCTGAGCACTTGTCTTTAAACTTTTAAAGGAAAAAAAACTTCTGTATCCAACTTTCTTCGACCCAGGATCTTCTTCTGCACCTTTCCTCACCTCTATGTTTTATTATTGTCATTTTTATGTCTTTTAAAACGTCTTTTTTTGTTTGTGTAGTCTCATATATTCCAGCGCCTAACCTTCAAACTGCATGGATCGATATTTTTTATATTAACAAAAAGTCTTACTTTTCTTCCTTAACTATCTTTACTTTGTTGAAATCGCAAGAATTTTATGTAAATATCACACAGAGTTGTTTTCTGAGCTCTCGAGAAGGGAAAAGGAAACTGTGTTTATGCCTGTGTTTCTTAGGCTCTTACAGTCTCAGTAGGGGTTGTAGTAAGTGGGATATGACAAAAATGGTGTTTGACATTGAAACATGAAAAAACCTTGAAATGAAATAAATAAAGAAGAGTGTAGGGGCAGAGTGTAGCAGTAGAAACAGACTCTTGATGATCTACAGTAGAACGTCAGAGACATTTTACACTCCTGACCGGATTTTCTCGCCTTCCGTTCCCTAATGTGACACTTTCAAGATGACGGCACATGTGATGTACGAGCAGCACTATAACCTCTGTCTTCCCTACCTCATACCCCTCCTGGGTGTCAAAGCCATGTTCTTTAAGCAGCCATCTCTTCCCCTCCCCCCCTGACAATATTCACTGGCCTTTAGGTTACCATGGTAACAGGCGGAGGAGCTAATATGAGGGCAGTCATTGATTTGATTTGCTGAAGATTAATATAGACATAGCATAAACTCCACAGGGGATAAAAGGAGGAACCTGATATGAAGTAGCTGAGATGATGGAGGCGGAGCTGACTGAACTTCCTTACTGTCACCAAGATGACAAATATTGGCTTATAATTGAATAAATCACCGAACAGCATATGTTCAATATTTGATAGTATAAAATTAGATTTCTCTCTATGTTTAATGCCAGGAGATGAGGGGGGAGGTGTAGCTGTTTATATTACTGGCTTTAATTAAGAGGCTGTAAAATGGGTTTGATTTCAATGAAAATTACCTTGTTGTAATATTTATAAGTATTATTTACTTATAAATATTACCTAGAAATAAGTATTTTATATGGTTGCCAGGGAGTACAATGCAAATATAACCTTTTCACCACTCTGACAACACAAACTGTATGTTGCATTAAAAAAAATGCTTCAAATTAATAGAATACAGTTTGTCAGCTATAGAAAGTATCAACAGCTGACACTAAAAACTGAAGAACAATAGATGTAAAGCCAATATCTGCAGTTATATTAGGACCATGCAATCAGAATGATACATTTTAGGACATTTTTGGCTTTTAATTTATTGAATCATTTCGCTGTGTTAATGCATATGGCATACATTTTGGCAAGGAGGTTCAACCTCAGCCCCTATAAAACCACAATTTTTGATCCCATGGCCATTACAGCACAAAACATGCATTCTATTATATCAGGTTTTCAGTAGAGTCCTGGCTTAAAAACTGTAGTTTTTTACTGTTTTCCACCAGACTGAACCAGACATTTTTGTCCTCTAAGGACATCAGAGCAACTTTTAAGAGAGGCACAAGGGTTAAGGTAAGGGAAAGAACGTGGTTGTGAACCTTTTTAATGCAGCAACAAATTGGTCAAAACTTAAAAAGGAATTAAAATATCAGTATATAATGTATGTAGTATATAAACATAGAATATTAAATTGAATAGATCGGCCCCATTGTCACCAATATCAGATCCAGTTATTTGAGTCAGTATTGATCCGATATCCTATCTCGTATCGGTGCATCCCTAAACTTTGGTCTCTTGAATGAAAGTCTGACACACTGAAGGCAGTTCACACTTGTACTTTCTGCCTCACTAGAGTGTGGACATCATCCTTGGGATACTGGGGTGAAAAATACAATGCTAAATCGAGGGCTGCATGAATTGATCTATAAAGATGAATTTGAGAACAAACTCCAAAACAAAACATCTGAATTAGATCAAGTGTTTCTAAAGCACTTTTTGATTACGTGTATTGCGCTGCCTATAGGATGATGTGACCCTTCTCAAATCCAGCTTCAAAGAGCTCAATCCCAAAAAACTTCCCAAATTCCCAAAAGCTTTGAATTACCATAGAAATGACAAATCATCGCTGAAATCTCCTGCAGCTTTTCCGCCCAACAGTCCTGAGCACATGAAGTGAATGTTAGAGTGATTTAGCCTACGGTCACAGTCTGATCATGCCTACGAGGCAGCCGTCTTCAAAGGAAATCGCAGCTGAAGTTTAGGTAATTAGAAAGAAGAGCTATCTACAGCAGGCATCATCATACAGTACGCGCTGTTGAAAGCCTGCGTTGTATCATCTTGTCTCTCCTTCTCCTCTCGGTAACACATATCAAAGGGAATTTCAAGGGTGATTAAAAGTTAAACTGGATCCTTAAAGGGGAATGCCAGCGCTCTTCAGCTTCATGTGTTTCACTTTTGTGCCCCGACGACAGCTCGGTTCATTAGTGCAAGATGTATGGCATCCGATAGCCAGAGATGAGAGAGAATACACACACAAACTGCACATGTGATGTGAGCTAACAGTTATTTAACGTCAACGCACTGCTCCATTAGTAATGCACTGGAAAAGGTTTTGAAAGGACCCAGCATGATTCTGCTTTTAGGTGGAATGTAAATAAGTATGTTTCCTCAAGTGTTGTTCTTAAGTACAATTTTGAGGTACTTATACCTGTGTTTCCTACTTAGTACTTCTACTCCACTACATTTTGGAGGCAAATGAACGTTGTGAACACAAGACACAAGCGAACAGCTGATTGTAACGTGACGCACAGGACACGAACAGCGGTCTTTTTGAATTTTGAATGCAGAACTTTTACTTCTAACATAGTATTTTTACACTTGGTTAAAAGTAATGTATCTGAATTCTTCTTACACCACTGGTTCACTACGTTTACGTGCACATTAATATTCCACTATTATTCCGAATATGACAATATTCTGAATTTGATATGGGTCATGTAAACAGCATATTCCATTAGGATATTCTGAATTAGACCTTATTTTGATTGGAGCATTTTCCGATTAAGACGTGTGGGATATGCTGATATTAATCAGGTTTTAGGAGCATTCTTTGGACATGTATACAGCGCATTCAGAATATCCATCTCAGTTGGGGTTTCTACGTCAGTTTGCGACACATGGTCTCTTGCCTGTTTACAGCCAGCTCTGTGCGTTGTACACATACCAACTAGCCGACAGTTTACAGAGATGCATGCCCAAAAGAAAAGCCCACATTACTGATCAGAAGGAGAAACACACCTACTTTTAAACATTATGAAAGACTTGACAGGTTTTTTGAATATGCGCAAATATCGCAACGGTCAAACAAGTCAGCCACCGGTTATGTTAGGCATTATGTATGCACGGCTGCATGTAAACGGGAATATTAGTGGAATATTCATTTTCATTAGCCATGTAAACAGCATAGTAGGAATATTGTGTTTTTCAGAATAAGGGCAAAAAAACTGAATATTTTGTGCATGTAAATGTAGTCAGTGTTGGATAAAAAAGTGGAATAAATCCACAAACTGATTGTCAGTCGGGTTGCTTCTGCTTATTCATGTGAAAACACAATAGTCTTGGTTTACAAGTTTCTGTACTTTACTGGCGTTTTTTTGTTCTCATTTGCACACCACCAAAACAATTTGCCCTTCAATTCCACCGCCGGGCAGGACGCTCAAAAATGCTTCTGTTCCCATCAGTAAAGTGCACTCAATACCAAATTCTGGAGGTAATTTCCCCAAGGATGTGATTCTCTTTCCCTCTTCCTCTCGCTCTCAAACACACACATCCAGAAACACACACACACATACATGCACACACTCTCTACATGCATACATGCATGCATGCTTATGAGCTTTATTTATCTTTGTGCTGAGCAAACACCCCGCTGTGTCTCACTTGTTTCTTGTGTCATGATGATGAAAGGCACCTGCTGTTCTCAGCAGAAACCCCTCTCCACCCTATGTTACTGACTTCCTGCCTGCATTATTCACAAGGCGAGTGGTAATTCAGTCACTTCTCCGAGAGTCTCAACTTTCGTGACATGGGCCGAAGGGAAATGCAGGACAGCCAAGTGGATCCGTGCCCTTATGTAACCTTTCGCAGAGAGAAAATGGGGCAATAATGTGGATGGCTTTCTAGTCACTTTATGTTCACCTTATAGAATATAACAGTTACTCTCCCCCTGCTGCCTGAGATAAATCTTCTTCAGACCGTATAAAATGTTTTTCCAATAATTTTATTAGGCACCCTGTAACTTAATTACTTTGTTGTGATGCAGTGCAGAAATAGCAGCACAGACTCACCAGTTTCAATGCAAGATTCACTGTGGGCTGTTTATTTGTGTCAGAATCTGTTGTGGAAAGAAGTGCAGAGGTGCTTATGAAGGCTCTCCACAGCAGCTCACTCCTGAATCCCCATTTAATGAATGTGTCTTTATTTAGCCAGCAATGTAATATTTAATTATAAGGTCTTATATGGTTGCTAATGTTGCTGGTGTGACCTTAGCTACTGTATCTCTTGGCCCTGAAAACCCATCTCCTCCGTTTTCTCCATCATCTTACAGCATTTTCTACCAATTTAACAACAGTTTTGGTGGTTTCATGCCCTGTCGGGGTTTCTTTCAAAACAATGACCGGCTCGCTTACATGGTAGCCAGTAAGAGAAGAGAATCTGTGCAGTTGTTTTGTTCGATGCTCTTCTATATGTTGTTATTAATACTACATCCTATACTGAGTTTGTACAATTGCAACACAATGGCAAAGTGCTCTCTCCAACACAAATCTAATTTTAAAGACTTCTCAAATAGCTAACATTTAGTGATTTATTACTATTTTATTTGTTTTTTTTCAGTGTTTTGATGTTTTTTCAGTTTTTTGTTACTACTGTGTGTAGTTGTACTGTAGTGTGATGCTGACAGTTTTTCCACATATTTACTTTTGTAATTTCTTTCCATATGAACGCACCACATACTCACTCATCCTCATACTAACTATACTATATGTATCTATACTGGTAAAAAGTTAGATTAGTATGTAATTGGGGCACAGTTGAAGATTGTACTCAGCCTGGTTTGTTTAACTGTTAGTAAATGTTAGACAGATCATACAAAGTCAGTGCATGTTTTTTTTTAATTCTTTCCAGTTATGATTCTAAAACCTGTTCATAAGACAGAAATAAGAAAATCAGTTTTGATGTCAGAGTCACATCTTTTTAAATTCACTCTACAAAGCTGCACACTCGTACTGCAGTGGACGGGGGATTGAAACAGACTCTTTTGTCTCACACTGTGAATGCTGAGTGACAGACCGAGCATAGCAAAGAAATAGTAAAACTAACGTTCAGAGATGTTCCTCTTTGACATTTAAATAAGGTGTCAAGGACTGAAGAGAGGTTCATCTGTCCTTCTGTCACGGAGCCGGGATAATATTAGACATCTCTCTTATGTTTAGCAGTCAAATAGTGGGATGTGTGCATCACTGACGTGTGTCCACTTTAAGCGAACTCAAAGACACAACTTTACACAACATTTTGTGCAAAAATCTCCACCTTGTTTCCTGCCTTGAAATCAAAAATAATGTGATAGTGCTTAAAATGTCAAATAAATCTAAACAGCGACTTTATTTTTCCTGAGTTGACGTGCGGCATACGGTGCATGACAAGTGAGTGGTTTTTGATTTGCACTCATGTTGTAGGTCCATGTTTCCACTTATCGTCATAACAGCGGTGATGCATACAGCCTAATGTGTTTTTCTGCTGTATTTGATGAGATTCTCAGCAGGCTGCAGAATGACTCTCCCACCACCTCCGCACCTACCTTCACTCACTGCTATGCTTGTTCCTCACAAAAGAAAAAAAAAACTGCTTTTTCTCATTTAAATGTATGCAAAAATGGCTTAAAGGCATGCACCAGCAGACACAGTTTGCCACCGGTGGAAATGCAGGTGTAGATGAGAGAGCAGCTAATGTGTAATTCTGTCCTCTGAGGCTTGCCTTAGGGAAGAGACAGATCAGACTTCACTGGCAAAACAATTCCATGAAAAATATCTATCTATCTATCTATCTATCTATCTATCTATCTATCTATCTATCTATCTATCTATCTATCTATCTATCTATCTATCTATCTGATTAACATATTTGAAAGAAAAGGTATTCATTCAGTGTGAAGGACACACTGTTTGTGCCCTTGATTAAAGTGATACTCCGCCCTAAATCTATCAAACACGCCCCCTCACAGGCTCTAAACGTGGCTGTGAAAAGTAGTTTTGTCCTTCACACTGCATGACCAACTCTGATCCTGAATTAACATTTATAACAATTGATTAGAATATTTACTAGTTTTTTGCCGAAACCTAACGTAAAATTGTTTAACCTAACGTTAAATTGTTTAACCTAACGTTAAATGTTTAACCTAACGTTAAATTGTTTAACCTAACGTTAAATTGTTTAACCTAACGTTAAATCGTTTAACCTAACGTTAAATTGTTTAACCTAACAACGCAGTTTTGTTGCCTAAACTAGGCCTAAAAGTTACTTCCATCAATCAAATTGTTTCTGAATAATTCTCTCATTGATCTAATTAACTGATCAACTAATTGTTTCAGCAATAGCTCAAAGCATTTCGACAGCCAACGCATGTACCCATAAAAAGCTTGACTGTGTCGTGTGTGAGAATGGAAATGGTTGATGTTTGTGCATTTGATTTAACAAAAATATGTGTCTGAGCATATCTGAACAGTGGAGAAGAAGGTTTTACTCACTCACTTTGTTGCTTAAATCTGGAAATGTGACTCCATGACAGCATAGTGAACCATTATATTGAACAGGGAAATATATTAGTAATGTTAGAATAAGCATCAAATACACTATTATATTTGAAATGCTGTAATAATTGTTTCACCACAAATATTTAAAGTTGTGTAACTGCAGTTTGAATGCTGCTGATTTGGTTTGCAAGCCAGCATTGGAGAGAGCTAGTCCGCCTTTAGCTTAGTGGTGTTGACGTGAAGTCATGCGACCATGGTGTAGTTTCTTTATATTTGTATTTGTAATACGTCATCCCTGCAGTACTCTATTTCTGGTAGATTCTGGTAGAGTAGCCGCTTTGTGTTGTACGGTGGAAAACGTGGTTCCGAATGACAGTAGTTCCACTGCAAGTATTTATTTAACATAAAAAATGAAATGCTAAAAAACACTAATAAATTATGCAAAGGCCGGCCCCCTCCATTATAGAGGTGGAATATCAGAGCAGCCAGAAGACGCCTGCTCCATGTACAGGGGATACAGTCAGCGAGTTGATTCAGTGTTGTTCTCTTCTCCAGACTCCTCATCAATGCTCACAGATTCCCTCGTGAAGATATTCGCATGCAGCGTGGGTGTTATTATTACTGCGTGTTGAAAGCATGTGCTTCAATCGCTTTTTGAGTTCAGCAGTTGAAGCGTGCTACGACCCAGCAGCACACACATTCAATATGATAAAAATGGAAAAAAAAGTGGAAAATAACCAGAATTAGCCTTGAACACCTCAGCCACGTAGTAATGTCTAAGTGCAAAGTTTCTAAGCAGTCATTAGTGAAACTTCTGAATATTTATGACGAGCAGCAGCAGGTGGAGGAGGATATGTGACATTTTTGTGACATTAACTTAAAGCTGAAATCTGTAATTATATCTTTTATGTCATAAAAGATATGACAATTATGTCAATCTGTATGCAGTGTGGCGAAGCAGTAAAACAGTGCATTTGCTGTGGTTGGAGATGCTCTCCCTGCTGCTGAGATCAGGTTTGTCAGGTCCCACCTTTCTGGTTGACATTATCACTGCTGTCTAACCTCATCACTTCAATGTGGACTAAATTACAGTTCACATTGCCTAGTTGCTCACTGAAAGTAATGATTTATTAAAAGATACAGTTTCACTTTAGCACATGCAATGAATACTAATAAACAGGCAATTGTTATATTGACATTGTTAGACATTATTATAATATAATGTGCTAAAAAGAGAGCATATATTGGTCTAGTATAATCACATGCATTACAATAAATGTAGTTAACATCTTGTTATGACAATGAGTTTGTAAGTGCACTAAAAAAACAACACGAAGGCAGCGGCCCTAACTGCAACATTAATTAACTGATCTTCACTAGAAAACATATTGAAATGACAAACAAATAACACATTCCTCCTTTTGAAAAAAGTTATTCACTTCAACACACTCTGATTTTGCTGCTACACTCATTTTGTATAGTGGCTTATGGTGGCTAATGTTAGCTCATATTAGCTAGAAATTGCTTTGTACTGAGTCAATTAGCTTTCTGACTCTTTTATCCCGCAATTGTCACTTGCTCGCAGTGAGGTGAAGTAACGAGACCTGTGGCTGTGGCCACAACTGACATTTACGGGATTATTTTAATGCTAAAACAAAGTGTAGCTAGTACAAGCAGAGAAAAGTACTAAAGTCAGCAAAATATCCATTAGAGGGAAATATCTCATGGATGTATAAAGAGAACTGGATACTGGTGTTGTAGGAGGGGCCCCGTTCATTCCTATGAGAGTTGCTCAGTGGCGCATGAAGCCATAAAAGTTTTACTGCCAGTTATAAAATTACCCGAATCTTCCGCATCCATTGGCCCATAGAGCAAGCGTTAGCGTTTCCTTTAACCGCTCGGCCTCAGCTCGCTCACCTGAACGGCAATTCATTATGCTTCGGAAATAACTCTGGATTTGTAGGACTTAATGATTTAAATAAGTGCTGTTTAAGTGTTCGTACTGGGAAGTTGATTTACCTAAAATATATACAGTATATATATATATATATGTATATATCCGCTGATTTACAAACATCTCTTTCCCAATGTAAGTCAATGGGAAAAAGTCTCTTCCTGGGGGCTTGAAAGATATTTTTTAAGTTTGCTAATTAGCTAACATATCCACTATAAACTCGTCTCATTTTGATCTCCGGCTCAGGGGAAATGCCATTGTTGAACTTAACGTTAGCTAACAATAGGAATGCATACTCCATGAAACCAAGTGCATGATTATAGTAAATATTATATAGTATTAAACAAGGGTGTGTGGGTCCTATCCAAACTTATTTCCCACATATAAGGCAATGCAGTGGAAGAGATTTCAGTCCCCCAGCACACATTTATCCTGCTGCCTCAACCTACTTTAATGCTGCTGTCAATTCATTTTGGTCCAAATCAGTATGTTGCAACACAAAACCCTACTATCTCTCAGCTGACTAGTTACCCGACAATTCGGAAAGCTGCAAAGATTTCTCTCTCTGAGTTTCTCTCAGGGGTAGAGTCAAAAGGGCAGAGCTAGTTCAGTGAGATTGTATTAAAAGTGGAACTTTTACAATGGTCTCATCTGTATGTAGCCATGTATCATTTGTTCACACCTATTGCAATTGAATCGCACCGCTAAAGTGACTCTCCGCGGTGGCTTGTTGCGGTAGCACTTCCCCATCTGACTTGCAGAGAATGAGCAACGTTATTGCCTGGCCTAGTTCCTCCAGAGGCATGCTAATGGAACTATTTGGCAGCTTGCCTCCGGAGGCAGGAGGGATGGACTTGTTTCACTTGATGTCAGTGTGGGGATCTGGAGGAGAGAAGAGAATTACAGGGTGGCATTGCTTCAATTGGCAGGAAGGGAGCAAAAAGCAAAAGATACCGTGCAATGTTTCTTCGACCGCCAGACAGAGAGGCGAGCGCAGATTATTTTGGGGGATTGTTTCAGTTCAATTATTTTGGTGGTTTAAGGTTATACCACCGTGCAGGACCTGTTAGATCCCTTCCCCTTGACCAAAAAGACATAAACACCTCAATTTAGCTCCAACTCCACCATCTGTTGGGGATGTGACGATGAGGACATTTTCCCACCGGTTAATAAACTTGTGACAACACCGGTGTTACCGATTACACCGGACATTTTACGAGAAAAGAAGGCGCTCTGCGGCTGAGCTTTAACTGTGAGGCCGCAGGTTTCCACCTGGAGCCGCTGCGCCGCGCACACCGGCTGTGATCGTGTGGTTCCCTTATAGCTTTGGGTTTAAATCCTAAGTATTGCCTTATAGGCACTTTTGCCTTCGCTTTGACA
Organism: Sebastolobus alascanus; assembly: GCA_916701645.2. Lineage (NCBI taxonomy): Eukaryota > Metazoa > Chordata > Actinopteri > Perciformes > Sebastidae > Sebastolobus > Sebastolobus alascanus. The sequence continues at coordinate 729,942 of CAKAOJ020000102.1, read as the reverse complement.
CAGAATTCTCCGCCATCTTCTTGTCTGTCAATTCTTTCTCGTCCCGTGCTAAGTGTGTTAAATCTGACTCCTGCTGCTCTGAGCTGAGACTCCGTACGGAGCAGACACTTTCACTTTCAGTTTATAGCGTCCGTCGTCCGACTATGTATTGATAACACGCCACTGATACACCAAAATTAACTAAAGGGGTTTTATTTTCTATAAAAAAAAAAGCAAACAACGGTGGTGGCGGTGTGCAAGTAACGTAATCAACCGTGTAACACCGGTAACACCGATTACCGCGGCAAGCCTACCATCTGTTACAGGTGAGCCGGGAGTGTATATTTTCACGTGTCCCATCCCAGCACAGAAACACTGCTGATTTGTACAGTAATTAAAACATTGAGCGCTAATTTCTCACACATATGGTGCTGGCTTGTTGTTAGTGCCACTTGGTGTCTTCTCTGGAGCAAACAGCTGTGGGTGCTGATTACCAGGAACGGCCTTGAAATGCCTTGCCAGGACTTTTTTTTATTTCCCCCTGCGTGGCTGTCACCTTGTTGCTCGCTTGTCACCATGTTGCCCTGTGGAGTGTTTTTTCACCAGCTACTTTGTCAATCCGGTCTTAATTTCAGTAAAATGCACAGAATTCGCAATGCCCTCCAGTTTATGATGTCCTAAATGAGCCAAGACTAATGCCCGTTCATAAGACTATTGCTGGACACAAGGGTATTACGTTGGCTCAGTGGTGAGACCCGCATGACTATGACTGGCTGTGACAGCCATGATGTGAATATTAATACATAACCTGTCTGTCTTCCCGACAGCATTGGCACTGTCTCTGGATTTAGCTGCATATATTTTCATTTAAAGTGCACCTCCTGGATGTGTGTTTCCAAGTACTATTCTCAATGGTAAGAGCTTGTAATGGCATTATAATCTCCGAGAAGACTGGTAGTGCTCCAATAGCTCTCCTCTTTGCCGTGTCCCAGGGCTGAAAGCATGAGACCGGAGTGAGCTGAGCGCTGATGCTTGGCAGTAGATGCCTGCAGCTCAACCATCTATCAGCTCAGCTTAGGTGGTTTCCTCTGGTCAGCACTGTGGCGCAGACACAAACTGCCCTGACGGGAAATTCAGGGACCTATCACTCTTATACATGTTAAGTTTTATTACCCGAAAGGAAGCATTGTCCTGAAATGGCCTGAAATTCCTCTTAGAAAAGCGACACGGTGAATGTTTGAACACGGCAATATCTGTCGGTACACTTGTGAATACAACTGTCGCCTTTGTGAAACGGCAGCGCTGCAGAACCGCTTGTGATTCTGGTCCCCTTTTTTGAAGAGGTCGAAAAAAGTGGTAAAAAGGTATAGTATGTTGAAAAAAGTCATAAAAAAGGCAAAATATAGTATGTTGAAGAAAGGCTATAAAAAAATCATACTATAGTATGTCAAAAAAAGTCATAAAAAAGTCATAGTTTGTCATAAAAAGTCATAGTAGAGTATGTCAAAAAAGTCATAGTAGAGTATGTCAAAAAAGTCATAGTATGTCAAAAAAAAGTCATAATATGTCAAAAAAATTCAAAGTATAGTATGTCAAAAAAGTCATAAAAAAGTCATAGTATAGTATGTCAAAAAAAGTCACAAAAAAGTCATAAAAAAAGTCAAAGTATAGTATATCGAAAAAAAGACATAAAAGTCATAGTATAGTTTGTTGAACAAAAGTCCAAAAAGTCATAGTATAGTTTGTCGGCCTGATATTCCTTTTAGAAAAGCGACATTGTGAACACTTGAACACGGCGATATCTGTCGGTACACTTTGAGTATTATTGTCGTCTTTGTGAAATGACAGCGCTGCAGAACCGCTTGTGACTCCGGTCCCCTTTTTTGAAGAGGGTTAACACAATTTGTGTGAACTTCTGAGTGACGTAGTATCATATCATCAAAACAGACATTTCCTTTTAATGGTTTGACAATCAATCCCAGCTCCGACTGTCAATGCGCCGGAGTAAAAATGCCAAGTTCATTACTAACAGCTGCCACAGCCTGAAGAAAACTAAGCCTTGATATCAGAGGGAGCCTAGATAAGAGCGGAGGATTACTAGCCTGTCGACATGCTGAGGAGAAATCAGACGGCCCAGTGAAGCTGTCTGTGGTATCAAAGGTCGTCCTTATTAAAGATTATTATGAAAAGGTTTGAAGATACTGTCAGATGAGTGGATTACTGTGAAAATAAAGTCCAAAATGGCAAACAGGAGGCAGGTACTGTAGGTGCGGGAAGGTCAGGTTGTCTGGCTGATCAACCAGGGAGAGGGTTTCATCTCGGGACACACAATGCCTCTGTCAAAGGTGACCCAACGCTGCTCCTAAGTATATTTGTCACTGATGATTAGGGATCGCCGGATATAGAGCCGGGTTTATGAATGCCAATACTGACTGCTTAAGGTGCTTCATCACTGTTTACTTAGAATCCAATTTATTATCGACCTGCAATAGGAAAGTCAGCAAAATTGTCCACTTACACAGAAAGTGCTGCATCAGAGAAAGTTTAATGGCCGCTCTAATGCCTGCAGCCAGAAAATGGCTCTATCATCGAGTATTGATCAAGATGGACTAAATATAGAGAACTAGTAACGTTGCTTGAATCTGAGGCTACATCAGCAGCAGAAGCTCAAACTCCAAGGGATATATCATCCCTTTGTGAGTTATAAAATTGCCATTTGGAGGATTTTCATAAAGATCTGGCAGCAAAAAAAGCCGGTTTTATCTGATTCGTCCAGTTAGAAGATTTCCTGCAGGTGAGTGAAGACAGGAACAAAGTTAATCCGTTATGATGGTAGCCGTTTGAGCAAACCACTGATTCAAATCAGAGTCCTAACAGTATTTTCCACTCTACCTCCTTAGGATGCTTCCAAAATGCAAAAGAGGACTGGAGGAGTGTTGCATGGCGGCTTTGTAGAGATTATCTGGGCTGTAAAAGGTGATAGAGGATATTTCTTCCCCCGTCTTCCTCCTGTACGGTGCTGTGCTGCGGCTACAAATTGGAGCATCTGTAATGGGATGCAGAACAGTGACAAATGGCTTCTTTTACAGTGTATAGGCTCATCCCTCTGACTTTGCCTCTGCCCTTGACATTTACTGTAGGAGACCGATGTTCGCCACAGTTTGACTTATAATGGTAGAGTGTTAAAACACTTAGGGTATTCCTTTTTCCCTCGACGTCTAGCTAAACATCTCGATCAGGAGTATGCTGACATAGGGCTGTCGCGGTGAAGGAATTTCCCCTGTGGTGATGATGATCGGCTCAACATAGGGATATGCGGTATTATTGATATTGTTATATTAGAACTGGAGAGTATTTCTTCATTTAAAGAATAGCAAAGAACGACACTGAAGGCTTTTCTTGATGGAAAAGGTGTTTTCACTCTTCTCCTGACTGACTTCGGCAAGAGTTTGATTGACAGATAATTCATCCAATCACCTGCCAAGAATTTTTTTGAAAGTGCCCTTTTCATCTTGTCCAATGATGGCTTCTCAGATGGTTCTATGTAACAAACCATCTGGCAGGTCAGGTTAACTTGACATGGCGGGAAGAGGCTGAGTTTGGTGACATTTCAACTTGTCGGGTTGATTTTTTTCCAAACTATAGAAATCTAGTCATTTTGTTTCATGAATGCAATCAAAGTCTCTTTAGGCTAGAAGGAATATAATCTGTTGAATACTGCTGCAGAAGGATTTTCAAATTTGATGCCTTATTGTAGCAGTATCTGGATCTGAATGAAGAAATACTGTAGTTTAAAAACTCTATTAATAAACAACAGTTTATATTGTAACCATTGATGGGACTGCATTACACTGTGCAGTATGATTTGCATGGTAATTATTTTACTTCACTATACATGTTCTTTCCTTATTTAACCTGTTAAGCCCTAGCCCTATCCCTCGGAAAAAAACGCCTAAAATAACTACCCAAAATGAATCAGGACTTGCTCCTCAACCATAAAGCTTAGATGCGTACATCTGGTCTCATTTGAAAGGTTAGAAGCTCAGGAATAAGAATAAATAAAAAGTAAAATAAACTATATAACCACGGAGATCACAATGGAGAGGCAATATAAAAGATATTGTTTTTACAGGTGTTTTCTTTGTATTTGTTGGTGTGATGGAGCAACGTTGACTTCCATTGTGTTGTCTGTATAGAATATTAGGTGTTTATTTAACTACTTTGGCATTCTAATTATCGCTGACTAAATAAAAGGTTTTACCAGAATTAGTTTTCCTTGCTGTGCCTACGAGAGCCTAAAAAAATCCTGTCCTGTACAGATTGTATTTACACCCAGCAGAGATCCCATCACAGCACGAGCCAGCCGATCCGATAGCATCCTGATTGCAATGTGTATTTACACATCGCGTTAAAATGTGTTTCTCCCTATACATATAGAATATATGAATATATAAGTCAAGCTGTACTCTCTTACTGAGACTATTGTGTAAACATGTACAATATAAACTTTAACCAGGTTATCTAGATTCTATTAAGGTCTTAATTGGAGTAAATTAAACATGATTAATGGAGCCAATTTACTAATGAAGTTGGCATGTGAACACTTCAGTCTGGTTTCTTTAGGTGTTTTGATTCTATGCCACAAAGCCTCAGTTTCCGTCTTGTATTCTTATTTCCTTTTATCTTGTAAGCAACCGCACATCCTCCCAAAAAAACCACCTTGATTATCAGGCGACTGATATGAGTTTATTGCCGGGTTGGGGTTCCTGTGAACCACATCAATCCTTTAATCAAGCTATTACTTTAATTGGGGTACAGTAATGCTGGCGTGTACACTGTAATAAAGTCGTTTTCTGCTAAAGGAGCATAGAAATGGCTTTCCTACTTGCCTCTTGCTAAAAACTACAAGGAGGATAAGCACTTTTTGAGCAACTCTCTGCAGCACTCCACAGTATTTGCATATTAGTCAGCTGTTCAAATAGCCTGTTGAATGATTTTTGTGATACCCTGGGGAGGCCCTGCGGTCGGGTGTTCGTGTATTCTGTACATAAAAGAGCAGTTTCTTTTAATTGTCTCTAAGATGGCCATTTGGCTGACCTGAAGGGAGACGTGGGTTGTAGAGCCCTTATGGCAGTGCTGACGGGGGTGGTTTCCATGTATCGCAGGCTGCAGCACTTTAGCTTTTATGAAAAATGAAAAGAAGATCACATTTATGGAGGTTTATAGTTGGACTTCAGCTAACGATTATTCTCATCTGTTGATTATTTTTTTAATATGATTATATGATAGATACTGGCATCACATGAGACTATAAAACCTAAGGAATCCATTGGTACCAACCAGGTCATACTAGCTTGTCGCGAAGAAGGATAAATAACGCTCCAAACTTACGCTAAATTTTGGCGACGAAAAACTGTCATGGCCATTTTCAAAGGGGTCCCTTGACCTCTGACCTCAAGATATGTGAATGAAAATGGGTTCTTTGGGTACCAACGAGTCTCCCCTTTACAGTCATGCCCACTTTATGATAATCACATGCAGTTTAGGGCAAGTCATAGTCAAGTCAGCACACTGACACACTGACAGCTGTTGAGTTTGCCATGTTATGATTTGAACTTTTTAAATTGATAGGAAATTGATAGGAGTATTAAATATTTGACTAATCTCGCTTTAAGGTACATTTTGAAGAGATAAAAAATGTGCGATAAATTTGCGATTAATCACGAATAAATATTTTAATCAATGGACAGGCCTTATGTCTATCTGCCCTTTGATTACCAACAACAACGTTACTAACAAGAATAAATACAGTTGATGACTTGCTTCCATTATTTACATATAATTTACATTGATCTCCTTTATGTGATATATTTACCTGATGTTACTGATGACGATCAGAACCAGATACCTGTCAGATATGAAGCAGTCAAGTAATACTTCCTGACTTTATGAGTCGACTTTTATTCCCTCTATCCAACAACTGACACACACAATGGATTATGGGATACGGAGGATAACACCAGTTGTGTTCCCATGGGGGACTTGTTGGGATATAGTGTTATACTGTCAGAGTGCAGTGTTTTTAACTCTACCATGACCAAGTCTGCAATTCAAGTCACAAACACGGGAGTCTCTCCCATCTGTACCATCCATTACATACGGCATGAATGTGGCATCTGAGAGCTTGTGTGGAGCAAATAGAGTTTCATTGTGCTTTCCTAACTTTTTGGGCTTAAAATTAGTCTTTAAATTGTCAGTATATCTTTGTGCAAGTAGTCAGTGAACTGCAACAAAGCAATCAAGCGATTGTTGGACATTACCATCCTTAGAGTTCCACTCTAGCTAACGGGCCTTAAAAGTGTCAGTTGCACTTTCTCTTTTCTGTTGTTCTTTTCCTCTTTCTACAGTAATCCTTGAGATTCATCATGTCGCTTTCCCACAGGGGATTCAAGAAAACCAGCAGGCCTTGAACATCTTCGCTTTCTGTCCTCCCCCCATCTCCATATCGCTGCCTCTTTCTCTTTCCCTCCGTCTTCCCTCGGTTCGGAGAAATGTATTCCCGCGGTGGCTTCTGCTGCTTCAAATGCGCTGACTTCAGCATCTGATCTGAGAACAACTCTTGTGATCAGGCAGGATTCGTGCTTGTCAGGATCGCCTACTGCTTCAGTACCCCTTTCTTTCTACCCCCTCTTATTTTTTTATCACATCCTCTTTCTTCTCTCCCTCAGCATAATTTCCTTTTATTCTCAAGCCGCTCGCCTGCAGTCTGCTCCGTCTGCCTCTTCTTCTCTTGCCTTATTATTACTTCTGAGCTTTATAACATCAGCTTTACAACTTTTCATGACGGTCCAGTCTTATGAAAAATCATCCAGCTTGAATTTCCTCTCAGGCTATACAGAAAATATGTACAAGTCATCCTACAGTGTAGAAGCGATTCGTCATATTCTCACAGTCTTTCATTGTAACTGTATGTACAGACAAATAAATGATTGTGTTTTGTTCTGTCAAGGGTTTGGGGCCAAAGATATTTCAGCTAATCAATTTTAATAATGTCCACATTTCCAATAACTTCTGAGCTACACAGAAGTCGTGTCATAAACCAGAGTAAGGATTCATACAGCAGGCGAATGCAGATATTAAAAAAAAGATAAATGAACCCACAGAGGATAAAGTGAAAGACATCAGGCTGTGTAACCCAGATCTTTTTGGGCATCACAGTGGCTAAGTGGTTGGGCTGTCACCTCGCATCAAGAAGGACTAGTGCTTGTCGCCACGCTGCTTTCTGTGTCACATATTCTCCATGTCGCTCCCGGTTCTCCAGTTTTCCTCCCAGACTCTGCAGACATGAAATTCAGGGCGACTGAAGATCTTAAATGAATTTTATAGTTGAGAACGGTACTGCCGCAAGTTGGTTCCCTCCTTTAATCCAGATAGGAACATGAACATGCTTCAGTACACCTCAAGTCTAAACAGTGCATGATGAAACCACTTCCATTTAAATGTGCTTTCAGCAGCCTTGACACAGCTTTGTTGAGAACAAGGCCTATTTAAGGAGGCTGGGACACGGGTCTTGTGGTATGGGCTATATTCGGCGACTGCTGACCAGATTAAACTGTGCATGTGTTGTACCCCGAAGATATGACGCGTTGATGACGCGTGACCCAGCCTCTTTCAAGTTGAGTAGGTTGAGAAGAGGATTTTTGTGCAGATGATGGAGGGGCAAAGGGTTTTCGTATAGGGCCTTGATTCAGCCTTATCTTCAGAGTTACTTATATAATTCTGCTAATTCCTGCACTTTGTACACCAACCATCCACCCCGACGATCTCTCTACATGCTGCACGAAATCGTAGCGCTTTCTTCTGTCAAATAATACATTGCAGCTGAACATTAATCCAGGGAGCAGTTATTTTTCCATAACTGACATTTCCACAGAGATACGGAGTGCGGCAGCAATAATTTCAGCTCCCCATACGAACCCCTTAATCATTCCACACTAGGTTTTCCTTTACTGACTCTCTTATATGTGAGAGAAAACTTTCACGTTCACTCCACCGACCAACATCTGTGCTCACCCTCTGTGTCCTTTATTATATACTTAACATTTGTATTTTGGATTGATATGGATTTGGATGATATTTGACAATTCCATTTTGAGAGTTTAACAGCAGCTGAGGTTAAAAGGTGAAGTGTAGTGAATGCTGTCTGACACGCAATGTCATTTTGGGTTGTTTGTTTGGGTGATGGAGTGCTATCAGAGCAATCCTGAAATGGTTTCTGTCTCGATTTTCTAAAACATTCTAAAAATCCGCTCCTTGCCTCAGGCAAAAATCATACAAACCTTGATACCAACAACAGATAAGTTAAAGAGATATGCTGCCAATATATACCTGCATTTAAACCGAGAGACAGACGTAATACTAACCAGAATAACATCAGGATTTTGTTATGAACCCTAACCCTCGTTAAGGTAATGTGCACTTATTGTGACTAAATCTCATTAATGGATATATGATTAGGATGATTTTATGCTCACATTTCTCCCTACATGAATATGACTATTAATGTAGTCAACTTTTTTAGACAACTCAAGTGCAATAAGCTGCTTGTAGCCTGATCTCCCAGATGGAGGGCGGCTCTTACAGTGCTGTATGAGCTCTGAGAAATCAATAAGGTTTTTGAGTCGTATTACTCCACTCTGTACAAACTGAACCTCCAGCAGAGAAGAATAGCATGATATACTTTCTAAATAGCCTTGAGCTTCTTACAATTACCCAAAGGCAGCTGCAGAATTAATTCAGCCTACAGAACTTTAAAATTACGGCTGCAAGTTATAATTTAAATGAAGATTTTAGTGAGTTTTTTTTAATAAGTTTTCCTCCTTCCTTTCTACATACATCCAGTAAATCATTGTCTTTCAAAGAAATAATTCGGTTATCCCAAATTTTGCTCTGAATTTAGCTCACAAACGTGCTACGTATCGTATCGCCAGATTCTTGCCAACACACATCACTATTAATAACATTAAATTTGGTTTGTATGGTTGTTTTTGAGAGAGAAAAATAGATATTGATCAATTCTAAAACTTTGATTAATGCTAAAAAATATCCTGTTAAATCCTGATCCATTTAATTCAGATATCATGCCGCAGAGTGAAGCACATTCACAGTAATTGAGTGTATTTTATGGCACAAGGGACCAGCCAAAATAACGTCATCCTCCTTCGCCCTCAACTGCCACAGTAACTATATTCACAGTTTTTAAACATCAACTCCCTCTCCGGTCTGGACGTGCTCCAGAAATGAGCCGTATGAATGGAAGAGAGATTTTTGTGGATGCACAGGATGTTTCGGGTTTTATGCCCAAATGAGCTTGTTTTACATAACAGCCTTTAGTTCTGCACTTGTAATGCACACTCATCATTTGTAAAATGCTCAGTGAGTGCTCTCTCCAAGTCACCTTCACCATCATTTCATATTTAGTCTCTACATTTTATTAACAGGGACCAGACTGCAATGTTATCCCTGCTTTGTCTTCGGTCCCATCCTGTTACGCTGCGCTTTATTGTACATTTACACGAGCCAGAGAACACGCACAAGCCACAACTATGATGTACCATTATATATATATATTTTCTATTTTAATAAATTAAGAGTATTTTTCTATGTAATTTCTGTTCTATGTGAATATCCAATGTTTTCGGTTATTCATGCTTGACTCTCAACCTTTAATATATTGATGCCTTGTTGGAGTTGACCTCATTATGTGCACACCTACCTGCTTGACTGCACCTGTGTCAATTATCCAGTGATTCCCTGATTGCAAATGCCTGGCAGCTGACACCAGCCGTGGTGTATCTGTGAGCTGTCACTTACTTTTACATGCAGACTGTGAGTTTAAACGTGTCGGCGTTGCCATTTATTAAAGGCTTTTTCATTTTTGCAAAACATGGTATGTTTTGGTTACGGCTTATTGATCGTAAAAGTCCTGACACAACAAACCAACGGTCGTCCGTCGGACAGTTTGGGGCCGAGAATCTGTTGGCCTAGTTTTTGCGGTGTGTCCCTCACTGTCGGCTCTAGTCTGCCCATGTTGGAGTTTTTTTCGGCTGATTCAGCGTGTTGAATCGTTCAGCTTAAGCGAATCGGTGCACGAGAAGATAAACGGAAGTGAGGAAAGCGAGCCAACGAGTAAAGTCAAGAGGAAAACACAGAAGGTTCTGCTCATGTTTCATCTTCATCTCATCTGATCATTCCAAGACACGGATGTTTCACAACGATATCTGGAATGGAGCTAAGTGGTGAGTGAGAGTGATGTGAAAATGGTCAGCAAACGCTGCTTTGTTTCATGTACGTATCATAACAACGGCTTGTATATCCGCCGTCCTCGGTCTTATGGTTTCCCTTTTTGAATGACGAATACAGACTAACGCCACCTGCTGGTGTGGAGAGTAATTTCCTCTCACGCAGGCGCAGAACGTACGTGGTAGTTGGCCGTCGGCTGTAGTCTTTGCGGTGTGTTCGAGTGCAACTTGTCGGCCAAAACAAAGGCGACGTGAACTCTGATGTCGGGTTGGTGCGTCTGTGGCTTAAAGCTAAGTACATGTCTAACCTTTCTCTTCTTTGGTCTCATAATATGTCCTTGGATCCAAAGTCCACCTGTTTTTTGATACCTGCATTTGTGAAGCAGCACTCCTCAGCCGATCTACTGGCTTTGGTGTCTCTATAAACATACTGTGCCGTTATACAACAATCCATTTTAAATAGAAAATGTAGTCTTAGTCATTTTAATATTGGAGAAACTCAATTGGTTTGCTTTCAAACCCGGTCCCCTGAGGTGTTTTACTTTCAACATGGCACTCAGTTGCTACCCAACCCATTTTCAAATCCTGGTGATAGTCTAATTTTATGGGTTAGAGACCCAGTGCGATGACATTTTGAGAGCATGTAGTTTCCTTAAATTGATGCACAGTGTTTCCTAATTACACAGGATTTCAGGGCAGGGAAGGACACGGGGAGGGATCATTTATAGACATTAAAAATGATGGCTTATCAGGTATAGAGACAGACATAAATTAGGTTTGATTGGTAAAGGTCAGATGAGCACCATTTAAGTTATAATCCTTAATATACTCATGAAATTAAACCCTATACTATGTATAGGTGGTGTTGTTTCAGCAATCCATTTGTGTACATTTTGTAATTAACTCTATAGCTGTAGTACTTTTCATTGTTAGTGGTGGAGTCCGCCATAATCAGGGGGAAAATTGCCTACCTGCACACGAGGGAAACGATGCATGCAGTTTTAATTTGACCTCACCGATATCAGCCTCACTGTTTACTGTTCCTACGGCGGTGTCAAAGCTCTATTAACTGCAAACTGAACATTTCCTACCGCTGCTGCTTCACATTAAAAGAGTTGAACTGGCCAAAAACAGGGTGACTTTATTGTGAAGCAGTCACAGTTGAGGTTGGCCAATTATTGAGTGACTTTTTAAAATAACATGAGTATGTTTGGCTGCGCTGAAAACAGATACAACAGCTGCTCTTCTGCTGTATTTCTGACCAAGTAGCTGCTCATGAATTCTGGGACCTGTAGTATGCTATTAACCCGCCGCTTGCTGTTACCACGGTAACCACAGGTGTTAACCAGGACTAAAAATCTTAAGAATTACAACTTTAAATCAACATTCTCACATTTGGAGTCATATGCAAGTTGTTGTAATTGTATATCACGATATCTCGATACATGATTTCATCACGATGTGATTCAATTGAAAGACGATAAATTATCATATTGAATTATCACCATAGTCTGTGGCATACGTGCTAGCCGGCTAGCTAGCTAGCTAGTCCTCAGTGTACCAATGCTGCAGGAGGAGCAGCAGCTCTCCACGACAATATGTTATTTGAATGTGTACATTAAAATAATAATAATTAACTGACTAGTATTTACTTTGGTGTAGAGTAGCGACGGCAGCAACTTTTAATCGACTAATCGCGCACATCCCTCTCCAGAACAGTGACTGTACTGAATGTCCCTTGTGTTGAGGAGTTTTTTCCTCAGTTGTGATCATTACAGCTACAGAGTGGCTGAGGTGTGGTTAAGGTTAGGGAAGATTCACGCTGTTGCTTAAATGTCAACACTCACTTATTTATGAGACTCAGATAATGTTTTAATAAAGTGGAACAACTGAAGCTGCAGCCTCATTTTTCCAGACTCTCACGTCAAGGTGGAGTCTACGATTGTAATCTAACACACTTTCTGTCAAATTCAGCGAATAGAGACGTTAAATCTGGCACACGTTAACGTTCTGAAGGAGCGCTGACTGGAGGGGTGTATTTGTTTGGGTGTTGAGTTCAAATATAAACAATCTTTCCCCAGAATCTCAGACTCCACCTTTAAGGACTATTTATCTCGCTGCTGTTTCACCTGTAGGCGACTATCTTTGCATCTTGTGTTTTCCTCTGCTGTTGCCTACAGCTGTCCTCTCATTTGTAACTCGCCGGCCTCGAATAAGAGATTACAAGAAGCTGATTAATTGAAACAATGGAGAACATTTCTTACACGACGTGAAATGGTTCTGCATTGTGCTCTTTTCCCAATAAACCACAAAGACGTGTTCAAAGCACAAAGGGCTGTCTGGGGGGGGGAGAACAAGCGAACTGTATTTCCTCCCCACAGGCTGTTCAACACAATGTGTAATAGAAGATCAGAGTCTGCCCTACCGGGGGATTACTGCAACCTCTGGCTGAACCACACACAAGCAAATGCAACTGAAGTCTTTTGTCATTTACAAAAGACAAAATCCATGTAGTGCTGGTCCCTGACATAGATGACACATGATTATGGCTTTTTATTATTTCAATCCTAAATATGATTTGAGAGCTTTAAGCAGTGTTGCAGCTTTGAAAACTCACTGAGGCGTATGCATTCTCTAACTAAGAAGTTAGCGGCTTAATAGCCAAAGATTGCGGCTAGTATTTAAATATCTCATTCAATTGAACCAAAGTTGATTTCTTAAAGGTTTTTGGGGTCATTCTTGCAGTCGTTCTCCCTCTTTCTTCCACTAAAAGCCAGGGATTTTTCAGAGGAGTTAAAGAAAATTGTCTCTTTAATTGATTTTTTCTTAACATCGAAGCAGTGAGGTATCTTCTCCTTTATTCTGCCTCAGGTTCACTGGACGCCTTTAACCTTCGTTTGAACATTAACACACATCACTGACCTCAAGGGAGCACAGGAGGATGATGAAAAGATTGATTTCATTTTGTGTGTTTTTTTTTATTTAAGCTTAAGTGTACTTTAACTTATCAAAAAAAAAAGAAGTTAGTCTAACTGCTTCCTCACCTTTTTCAACTCCAAACTCCACAACAAAAGACATTATAGAGATGTGTGAGGCTTTTTAAAAGGGCTAATTAGCCCTGAATTAGACTGATGCACAAACAAATACTCGGGGTGCAGATCCACAAATTGCGAGGAAAAGTTTGTTTACAGAGGAAATCATTTAGAGGAGAATATTGTTTCGTTTCAACTCAGTTTGAAGGACTACATGATTTATGTAAAGCAGCAATCACCATGCATTGGAGAGTGCCAAATCCTCGACCGTGGTGGATGTGACCTTTCATACTAATTCAAAGCTATTCATTATAGAAAGAAAAAACAACAACTTGCATCTAAACAAGACGGACTGATTTCCATATGCAACACTTAACCATTTATCATTTAATTGTGATCGGAGGATTCCTCGTCAGTTGAAATTAATAAAGGCTCTCAGGAAGCCCGGCAAAGTCAAGAGAATTCCTTTGCATAATCAAATATGCTAATTAGAAGGAAAGTGGAATTAATCCGCAGCCGTAGACCGAGCCCTAGATTAGTGCAGGAGAACAATAGGGTGGGAGATGCCAGAGAGTGCCATTGTACGGTTGCCGCTTATTGACGCGAGCCATTTTTGTTCTTTATGCAAATGTTTGCATCTGAAAAACAGCCGTTAAACACAAACCTGTATGTTTTTTAACCATGTTTTTAACTGGATTTTTGTTCCTACTTTAGGGCCGAGGAATAAAACATTTGATCAACTTTCATTATTCAGGAAATAACTGTTATGTCTGCTGGTTTGGGTCTTTCATAACTGACAGTTTGACAGTAATAAATCAATAAGATAATGGGAAGAGGACTGCTTCTTTAAAACTACTCAGGGGCGAATTCACAAAAGAATTCCGCGGCTTTCGTGGCCGCTAAACCTGTAATTCTCAAAGCACCCCGAACTGCGCTGCCAAGCAAATAGTGTCTCGGTGCTCATGTGTGTCTGGTAATATGTAGGGCTGTGAATCGATTCAAAATATTTAATTGTGGTTAAATGTTTGTAGTCACTTGATAAATACGGGCCCAGAATACCCAAAAGTATAGAAAGTTCCACTATTTAAAACAGTTAAAATGTGTGGAAATGCATTTAGTATATGCAAAATGATATAATACCGCACACCCTCCGCTCAGCTAAGAATGTAACCATAGGGAAATAAACACTCTCATGAATCAGCTCTCACACACACACACACACACACTTATGCAGACAGACATTAATGCGTAGAGAGGTCAAATTAATCGTCATCTAAATTACCAAAGGGCGCTCCTTTTTCTTCTCCAAAAGCTGTTTCCTATTCAAGCCCACAGTGTCGGAGCGATCTCCGTGATGATTTCTTATCAACATGCGCAAGTTCCTCGACCTTTGAATGCGGAAAATAACCCACACACCCAAAGAGAATAATGATGATTAACTGCAGGCATTTCTGTAATTAATGAAAATTACCAGAGAATCCATAATTAATGTGGAAGAGCGAGAAAGTCGTTGCCAACTCTTTATGTGTGATTAGAAGTGAGAAAGGGCCACTTATCTGCGGATAAATTAACTTTTTCAGAAAATGTAACTCAGTCATGTAATTCAGCACCTCTTTTATTTTCATTTGGTGGCAAAGGTGAATGTCAGATTCTAGTAAAACAGAAAAAGTATTTTTCGACACATAACTTTTATATAATTCCACATAAAAATATTAAGGTCATGAGCCCACATTTAAATACATGGTATTATATAGTATATGCATTCATTCTGCAGCTATAATTCAAATGATTAACTTACAGTTAACCCATACGCTATTGTAAAGACATAAAAAATCTTCCGTCTTTTTAGATTCGGCACATAACTTTTATTCAATTCCACATAAATATATTAAGTTAAGTTTTAAGGTTAATACATTTAAACTTGGGCTGTCAATCGACTCAAATATTTAATCGCGATTAATTGCAAATTACCAATGGATTCCTTAGGTTTTATAGTTTCATAGCTTTAAAATTGAGCCCACTCCAACCTAAAACTCACAAGTTGCGTCAAAGAAATTAATGGAGTTAAAATTAATTTGCTTTAGTATAGCATTAACTTTGACAGCCCTAACTTAAATACATCAGTATATGCATTCTTCCTGCAGCTATAATTCAAAAGATTCATTTACAGTTCGCTCATACGCTAGTCTAAAGACATAAAGACATAAAAAGTCTTCCCACACACAGAGTCGAGGGTCAGTGGGATTTCTGAGAGCCCTTGACAAAAGAAAAACAGACTATGCATGTTTCCACTTCTTCGAGCGATGACCTGCATTGTAATGACTTGCTGATTGTGTGCGTCTCCCTCGTTTTCCGTTTGATTTGACACTCTCCTGTTTGTACCTTTGTCTCCCTGTCGACAGGATCTGTTTCCACTCCACGGGCGTTTGAGGAGATCCCGACCAATCAGGGGAGCGACGACAGCTAAAATCGCGGCGAGGTGAGGAGGCTGAGGCCAGCAGAACTTTGATTGATTTGATATTGTTTCCTCTCAGACTGAACACTTGGTTGCAGGGTCTAACTGTCAGGAATACAAGGTAGCGGAAAAAAAAGGGAAAAGAAAACGCTCTGAGGAACCAGCTCAGTAAATTAAATGGATTTACGGAAAGCAGGGAGGCCTCGCAGAATGATTTTCAATAAGGAGGAGATGGATGAATGTGGTGAATGGCAAACGGCTGTCGGATCCATTTGTTTTGAATCCTTTCTGTGAAATTAAATCCTCAACTGATTATGAGAGAATGGTATTACATGGTTGAGGAGGCAGGAACAGAAATATGAAACAATTCCAAATGTAGAGAAGTGTTTTCTGTTACCCGTTGGAAATAACGCTCCGTGCCGGTGCTACTCTGTGCAGAATTGGCTCTCGCTGATAGAAATCATCCAAGAAATGGCTTCCATGATTGCAGCTAATGTTTGCATTCAGCTGTTGGCCAGTTTGGATGTAATCTCTGCTGCTCATTTATGCATTTCTTGAGTCTAGATTAAAATTCCTGCGAGATATCATGCACCTGCATTCTGAAGACTTGTAAGGTTGGCCAGGTGTTTGTTTGACTTACAGAACGTTTAAAAGGTTTTGTAATTGCTTTCTTATCACCAAAATCTGGTGTTATTTTGACAAAACCGCCAATAGACTTGCAATTTTCAGACGGTGTTCTTGCTTCTTCTTCTTCTGTGGCGACGCTGGCAGCATCTCAGAGCTCCAAATCCTGGCCAGGAGGCCGGTGTGTACATAGCAGGTATTCAGTGCTAATCTGATTAGGGCGAGGAGATAGGGATGCCTGGACTATATGTCATCTGAGTACAGCATCACCGCTATTGATTAACTGAGCAAACATCAGATGGAGACTCCAAACATTTACACAGAAATGCACACACACACACACACACACACACACACACACACGCACACACAAGCAGCTATTCTGGGCCTCGGCAGATGGTGGTCAGATAGACTCCCATACAGTATAGGGGTTCATTTTGGAAGGGCATCTTCCTGTGTATTTCCTGCCAAAGCGGCACCGTGTGTCCACTCTACCAACCGGCTGCTGGTGATAATACATTGGAACTGAGACAGATGTCTCTCATCAAACAACCAGCTCATTCATAATGGGGTGAAAATTAGCACCCTAGACGACTGTAACAAGCGATGATTGCGAGGGCCAGTGTCTCAAATCCAAACCAGATCATAAACCTGTCAGCGGGCTGACAATAGCGGATCAACTTTCGATCAATGAGTCCCAGATTTCGGAGGCATCCTGCCATCGCACCTCATTGATCACGTCAACTCGTTTTCTGATTAAAACCGCGTCGCTTTGCAGAGAAGCATCCATCTGTTGCGCTGCGAGGAGCCATGTGTGTTTGGACAAAGTTGTTGTGTGTGTGCAAACACTGTCACGCTTATTTGTCCATGTGAGCCGCGAGAGAGCGACGACTGGGATTACAGAACAGAATAGACAAATAGGAAGTAATCTGTCGGGGGGGGGGGGGGGGAACAAATTCCTGCCCGGGGGCCAAATGTCCTGACTGTGTGTGCTTTATGTGTGTAACAATTAGGATTCACATCCCCTTGTAATTACCAAATGTTGTTGACTCCCAGATATTACATGGCTTCAAAGCTGTTCCAGATGATTAGCAACGTGCACACATCAGAGGGGTTGGGACTGACTGAAGTCAACCATTTCTTGCAGTTCACAGTGGTGGATGAAGTACCTGAAAGTCACACTTGAGTAAAAGTACAGATATCTAACCAGAAAAATGACTTTAGTAGAAGTTAAAGTAACCTATGAGAATATCACCTGAGTAAAAGTCTTAAAGTATCTGATATTTACTGTACTCAAACGTAGTTCTCTGATATTAAATGTACTTAAGTATTGAAAGTAAAAGTACAAGTTAATGAAAAAAAAAGCAAGCAAGTCAGAATTTTGAGATTTATGAAGTTTATTCCTCTCAACATGTACACCACCTTAAAAATGGAGGCTACATTACACTTGAAGAAAAACGAGGTCTTCAAAACTTAAAGGATTTAAAGAACAAAATCCAGTTCTTCCTTCCCTCGTAGTCGCATGTAGCATGATCTGACATGCAGCCTGCCTGGACTTGAGCGGAATTTGAAACTTAACTACGGCTTTGAGAGCGCTTTGTTTGCACTTGACCATCACGTGATTGCTGTAACTTGCGAGCTCGGACCACTGATTCGCCAAACGTGCTTGCTTATAATATTCATGAGTACCGAAGATGCTTAGGGGAAATGTATCAGAGTAATATAAGTATAATCCGTCCTCAATGCATTTTAGGTGCATTTACACTTGTACTTCCATGTGGTCAAGCACTATCCAATTACAATCCGATCGAACACATTTTAATGCCAGGTGTGAAGAGGGTTCAAGGTGAATCCGGTAGACATTATATCTGTTAAGTGTTAGCATGTTATCGTTGTCATGGTGAACATGCTGATGTTAGCATCTAGCTCAAAGCAGCACTGTGCCAAAATACAGCCTCACAGATCTGCTAGCATGGCTGTAGACTCCAATGTTACATTTTAGATTTCCATCCATCTGCAATCATCATTTTAATTGCAGTTAAGTATTGGACCAAAATCTTCAACCTCTTGCATCTCATCTATTCCCATTCCATTTGTTACTTCACATGTTCAAGGTTTGTTTATAAATGCTCTTAATATTCAGTAGTTGTGGTATTTGAGCGAGGCATGGAATTGCAATTGAAATGCTAACTAGACGTGTTGAATATGGTCAGGGTTATGGGGTGGCAAAGAGAAACTCGGGAATGAAGAGTAGGGGTTAGAGTGCGAGGAGATTGAGACTCTTCAGACTCTGCAGGGAACACTGATCCCATCATGTGAGCATTTAAAACCATTACGGAGAAGCTGTTTTAAAGCCGACTCCTTGATGCTTACTCCTGTACATCTTCCTGCAGTACAACTACATGGACGCTGTTTCTTCTTGTTTGCAGAATTTGTGACAAAAAATGAGGATATCAAATAAAGTTTTAATGATCCTGCATTTCTGAGTCAGCGAAGATGGATGCACTGTAGATAAAAAAGTGGTGGAAGGAGCCGGGGCTGTATGGAAGAGTGACTATCAGATAGAGATTCACTTTCTCCTCTAAGGGAGGGGAAGTGGCCATTAGTCAGGGAAGTAATCTAATCAATGTTGTTGTGCACAACAGTGCAGACAGCCGCAACGCATCACCGAGCGCTATTATTCTTAGTCATGTTCTCATAGAGGGAGAAAACACCGGCTCCCGACCGCCCAAATCTCCTTCCTCCATGTGTGCAGGTCCTGCAGCGGGAGGCTGGCTGCATGCCGCGCTACAGATAGGAGGAGAGAGGGAGGACGGAGCTCTACTGACTCTTAATATCATATCCCGTTAATGCATTTGAAACAGTAATATAAATGTAGCAGGTAGCGGTCTATTATCAGCATCCCCTCCTGTACTCAGCCGTCATTTTCCTGCTGTGCCGGTTTATGTTCCGCTGCTCCTTGCATGTGGTGATAATCTCTCACTGGGCTGCAGGAGAGATAGGTGAGAGATGAAAGAGCAGAAGAGTGGTGTGCGGCGCTTTGATGGCCGACTGCCACGAGTTCAGCCGAGGTCAGACTGCATCGCACCACACTTCATAAACTTTTGGGACTCCAAAGCTGCAGGGAGTATGAGGATTAGACAATAGAGTTTAGTGGCAAAAGATGCAAATACTTCATCTCTATTCCTACATTTAATGGCATTCATCATTAGTTATTATAGCCTTTTTACATCCTTCTGCCTTGATTTTCTGATGCTGTCACAGTTATATGCATGAGAGAATGAGCAGGAGGGAAACAGAGTATTTATTTAAATTAGGGCTGTCAATCGATTAAAATATTTAATCACGATTAATCGCAAATTATCTCTCGAAAATGTATCTTAAAGGGAGATTTGTCAAGTTTTTAACACTCTTATCAACATGGGAGTGGACAAATATGCTTGATTTATGCAAATGTTTGTATGTATTTATTATTGGAAATCAATTAACAACACAAAACAATGACACATATTGTCCAGAAACCCTCACAGGTACTGCATTTAGCATAAAGAAATATGCTCAAATCATAACATGGCAAACGTCATGGGACCCCTTTGAAAATGGCCATGCCAGTTTTCCCAAATTTAGTGCAAATTTGGAGCGTTATGTATCCTCTTTTGCGACAAACTAGTATAACATGGTTGGTACCAACGGATTCCTTGGGTTTTCTAGTTTCATATGATGCCAGTATCTTCACTCTAGCTTTAAAACTGAGCCCGCTACAACCTAAAAATCGCAAATTTGCGTTATTATGGCATTAACTTTGACAGCCCTAATTTTAATATCTTTAATGTTTTATTAATTGTAGCAAATTATGATTGAAATTGTACAATACCAAAATAATAATTGATCGAGACATTGTTTCAGTCCAACAAGGTTAAAGAAGCAAACAACTACATTATGTAATACAGTATTTAACACATCTCCTTTCTATAACACAATTTAATGGATGCTTTGATGGATGCCTCTCATCACCTACTCACACCGACCCGGTCTTTATCACAGTTCAAACCTTCACGGGGTTAAGTGATTTTTTTTTTGATAGACAATTCATTTGGAATATGTGCTGCGCTAAATTCGTTGGAGCTCTGCAATATCACCGAAAGCACATTTATGGCAACAGTAAATCATCTGGGGCTCTATCATAAAATCATATTTGGAGCCCGTGCAGCCCGGGCCGTGTTAATGGTACGCCAATTCCTTGTCCTTCATTGTGCAACCCCGTCCTGATGAGAAGGTCAACCTCGGCATCCTGAGCAGCGATGTGACATGTGAATGACGGCAGCTTGAACACATGCAGGGAATTCACAATTGAGTTAATTCTTGGTCTCTGTGCTTGACTGCAGGGGAAGCCAGGATCGTTTTTTGACATCTCTTTTCTTAAAGGAACGGTGTAGCATTTAGGGGGATCTATTGGCAGAAATGGAATATACTGTAATATTAATGAGTATCTTTTCTTTGGTGTATAATCACCTGAAAATAAGAATAATTGTGTTTTTGTTACCTTAGTCGTTTATATCCACATATGGAGCGAGTCCTCTTCACGGAGCCGGCCAGCATGTTTCTACAGAAGCCCAGAATACGGCTGCACAATTAATCTAAATTTTACCGAGATTGCAATATTGCCTACTGCAATTTTCAAATCGCAGGATGAGGAGGAAATGGTAATATTTATAAAGGTTAAATGTGTGTCAAAATACCATTTTTAATTAAATATTGTCATGCTGCAGAGATATCTTGGCCTACACATCATATTCTACAGAAACTAAATATTTTCCCAAAATGTCCAGCTATTATTTGAAACTGTAAACCTTATAGAGCACCGATTGCTAAAGGTATTGGTTCATTGTCAGTCCAAGACAGAACAAGTTGGTATAATAATGTGTTTACTTGCTACAAAAACACAGAAGTGTTGTCCAGCTTAGAGCACCAGGAGACAGTACAGCGGGCAGCATGCTGCAAATGAAACCGACTGCTACTAACATGCTTGTGCTGGAGAGGTCAAAGATCAAAGATTGACATGCTGGATGAAAACCAAACAGCAAGTATTCCATTTACCCACCACTTTGACCGACAACGATGCATTTTTAAAAAGGACACTGGCTTTCAAACCATCCGGCTCTGAATGCTGTGAGGACTCTGAATTTTTGAACACCAGCTCACTCTTTGCTGCACTCTGAGTTTTCATTTCCAGACAGGCTTTAGAAACCAGAATGACCTGGAACATAAAAAACATACAGAGTACCAGAACAACAAACCAAAGAGAGGACAGACAGATTAGAAGTTTCTCATTCTACCATTTCTTTAGACTGACCGAGAGGACTGCTGGCTGAATTACACTGAACATCTTACAAGATTGCTTTTAAGGCTGAGGCTTAAATGGAATATAGGCCTGTGCTCATGTCCTGCAGGGCCTTTTCAGTCGATTTTTATTCACCATTACACTCAGATGCAAAGACAGAAAGTAACAGACGAAAAACCTCAGCGCCACAAGAGCTGCTATTCTTGGGCTACAAAGTAAACTTAAAAGCTCCCCAGAAAGGGAAAGTGATCGTGGCTAATGTCCCTCATGGTGCTCAGTGATGCAACGGGCTTGTTCGCAACGCTGCCATTGACAGAAGTGATCAAATCATATTCTTGACTAATGGCCACTTCCTCTCCCCAAGGAGGAAGCAAATCTGTGGCTGATGCATGTGCTGTTCCCATCGCCAGGGACATAACTTTGATCTGATTAATTTATTCAAACAAGACAACTGTCTGGGACAATCACCACATGGAAAGCCTTAGAACTAATATCCATTCTCCTTATCAGCGTGATTAAAATGTTCTATTCATGGCAACAAAACTAAAATGTATGGTTCTTATATACAGGGTGAGGGTTATCTTTAGTCTTCAGAAAAATGTCAAAAAGTATTATGAAAAATACTTTTCATTTAAGGGTTGATTAATTCCTCCACAAAGAAAAGAAATTCATTCATTTCAGTCCCAAAGTGACTTGAGCTTTAGAACATAGTGAGTTTGAACATCATAAGTGGATCATGCAAATCAATTGCAGCCTTATCACATTTAAAGCTGGAGCATGTTGGCTCTCAGCACTGGCTGGCCACTCGAGGATTCGTGAACGACCGCTTTACCGTTCACCCAGGAATAGAAGTGGTAATTATTCTTCCACTGTCTCTGGAGAATTTCTCTGAGTCACTGGCTCATGTTAAAATTGTTCCCATGAAGTTGCATTTATAGTGACGGCAAATGGTTAACGGCAAAGAACAGTGTATCTGTTTGCAAATATTTTGTGAGAGAAAAGCAGGTAACCTTGTGTTGGAATCAGAGTTTCACATACTTTTTTCTGTCAGAGTAAATTTGTGCGTAAATGAACGTTCCTGACCATTTTTACCGCCATTTCCTTATCACCTTATATTATCTTGAATAGGTAAACTAGCCATTTTGAAGAGGTATATGTTTGATAAATCACAACTTCCTTTTATACACGCGTTATTAAAATATATACACATGTTAAATACTTTATAAATGAGACCAAATAAATGCATTTAGCCGAGTTAACATGCTCGCGTTTTTTTCCTCTCATCAGTAAAACCATCACCATGCCATCCCTCTCCTCCTTCCCCTTGTAGCAGAGAGAGAGAGAGTAAAGGCAGAGGGGCTGTTTAGTTGAATGTGTTAGTCTAGTCTGCCTGACTCATTGATCTTTTGTCTGACTGAGGTTTGTGTAAGTTAGTAGCTTCCACCGGGCGCAGCTTCACCGCAGCCGCCGGAGCTGATCGCAGCCACTCTAGACAATCCTTGTGATCCCACACGCGCCGCAGTGTGTTTCCGAAGCGTCCCAGAAGCCACTGGGTATTGATATATGTGTATTTATTTAAATGTGATGTGTACAGATAAATCCATGTCGCTGTCCGAGGTACTGAAGTAGCAGACAGATTTGTAATGGCGACATTTTCTCAGAGTCCCGCCCTTTGTCCCGGGGTGGAGGGGGGCTTGAACCGTATTCAACCCCCCTGTTAGAGATGAACAAATCCCCTACTGCATATACATATACTGCTTTGATGATGTTTTGTTGTATTTTTTCTACTTATTTGTCACAATGATTTATTCATATGTCTTATGGTGTGACGACTGGAAGACGGTGATTGATTAGCCAATAATAACACACGCTTCCAGATAAGCTAAGTGTCATCATGTTAGCCATTTGCTATGGTCTAACCCGTTGACATATCAGTCCGGTTGACATCATTTTCAGTCAACACAGAAGCTGAGGGTAGGAGCTGCTAAGAGCAGTTAACTTAAACCTGCAATTACTGATTTTCTGGCCATTTCGGAGCAGAGACAACAAGCTGTAAACACAACACTGACATATTACCACCTTTTCAAGTTGATACGGCTAAATGTGTTAGCAATATTTACACATCCAGCGGACTTGGAGCAATGTTAGCATTCGTTTGGTATCGTGTTTCTGGCCACCTGGTGAGAGTTAGTCCAATGTTCTCTCTTCTTTTGACTCCTAGGGGAAATATGTGGTTCTTTAGCTGCTAAATGTGCCACTATGTTCACCAGCTAGTCCGTTACTTTCTCTGTCTGCTGTTTGGTGCTGGACTACTGCATGTTGTGGCTGAAAACAACGACGATGAGAGCAGAGAGAGTGAACCTAAACATTAAATTTGTGGGCTGAAAAACCAAAACAATGACCTAAAAGATGCTAATAAGCTCTGTTATCTGTGGGTTCATTACTACGAGGAATCCCTTTCAAGTAGTCACATGATCCAATTGTCAATATAAACATACTGATTGAGTTTGTCTTTTGGAAGAAATTTGCCAATTTTAGGAGTTGTTATTTCTGTAGGTTCAGTTACATCAACTTGTATAGCTGCGTCAGTCTTATCCCAGTTTGTCCGCAACTTTCTTTTGCTATTTTTCCAGCCTTGGCACAGGAAGATAACATCTGCATGCTTATGAGATTGGCTCAGTTACTTTTCCAACTGGGGAATTATTCTGTCAATGAGCACAACGCCAAGCATATTTAAATTGCTGTAAAAAACCTTAGATGTGGACGGCGAGTCAGAGGTCTGGCTCGAGAGCATTAACTTTATTGTATGAAAACTTCCTTCATGCGGGACCTGATTATGATTTAATTTGATTTTCTGACATAAAAACACCTCAAATGTTCAATATTCTTCAGGCTTATCTATGAAAAACCAACAGTTGTGTGCTTTGTTCTGCTGCAGCCCACCCGGGTTAACACCAGCATAGAAAAGAGCAGCCTGAAGCTCAAATCTCTCTCCCAAAACGTTGTAGTATACATCAATATAAATATTGTATGAGCTGTGTTGTTTAGCCTGAAGATAATCTGGAGGTAGCTAATAGTAATGTTGAGAAATAACAGCCTCACCATTGATTTCTGTCAGCACATTCATTGTTCAGAAGGGTGAGGCCTTCCTTTGACCCCCTATTCCTTGAGTTCTTCTCACATTCCCATGGCAGAGTCTACTACAGTAATTAGAGGTCACAAAAATACCTGGAAGTATTTATAGTGCCGGTCTTTATTCTTGCAGCTCGTATTCTGCTTATTTTCCAGTCACAGCATGAAGTGTTTTCACATCCAAGCTCCTCATTTTTCCTGGTCTTACACTCGGTGGAAATTCTTGCTGTCTTCCAAAACCCACCAAAATGATATATGAATCCAGCAGTCTTTATAAAAAAAAAAGTGGCGAGATGATTGTTAAAAAAGACAAAGTCTGACAACTATTGGAAAGTTAGAGCTTGTGTAAAACACTGGCTCTTTGATCTGGTTTACTAGATCTCTCAGTGAATGTTGAGCCTATACACTTTGGGGTGATAAGAAAGTAAGGAACACCAGATTAAATGGCCTCAGGGTCCAGCCTGAGGCTGCAATGGTGCTCATTGGTCACTGTCATCCACTAAGTCTTCTTTTTCCTTACTGCCTTTTGTTTAGTGCAGCTGGCCCCTGTGGTCTCTCTGGCACAGAGAATAATTCTGAAACAGTGTGATTAATGTGATGCCACATGATCTTCTAAGATGGTTTTCCTCAAATCGTTTTTTATTCGCTGTGATTAGCAGACTGAAATCGATTGCGGACAAGAAAATAACCAGAATGCAACTGCTTTAAAAAAACAAAAACAAGGAAGGTTTGATTCCTTGTGTGACATTTAATTTCATCATATAAAATATAAATATAAAACATAATGTGAAAAAAGTGAGCGTGACCATCATCAGCAACAGCTTAAGCCAACCGTAAACCAAACGACTTTTCAAGCGATTTCACTGTGGCAGACATATTTCCAATAAAAACACGAGAGTTTTGCTAGAGTGGCGGCGTGCTCTCTTGATCTCGGTCGTTTAGTGTAAGTTAGTCATAAAACTCGGTCCAAGCTGTCTTACGTGTCTTGACGTTCCCATAAGATCGAACAAATAGAGACTTTAGACACATTGTCTTTAGGTGTGAGACGGTGTCAGACTTCAGTCTTTTAAAAGTCTTTTCAAAGTCTCCTATAGTGTATGGTAGACATTACAGAGCGTGTCAATCTAGAGACTGAAGATGAGTAGAAGGCAACACGCACACCACTCGCTATGTCTCCTTTGTGGTGCAGGGAATCAATACCCCCAAAGATCCAATTTCAAAGAAAAATTCAATTCCTGCAGGGGATAAGTGTGAGGGAATTAGTTGTAAAATGTACTGAACATATCTGCAAAACATTTACTGACAACATATTGTATTTAATTTCAATCAGGAGAGACGAGTGAATGAGGAAAAGGTAATTGTTTATTATAACAGAGGATGTATGATAATCAAGTCTTGACAGAAAGTCTTTGGCGCTTAGACTCTACAGGGAGATTTGTAATCGAATGGCGTCTGCCCTGAGCAGCAGCAGCGAGATAAATCCCCCCGCGGAGTCCAGACACTGGTGGTGGTGATGATGAGGATTCTGCTCAGACTGGTAGGCTGAGGAGGCTGATGAAGCTGGGAGGTGGTGGGGAGGTGAAGGGTGGCATGAACGTACTAAAGACAGAGAGAGAAACTTATTTAAAAGGAGACAGCATCAAGATGATAAGCAATTAGGTGTGGCACAATGCTATTGGATGGACGTGACCAGCTGATGAGAACAGCTGATATATGCAAAAGTTTAGTCTACCTGACTGAACTTACACTAGAGCTTCATTTGTTTTCCCTTTTTGTAAGGCTAAACACCAACAAATATGTTTGTTAGTTTGATAGTTTTGTCCTCGCCAAAATTTAGCGCAAGTGGAGCGAGTTTGGCGCGTTATTTAGCCTTCTTCACGACAAGCTAGTACGACATGGCTGGTACCAATGGATTCCTTAGGTTCTCTAGTTTCATATGATGCCAGTATCTTCACCCTAAATGTAAAACAAAAAAAAAAAATACCAAGTTGCGTTAACGCGTTAAATAAATTAGTGGCGTTAAAACAAATTTGCGTTAACGCGTCATTATCGCGTTAACTTTGACAGGCCTAATTAATAAATAAGTAAGAACAATAATGAGCAGAGGGAGCAGAAGAGAAAGAAAAGACTCACCCATACGAATGTCTGTTTATCTCCGTTACCCCCCCTCACAACCTGTCCAGGGTATTTCCCTGACTTCTGCCCAGTACATACTGGGACAGCCTCCAGCCCCACAGCACCATGAAAAGGATTATAGAAAATAAATGTGCTCTCCTGTGTGTGTGAGTTTGTGTGTGTGTGTATAAGCATGCGTGCAGGGTTTGAAAGATCAAAGAGTGACATCAAATTCATCGAGCTGCTTTTCAGTCAGGCTCTAAACAGTCCCCCTCTCTCAGCATCCCATCGTGTTATTAGAAGCATCCAGAAAGACAGAGAGGAGGGAAATAGGAAAGCCCTATAACTCAAATTGCCACCCAGAGAATGCATCTCAGACCGAACGTGATCAGATAGAGGGAGGACATTACCATTTCTATTACAGCTATTTTGCCTCCAGCAATGCAGTCCGTCGTCTGTCTCTGTGGAAATAATCTTTTTTTTTTCCACCAGTAAAATAAGGGCGCTTTCTCACAGATTTGAAAAAAAAAAAAAAAAAATCTGGAGTGCATTTCTAATTCATAGAAAATGTGTGATTTTGGAGAGCTTGTTTGCCTGCATGTTTCTCTCTCTGTGCAGCCAAGAATAGCATTTGAGTCAGAGAGGCAGTGGTGGAGCCAACAGTGAATGGGAGGTCCACCTCAGTCTTATGCTCCATTAGCAGTCAGTGTGTAATAGCACGGGTGGACATGTGTTCAGTACAGATAACAGAGAAGTGGCTGAGACTGACAGAGAGAGACAGCCCTAACAGACTGGCCCTGATGTTCCAGCACCAATGACATGTCTGCCTCGTTCTCTCCCACTCGCTCCCTCTCCCTTTGAGAGTCAGCCTCTTTCAAATACCTGTAGGTATGACAGAGCCAAAGAGAAAGATGGAGAAAGGGCAGAGAAAGCTCTCTGGGATGGAAATTATCTGGTTATATTGCAATTATTAGGCCAGGCTCTGACTAATTGATTTAACAACTCTATGCAGATTTTTTTTACCTCATTCAACCCAGAGAAGCTTCTGGGACTACTGGATTATGCAGTCTGCACTGAGGCCTCGCTGTTGCTTTATTCACATTTAATCTTATTCATATTAGATTGTTGTGCCACTGCTGTTGACAACATGCCCACGCGGATCCACTTAAACAAATACATCTTGAGCTTAAATATTTATTGTGGGGGTATTATTAAATCAGGAAATTCATTAAATTAAAATAAAGGTTCGTTGAAGGGACAAACAAGAACAGAGTTTGCAATTCAGATGGGTTTTTCTTTTGATTGCTGCAGAAGCTGTCTTCATAATCCAGTATTTTTAGTGCAGTATTAAATTTGACATTTCTACCAGTCAACATGGCACCACCTACACTGACATTTAAAATGAAATTTCTGAGTGATCAGTGCATCAAAGTTTCAGGTCATCAGGGTGGAAGCATGAACTGGCACAGCAGGTATTCAGCTAAAAAGACCATTTATTTCAAGAACTTGTCCTTTACTGAAACTCAAAGCTCCATGGTAGGTTAACATAGAATCAAATGACTGCCTGCGATGTAAAATGGTCGCTAGCACCATTGATCCCACTGAGAATCAACACCTGGTCTGCACAGCTTTGCAGCTTTCATCTCATTGTTTGGTGGTCCATATGGTTGAGTCTCAGTGGCTCTTGACGTGGGCAGCTCTGAGCTCATGAGCTCCCATAACCCTCTTTGCCAAGACATTGCAAAGAGCCAAAGTCAACGTGTAGCTGGGGACGGTCTGAACATCTCGCAAGCCAAAGATACAGATATTTCTCTCAGGAGTTGGTGGACCAAACCAGAGGTAAAAAGTGAGTGAATATTGGACTATTGAACAAAAGAAACGTTGCTCGGTGTCTATGGTAACGATACAATAATATCATTACTAGGTAATATTTGGCTTACGTAACAGCCATAAGTGCTTCTGAAGCCTTTAATATACAAGCCTCTAGTGCTCCAAGTTATTTGGGATTTGTTCTGCCCCCTTGTGGTCAAAAATGGTTTGATGCGGCTTTAAAAAACGTACATTTCCTTCGGGGAAAAAAAAGTGAAATGGACAACTTAAACGCATTTGGTTTCTTCATCGTAGGTCTACCGATTTCAACACCCAAACAGTGACTGCACCTTAAAAAGATACACTTCATTTTTTGAGTAGACTGTATTTTGGAATTCATGGTATTTCTGGGGATTCCAGGAATTTAGAAGTAGATACCAATACCAGAGAAATCCCACGATTCTCGATCATCAATTTGATACCACGGTAAAAAACAAAAACCAAAATAATTAACACAAACATCCCCTCTCTATTATCTATTTTATATTGCTGTTAAAACATCTCCTTCAAACAACTGTATTTATTCGAGTTTCTCACCAAAAACAAAATTTTACAAGATTACATTTGAACACATCATGATAACGTTATAATTTACCTTCCTTATGTACCTTACCTCATTTTTACTGAATAGAGATTGAACACAACATAATGAACGCAATGTCCGTCAACATTAGCTCGACAGGACTGTGCTGCCCACCGGCTGCTAACAGCTAATGTTAACTAGCTCTTGTCCTGATGATTTCAACACAGATTTGTTGTCCACAATGTAGCATCATCAGAGAGGCGTTGCCTGGACACCTCAATAGTGAGTTTACTGCGTCCTTTTGGATTTTAGACACCGTTAGGCCCAAGCCCCTGGTACCTAGGGTACCTGTGGAACTGTAGAAAAATGAGTACCATCATGTTTTTCAGAATTTTGGCATTGACTTGGTACCGAAGTATCAGATCTCGTGACATCCCTAGGTGTTTCTACTGTATTTGTAGCCAAGTAAAAACATGTGGGAGAGAAGAAAAGCAAGACTCAGACTGGATTAAATCCAAAATTCCAGTAGACTGAGCCCCCAAACAAATATAAATTGTTTAAATTTACTTTATAAGAAATTCTCACTGTGAGGTCCATTCATTTTAGTGAGTGCACAATAAACTCGTTGGTCAGCAAAATGTTGGCCAACAGCCATCATCAGCCAGTAACATTTCAGAGCTCCTGTCTTTTTCTATCATCATGAGTCAGTTTTATGTCTAACTCGTGAAATACAAATTGTTATAAATCTACTATAAAGACTAGACTAATGTCTGTTCTTTATTTGAGCAAATTATATACAGTAGCAAATGCTGTAATTAAATTTGATTACATGAAAGTACAATGCTTTAGTCATTGGCTCAGTGCAAAGGTATACAGCAATTAGAAATGTACCTAACATTACAGTAATAATGGGTCTTTATGGGTCTAATGGCTCTCACTAAAGTCTGCAGGAAGATTAGCCTGCAAAATTACACTCATTAATGGTAAATTATCCATTTAAAGCCCCGTGGCGGAAGGTTTTGGCCTTCTTGCTCGTGATTATAATCTTCTGTAAAAGTATCAAACAGAATTGTCTTTCACTCTCAGGAAAAGTACTCTCTCCTCCATAAAGAAGGTTATTTTTCTATCCATCCTTTATTTTGGTTGTCTGTCAAAAGGAGAACTAAACAACTGGTGAACAGGGTTTTCTATGAAATTTGTCAGGCGGTAGAAGGCCTTTTTTTCTGTTGAAGGACTTTCAGATCTCACGTCATCCTTAAATGCACTACTCTCTGCTGCTGCTGCTGCAGCGACACAATGACTGTCAAAAAAGCAACAATAAAAGGTTTACATGTACTGTGATGAATTACTTATCAAGGTAGTTAGTCTCTTCTAGTTGATTTTTATAGAAAGCCAAAGTCCCACCAACAATCAGGTTAGATTGTTAAAGGGTTTCTTTTGTCATTCGAAAAATCTCAACATCTATGAGATGGATTGCCATCACATTTTGTACTGACATTCATGGTCCCATGAGTATGAATCCCACTGACTTCGGTAACACCCTGGCGTCAATCATGAGGTTGACGTTTGTGGTTCAGCGTGAAATATCTCAACAACTAATTTATGGATTGCCATGAAATTTGCAAGACATATTCAAGGTCTGTAGAGGATGAATACAAATGACTGGTGGTCATCTGATTTCTCCTCTAGTTCTACCATCAGGTCAAAGTTTTAACTAATCCTGGAGATAGCTCAACATCTACCACGTAGTTTGGTGCTCAGACGATGTGTCCTACTGTCTTTAATGATCACCCGGCTCTTCCTCCAGCTCCACCGTTAGATTGACAATTTAGCTTTTTATTGTCTCGACAATTATTGGATGGATTGCTGCAAATTTCAGTGACCAAATACCTGCAAAACTAATTACATTCCCATCAGCCTCAGTTGTACTTTGTGTTTCATGCTAATTAGCAAATGTTTAGCATGCAAACATTATACCTGCAAAATATCAACATGCTAACATTATCATTGTGAGCATGTTAGCATGCTGATTGGAGCATTTCGCTCAAGTACAGCCTCACAGAGGCTGTAGACTCTTAGTCTTGTTTTTCAGTAGTCTGGTTTCCTTAGAAAGATAAATTGAACATCAATCAAATGCCAAATATTTTGTAGTATTCAACACTGACAGCTGTCACAAGACTTTGACAGTGCTTCTGTGACTAAAACTGTGTTCATACTGAATGTGAAGTGAGTTTTGACCTTGTGTTACATGCACATGATCACGCCAACTTGCACCGACGTGTCTTTGCCCTAATTCATGCCGCCTAGAGCTAATTTGTGTCTATTCATACCCTCATTCCATCGACTTTTTATGCAGCCATGCCACGACTAAAATTTGTCCTAAAATCAGAGCTCTAATATTCATAGTTTTGTGTTCAAATTTGAACAGCCCCTCTGTTCAAGGGTAAATGCACATAGTCCTGTTGTTTTTTTACAAACCCTCCTTTGGGACAAACACTATCGTCAACCACAGGCACTATGGCGTCCTACAGAGTTTGATCTTTTGGTTTCTTGATATGAAATAAAACAAAAAGTAATGCTGTTTTGTTGCCCTTAGCAATATTCTGACATGCAACCACTCCATTATAAATCTATTTCCTTCCCAGAAATTACATTTAAGTTAACCTTGGACATTTAAAAGCTACCACAGTAGGTCTAACAGACATATTTTGCTTAATCTGTTTTTGTTTCAGTAATCTCCCTGCACTTTAGTCAGAAATTTTCTAGGAAACTGACTCATGACTGGCTGCTATTCTCATATATTGTAAGGACAATGAACTCATCTGCCATTTCCGCCTGCAAGACTGCCCAAGGAAAAGCATAGTTTACCTGAACCTCTGATTCCCATGATTCTCTACTGCAAACACAAGCATTCAGCACATTGCACAATACCAATGAAGATTTCAGACAAAGATTCACTACAATAGTTTAGATGGATTTTCTTTACTGTTTTGGACCTACAAAGATGAACACAGTATAGATGGGCAGCATTGGAGTCCATCGAAAGAGACAGACAGAATGAGAGGAGGAAAATGCTTCATTACTCCAGTATGGTCCTTAAATGGGAGCAAACAGATGAAATTACATTTCTGTTTGCCAGAGTACATTTTGATTAATTGAATTTGCTGTACAAGAATTTACATATATATTTCCATTTAACTGTCCTTATAGGGAGTGACTTACACAGATCTGCCCAGGGAGCCCATATGTCTTCTCTGCAGTGGAACCAATATTGAAGTAAGTGGAATAATTGTTATCAATATATGCAATACAACAAATAGCATTTGTTTCGGTGTTTTGATCAAAGTGGCTGGAAGGCACTTTTAAGTACCAGCACGCTGATTAAATGGACTTATTCTACTAGAGCAGTGAGAAACAGTATGTTCAGAGGCGTCACAGTTCAGGAGTCAGGTCCAGGTCACATTCATTACCAGTGACAGAAACAATTTATGCCAAAAGAATGTGGGTCAAGAATACACATCAGGAAATATTGTAGTGTTTGGGGTGAAAGAGCATGTCGGTTAATTGGTGATATCCTTTCAAATTGTGGTTATAATTGGCTTCAAGTGACATTTTAGTTTGCGGTTACTGGGTTTGAGCGTGTGCAAAGTGGACATTTCTACAATCTACTGAAATGTGCTGCTAACACACAAGCAAAATGAAGTCTCCATTTATAATACTACTCATCAAAAGAAGTATACGTTTGATACTGTATGTCATGGTGACGGTTGATGTGATGCTGCAGGTCAATTGTTCCCAGGGAGGTGTTTTCCTGTGATATTTAATACAATACAAGTCACATAATGAGACATGTCAGTTTAATCAAAGGCTGTCGAACTCTTCTGTGTGTATCAGGACTTTAGATTTAATTAGCCGTCTCAAAGGACACAGGATATTTCTGTATAAGCAGTCTCAGCTTCCCCATGTACGATTTGTTTATTTGCGGCTTTATTGTAACACAACCAATGAGCTTTTCTTCTTCTATGGGTACATTTTTAGCAGGCTAGATAGCCGATAGCTGATATAAAACATTTTAATGGATTGATCGTCCTAATTTCTAATCATAGTCTGCGGAAGTCCGTGTAATGAGCAGGTCAGTGTGGACGGGTGGCTTAAAACAGGACTTTCACTCAGGAGACCGCTGTCTGTGTCCAAACTTAAATAACTTAAATAACACAACAAACATACTTATTTTAAGCCAAACTATGATGTTTTACTAAACATAACTAAGTAGTTTTGTTGCTTAAACTTCGACCGTAATCTGGGGGAAAATACGTTTCCCTCGAAACTGAGTTGAGAATACAGTTTAGTTTATGGGAATTTAATTTTGTGGGAGACGGGGTTGGCATATGATAGGATTAAATAAAGAACATATTTT
Organism: Sebastolobus alascanus; assembly: GCA_916701645.2. NCBI lineage: Eukaryota > Metazoa > Chordata > Actinopteri > Perciformes > Sebastidae > Sebastolobus > Sebastolobus alascanus. Next base: position 696,154 of record CAKAOJ020000102.1, on the reverse strand, counting down.
CCACTTTCCTTGTTTTTACCGGTCCAAAAGGGAAAAATTAATCAAGGGCAGATTGGACTGTAAAGCCTCTAAATTAAAGCATTGGACAAACTCTAGTTATAAACACCCTTTTAGTCATTAAAAAGAAACTTCTGTGTTAGTAGTGGCATTGTGAAGACACAAAAAAAGTGTAAATATATGAGGATGGTTCCTTCATTCTTCTTGCCAGTGCATTAACAGGACTTGATGAGGCGTTCGCTACTGGCTCTGCCAAACAGACTCGGTGCTGCCGGCAGTCGTTGTGGGCATCGATTGTACACTCGGTAATTGTAGATGCTTTAAAAACGAGCCAGCTCCATCCGCTTTGCTTGGAAGTTGGAAGCAAAGTGCACAAATGTTACTGTATTTTTTTCTTTTTCATTTTCCATCCAAGGAAACTGTTGCACCCCCAGGAAACAAAAACAGCTTTTCACTTTCTAATTCAAAGTATCGGCCTCTGTGTGTGCTCCACACATCTCTCCTGCTAACTCGGATGTCCAGCCTGATGTGTCAGAAAAGGCAGAGAGCAGAGTGGGCGCATGGCAGAGCAGAGAGACAAATTAATGAGCTTTTAACTGGCTTAGAAATAAGACCCAAAACTTTTGTTTCTGGCCTCGGCACAGTTTTACTGCTGAATGATCATCCGACCTCAGACAACACGTCGGGATCCTTTTATCAAATTCTTTACAAACTTGCTTTTTCATTTTTTGATATCATGGAATAAGTTTTTAATTTGTTCTGGGTGTCAACTGTAACTGTAGGATGAGCTGAATGTTTTAACTTTACGTTTTTTTAGTGCTGTACAAGTTGTTCAGTGATTTTAGTTTAGTTAGAAGTAGTACTGAAGTTTTGAACCCAACAGTTTATAGTGGGTAATGAAATAAGATACAAAAGGACAAAGTTCATACAATAAATAAGAAAACAAGAAGATATTATACAAGGGCCGTCAAAGCTAATGTGATAATAACGCGTTAACACAAATTCGTTTTAACGCCAGAGTGAAGATACTGGTATCATATGAAACTAACCTAAACCAGTATCCTGGTAACCTCTTCTGTGTTGTTAATTGATTTCCAATACTAAATATATACATACATTTGCATAAAGCAGCATATTTGCGCACTCCCATGTTGTTAAAAGTATTAAATACTTGAAAAAATCTCCCTCTAAAAAGCTAAAAAATTGCAATTAATGTGCGATTAATTTGCAATTAATAATATAATAATAATAAACAAACAAAAAAATTCAAACAATATCACTATTCAGCCATTTTCAAAATCACATTATACACATGAGAACTTCTAAAGGGCTTGCGAGATGTTAAAGCTTAGCCAAACGGTGCACCAGTTTATCCACTTTTGAACACAAACCAGCTCGCGGAGTGTTAAGATGCTGGATGCCTGTCCTCACAACTGGCATAAATCACCGTGCACATGCCTCATCCAGATGGAAGGATTTAGACGTGTGGGAAAGGAATGAAAGAAAAAAAAAAGGGGGAAGACAGTCTTGTCAGTCTTGGAGGAGGGTGATAGGATATGATTTCTGGACGGAGAGCGCGCTGACACAGATGTGAGTGATGAACAGGTGTGGGAAGATAGGACACAAATATATGGAATAGGTCATTTTCATCCAGATATGAGCTGTCAGAGGGTTTTTCTTTTCTTGCACATGGAGGGACTGGATGATAATGTGCTCAACCTTCTTGATGTCTAATTAAACCTTTAACAGTGCGAGGCCACTTCTTCATCAAAAACTCTTCTCACACAATGTTCTTTCTTTCCAACTCTCAGCGCATTAGGTGGTAAAATTGCTTCTTATAGGCGGTCAGGACTACATGAAGCGTATTAGCATGCAGCGTGGCACACGGCGCAGTCTCATCGGCTTGTCAAACAAAATTACAGGTGCCGAATACACAGTGAATCATTCATCACCTCACAATGTCCTCCCCGGTCTCCAACTGCTTCCTCTTTGTTTAGCCGTGGTGCTCTATTGGAGATTCATCCAATCAATGTAATTGCGGGCGATTGTTTGATTCAATCCAGTGCCTCCTTACAATCGCTGCTACGATCAATGGCCATTGCTCCCATCTCCCTGCTGTCACACTAAAGGATTATCCAGGCACGCTACAGGAAGAGAAATTATTTTATGTGAAGATTTATCTGATTATTTCTGAAGGATTAAGCACTTTTATACCTCTAATGTTAGGCATTATGAATTGAGTACATTACTTAACAAGCCATACATAACGAATTCTGATTAATATTGGAAATCAGGACTTCTTCCTCTTTAATTGCCCCCGTTGTCTTTCCACATTCAATATGTATTGGCCCCAGAGAATCAAGCCTTTGTCTTGTGGAAAAATGGCATTAAATACATTTTTCTCTGTGGTTTTACTGCTTTTTAATGATTCTCCTCATCAAGTATTTCACATTAGAAACAAAGGATTTGACTCATCAGCATTAACAACTATGTGTGATACGTGTAGTTTTTTCATGATGAGCTTTGTGATAACTTTGGGAAATTAATAACCAGTAGTTGTGCTATTTATGGGCCCGCGATTATGATCAATGAAGCTGAACTTGTCTGAAATAATGAAAAAAGATTTAAGAAAGTGGCGATCGAGCTAACTATTTCTAATCTGAGGCTGTGAGTCAGAGTCAGATATTTCTATTCTAAAAAAAACAACTTGGTATCTGCATCATTGATCATGTGTGATTTATTTGATGCTGTATTTGGAAATCCTCTCATTAGATTCTTTAATAAAGATGAACTTTGATGCCACAGACAGCTACGCAGGGCTCTGTCTGAGTTCTCCTCCAGCGTACTGACAGGCTACTAATCCTCCCCTCTCATATCAGCTTCTTCTGAAATCACGGCTTAGTTTTCATCAAGCCGGGCCGGTTGATGCTAATGAGCTTGGCATTTTCAGAGCCGCACTGATACGGGTTGTAGTACATAACATGGAGGAACTTGTTTCCCCAAATATCCATCACATAGGTGACATTTTTATACAGACAGATAACATTTTTTTTATTTATTTTAACCCTCTGAGACCCACAATAGACTTGTTTTTGTCTTTTTTAGGGGGGTACAGGCGGTCTTTAGGGGGAGATAGCAGGTCAGCAGTAGATGTCACATAGAAGTGGTGTACATCATCTGAAAGCTGGGAACCTGAAGATTAATTTGAGATTCAGCTCAGCACTGTGTGTAAAGTTGTTCTAGTCATAAATCAGAAATAAACATGAATTAATTAATTATCTAGAATAAAATGCACTTTTGTTATTTAAAACTTTTGACATTTGGAGATTTCTGCATGAATTGCATTTTTCGGCGATTGGAGGGCGAGCGCTTCTGTTCTGGAAACTGCTCAGAAACCCCCTTATTGTCAATCTAACTAGGAAAGCCATCCATCCTCTGAATGCTCTAGGTCTCTAGTTTGTGTCTGTAAAGTTTCATGAGGCTGTGATTATCCTAGAGGTCACCACAGGTCATTTTATACAGTGACGTCAAGAGTCAAATGGTCTCAATACAATGAAATGGCTACTATGGGGACTAACATCATCACACATGAATACAGTTGGGCTCATTAGATCCACAAGAGTCTCAGCTTCACAGTGATACCCAATTTATGTAATTCAAAACTGTTTAGGGACCCCAGTATGCAGAAATATTCAAACTCACCGTTTTACAATAGGCGAAAATAACCCATTTATACTGCATTCAGAAAACTGCATGGCTTTTGCCCAAAACTGCATGTGATTATCATAAAGTGGGCATGTCTGTAAAATGGAGACTCGTGGGTACCCATAGAACCCACTTTCCATTCACATATCTTGAGGTCAGAGGTCAAGGGACCCCTTTGAAAATGGGCATGCCAGTTTTCCCTCGCCAAAATTTAGCCCAACTTTGGAGCGTTATTTATCCTCCTTGCCGACAAGCTAGCATGACATGGTTGGTACCAATGGATTCCTCAGTTTTTCTAGTTTCATATGATACCATTCACTTTATCTCTAAAACTGAACTTGCTACAGCCTCTGAAAGACGGTAAAGTCGGGTCTCAGGGGGTTAAATTACTGGAATCTTTAAAAATCAAACTTCCTCTCTGAAACTGCTAATGGACTGAGCAACCAGCAATAAAAGCGTGTATTAATCTCAGGGGAGATTGCAGATATTTTTGGCGCATATTGAAATGTCAGAAAATAATAGATAATGAAACTCAACATGTACTGTAAAAGTGCGACTTGCCTCTGCGTTTGCAGCCGGGGCAGTGTGTGTCAGCCTGCTCCTCTGCCACGGTGCTGAGCAGTAGCGATGGCCTAAGCTGTGCTGATGGATGGCTCGGCTGCAGGCTGCCAGGCGCTGGTGCTCGCCTCGGCTCCCACCGACGCAACGCAACCCTTTAGCCCAGGGGTACGGCTTAGAATGTGGCTATTAGAGCAGTCCGGAAGATTTCACGAGCTCATTATAGTCGAGTGTCGAGGCTACACACACACACACACGAACACACACACACACACACACACACACACAAGCAGCTCCACGTACAAAACACAGCGGCCACTTAGGATGCAGGTCCACGAGCACTGAGGGCAGGATTCACTGGAGCTTCACAGAAAAATAAGAGGTGAAAACCAGGAGATTGGGCACGATCACCACGGTGTGTTCGGAAACATTTACAGAAAATTGCTCGCCTTTTTACACAAAACCGAGACAATGGGACAATTTTACAATTTCAGAACGACGGCATCATTATAGAGGAAGCAGATCTGCAGCAGATTTACTCCTCAGGCGGGATGGATTTTAAGGACTATAACAGGTGCACTCTCAGATTCTGTCAGATTCTGTCCCTGTTAATTGTGTTTGCTTGCGTAAGTAGAGCTTGTAATTTTGTTTGCTTCTTCCAACGGCATTCACAGCTTATTCTGCACTCACTTAAATAATGTAGAGAAATAGTGTAGATTTTGTCAGTATTGCTTAAATGGCTAGACGCTGCTTACAATGGCACCATTTTAAATCATGGCTGTAGAGTTTTGTTAATTCAGTTAAATCCCATTTAATTTAACAATACATTTTACTATATTAACAATTATCATAGTATAATAAACATATATAGCATTTGCTCTGCACGTATCTCTAAAGCAGATATACAATAGCTCATATGCATACATGTATGTATGAATGTCACCAGAGAGTGTGGAGAGACGGCCAGGAAGCAGAGCAGAGCCACAGAGCAATTAAGGGTTTAGTGTGTTGCTCAAGGAAACTTTGAGGGAAGTTGACACTCGCTGGGGAACTGGAGACCACCTTTAACCCAAAGCATGTCCCAGTTATGACCATTACTGAGGAAAAAGAAATCCAAGACACTGCAGTGATACTGTGTAGGGTTGAATGCCAATTTTAGGCATATTTATTGTCAATTTGTACTACTATAATTCTTTCTTATTCTGCCTTCCAAAATATTTTTCATACACCATTAATTAGCACCAGCAAATGTATTGTTATATATTATGTTTTATTATCAGCAGAATGAGGAAATATTTATTCAAAGTATCTACAAAACGTTCACTGTTTTCTTTACCCAACGATATCCGCTCCTGGAAACCAAAGCGTGATTAGGACTTTATATAATTAGGACACTCACAGCAATTGGTTAAAGCGGCTATAATCAATGTTTTTGAAATAACATTGTGACGATGTGAAAGGGGTAGCTGATGGTGATGAATCACCTGAATCTGCAGCACCTCGGCTTTATGGAGCTTTATACTGACTTTCTCATTGTTTAGCTTTTCGGCCCACAACTTCACTGTTTTGGTTCAATCTCACCGCTCTCACAGCAACACGGTCTCACTCCCAACGCGTCAAATACCGCCACTTTAACGTCTGTATAGCGTCTCATGGATGGACGGGTCAAACAAACACAGGACTTTTACCCAGGAGACCGCTGTTCGTGTCCCGTGTGAAACCAAGTCAATGTTAAGTTATTTTACCTACATTTTGTTACATAACTTCCGGACTACGCTTGTTACGCAGGCTGCACTACAAGCGTAGTTATTTAATGTAAAAAAAATGTACTTATTTTAACCCAAACCACGATCTTTTCCTAAATCTAACCAACTAGTTTTGTTGCGTAAGTAAACCTAAAAGCTTTTTTCAGCAAAGAAGCTCGAAAAACCCACAAACAGCAGACAGACAACGTTAGAGACTAGCTGGTGAACATAGTGGAGCATGTAGCAGCTTAAGAGACAGATATGTTTTTCCCAGGAGGTGGTGAAGAGCAAAACAGAGCTAAATGGAGATTAAATATTGACCTGACATTCATCAGGGGGCCAGAAAGGCAACTCCAAATGAATGCTAATGTTGGTACCATGTCTTCTGGGGAGGTAAATTGTTTGCTAGCTTGTGTCGATGCCCCCAAGTGGCCAAAAAATAAACTTTAATGTCAATGGTGACTTGAGGTACGACATTTTTCCATTTTTTCCCAAAGCCTGAACAATCTACACAAGTCTTGTGCTTTGAATGCCCGATCATCCACCTAGACCTCCACCAAACGTCTTCTTCTGTATTTAAAATATTTTGTAGTAGGGTTTCCCCATTCCACGATGACTAAGAAAGGAATCTCCAATGCTATAATAAAATGCCTCTCCACCCATCATGCAGTTTAATGCTCAGCTTGTATTCTTACATTTCTGCTTTTATTGAGGAGTAAATCTAACAAATAGCATCAATACTTTCTGCAATTAAGCTGTTTTTTTCTGGACTGTTGGTTGCAGAATTTGCCAAAGTACAGGATAGTTGGCTAGAGCACTCCCAGTTCCTGCTGTGGACCTGTTGTGGACAGTAAATTCGAAACAGCTTTCACTCTAGAGACAAATCAAAGGGGAGTGTTGATGCATTGTGGGAAAACGGGTAAAGTATGGAATCTGCAGTAAAGTTGCTTACAACGTCAAATGTGCGTAGATTATTCCCTGGCTGCTCTCCAGACTGTCACTCAGCTCTTTGTTGACTTACCCAGCTGTAATGAGAAACACTCAGCCATGGCCACCCCGTGAGTCCAGTTAGCTTTTTGATTTATTGAAATCCACTGCCTGGCTGTGCTGAGTCACCAGCTCCGTGGTGAAAGCCAGACTGATACTTCACAGTTCCTGTCCCTGCTTTGACTCTACTTAGTATCATCACACTGTCAGATATTTTTTCTTTTGCCTCTACTGTAGCAAAGGCTGCAGTCATTAATCCAGGAGAGCCACGATCGACAGGGGGCACTTGAGTTGGGCAGCTGATGCGTAAACAGACATTATTACCCGTATAAATCCACTGCCTTTTCTGGGTTTAAAGAATATAAACCATATATTTATGTATTCCCAATCCAATTATTTTTGAAGCGAGTGTGAATGCCAAGTTATTTCCCACCAATATACTTAATGTACCACAGTTTAGTAATTTCTCATCATAAAGCACGGGGTGACATTTAGTCCAGCTGGCTTTGGTCATTCCACAAAGCATATCACACAGCATTAATTCAGGCTTTTCTGGAGGCTTTTATGAAGTCATTCTGAGCCTTTTATTTTTAAATATTGTGCTAATGGCATTTGAATATAACTAAAAATACATACAGAGCGCAGATGAAAGAAGACCTGCAGAGTAACCCTGTCTCATATGATTTCATTCATTTGCAAATTTGCAACGGGGATTTATATTTATACAGGCAACATTTAGTCCCACTGCAGGAAGAGTGTGATGTTGATGTGCTGACTGCTGGGAAACGTAACGGTGATGGGTTAATGTGTCGTATTTCAACTCAGTGTAGAAAAGAAACCGTGACCTTAATGTTTCCCCTAACCTTAACCAAGTGGTTTAGTTATCTAAACATAACCATAAATATGTTATAAAGACTTTAGTTTCCATGCAGATATTATTGGGAAAACAAATGGAACACAATGACTGGGAACATTTGGCAAATACAGTATGTTCAGTATAAACCTTATACTCATTTTGCTAATCAAACACTAACCATCACAGAAGTATTCCTCGATTCAAATCTCACTCATCAAAACCACATTCATAACTGAACGAAAAAGCTCAACCAGAAACTGTATGTTTATAACAAGATCAGACCATATCTTATCCATACTCTCTAGGACACATATCTACATGCAATGAGTCTTTCAACAATATCCTACTGTCTCCCAGTTGGTCCATCACCAATGGAAACCATTTCAATAGCAAGACTGTACAATAGAGCTCTTAAGATCCATGGCAACCTTCCCCGTTGGACTCACTACACTTTCACATTCTAACGCCCTGACTTTCTCAGAACTACACCAATAATCTAGCCATTAAATTTTATTCTCTTAAATTAAGATCCAAAACAATGACTCCCCTCCAACACTTACTGCTCCACTTCCTCGACACAACACAAGACAGGAACGCTTCACTACATCAATTTCACATGCACTTATTCCAGTACCGCCTTACGAAAACAATTATGGTCAGAGATGATTTTTTAACACATACGCTAAAATCTGGAATGAGATCTCATATTACATTAGAGCAATAACCTCGATTGCACACTTCAAACAGGCATATAAACACTATTTGATGGAAGGACACCACTGATTCATCCATTGAGACCGGCCACTTTAACTGTAACACATTTATGGTTACTTTTAATATTTTCCTGTATAATAATGATAAAATGAAATGAGCATTGTACATATGATAACGAATGTATCTGAAAATATAGATACATCTACATTTTATAGATATGTTAAATGTGATTATTGTGCAGATATTTTGATGAAAACGATCTAAGAGGCATTAGGTTTTCTCTAGAAAAAATGGTTATATGTTGTGTTTTTTTCATTACTATTCAAATTATATACACTCTATTGATATGAGATAGGAATAATGTATGTGCATATTATCAGTTACTGATTTACAGTATATGATAAACAGTTTAATGGCATATGTTGGTCTCATTTAATTATTATTTAAAGAATCAATTTTGACTCACCCTGCAATAACGTATTCTTTTAGATAATTTAAAATATTGGGAAAAAATATATATAAATCATACATTGCCACAATTTTAGTTGCCATAAGACATTGGTCTCATGATATAATATTTAAAAATAAACAAAATAGCTGCTACTGGTGGCCGCAGATGTGCTTAAGGTATTTAAAATTCAAACCTCAATAAAATTGTTTAGAAATCATATGTAACTAATATCAACCCACTTTTCAAATAGTTGTGAACATAATAGTTAAATCTAAGAAGAGCTTGAAAACACCACAGTTGCTCTTTCCGGATTAATTCCATTAATTTCATTTTCTGCATTTCCTAAATATTCCTTAACACTTTGTTTAGACTGTAAATCGTGTGGTGTTTTAAGTTTAAATCGCTGAAGTGGTGAGCTTGATGCTTCTATTATGTTATGACTGAAAGAATAAAAGCACGATTATTTTTATAGCTTATCTTTCCTTGTCTTTTATGATTCCATTTTCGCCACAGTGCAAGTCCTGGCAAAGACTTATACGCTTAGAAGCCTTATCAGAGCTTCCTTTCAGCCCTACTAGGCCTTTGTAGAAAAATCTCTCTCTGCACTTGCTTCTTCCACTCGCTCCATCTTCCTTTAGCCTGCATCTCTGGAACATTGATGATAATCGCTGAAACCTTAGACATATGCCAGCGCCGTCACAATCTCCGGACATCCTGTTTTTCCATGTTGACCACATAAACACCTCTCCTCTGTCCTGTTGCTTACACAAGTTGTCAAGTAGTTATTAATCACTTTTAGACGAGATACTTCAAAGTCCTCATTTGTTAACCTTCATTTGTCATAGACTCCCCAAGCTGATCCCAGGCAATTACTCATTGTTGAAGATGGGGAGATGAGCAGTCCATAATCAAGCAGCTCGGAGTTAAGAAACTCTTTGTGATTGATAGTGAGTTGTCATTAATGGCAAAATAATAAAGGCGCAGCGCGCCACAGGGATGCCTGACAGCCAATGGAATTGAGAAAAGATGAATTAATTACACATCTTCTCATTGAAACAGTCTATGGACCGCACTGCCTCTACTCACTCATTTTAAGTGCTTCCTTTTTGTCCTTGAGAAAGTTTCCTTTCAAGCTTTGCCGCCTGCGGTGAACCAGGCCTTGGAGAAGATATCGTTTGACACGCATTCAAATATCGTGTTTGGGCTCCTTTTTAACCTACTTTAATAGAGTCTGTAAGCAGGAGAACAAAGAAAAGTCAAGGGAAATGCAGAATAAATGAGAGGTTTTGAAATAATGATTGGGAAGTTTAATCCATATATTAAGTTTAATCATGATAAACCATTTATTTCTCCTGTGAGACAAAATGTTATCCAGTATACTAAAACAAACAGCCCTCCTCTGTAACTGAATATGATCTTTAAACTCTTTATCTTCCAATATGACAATGAAAGGAAGGAATTGAGGACATCTTTCCACTGCCACACATAACACTGTGAAGGCTGCTGCCTCCAAAAAGCCACAAAATTATCTTTTTAATTTCTCATAATAACGCAGCAAAAGTGTTTTTTTGGAAAGAGAACAACATCAACAAGATTTGGGCACCATGCTGCATTGACTGTCGTTGTTGTGATTTTCTCAGGAGGAGGTGTAGGAGCAACATTTCATTAAAATCTGAGCACACACTGAAACATAAAAGAGATATCACCTTATGTTTATCACATTGACAATCAGTGAGCACCAAACTAGTCCCCTGGAGGGCTGCAGTGCATGAATGTCAAAACATGTAAAGTCGGTCTGTGAATTTTGCCAGCATATCTCACAATACCTCAAAATGCTGGGAAATTGTCAGCTTAAAATGGCATACAGTTTGTTGGCCAACCTGAAAATGTTGAACCTTTTTTTCTCAAAATCACTGCTGTATTTTTTTTTTTCATTGAGACAAATAACATATACATAGTTTTCCTTTTTTTCTCTTTCTCTTTCTATTTTCATTCCCATCATTCCCCGTAGCTTAGTTGTTTCGATCCCTTTTGGAATTCCAAGGTTTGTAATTTTCCTTCAGATGTTAATCTTCCTGTCATCCAGTATCTTTAAGAAGAGGTTTTGAAATGTGAAATTTTAAGCTGTGTGCATCTTTTCCGCTTTATTATAAATGCTTAGGATTACAATGTTACTGTTATCTGATTTGCTGTTACTTAAGTCTCCTAAAATTACGGCTTCTAAGTTTTTTATTATAGTACATTATCCACTCTTGGACTTGGTCCCAAAATAAAGCGCTGTAGTTACTGCTCTTTGCTGAGGGCAGAATGTGTAAATAGTACTTGATGCCGTCAGGAACAGGCTGTCAAGGTCAGATATTCTAGGACACATTTTCATTTTCATCACAGTTCATCACTGATGCTTCTCATCATTCTCTAAGTGAAAAAAACAACAGCTTATAATAACTGGCTGTGAAGAGGAGAAGCACAACAAAGCATTAATACACAGCAGAATTATGTGTCATTGTTCGCCGTTAGACGTAGTGAAGCCACTGTCGTACCAGAGAGCCACTAATGAGCTGTTGAGGTTTCAAAAAGCCAAGGATTTACACGCCAAAAAAAAAAGTCAACGAAAACAACAGCGGGTTTGAGTTCAGCATGTGCCTTTCATTGTTGCATGACAAACAACTGAGGCACAGCAGGGGGTAAAGCAAATAGTAATGTGTGTGCCAGGAGGAAGAGCAGCGAGGAATACAAACTAGGATGAGAGCAGAGACTTGTGAAAGGAAAGAGGTCGAAGGGAATCTGTTTCAATTATATTGAGAAAGGTCAACTGTTGTGATGACAGATTGTTAGACATGCAATGAGAGTGCACATTATTAATAATCCATACATCTACTGTATATAATGAACGGTCATGAATAGTAATTGTTGAAATAAAGCACACTGTGCTTCATAGGGAACGCATCCCCTTAACCTCAAGCTCTTTTTTCTTCCTGCTTTCTCCTGTTTTCTCCTTGATGATTTCTATACCAGGATATTGAAAAGGACTTTGACTCTAACAGTCACAAAGAGATACACCAATTATTTTGACTTGACTTGACATGTAGGTCACACATCTAGTCGCAAAAAACTACAGTCCTTGTTGTTGAAGAGCCACGATGATGTGCAGAGTTTGAAATGGATGCTTTTAAAATTAAATGGGATTGTTGTATTTAAGGTTACATACAGTATACATGAGCTGATTATTTATTAATGTATCTATGATGCTATATCTTTTTTCCTTTCTTTTCTCCCTTTGCCCTCTATTTTTCTCTCCTTATCTTATTTCATTTTAAAAGGATTTTTTTGGATTTTCTTTTGAATTTTATTTATTGTCCTCTCGCAAATTCCTAAGTTTTCCTATCGATGATGAAGGCTTCATGCTGATTTGTTTCAACATGTTTCGTCTGTCCACTAGTAAATAAAATTCACCAAAATATATCTCAACAAAATGTAATTCCTCTGGTTTTCTTAGCATTGAATTTGAATTGCGTTGTTGTTTATCTCATAGTTGTCATACTGACTATTGCTTATCTTTCACCTGGTTAAGATGATATTAGTTGGAGACAAAAAATATTACATTACACAACTAAAGAAGTTGAAGATGATGTCATTAGACCACATATGGTGTTCCACAAGGCTCAATTCTTGCTCCACTACTGTTTTCTGGGTGCATGCTCTAGGGCTGGACTAGGGATGTTAATAATTAACCGTTAACGGATATTAAGAATTTTAACCGATTAACGCTATTGGTTAAACGGTCAAAAGAAATATTAATAAGTAATAAAAAAGCTGAACAAAACTCAGAGGAGCGGCTTGTCACTAAAAGTAGAAAAGCTGATCCACCTTAACAGCCCACCTTAAGAGAGTCTGAGCCGGCGTTGCAAGAAACAGGAAGTTGGCTCTCGAGCTCGCTTGAGCTGAGGAGTTGTGGCATTTTTTAACCGACAAATAAACTGTAAACACACTGCTACACCTACGTTCACAGCTATAACGCCACCGACGACCCCCACACTCACAGCTGCCACACAAACACACGGTCTGTCGGACACTCGCTTAAGTTACGCTGCGCTGACAGATTGTATGTGTGTGGCTACGGGGAGCACGAAGCCACCGGCAACGCTTCAGCTGCTAACGTAGCACAAACACACACACGGTTTGTCGGACACTCGCTATCGTTACGGCGGGCAGACACACAGCTGACAACCTGCTAAACTAACCTGGTGGTGGTGGCGGACTTTTACTGGGAAAGTGGCTGCATGTATCTGATAATGCACGCTGCACTGTGGCTGCTACAGTAACGCTCCCGTATGGGTGAACTGGGGACTCAGTTGAGATATCAGAGCCTATAAAGTACATAAATACCAAGGGGTACAATAAGTATCACTGGCAGGCTCACATTTACAGATTTCTCCAGGCAATGTTATGTGATGTGAAGACAGCAAAATAATCTTTTTTTTTTAATGATTTGGTTAATTAATTTACTTTGAAACACGCTGGTTTTCTACTTGCTCACTTAGCTGTCTGCTTTGAATAGAAGTGAAGAAAATGCCCCAAAACAAAACCAATTACCAAAGTGGTCCCACAGCTCAGCATTAATATGACATACAGGCCTAATTATGGGCTTATTGGAACGTAATCTCGACTGTCTGCTTCTCACATCCATCAGTTGCCTTCATCTCGTCACTAGCAGCCGCAATTAAGCAAACTCTCGTTTTTAGTGTTTTGTCTCGTGAATGATGAGCTGTGATGTACATTTTAACATAAATCGCAGCAGTACATGTAAATATTATGATGAAGTTAGTCATGGTGCTGTGAATGGAAATATACAGTCCAGAGATGATTACAGGAGTCATGTGAAAATCTTTTTTTATGCAAACCTGTCTGGCTATTGTAACTGGTCTGAATCTGCCTCTAAAGCACTATATTGAAGACTGATTTTCTGATTATTTGCAGGATCACATGCTCCTCAGTAGGCTCAGAAATGTTAAAACTCATACCATTGGTTCATAAAACCATTTCAAAACCCATTCCACAGTGAAAAAAAAAAAAAAACCTGAACTTTAATCTTTTAACAAGGCTGTTTTTGTTTTCTTCTTCCCTTTATATTATGGGGTTTTCACAATGATGTGATAAAAACCCATCGAGATGGAAATGGCGATGTTTATTTCATCAAAACATGGAAAATAAATACAATTTTGCTTGGAGGCTTGGAGACATGATTGGACAAAGCATGTTAAAAATACAAAAGGAGTGTTAAAGTGAATGATTACAGATATGTTATTAGCAAAGGAAGTGCATTAGAGCATTTACAAAGATTTTTGTTGTTTTGTTTTCACAAAAATACAATCCTAGTTAGTGAATATGTGATGGTCTTCCTTGCTGATGATGCTGATGTTGGTGAAAGGACACATAATAAAACCACACAATGAATAAGATATGTCGCTGCTGTGAATGAACGTAGTCAATATGAGAAAAGCTGGTCTCTAAATGTGTTTGTTTTCGTGAAAGCAGTGAAGTAATATTTGCTTTAACACCTCACTTTTCCAAAAGTCTGACATATGAAGGTTCACCAGTAGGGACTCCAAAGGCAAATGGATCCTACCTGTGGATGTAATAAATAAAATATCAGCACTTTCCGCCCGTATAATGTTGCACAGGAGCTGGTTGTCTAACATGTAAACAAGGTTTCAAATTTAGCTTTCCCTCCCGTTTCCTCTACTTCTCCCTCATCTGTTTTCACTATCAGATTGAATTTAAAACAAATGTGAATAAAATCCTTCCAAGTGGCTTGAGAATTAAGCCGAAAGCGATAATTAGATGCAGGCTAAGCCCCTTGTGTGAGGCATATAGTTTGGAAGCATAATTAATATTCATGTTGTTAATGTGTACGCTACAAATCCCTGTTGAGTAAATGCAGCGTTCTTGTAACAACTGGCTGTTTATGTGGAGAAAACGAGTGAGAAAAGAGCGTCAGTCAGCATTCGCCTCTTCATTCTTGTGCTTATAGTACAAAACTCAAATTATGAGCAGCTAGTTATCTGTGAACAGAGTGTGAGTAGGTAAGATTTCAGATTAGTGTTTTCTAATGTTTTGTGTGAAAATTACAGCGTAGACAAATAGAAGTGGAAGAATAGCAGCTGAAATACATTCATCTGGTCCTAAAATGTTCAGGAGACATTTAAAAGTGTAAGTATTTTAAGATCGCCTGTATACACGAGGTATTAAACGTTTTGTACATCATGGCCAGTAAAAAAAAAGCATTTTTTTCCATGAGGAACCGTCATTAATTAAAAGTTACATGCTTGAATGAAATTTGGTCAAAAATTAGTTTTTGTTTCATTTACATGCTTTTTTGTTCCCTAACTGAGTTAATGGAAGAGCCCGAGGTAACTTTGGTATAATAATTAGATTTATGGTGAATAATTGCATGAATAATTCATTTTTGCTGATTTAAAATAAAAAAAATGCTTTTGAGAAATTTCTCCAATAAATAGCAAAATAATGTATCCACGAGGAAGTTGTTCATTGATGTTGTAACAGTGTTCAGGTGGGTGACATGAACTTTAAATCTAAAGTACAGTGTGTAAAATACATAAATAAGATGTGGAAAAGGCAAGGTGAAGAGCCCTGATACATTAAATGAAAAACATAAATCTGAATATCTTATCAACTAGACCACTTAGCTAGGTTTAGGGAACACATCATGGTTGGGCTTAAAATAAGTACGTAAACTAAATAAAATAAGTACAAAATAACATAAGTACGGAAAACTGTTCACAAATGTCACTAAAGTAACTTAACTCAAAGTGTTGTTGAGCTACTTGAGTACACATGACACATCAAAAGCAACAAAGATGTTGTTATTGCACGCAAAATTACTTACAAATTACCGTGTCATTCATACGCCATTTGGTGAGACCGGACTATAAATATTTCCTGTTGCCAAATCGTATCTAAGGTTCGTCCTATTTACTGGAATAGTGAACAATGTTTCCATTGCAGGATGGTAATGATTGTTCCAGGTATTAGCAAACTCTCAGGCGTTACAAGGGAAACAGAGTTATGGCTTGTGAAAAACTTAAGATTTTGATCGCAAAACGCATGGAAATATGAATTAATGGTCTTAATTTTATTTCATTGGCAAGTGACCATGGTATAAGCAGGACAATGCCCTTCAATGTGTCATAATCAGGAATTTTTTATAGCACAAACTGCCATATTAATTTCTAGCTACAATAACAAAACACAAAAACATCCACCATCAGCTTCTTAAAATCAATTCACCAAGTTCTCCTAATCTTACCCCATACTTTGAGCTTGTTGTTTTTCTTTTACTTTCCTCTCTTCAGTTTTCAAATAATCTATCCAAAATTATAGTTTTCAGAAAGTATTTCTTTTCAGCTGATTATATCTAAAAGTCCCTCTGTCTTCCAAATTACAAGAGTCTTTCAAAGCTTTCAATAACAACACTTTTCCCCCATCTCCAATATTAAACCAAATAACAAAGTATTGGCTCTATACATTTCTTGTCATTCTGTACTTTCCATTCTCACGTGTACAGAGCCTGTGATGTTGCAGGATAGTGTCGCGGAAGTCTACAGGTTGTGAAATTTAAATCATGTCAGTACAACCTGATCCTGCAAGTCCAAGTGGCCTTGCAGCAGCACTATGAGCAGTGCATTTTAGAGCCAAGAGGCTTGTGGCACACAGCTGGGGCTGGAAGCCCGTCAGCTAGCTGCAGGCCTCACGTGCCAAAGGCACCAGAAAAAGCCTTTCACTACCACTGCAAGGTTCAATGGGAAGGAACAATAGCAGGCAAGCTCCCGTAGACTCTTTCTTGCCCTCTGCTTTCAGGAAAATGTGTATAAGGAAGCCTAGTATGGCTGCCAAAGTACTACTGGCCTGTTTTCACTATCAGCTTCTGCAGAATCTGATTAAGAAGGATGACCACGGCTTCTGCCACGACCGCTGGGAGCCCTCCTTCCAGAGGCACCTGTGCCTACAAACTTAAACCAAAGACCTTCCAGTTTGGCTGAAGCCAGAGAACATGCAGCCTTGCTTAGAGATGAGCCTGTTCCACCATTTAAATGCCGAACAAGATCTTAAGTTCTTGTTGCTATGAGCCGTACCAAAAAATAACATTTACTCTACATTAAGGGTTTCAAGTTAAAACCAAAAGCCAAAATAAGAATTATACACAGTTTAAACAAAAGTAGACACGTGTTAAAACAGTACAGTATCTGAGCCCTGTAACAACTTAAAAATCACATCTAGCACAATCCTAAGACGTACTGAGAAAGCCATCATCTATAACGGGTTTGCATAATTGATTAGCTCACCCTTACATTTCACCTTGACTTAGTGAGTCTAAAGAACGATCTCATTATGACTCTCGCCTCAGGGTTTGTTTTGCTAATAGATGTACATGTACAACTGTTAACCAATGGGCTTTTAGTGCTTTACCTCAGAGACAATACAGTCACAATATCAATAGAATGAATATGATACAACGTTAAATTGACAGGTCGCTACCACGGCGTTGTCCAGTCTGGGAGTTGGAACTTTAACCGTTCCACAGTGTGTTTTCAGTTCATGAAAGGTTAATTATAACCTTTTTGATTGCCTAAAAATGTCTTATTCAGCGTTCGGTTGTACTTAGCTCCACCCTCTTGTGTCACTTCTGGTTGCAAAAAACCAAGATGGTGAACTCGAGGCTTCAAAACTGCAGTCCACAAACCAATGGTTGACGTCACGGTGACTACGTCCACTTCTTATATACAGTCTATGCTTTTGGCTAACAAACTGCCGCTTGCCACTTATAAAAATTGGTCAGCCAAAACGATTTCCCCGTCAACAGAAGTAAATACATAAAACAGTCCAAAGTCCAACATAGGAGGTGTAAATAATACAGCACCTTTACCTTGAATACGAATTAAAGCTTTGCAAGACAGATGCAGCTTGATGCCATATAGGTTTGTAGTTAGTAATAAAATACACCATAACTTGTGCAGTATAGTTTTTAAAAGGTGTGACAGGATCCCAGTGGCTAAAGCAGCCAGTGTAGTCTCACAGTGAAACGGCAGATAGGCATATATATTTGCTTTTTACTCCGACTACGGGAGGGACAATTCCTAACTCCTGTTTTCAGCCGAGTTCATTTTTCATTTTCGGCAACACAGAGGCTTCAGAGGTAGCAAATCAGAGGTGACAAAGACTTATGCAGAGGTCTTTAATATATCAAAATCAAAGACATCCCTGGTGTTTTTCTTTTCCGCACTTGCAGGCAGACATAGAAATGAGACACTCACAGGTCTTGAATACCAAATCATTCTCCGTACATTTCATAAATGGCCTTGAAAATCCTGAGGACAGATTGACAATTTTTGGTGTTTTTTCCCCCCCCCACATCCACTGCTGACAAATAATGACACTAGCCATTACATAATCTCACTTTGTGCAGTGTGTTCAGTCATACCTAGCAGCTCCTTTGCGATTATGGGCACTCAGAAAAGAGCAAAGGAGAGGAGGCATCGATCATGTCCATCAATATAGGTATTTTTACCAGATTTTCTCATCTAAAAAGTTGTATTTAATATAATATATATGTTTGGAGTGAACTATGTTTATTTTTAACTGAAGTAGTTTTTTTCATAATTAATTAGGTACAGAAGTGTGGTTTGAAATCTTTGGTGTGAAATAACCAAACTGATATCACTTTGGCGGAAAATCTTCTGTTCATGTAGGACCCCAGAAGCTGGCCTTTAAGACTCGGGAGAAAAAAAAAGAAAAAGACGTTAGCATTTTGAGTATCAATTCTGGGGATATTTGAGACTCAGCCATGCACAAAGTGACATATGCTTCAAGTAAAGAGATTTTTAAGTAAAACATTAAAAAACAGTTAACTGATATAGTTTTGGCCACACGCAATTTAGTCCCAACAGTCACAGTTGGACCAATTTCATGCTCCTGTGATCGAACAAAGTACTTAAATGGTTTAACATCTGCGGAAAAAAAGTCCAGTGATATGTCCAACATCAAAAAATCCAAAGCAATCCTGTATCTTCAGCCACACACATGCTCTAATGTGCAGTGCAGTAGGGAAAGGGCATGGCGCGGAAGAACAGTAACGCCACATGCAAACAAATTAACTGTCATGTATTATGTTAGTTAATTATCCAAAGGGCTCGTGCAGCACACAGCACAATCAGCGTGTCTCCGTCCCACAATGCTCCTGGTCGTGTAGTGGCCAGGAGAGTCCTGCTAAAAAGGTCATCGTGCCTCAGCCTCTGTGGGGGCCTGAAATGGAAATGTCCCCATG
Organism: Sebastolobus alascanus; assembly: GCA_916701645.2. Classification (NCBI taxonomy): domain Eukaryota; kingdom Metazoa; phylum Chordata; class Actinopteri; order Perciformes; family Sebastidae; genus Sebastolobus; species Sebastolobus alascanus. The sequence goes on along the minus strand of CAKAOJ020000102.1, from coordinate 676,799 downwards.
TGATGTAACAATTAATCTGACTGCTGTTAACAAGGTAAGCACATCAGGTGCATTTGTTGAGCGGGACCTTTCTTATTCCTCTGCTTCCTCCCGTTTTATTTCTTCAGTAGCGATGGAGCTGTTACACTGTTTACCTCCCTTTTCAAAAGCCAATTATTTTGTTCATCAGAATGTAACGATGTGAGCTATTTTTTTTTCCCAGCTCCTTGTCACGGACCAAGCACAATTAATTCAATGCAGAGGCGAACATTTTCCTCGAGACTCTTCTTTCTCTAAACTTAATTGGAAGCGTAAATGCTTTGTAAGATTGCACTGCGGCGCGCTGTCAGTAAAAGTTTAGCGTGTGTCAGTGTGCGCGTCTACATGTCTGTCTGGCCTGCTATTTGACTGTCTGTGCGTGTCTGAACCTTTGACCTGTCAATTCAGACTTTTGTTTACCTCTCTTGACAAGACATCAAAATGAGTATTACGTGGACGGTAGGAAAACACAGTGTGAGTGAATACAGAACAGCTGTAATTGGGTCTTATTTCGCAGTCAGACAACACAGACGAGAGCGCCTTGGTTTGCATGAGAATTACGACGACTGTTGACTCTTATTTTGATGAGAACGACTTTGACTATTCAACTCCAGTATAGCAACTGAGCAAACTAGACAAACAACCAAATGCAGTCCACAGGGGCACAGGTACAAAACATCTGGGCCTCTCAAAAGGAATATTAATCTGTGTTCGGGATGTCTGCGTCCTCCCTAGCATCTCAACAACCATCATTTAACTTTAAGAAGTGAAGTTGTGACTATTCATTAAAAGTAAAGATAAATAAATGGAGACATTTTTCAACCTGGGTCTCATTCGTTAGTGTTTATGATCTAGTGGATAATTTAAATACGAAGCTACAATCAGCTATTGACCATATAGCCCCTCTCAGATACAAAAAAAATCCTCAAAAACATAAACCACCATGGAGAAAACAGACCAACAAACACGGGACTTTCAACCAGGAGACTGTTCGAAACTGTTCGTGTCCCAAAGTGTTGTTGAGTTATTTTAAAGTTACATTAGTTACGTTTGTGACGTGTTTTCCGTACTTCTGTTACATTGTTCCTGTACGTATTTTACTTAGTTTACGTAATCATTTTAAGCCAAGTCATGATGTTTTTCCTGAACATAACTAAGTGGTTTTCTTGCCTAAACCTAAGTGTTTTATCTCGCCTTATCCTGCTGTTTAATTCAATTTTATTTCATATTATTTTCCTTGTTTTTAGTGTTTCATCCTAAATGGTATGGCAATAATAATTTTGCACTTGTCACCTCCATTAGAGGTTTATTTGAGAAACGTGAGCTAGCAATGGAAAAATCACTTCCAACAATTTATCGTGCTCAGAATCACAATGAACAGTTTAAAAAAATGAGCAAAATCAATGCCGTCTTTTTTATTCCACATATTCTTCTTCCTTGTCAAAACCTGGCGCCTACATTACCCACAATGCTACTTGGGTGTGTTATGCCAGTAGCGGTTAATGTAGCCTGAAGCCACTAGCCTCGAGCAGAGATGAGGAGCGGGCTACTGAAGTCTGGAAAAGTCACTTCTTTTAACTCCACACCCCCAGATGTGTTTCATTTTAAAACTTGTACTCAGCCTCAAGTGAAGTTATCAGATTTCACGCGGCTCCCTCTGGAGCCACAAAAGGCTTCTTACAACCTTTTTATACATATGCAGTCGGATTTTGATGTGTAAAATTGGTGGAGTTGTCCTTTAAGGAGAAAAACCTAAAACAGATAAGAACGAGAAAACCCTTGAAAACACTACATTTTGAAGATGTTTTGACAATATTTTTTTCTCATTACAAATATAACAACTATTAAACTCAGAATTCCCTCTCACAAATATCAGGCCGAAGTATCCTTAAGTACGCAAAGTCAAAGTAATTTAGTCATAGTAGGTATATTAAACTTATTACGATGAAAACAGACGTGTGACCTTCATAATGTCAGGTTCAGTGTAACATAAAAAAGATCTTGCACTTGCGTAGTATAATACAGATCTTGAACTGAAAATACATCCCCTGAGATTTTTATTAATCAGCATGATATAATATTACCACTGCCAAGTTCCACATAAAAGGCTTTACTCTATTTACCTGACTTGAGGAAAAGATTACGGATTAATGAGAGCTTATGTTTCATATCTCCGAATGCTGATACATCTATCTCAGTTTGTGACTTTGATGACGCCGTCTTTTTGACTTCAGTTTGTACATCAGAAAGATGATTTAAACCCTGTGCTGGTTCCAACATCTACTTTATTACTCCGTAGATCCCACTTCAACACATAAATAAAGCTTTAATGTACAGAAACATACTGTAGAGCTGCAGCACAACCACAGTGTATCTTGTTATAATAGGAGCATCCTCTTGTTATAATGAGATGCTTTTTACACGAGACTGTACGTACTAGATCTCACAATCCCCAGCTGAAGGTTAGACAGAGGAACAAAGATAGTGGAACATGATGTTCTGTGAAGAATAATGTAGCTCTCAAATTTCATTTTGCTTCTCTCTCTCTGATCGAGTACACAAAGTCCTTTGTGGTATCCGCATACTAATGACAATCCCAATAACTACTATACTGCTCAGGGAGACAACAATCCCATTGTGTGTTAGCTCTGATAGGGAGAACAAGTCGAATTGCAATTGGCATACTGCTTCTTCATAATAAAAGCCTCCTCGTGTTTTGCCAGGTGAATGCTTTTAATGTGAAGCAGTCGCAGCAGGAAATGTTGGGCTTGCAATAGTAGTAATTACACGCAGCTCTGACACGGTGTAAAGAGAGTGAATAGTAGCTAGCGAGGCGTGAGATGATTTAAAAACAGTAAAACGCTGGATTACATGCTTGCATCGTTTCCCGTGAATCTCCTATGTATGTGAAGGTAATTTGAATCCTGTTCGGGAATGGCGGGCTCCGCCAGTAACAATGAAAACTAGGTAATATAAATATATTGAATGACTATTATATATATAAAATAGTAAAAACTTTGAGTGGTTTGACTTTCGTTAGATTTCATGAAATGCTTAAGGATTATTGCCTTAAAGGTGCAGTGTGTCGGATGTGGTGGCATCTAGCGGTGAGGTTGCAGATTGCAACCAACTGAAACTTCTCTCGTGTGCCAGGCGTGTAGGAGAACTACGGTGGCTGACGCAAAAACGCGAATGGCCCAATCTAGCACCAGTGTTTAGTTTGTCCGTTCTATTTGTTAGAAACAAAGGAAAAACCAACAAGCTAGCTCTTTCCCCATGGTTTCAGTCTTCTTCAAACCTAAACTGTTAAGTCTTAGATGGAACCAGAGTCTTTTAGGTTTTTAGTTTTTTAGACCTCTCAGAGTCGAACATGAGGATTTTCTGCAGGGTGACTGCTGTCCGTGTCAGTAAGCCTGCCTTGTGTCCCAACAGGCTGCTGTGGGTCATTCAGCTCGGACAGAGTGCATCCATTGACAGGGACAAAGGGAAGAATGAAAATGAAGGTACCACACACACACACACATGGGAGATCCATCCAATTGAGCCTGATTTCTACAATGCATTGGTTGACATTTTTCTTACTGACCCAGCCCACACAAGCACATTTCCAACCTTTAAAATATGCATGATATTGAAAAACAAGCCTTCCCCGCAATGATTTTACTAAACCCGTATATTCACTGCTGATATTAGCAAACACAGGCAATGCAAAAAAAAGAGGCTTTCAAGTATATTTTCATTTTGAATTATTTGATATAATCCTTCCACCTCAAGCTTTAGATTTGTAAATGTAACCCATTTATTGTAATGAGCATTAAATCCCCTTACAGTTATGTGTGCAGTGCACACTCCATTTATTTTTGATTAAAATATCCTGCACGATTTCTGCAGACTCCTTGACAAAATGGTAATTAAAGAATACAAATCCTCTCATTGCTTTAATAAAGGAAATGAATTCGGTCCGTAGTTTTTTTGTGTTGCCACTGGATCCTGTGGACTACGGCCACACATTGAAGTGGCCTTTCAATCCTATAACTGTACATTAGTTCATCTAATTTAACACAAAATATCACGCAAAAAGCAGAATAAGGGGGATATGATGTTATATATTCTTCTTTAAATGATTATATCCATTCACATATTAATAATAATAATTTATTACTGAGAAGGGTCAGTGGTCCTTCATATAACTTTGCAATTGCAATGAAAATCGAAGTTGTTTTTCTCTGCATTGCTGCATGTTGCGCTTGATTCCAGCTGATAAATAATGTTCTTACAAATATAGATTAATGCACCTCGAGAGGCAACCCTTTGGATGTGTGGAAAGGCCCAAAGGCCCACATGTTTTGAGCTCTGCCTCTGATTGGCTCTTTATGGCCAAAGGCAACAAGTGTTTGTTGCACGGTGCTATACTAATGGGGATACTCATACTAGGCAATGAATTATGATCATGTTTAGCTTTGTACCTTATTTAATTTTTTAAAACGACCAATGGCAAGTACACAGAGATTCAGGTTAGTACAGAAAAAATGTGTGTTTTCGTTTGGCCGTGCAGTGGCTGCTGATGTACACAGAGAGCCCCACCATGTCAAAAGGTTGATATGATTGATATTTCTTATTTCAGATATTCATAAAGGGCTTTCCTTTAACCTTGCCAGTCTCTTTCTGATGCACCAGCATTGCTGATAAAAAGCACAGACCTGAAACCTGAGTGTGTATTGCGGCGAACCTGACAGCATCTCCCGTGTTTATGGTCACATGTGTATAAATCATGTCGGCTGAGACTTAAATTCTTTATTTAGCTGTACATCTTCCACAGCAGCCGTTAAAAGTCATGCAGCATTAAACTGGGGAGAAAGGTTGATTTCAAGCCAAATGACTGTTTGTCAATAACGATGTCATGCATTAGTCATAGTTTATTATAGAGTGTGGAATTGGATTACAAGGAATTATCCTGGCTGTGGTTTAATTGCATTTTCTTTGTCACCTCTGCTCTGCCCATGTGTTGGCGCCCGTCTCTATCTATTTACTATCCAAGTCTTAAGTTAGACATCTGCAGCTCTCTGAATCACCTCAATGACAGCGAGTTAGGTCATGGACGCCCCCAAGCATCGGTAATTATGGACTGACATGTCCTGAACGGCAACCCGCTGACCGTCAAGTTTCGTTTATAGGCACAGAGGCCAACGTGCTATGACTCTGCTGACATAATGACCCTAAATGAGATTAAAAAACAGTGCCGTACAGTATGTTGCCAAAGCGACTTAACATGCTCTGATGGGTAAATGAAAGAAGAGGTAAAAACACTCTGTGATAAGGTGCAAGACTTTGCTTCAAGGAAAAGTTTGATCACTGTTCTTGGACGCCCGATGTATTCTTTCGAGTCTGTGAAGCATTGTACATTGTGCCTCCCGAAGGCTTGGATGTGATCTGGAAAGTAAATTAAATTAGACAGTGCTTAAGGTGAAAACAGTGCACCAACCGCGGTTATGATGAATGAATGGTGACAGTTGTCTCCAGCGCTCTGCGTTACATGAACACGCTCTGAATTCTGTCTGACAACTACAGTCAGACGCTAATGCATCAATAACACATTATTACTTTCCTGTCTGGCACAATCACCAATAACCTACATTTTTCAGGTATATTTATCAAACAAACGAGAGAGAGAGAGAGAGAGTTGTTTTTTTGTTTTTTTGTAGGAAATCATGTAGATGCTATTAATCCAAAACCTACCAAGAGAGTCTCCTCTTTGGGTTCTGGGCCATAAATAAATACATAAATGCATCTTTATATGTTTGATGCCTCGAGAGGTTTTTGGCACATTGAGTAGGGGTAAAAAAAACAAACAGCCAATTTCAGCACCATGAACAGAGCTGGGCAACATTAATGCTGCTATTTTGATCTAAGTAATGCTACACATTCTTTCAGTTCCAGCACCTTGGACAGGGCTAATACTGTTGTTTGTGCTAAATGGGCTAAGTTATCTTAATTTTAGCACCATGGACAGGGCTAATACTGTCGTTTGTCCTAAATGGGCTATGTTTTCTTAATTTCAGCACCATGGACATAAACCAGTGTGGTAGTGGTGGCATTTGTCCTAAATGTACTACACCCCCTCAGTTTCAGGGCTGGGTGATGTTAAGAATACGATTCTATTGTTTGTGTGTTCTAAATCATGCAACAACCGCTATGTTTAAGCACCATGGACAAGGCTGGGTGAAATTAAAAGTATTTCATGTCCACCATTTGCTATATAGCTCACTTTATTGTGTGTTTACCAATTTGTAATGTCTGAAATATGTAATAACACGTATGGTATACCCTATGTAGTGGACGAAAACGTATGCAACGTAAAAAGTAGTGTACAACCATTGGTCACGGACCATGAAACAGCTAGCATTATGTATTCTACAGACAGAAAAAAAGCTATATTTAATCAATTGCTAGATGAGACGAATGACCTGACTAGCATCTACATAAAATTCCCTATGCAGTGAATAGTGAATAAATTATCAATTTCAGACAGTGCCTACTGTTGTTGCCTACTGAGTTTATTTGTGCTAATTTTGTGCCAACGTCATGATTACATCACTGTGTTAGCCGGAGGCAAAACAAAGGAAGGACTGGAGGCTAACGTGAATCACCTCAGAGTAGTGGGCTAAAGTTATACATCGAAAATGTCATCTTGCTGTGTTGTTGTGTGCCAGAATCGAAGGAGTATCAAGGAATATGGCTCCAACTTGAAATTTTGAAATGACAAACTGTGATTCGAGGCTATGTTGCTAATAGTTTAGCTTAGCCATCTGCTAACCGTAATAAGTCGTCACGGACGCTGCACCGCAGTGGTGAGCTCACCGCTCTCGTAGGAGGCTAAATTATTAGTATCTTGTTGGCCACCGTAGTTCTGCTACACGCTTGGCACACGGGAGAAGTTTCACTCGGTTGCAATCTGCAACCTCACCGCTAGATGCCACCAAACCCTACACACTGCACCTTTAATTTTTTTCCAACCATGGAGAAAAGATAAAGATTGTGACTGTCCATCAACAGCCCGTTTTAAAAATCTATATTTTTTTGTATGCATTCTGACTTTTTGAGTATAATCAATTAGAATTAGTAAGTAGTGATTGGGACACATTTATTGATACTATTTGTTCTAAATTGAACGTTTCAGCACGATGGACAGAGCTCATTGTTATTATTAGTGTGATACTTGTGTTTGCTTGTACTCTGTGTATTAGATGCAGTTTCAGCACCATGGACAGGGATCATTGTTATTATAAGTGTGATACTTGTGTTTGCTTGTACTCTGTGTATTAGATGCAGTTTCAGCACCGTGGACAGGGATCATTGTTATTATAAGTGTGATACTTGTGTTTGCTTGTACTCTGTGTATTAGATGCAGTTTCAGCACCGTGGACAGGGCTGCAGGCTGATAATGATTCTGGTGCTTGTTTGTCATATTCGCCAAATATCAGTCACATGGACGGTTCTGGCGTGATAGTATGGATACGATAGGGTTGCGTGCTTGTCCTGAATGTGCTGCATGCGTTGACCAGCCTCACTATAATAGCCCACAACGCCTGTCCCCCCTTTCATTCCTCTTAAGAGCAGCAGGAACATGCGGCGCATACAGTAGCAGCCCTGTGCTCCCGGTGAACGGAATGAAAGCGTGTCCGGATCCCGACACCCAGCGAGCTCTGCATCTTTAAAACCGAGAAAGAAAAACACACAAGCAGCTCAGTCATAACTGTGGGATGATAAGGACTACCTCTTTTTTACTTTTGGAGAGAGCCAAGCCGTTAGGAGAGCATTCAGCATCAGCTGTTCAACACTGGTCTCTCATTGCTGGAAGTCGGGGCTGAATGAGTCACATGACACAACTGGAGGCAGAGATCTAGAGAAAAGGCACAGCATTTGGGCTTGCACCGCCATACTGTATTTTGAGCCATATCACATTTTTATTGCAACATTTTACTCCCGCTCGGTGAGTACATTTCCAATGGCTTTTTTGTAAGCATTTTTTGTCTTTTTAATTGCCCCCTTTTTTTATTTTTCCTCCTTTTGCTGGTGTTTGAATTGAGCATTGACATGGTGGTTTTGAGCGTTTTTCACATGCAGGCTTCAAGTTTTTAGCATGCAGTTATTCTGGAGAGGGTAATCGGTGCGGTGTCGGTCTCGAGAGAGAGCCTTTACTTGCTTGCAGTTTTGTTTCGAGGTGTCGAAACCAAGCAGCTTTTGTCAGTATTGAGATTTTTCAAACAATCTCTTTGGTGGTTTTGAAACATTTTTATTTTTTTGTTTCTGTCGACTTTTGCTGTTGCTATGCTTTGGTTTGCATTTTGCAGTGTTGTTTGTTGCCTTCGAGTTTTGTGATTTTGATGTGTCGGCGGATCTCACCGATCTTTGCTTTTACTTTGTTTCTCTTTTCTTTATGAGAAGGAGTCCTTTTTAAAGACGTTTTAACGTGATACTTTTCTTGCAGCTGAGCTCTCAGGTTTGTTGTTTTTGTGTTTCTCTTTCTTTTTTTTTACTCGATTTCATTATACTTTTGCTGGTGGCAGTGTCAAGTATTTTTGGATGTTTTTTGACTAGATGATGCTGGGTGGACGAGGGGAGTTTTGATTCTTGGGGGAGTTCAATGCGTTTTTCTTTTCTGTTTCAACGAGGATGAACCGACATTTTCCCTTTTGCAGGTATATATATATAATATGAGTGGACTCTGTATTTACAATAAAGAACAAGGTGACAGAAATATGCACCTGTGGCTGACGTGTTATTTCGTATAAGGCTGGCCAGATTGCTCATTAGCGAAGGCAATTCTTTATCAATGTTATCTGAAGGTTACCTGATCGGATCGATCTGTGCGTAATGCTTCTTTAAACAAAAATCAACAATTGGAGAAGAAGGATCGGAGATCACACGCAGGTCGTTTGATCACAATGTGCTCTTTGTTTTGAGTTCAACAATCTTCACGCCGTCGCAGCTGAGGAGTAAATGTAAGTAGCATGCAGGTCCCTCGGAAGGATGCACTGTAATGATCATAAAGTATCTAAACTACATCCATATGTCCACTTAAAGGGGCAGAAATAATCATTCTCTTTGCTGCAGCAGGCTTTAACCTGCAGTAGGCTGTGCTACCAAGTTGGGGAAATAATTATAACCACCTATACTATGTCAAGAATAATGCTACACTTAAGTGCCCTCTTTAATGCTGGACAAACTCAAATCTGCTTTTGTAGGCCTGGATTCATAAATACTTCTTGGATTTGTCAAATCAGATTTTGCAGGAAGTGAATAGAGCCAGTGAGCGGACTAAAAGAGGACTTAGGGTGAATTAATCCTCCAAGAGGCAGGTTTAACTTCAGATTATTGCTGTTCTGCAGGAAATGCAAACAGGAGTAAACAGTTGTCATGTAGTCTTAAGAAAAAGTGGATTGCATTCTGTGTTTTGTAGGCCAGGGACCGCCTTACAGGGTAGATTCCAAGGACCCCCTCATAATCATAACAATTAATCCTATTTAATTTTTTTTTTTTAGTTTTTAGAATTGTAAACCCTGAATCAGTGGTACCAGACCATAGAAATATAGAATATATCATGTAGCCTTAATCCCTGACTATGTTTGATGTTGAAATTGCTTTTTAAAAATAATATTTCTTAATATAAGGAAAGCCTATCTGCCATGGTGGCAGGTGACCTGAGATTTTTACCTGCCACAGCCAACATTTACCCTGTATTTGGCAGGTGGCAGGTGATAATTTCAGTCCCTGCTTACTACCATTTTATTCTTAGATGCCTTTGGAATTATTTGCATTGTAATTTAACCCTGTAAAGCCCAAATATAGAAAAAATCGGGGGGAAAAATCACCTCTCAGATGTTGTTGTAGGAGGCCTCTGATGCAGAAATTAATGGGTTTTTGAATTGTTTGTTCAGGATTTTAGGAAAATGTTGTAATATTGCAACGTTGGCCTGATAGGTGGGAGCAGAATTTCTGTATTTATATTCACATTGTCTGAAAAAATATATGGAACAACTAAAGTTTCATTTCAGGACTGATGCCCTTTTAGCCCGATAACAGTATATATCATGAATAATAATTCCACAACAGTCATATTTTTATGAATAGTCATTTATTACAAAAAGAAAAAAAAACAGGATAAATTAACCAGAATACAATTTGCAATGATTGTCCCAATAATTGGCAGAAAGCTCTGAAGAAATCATAACAGAAGTTATCATATCAGTATGGGTGTGTATTGGACAGAATCTAGCGATACGATACGTATCATGATACTGGGGTTACCATTCAATATATTGCAATACTGTAAAAAAGGCGATATATATAGATTTTTATCTAATTTTAGAAAAACTGTCATAGTATAAAGAACACACCACCATATGCATAAAATCTGAGTAAAAAAAAAGTATCCTTTTTTATGCAGTTAGATCTGCATTTGCATTGCATAACATGATAGCACTACTTTGAGAGGGCACATACACTGAGAGGCTGCATCTCTTTGCAAACAAAATAAAGTATTGACTGAGTTAATCGTTGCATGTAAACTATTAATTAAAAATCAATACAGTATCACAACACATAATATCGCGATATTCAATTTTTTCAATATTTTCTTACACCCCTACACAACAGTGTTGCAAAACACATCATAGTAATTAAGCAAATTATTTCACAAAATTATTTGTTTAATTATATTTGCATTAGAGTGAGTGAAGTGATTCATGACAGATTGACGTGATGTGTCACAACCATATCAGAGTTTCTATTGGCCCAAAGCTAAAGTGGGTGGGAGTAAAGGACACAATATGCTTGTTTTATTGGTGCAAATGGTCCCCATCTGTAGATCTGCACTTTTTAATGATACAGCACAATTTTATAATTCATAGCAAATTATTTCGGAGTGCCACAGACCCCGGGACCCACTTTGAGAACCACTGTTGTAGGCTACAGTACTGCTGTGTGTATTTTCTGGGAGTAGTTTGTGCTACTTTAACATTGCTGCCTGTCTAAGTTTAGTCTTTGAGGAGTCCTCACTGCTCCACAAACCTTAGCTGACTTTTTCTGTACTATTCCAGGACTAATTTAAATATCTGTTATTATAAGTGCTGGCTTCAGTATTGGCTTTAAGAGAGGATTTCAGTTTATGCATGACATCTCATGAATCTGCTTCATTTTGACCCATATGTGTTCACTTTAACAGAACACAGGTCTCTTCAGTGCAATATCGCCGGTCTATAAAATATATGAGAGAGGACCATTAAGTCTCTGTATAGACCGTTAAGCCCCTGTGTCATTAAACAAGCTGACGTGCAGAATCGGTACAGTTTAATGTGGTGAAATGATAAATATTGGATGCAGAACTAGGTGGGTAAACTTTTAATAAGGCAAAGTGATTAAAGCAATTAAGTGAATACAGTTTTATCATGTATTGAAAAGCTGTTATCATGTATTGATTCTCCTGTCTCCTGTATAATCTATGCAGCTCATAAAGCGGATGTAGATAAAGAGCCACAGGGAGACTTTAATGGTTTTTAAGTTGTGGGACAATTTAGAAACAGTATGTATAGACAGTGTTTGGTTGTATTACAGTCATTAAACAGGGTCAAGGTCTGAATTCATCAGCGTTAGTTATTGAGAGGAGGGATGTGACGTTTGATTCTGCTGCAGTGATTCAATGAATTTATTTTGCCAACGATTAGATTTGATTAAATCTGATTCATCAAAAAAGCTACTAAACTGATTCAGTCGTCAATAATTCAAGACATTTGAGTCTGACACTCAGTCACTAGGTGAAAGAATGACTTTAATTTTCAAGGCCTTAATTTTAGCCTCAAACCACAGCGTCTCATTTTGCTATTTTCTTCTTCAAGGCAACACACTTCCCTCGTTTATCTCTGCAGAAAGAAACACAAACGTCTGCTAAATTCAATCAAATCAAGGCTTTTACAATACTTTTGTTGTTCTTGCATATATACAATACAAATAGTCACAGAATGTAATCTATTTGATTCATGTACATAGACACAAATTTCCCTTTTCTTGTGACGCTCAGCACGACTTTCAACAACGTATTTTTAGTGCTACGAAATTTCCTACGAATGTGACGTACGTGTCTTTTCAAAATAAAACTAATCAGTTAGGTTTAGGAATAGATCGACTTGGTTAGGCTTAGGCAACAAAACTACTTAGTTAGGTTTAGGAAAAGATTGCGGTTTGGGTTAAAATAACACTGGAATTGACGTAACATAAGTACGGATGTGACTTGACAAAAACTACTTAGTTAGGTTTAGGAGAAGATTGCAGTTTGGGTTAACAGCACTAGAAGTGCTGTAACTTAAGTACTGAAGTTATGTGACAAAAACTACTTAGTTAGGTTTAGGAATAGATTGTCTTGGTTAGGCTTAGGCAACAAAATACTTAGTTAGGTTTAGGAAAAGATCGCAGTTTGGGTTAAAATAACTCCTGACTTAAGTACTGAAGTTACGTGAAAAATAAATCAACTCTGAATTTTGGCTTCACACGGACACGAACAGCGGTCTCCTGGATGAAAGTCCCATCAATCCACCCCGACCTTCCTCCCTACACGTGTTGGCTGCTCTGTTTACTTCCTGGTTCAGTATTAAGTGGATTACATACGAATTGATTTCGTGCTATCAAAAAAAAATGAGAAATTTGTGTCTATGTACACGAATCAATACATTCAATTTCGTGACTATTTTATGAACTGCTGTGCGACTGGGCTGGTAAATAGTAACATTATATTTTAATGGATTCAAACACTTCAAAGCTGGAATCGTTGCTTCGCCACACACGGACATGTCTTCACGCCCCTGGTTGAGAGGTGTTTCTGCCACTCCGCCACAGTCTGAGCACCTGGACATCTCTCCTGCTAAGCATTATGATAGCTTCTATTACGTCCTGCGGTGTTGTGTCTCCCCTCCAGGCAGGTTTCCTGTTATCTAGGCCAAGCCAGACCTGCACAGGAGACTTCCAGAGAAATATGATAGCGCATGAATGGATATACCTCCGCCACGATGAATAAAACATCACGCCAGAGCAAATTATATACACTAAGCATGTCCTCAACTATGGGAATGTCTGCATGTTTGTTGGTCTGAAACAACAGTTTATGTTTCAGCACGACAGAGTGGGACAAATGGAAACATAATTGATATGCCGTGTATTACATATTTCATACACATGTTGTTTAATTATGATGGGATGTTTGATTCAGTAGCCGGTGGTGGTATGAACACTGTAACCCACATAGATTAATTAGCCCAGATGCATCTTGTGTTATATTTTGAATCATCTTCGCCTCAGCCCGGCTTGTTTGTTCTCCGTTTTAGATACACATACATATACTTCACACACAGTCCACTATTACAGATGAAGAATACGCAGAAAAGAACCCAACTTTAAGATGTTTTTACAGATAATCTGTAAGATGTTAGAAGGGAGTCTGACAGAAGTTACATAAGAAGCAGCAGTGGAGCTTTAGGGGTTTATTGACCTTCTTGTTCCATATATGCACAAAGGTAGTTTAAAGTTTCATTGTAAATGCCCTTTTATGACCTAACATCTATCGAATGTCTGGTAGCTGCAAAGTTAATCTAAAGCTTACAGTCATACTTCAATTTTTTCTGACTTAACAGTGAACCCACGAATTTCCTTAATCCATCTCTCATATATTAGTCATAACTAAGAGAGCCGGTTTGGTTTCAGAAGAGGTTCTTCAACGAAAAAGAAAAGAAAGAAAGAAAAACAGAAACTTAAAGCTATTTTTTGCATTTTCATACATTTATATCAATCTCAAATATTATTTTGATGATTGGTTATCATGGTATAACAAAAGTAAATAAATCTACAAATATTGCTGCAGTATTAATGAGCTATATCTACTTAAAATCACATTTAGCTTCCTTGATACTTATCCAGTCCAGTGTGTCTTGGACGCCTGTGCATCGCTGAACCTCTTGCTATTTATTTTGCCGTCCATGTTAACGGGTTAGAGCGGCCACACAGCCCGTGTGAGCAGCGCGACTCGGCTGCGTGTCGACTGCGTCTCTTCTGGAGAGTCGAGGTCTGGCCTATTTTTTCTGTGTGCCGCGCGGTTCACAGCAAATATAGAAAGTGAAAATGACCTTTTGACTGTATTAACATCATACCAGCAACATTACTACAGTTTCATATCTGTAGAATGTCACAGACATGGAAAAAAGTTAATATTTGTTTTTAACTTAACATTTCCTGTTTCTGTTTCAAAATAAAAAGCCCTGTAGCGTCTTTTCTGTGGACAGAATTCCTTCATTTGTTAACACCGTGGTTCCCAAACTGGGGGGGCAAGACCCCTAAGGGGGGCCCAGAGTTATAAAATAGCAGGGGTGGCTAAATATAAATGATACATGGTTCTGCACTGGCCTGAGAGGGGCGGGCTTGAAAATATTTTTTATCTACACAAGTAGGGCCCTGCAGAAAGGTTTGGGAACCACTGTGTTAACACAAGGCTTTTATTCTGAAATATTTGCAGGACAGTGTTGGGGAAAATGCAGTGATTGTGGATTATTACAATTTTTTACAAATGCGCCACAGAAACGCTTGCTGGTGTGGACACCACGCGCGTGACAGACGCAGCAGTTCAGCGAGGTACCAACACACGCTGCTGATGCTTCCAGTGTGGCCCGGGCGTTAGGCCAACTGATAAATATTGTTGAATTTGCATCTTTACCAGAAGGAGAACTGCCCTTAATAGAAGACTATTAATTATAAATAAAAACGTAGATTAAATGTTAGAGTTTCTGTTTGCTGTTTTGTTTACTAAAAACATTCAGAAGAGGTGGACAAAATAAATCTGGGGCAAAAAAAAACTAATAAATGAGTCGTTGCTGCTCCTAAATCTTCATTTCTCAAATTAGTACATCAACATTTTTATCAACTCAGAGCTTCTTTCATGCGGATTTTGGCAGCTGGACACACTTACCCATATCTACATGACCCGGAGTATCAAACTAAACCTGGCATGTACATCATGTTTCACTCTCTCTTCCTGCTACCCCCCCCTCTAACAGATAAACAGCTTACCTCTGGCAGGTCTCATTCTCCTCAAACATGTGTTAAGCACTTTACTGTCCTTTTCTGAGCTGTTAATTTGATAAGTGAGGGGATCTTACACTTCATATTGGGGGTAATTAAACCCATATCTGAAGAATAGGCTCAGGCTCAATGACTTTCCAGTGTCTGTTATGGGAACCATTTGAGTTATAGTGCGTCACTTAAATGAGCCATCGGCGCCGACATGCTGAGACCTGATTGGACTTTCAGAAGTCCACTGGAAAGTTTTATTTCATTAACAGTTGGTCCTGAGTGGGTCAATCTCTGTAACTTGAAAAGATGCGAAAGAAGACATTTGGGCAAGTTAGAAAGCATTTATGACTAACTATTTCTTACCTTTGATTACAATTTTGAAAAGAGTGAGAGATGGTGTGTGTGCATGTGTTTGTGTAAAAGTCACAGCAGTTTAAATGCACTTTAAAAGTGGCCAATTAAGCTGCAATTACTTCCATATCCCCTTATCAAGAGCTCACAGAGGAATTACTTTTTCTAATTTTAGAAGGCATTAGGCTTTGTGCAGTCTGATAAGGAGTATAACCTTAACTCACAAAGATAAATGGATAACTTTACAGTGACACTCTTCACTAAAAGAAGTGGAGTTAATGCTGTTTTACTACTTTGTCAGCTCAGTGTGCAGATATCGATCCAGCCAACCTGATAGCTTCCAGGTTACGTCTGTTTCAGGTCGACTTCTCATATTCAATACATTTTCTAATCACACTGTTCATCAAAATTACATTCAGCAGCAGCATCACATGGGATCAAAACATGCAGAATTAGTTTCCAGATTACATATAGATTCAGCGTTGCTGCCTGATACACATGTGGATTGTTTTTCTTCTTCGACGGGAATAAATCAAAATTCAAATCATGACATTTTCTGCAGCAGCATCCCCCCCCCCCCACCTGTTATTAAACCATCATTTTAGAGAATGGTGAGTCTCCTTGTTTGTACACAAGTTTGTTTCATCACACTTAACGTTTTGGCATATTAATGCATGTTTTTCACATCCATCAGGGGAGCATCATCATTAAAGTTTAACCCTCCGGCAGGAAATGACCGCACTAAAGATGACTCGCCCGTTTTCTGCTCGCGTCTGTCTGCTCTGAAAATAACGGAAAAGCTCGGGTATATATAGAAATATGGAAATGTGGCTGAAATGTTTTGGCAGAACGCGACAATGTTGCTCCATAAAACATTATGAATATAATACATACACAAACTCACACACATACATAAAATCATCAGATGAGGAACAGGAGAACGAAATAGAAGCAAATCCACCTTCAAAAGTAGATTGAATAGTACGATGCTTCTTTGTTTTCTGACTTGTGTGTGCGTTTTTATTTTAATCCCAATGATAAGAAAACATCATCATAGTTGCCTGATGCCTGGTAGCTTCAGATTAGTTCATGAAAATGCTGTTAAATCTCCAGGAGATAGCGAGAAATTACAATATCTTCTTCAATGCTCCTAATAATTTCTCCCCACCAGGATAAAAACATGCCTTAACCTGTCTGAAACATAAAAAAGCACCAAACACAGAACATAGCAGAGCAAATAGTAGTAAAAGAGCACCATCAAACAAAGGGCACCATAAAATGCTAAAAGCAGCAGTTAAATGACAATTAATACTAAAGATAAAACATAAAATAACATAGAGCAGGTCGTACAGGTCAATTGTAGAGTTTAAAATTGTGATTGCACTTGGAATAAAAAGCTTGAAAACCTTCTTGGTTGCCAAAGGCAACCTGAGGCCCACTTAATTAATTTAACATCAAGATGCAAAAGCGAGTAGCACTAGCAGTTTAGAAATGACCCGGGCATGAATATAATAAGTGTAGAAACATTGTGCATGGCGAACATTTAATTAGGGAAATGATTGTTTGCTACTAGATAAGTAGGAGAACATAGTGTGACTCATTTATTGGTAAGATATCAGGACACGGTGGCCTCAGTGAGGATACAAAGGTCAAGACAAACAGACGATCCATACTTCAGACACATGTCTGATGTGTCTAAGTGGCTGTGTGGTGTTCGCTGAGTCCTGCAGAGAAAAGTAAACAAACAAACCTGAAATAAAAAGAGGCAGAGGAGAGTCGTGAGGCCTTCTTCCAGAGCAGGTGGCGGAGGCCTCCAGATGCTGCAGAGAAGCAGCGAAGCAGATAATGTCCTGCCTAGATTACCTCAGGGACCCCGATTACAGTGGAGCGTCCTCATCTGGGTCAGCTCCAGGCTGGTTCTGCAGGGATCAGCTGCTCGTCCTGCTGGCCTCAGCTGTCTCTCACCTGCTGGTGACCAGTTGTGGAGGCATTGACACTGAAATCCACAGTCTCAACAGACATTACTGTATATACTCTGCTATGGCTGAGCCATATGTGTAAGCTTATTGACAGTATGGATATAGTTTTGACTACATCTGAGAAACATTTTATAAGCATGGAAGGATTGCTGGGCGGACCTACTGGGCCCCCTGTCCCCTTGGACCCCTGTCCCCTTAGACCCCTGTCCCCTTGGACCCCTGTCCCCTTGGACCCCTGTCCCCTTGAACCCCTGTCCCCTTGGACCCCTGTCCCCTTGGACCCCTGTCCCCTTAGACCCCTGTCCCCTTGAACCCCTGTCCCCTTGGACCCCTGTCCCCTTGGACCCCTGTCCCCTTGGACCGCTGTCCCCTGGGCCAGAGCTTCTGTTTGAAGTGACTGTTAACATTTCTTGTTGTAAAGTCAATCAAAAGAGATGCAAAACAATTGCAAAGAGACACAAACTGACTACAGAGACGCAAAACAACCACAAAGAGATGCAAACTGACTACAAATAGGCTAAAAACAACCACAAAGAGCTGCAAAACAACGCAGAGATGCAAAGCAACTACAAAAAAACACAAATAACCACTGACACAAATGACATAATGACCAAGAAAAAAACGAAACAAAAACTGACTACAGAGATGCAAAACATCCACAAAGAGACACAAACTGACTGCAAAGAGACATTAAATGGCCATAAGGAGAGACAAAACAACCAAAAACACTGCAAAGAGACACCAAAAGCCACAAAGCCAGGCTGTTTGTACTGCATCTTTCTCTTAATCATTGTGGCTGCATCGTTTGTAGTTTTTGTCTCTTTCTGTCTGGGTGTATCGCTCCTATGTAGGACGGGTGGGAGGGCTTTACATGTCTGTGCCCAGAGGCCCATTGCTCATTATCCGTCAATGTTCATAAGGCAGTTTGAGGCAGGAGTCAGAGGTTTAAAAACTTTGAAGTTCATATCCATAAATAGAGTCACGGCACGTCTGCACACAATTTAATGTTTAGCAGCCTGGACAGTCTGTGGTCACTTTATACAAAATGAATGTTTTTGGTGTAGTGAATGTTTTGTGTGTAGCCCAACCGGATCTCATGGGAAGGCGAATGAATAGCACAACATCATGAAAACGCATTTTACGCCACGTCGTTACCGTGAAACAGTCATGGTTATGGCAACAAAACAACAGTAACAGACGCAGTTAGGTTTAGCAAAAACATCATGGGTGGGATTGAAATAAGTACAGGAGCTATGTAAAATACGTACGGAAAACACGTCGCAAACAAAACTAACGAAACTTCAAAATAACTTAACAACACTTTAGGACACAAACACCGGTCTCCTGGTTTTAAGTCCTGTGTATGTTGGACCCATCCACCTCCCCTCCCACCCATCGTAAGGAGTCTCTCTCATTGCAGTCAGTACAGACTACATGGCGTGAAATGACACGCCAAAAGCAAAAACGGCGCTGTTATTGCACACGTAATGACTTACAAATTGCCGTGCCATTCACACGCCGTTTGGTGAGACCGGGCTGAGCCTTCAGTACCTGCCCGGGGACTCCAGATGGAAATTAGATAATAGCTAAATCTGGCACAAACTATCTTTTCTCATTTTTGTGCATGGTCCTTGTTTATAAAAACTAACAATAATAATGAAAAAAAACACAGTTTTAGAAGAAAAAAAATATTTGAAAAAATAATCAAAAATTGACTTCTCTCATTTACATAAGTGTACAGACTCCCAGGTGAGCTCAGGTGCATCCTGTTTGTGTTAACTTCATCAGTGTAAAGTGGTATACAGATATTAATGCATAGATGATACATACAGTAGAGGTGCTGCAGTATTAAATCTACATTATACACAAGATGTAGAGAAAAAAGATAACTCAATTGTGCAAAAAAGAGCTGCAAATTCACAGGAGGAAAATCCCCCTTTTATTCTGAGTACTCAGTTATAGGGAGACGGTCTATATGAAGAAATATCCAGAGTGGATATTTCAAGCAGATGTACCCAGAAACAGAGAAAAAAGAGAAAGATATTTCAACACAGAGGCATCTTGACTCACATACTCACGAGGATCATGACCTCAATTTTCCGTGTCTGCCACTAGGAAAGCACAGGTGCACTCAAGGAGAGACGGCTAGCTAGCTTGCTAGCTATTGAGTTTGTGTACCCCCGAGGGCAAAAACATGTCCACCGAGCAAACCTTTTATGTTTCTCTCAACAAACGGTTCACTCGGGGCTAGCGAGGGAACGGTGGTGATGGCGAGAATGTATTCCGCTCCACATTCAAACTTTGATTGAGCCTGACAGGGAATCCTTAACTGACTACAGCATATGGACAGACTTGGGGCTTTCTTTAGTTATTTAAATGTTGTCTGCCTTTGTAGAGTTGCTTTGTTCTGTACAACTTTTACTAACTAGGAGAAAGTAAAGCTTTATTACTGTCTTTTTAGCCCAGTTTATCAGTATGGGACACAGAGTGAACCCAACCCTTATGTGCTAATCCCAATTGTGTGTTTTGTGTGCGTGCACACTTCCCTGCAATTATGCAACCCCGAGCAGAATTGCACGCTCGCCGGATTGGGATTAAGAATGGCAAATGTCTGTCTGATTACACTCTAAAGGGCTACAGAGGCCCTCTGAGCTAAATCTGAGTTTAAAAACAAAGCAAAACATCTGTCTCGCTAAAATGCAGCCGTACTCACTAGTGTGTTTATGTGTAAAAATAGAACTCCCATCATTTAATTCCCCACTTAGCCTCAAAAAGCAATCTTCTCCTGCAACATTAATAGCCTGTTGACATCTTGCAGTGAGCCACAGTCAATCAGGTGGAGTGTGTAAATAAGGCTTCATTCTTCATATTGATTTTTCCTCCAGGTTTTGACATCAGAGGAAATCATGGAGCTCATTGCCGTGTGTTCTCGCAGATACCGGCGGCTATTACAGCCTTTACTTCTGTTTCCATCCACTCTCTCTAATAAACATCATGAGCCTGCACTGAGCACTGTGCAGAGACGTGGTTTGGATTTTAGCCTCGTTCATTGGGCGGGGAAAAACGTCCATTTATTACACAGCACCTGCATCACTCAAGTAGCCTGGTCTGGCATTATTAGAGGATATCGATTTTACTTACTTATGAATTCCCATGCCTCTTAATAGTAATGTGTTTCCATGTGTTTAATCATTTTGGTGCCCAGTTCATGGTCACGGTACGTTGCAGCTTCCAGACGTGAATAAGGAGAGTAGCACTTTTAAAAAACCTCAAGAGTTGTCAGTTTGTGTCACATGCCCCATAAACCAGTGGTTCCCGACCTTTTTGCCTTTGTGACCTCTTTCCTATCAATCATCTCACGACTTCTGAGGTTTTCTTGTGACCAATTTGGCCGGTCTCAACCCCCAGGTTTGGAACCACTGCCATAAACACAGACAAAAAAATGTTCCCCTTTAAGTATCTATCAGCAGGACAAACCCACTAGTGGAACCTGGGTTCCCCATTCAGCCGTATGTGTTCCCCCTATTAGTTTGGCTAAAATCATAGACTGTATATATATATGGATGATGCGTCTCCACTTCCTCCCACTGTACAAAAGTGACACCAAAATATTGAGTGATCGGGGACCTGGAGCCGCGGTCTCGAGGTCCCGCCCACACACCTGCCTGAGCCAATTATGAGCCGAGCACGGCTGCAGCACATAAACAGCTAGCCTGACTCTGTCCAAAGCTCACTAATTAACACATAATATCTGATTATTTCATCTATACAAAACCTGAAATATAAAATCAACAATTTTTAGTTTTATGGCGGTTATCTGAAAGGACTATTTCTTGGCAGGTGCAGTGACTTTATGCTAAGCTAAGCTAATCGGTTGCTGGATAAAGCCTTTTATTTAACGGACTAGATATAAGAGTGGTATCAATCTTCTTTCCTGTGAAACAAGTGAAACTTCGCTGCATTTAGGGCACTTTGTTGTCCCAAGTCTTTGACACGACAACAGTCCTAATTTGTGACCAGATAACTAAAATAGAAGAAAGATTTGTAGTTTATATTATTTTAATACTTCAGAGCCGCGGGGAACCAACTGATAGGAAAATCCATTTCTGTCAGCTTCTGACAAGTCGGTGGATGACAGTGAATATATTTGTCAGGTGGAGATGTAAAGTTGTTGCGAGCCACGGGAGCTCGACAACTCTGTGATGCAGGTAGAGTCGCAGTTTCTGTATGCAACCTTCGTAGGACATGAATGAACTAGGACATCTGCTAAAGTCTCTTCTTATTTTACTATCCTCTAAAAGACACCTGTCAGTGACATCATCAGGGAGTACAAACATAATTAAGTAATCAAGCCGACACATTACATATGTAAATGACATTAATTGCAGACATGGGTTTGAAATATTCATTCAAATTAGTCACATCATTTAGGCAGGGATCTCTACCCATCGAGTGTAATCATTGAACTAATTAGGTCAGTCAATGCAAGTTGAAACAATTTGAAAAGCAATTCCAGTTTCCAATTAATTCTTGACTAAGAGAATGAATGTGATATAGGATGCAAATGTGTGAAATAAGAAAATCAACACACCACCACGAGCAGACGGACAGAAACACGCCGAACGACTGAGAGAAATTTCACCTTTAAGCTTGAGCCTCAGCAGTTATTATTTTTCAAGATGAATGGGTCAGAATGTGTGTTTGTGCCGAGGAGACAGTCTGTATGGATTCTGGAAGTATCTCAGTGACCCTGTTCAGTGATGTATAGTGTGTATAGATGAAAGCCAAACACTCTTTCACATTTCTGATACAAAACAAACCACTTAGGAGAATTCATAACCACCTGAGTGACCTTCTATAGAAATACACAAAACTAGAAAAGTGCCTGTCTGAATTATCTAACCTCCCGTCTAGACCGCAAAGATGTAAGACGCGTTTTTCACTTGCATTTCTCAACAGATACGCTCTCATTTTAATCTATGCAGCTTTCTGCACCGCCTCCATACAGGCCATAGACTGTAAAATAAATGGAAGTAGTGTCCATGACGTCAGCAATAGGTTTCTGAAGAGCAAAAGTGAAGCTCAAAGTGGGCGGCTCCGGCCGTCGTCATCTTGGCAGTGACGACAACCTAACTCCCAGCTAATCCAAAAAAAGGCAATAGGCGACTAATCCATTAGTCAATTTAATGGACGGATCCGTAAAACTAAGTTTCTCCACAAACAATCACACAAAAGCACCACTTTAAATCTTGTGTTTATCAGAGATGTGGTCATGATATTCTTGGAAATAAGTCATTCAGCTTGAAAAGGCATAAAAAATGACTAATCGACTAAAGAAATCTTGGTCAACTGAGACCAAATCCACCGATTAGTCGACTTAATCGACTAAAAGGGGGCAGCCTTGGTGCTGACCGTCATCTACTGTAGGTAATACACTGACTGTGGATAAGTACCTCATAAAACCCCACTTCAAAACACCCAAACTATCCCTTTAAATTTATTTTTGCAAAAGGTTGTTTGTCTTTCTTTTGCTGCATCGCCCAAAGCAGATTTGCAATAGTACACCAGTGCCCTGATGAGACTATGTGAAGAGACATGCCCTCAGTGCATTACCTCCATTCTCACTTTCCACCTTCCCACAGCGCGGCCCATCTCTCCATCCTCAGAGATCCCACCAGAAGCCTCCAGTAAGACAGATGCTTTGTCCATTCATTCAGTAATTACATTCCACTGCCAGATCTTTGCAGGCTGATTATTTAGCTGTCTGTCTCGTTCTCTTTATCTATTGGCAAGCCACTTCTTCCGTGTTTGCTCTGATTCGGGCACATTCGCAGATAAGACTCACATGCAGTAACATCATCCTGACTGCGTTAAACAATGAAAAGAGTTGGAAGGGATTGACCTGCCAGATTTAGGTTTATTTTAGCTCCCATTCATGGAGGGAAAAACAATAATC
This sequence comes from Sebastolobus alascanus, assembly GCA_916701645.2. Lineage (NCBI taxonomy): Eukaryota > Metazoa > Chordata > Actinopteri > Perciformes > Sebastidae > Sebastolobus > Sebastolobus alascanus. The sequence continues at coordinate 653,387 of CAKAOJ020000102.1, read as the reverse complement.
ACTTCATCACAACTGACAAACAAATCCAGAGTGTTTAACAGCATTGGACGTAATGAAGTTATTAGAGTGATACAACATGGGAAGAATCTAAACAGTAACATATGGAGGATGCTTGCTGGTGAGCTGAAGCAATTAATCAATTTGTGTAGCCTATACTATCACAATACAGCATGTTTACTGTGAAAACATAAAGTCAGTTCTCCGAAAAATGGGAAGAAATGCCTTTAGGCTTATTTCTCGCCTTTGTTTTGTGTTTAAATCACAGCATCAACAGCTGGTATTGCAGATGGGCGAAGCAGCAATTCAACTTGGAGTTGTTCCGATATCGGAAATGCGTCCGATATTGCCCAAAATTTGGTATCGGGTATTGGCGAGTACGCCAGTCTATGCAACGATTCAATACGGAAAATGGACAGCCGATATTTACAGGATGTAAGGCTTCCGTTTGGAGTAGTGGCACTATTATTACCAATTTCAACACCAGCAATCTTATAAAATATTTGAAGACACATCATGCGAAAAAGCACGATGACTTCACCAAGGGGAAAAAAAGGATGAACTGCAGCAGGAAAGGTTGGAAACTGCATTCCAACAATGAGATAAATTCCACAAAGATAACCCAAAAGTGACGAAGATATTATATTTATCACGCTGGTATTGGATTGGTACCCAAGTTCAGGTATCCGAATCGGTATCGGGAAGGAAAAAAATGGTATTGGAAGTCTCTAATTTAACTCTTCCCAATACAAGCACACAACAAACTATAGTCTCCTCAGTCGCTGCCTGTCACTCACTCTCAGTCTTCAGCCGTCTCATCTATTCCCCCTCTTTTCTGTGGAGGACCTGCTCTCACCACTCTTTGATTTTGACACACAGATTTGCCAACATCCGCCTTCAAGTGAGATTGTTAGCATCCAGTGGCAAAACTGGGAGCGGTGAGGTGCTACAGGAGGTGTTGAAGAGGTTGAGAGTGGCTTGAGATGCTATTAAAGTGAGGTGTAGCGACAGGAGTTAATAGCAAGTAGGGAGGAAATGTTGAAGGTTATGCTGCTGTGATTCACAAATTGCTCGGATCGATGTTTAAAGAACACAGTGTAATTAGCGGGAGTCTAATAATTGTGCTTCTAAAATTTCTTTTGACTCTTTTATGCATATTCTAGCGATAAACACAAACAAACAGCTGCACTTTATCAGAAAGCTAGTGCATTAACCTGTCTGGTTACTTACTGCTGTGGTAATAATGAGAAGCAGTGTCGGCACACTGGAAACTTCTTATGTATATTAGGAAAAGGGAAATTGAAAAGGCAAACTATAACCCTGTATATATATTTACAGCCGGGCTTGATGTGTTGCCATCGTTTTATTGCTTTCCTTCTGCTGCCATTGGAGGCATCTAATAAGTTCTGGCTCACACGTGTCCCCGTCCAGACACTTGGCGTAAAGTGCACGAGTGGGAGGGAGTGGAGAAGGTCACTTTAATAATATGTGTACTGACTACAGCCTGTTAGTGGGGAAAAAAAGGCTTCAAACCCGATGACACTGAGTTGTTTTAATCAATTTCAATTCAGAGGCACTACAGGACATCTCCACGCCGGCAGCCGATGGAAGGCCGTCGCTTGTGCTTCGGATAAGGAGCGGAAAGTGTGACCATGAGGACTGCATAGGTACAGGCTGCAGTACAGTACAACTTACAATGTGTATGGACAACAGTCTTGTTCACTCAAGGCAATCTTCTTCAGAGATCATTTTAAAGGGAAACTTGATTGACATTTATTTGTGATAAACGTGTGCCTGGCCCCGTAAAAGCTGTTGAGATACTTCATACGTCCACATGACTGAAATACTTTCAGTTTCAGATTGAGTCTGTTATCAGTACTGCACTGCAGCTTGGTGACTCCTAGAGCTTTACAGTAAAGGCATACCGGTAGTTTCGGGAAATACATTATTCTTGCTGAGAGTTAGATGAGACGATCGATACCACTCATGTCTGTACACTAAATTTGAAGCTAATCCTAGCTTAAAGTTAGCTTAGCATAAAGACTAGAAACAAGGGGAAACAGCTAGCCTGGCTCTGTCCAAAGTGGTGGGTCACCTCTGGGTCCGAAAGTGAAGCCAATGCTGAAGTGCCTTAAAGTTGCATTCTTTCTTATAGCCATCATGGGGCGACTCCTCTGGTTGCAAAAAGAAGTCTGAAATGTTAGGAAAAGTATCAGACAAGTTTATTCTTGCTGTTGAAAGCAGTGAAGTGAACCAACAGTAAATGAGATAAATGAGACAGTCGGGGGGAAAAAGTGATTCTCTGATTTTTTTTTGTGACCAAATCCATTAAGATATGGTCATAAAAATCAGCTGAACAGCCCTCAAACATAGTGGGTTTAATACTGGAGCACACTATGAAGGAATAATTCAGATCAACTGGAGGGTCATAATGTTTTTCTGAGTGGTGTGTGGAAATTAAATAGACCTTCATTTTACCCAGGGCACTGTTGCTGTATATAGCCAAGAGCAGAGAGGGTTGCTGGGATTGGCCCTGCCTTCCAGATATCTGGAGCTGAAATAGAATATTTTTTTTATTTGGACTTTATGCCATAGTATTTTCTTTTTCCTAAATATTTATGTTATATTATATAATATTTAGTGTTATTTATTTATGTAATTAGTTGACCACCATATAACCCTAAAATAAAAAGCCAAAGGGGTATTGTATATTAATATTCTGGATTGCTCCGGCATGGCGGCCGGTCACAAACTTTCTCATTTTACAGCTAAACAGTACACTGAGATATGTTTCTGAAAACATTTGAGGCGAGAAATAAGCTCAGTGCTGCCTAGTTCGACAGTTTGATCGGAGTTTGTGAGTTTCACCAGCGGTGATTGACAGCAGCCCAGAGACTTGCTCGGCTCTGATTGGTTGTTTTCCTTCGGGGCTCAAAGTTACCGACTGCAGCTTTAAGTAAGTAAGTTACTCCGAGTCCTCCTCACTGTGCTCAGTGCAGCCTGTTCAAACGAAAAGCGTTGTACAAATGACTAAAATGTGCTACATGTGTACTCATGACACGCGGAATGTCTGTGTAATGTGGTATTTGTACGCCTTCCTGTGAGACCGGGTTGCTCATTGTGTGCTGCCGCTGTAGCCTTGATATGGTCTAAGGACACAAAACTGCTGCATTGAAGAAGAAAAAAATAGTCTATAATATTCTGTCTCCTCTTATTTGTCAAAGAAAATAAAGACATTTTTATTTTTAAAACTACGTTTTAATCTCATTTTATAAAACATTGCATGTAGATATAATCACAGTTAGTGACCTCGTCTCAGTCATGGAATAAAAGGTTGTTGACGAACATATTTAGTCATAGTTTTGTTAATGAAATTAACACTTGGCTTACATTTGGTTAACACCATAAAATAGAACATTTGATTAGAATATGAGTCAGTTTGCTGCACAAATGTGCATATATTAGTGTAGCCTGAACACTACACAGGGCAGAGTACTACTTCTGCTTCATTGATTCATTATAGCCAGTCAACACAAACTGACCCAGAATCAACTGCAGCAGCTACGAGACTGTATGTCAGGATTAACATTATTATACAGATGTCCCTTTAAGAGAGGATAATGGTGAATTAAGTCTTAAATTCATTACTCAAAACAAAGCTAAAGCAGTGAGATGACACTTTCTTGTGATTATACTTAGATATTATAAAGGATTTTGTAAACAGGATGTTTTTCCTATAACGTTTAAAATATCTCTTCGTTGCAGGTCAGGACATGACCCTTGTTCAATCTATAACCAGACCTGCAAACCATGTTTGTGCTCTACACAAAAAGTTTGACTCTAACTTTCACTTACTGTAGACACATTCAGTTTCATTGTACATGTAGTGATGCATATTTTACAGTTCTGGTCGGAGACGGCAACTCTGCAGCCCACATTTGTAACCAAAGCAGTTCCTCATTTCCCCGACAAACCGTCTCCGAGGCGAGGTAAAAATGCAAAACATCTTGGAGCAGTGCTGAATCATGCCGTCTCATATGGGAAATCAACGCATTAAAAGCAACAGAAATACTCCATGTAAACTCTCAAGATGCTTCCCCATGTTGTGCTTTCAAGTCCCGCTTTGGATCTCAGCCAGTGTCATAGTAATGTGTCAGGATGTGTCATCGTCTTATCCGGGCGACACTTTTCAGGAGGAATATGTTAAGGGCTCCCTGTTTGTGCAGGATTGGCGGAGTACGGCATCAGGAGGGTGTTTATTTTTAGACAGCCCGACGCTGAATGTATTTTGAGTGATTTAATAAGTGCCGTGAAATGTGGAGAAACTTTGCAGGGCTCGAGACATCGACCCGGAAAGGTCAGCTGGAATTAGCGGAGTAGGAGTGAAACTTAACCTTTCAGTGGGTTGAGTGACAGAAAGACAGAAGTGGCTTGATTGCAGCCATTGTGTACTCTTGTGTTTGATGATAATTACACATCATGTTGTTTGCCCGGCTTCATAAATATTTCATGAGCTCCTCTCACGGATTCAGAAAGACAAAAAGATTTTTACTATCCTATAGCAGAAAATCAGTATAATATATCAGCGAGGGGGTGTTGCTGTGCTTCTTTTACAATACTAATGACTTCTCCTGGGGCCCACATATGTGTCTTTCTGCCCTGACTCCTGCCCGCCTCGGAAACCTCGGTACTGTAGCTGTTGTTGCACTCGGAGCCTGTTCAAAGTTAAACTTTACTTAAAACGCTCTTTATAAGAACTTCACCAAATGATTGCTAATGTGAATCAAATCTCCAGATACACTGTAATATCAGTTGTTAAAGGAATAGTTCGATATTTTGAGAAATACATAATTCATAAAATCAACACCACTCTTATGTCTGTGTTAACTATTGAGCTAGAGCTGGGAGTTTATTAGCTTAGCTTAGCATAAAGACTGGAAGCAGGGGGAAACAGCTAGCATAACTCAATCCAAATTAAAAAATACACCTATACCTACAAACACCACCCGCTCCAGTCACCTGACTCCCTCATCACATGTTCACCTGTTTCCACTTTCCCACATCTACACCTGCGCCGTTCTCTCCAGTTCTAGGCTGTATTCGAAACCGCCTACTACATACTACTGTGAACGCAGTATACAGTATACAGTACATACTGCATACTGTGTTCCTCAGTAGTATGAAGCAGTTAAAGTGATGTATTTTGCAGTATGCTAGACCAGGCCTAGCATTTAAACAAGCTCTTAAAGCACTGGATAAAAAAAGGAACTCGTACCACTATTACAATATTATTGGAAAATATAACTTTGATTTTTTTGTTTATGTTCTGTTAGTTTATTTTATAAGATACTGCAGGTTTAAACTATTTATTCTAACAGCTCATAGTGAAAAGTGAGACAACCAGGATCATCAACGAGGGGAGACGGTAAATATAAAACATTGCGCAACAAAATTTACTCAAGCTGCTTTTTCAGTTACAGCAACAAAACAGTGGACTGATCTCCCTCCAGATATTAGAGCAATGTTAAAAGGGGTCACGTTGTCTCAGCAGGTATCTGTCTGCCCCGTCAGAGGCAGCTCTTTCCCTCGCCTCTCCCCTCGCCACTCTGCTGCTCTGTAGCCGCTCTGTGAATGTGACTGGCAGACTCTTGAGCGTTTTATAATGGACATTTGTGTTGTGATATTTAAACAAACATCTGTCAACAATGAAATAAAAGCCTCTCGTCTGCGAGGCGAGTCTCTTGAGAGAGCTCCAGCCAGCTCATAGCAGGTTCTGTGAGAGTGACCGCCCGGCTGGTGAGGTAGCGACCCCGGCAGGCGCTAGCTAGCTGTCACGGCAGTTTGTGGAGCTTCTAAACTCCGAAATCGGTGAAGCAAATGTTCGAATCGCCATCTAATATTGTAAAACTGTCAAATTGTCAGTTGATTTCTCGCCTCAAAAATGTTCAGAAGTGAATTTATTGATGAAATAGCTCCAAGAAATGTAAAAAGAATTGTGGGATACCGTAGGCGAGGTAGACTGGTCCGATGCATACTGGAGATTTTTTTCAAATCAGTACAACATTTGGGTATTTTTGGCATACTGGAGATTTTGCTTTTGTTTGCACACTACATACACATTTTGGCCAAATCAGTACGTACTACTAGTATAGTATGCAGTTTGAAGTACAGCCACAGTTACCTGACCTTCCCCGCCCACCTCCTCACCTGTTCCCACTTCCCCTCATCAGCCCTGCAGTAGCCTGACCTTCCCCGCCCACTCTCTCACCTGCTTCACATTTCCCCTCATCAGCCCAGTAGTACATTTCACTCGTACTCTGCCAGATGGTCAAAGTTGCTATACGCCTCGTGCCTTTGTGTGCTAGCCTCTGTCATCTGAAACCTGAAATCTATTACCTGAGACTTGTTACCTGCCTGTTTTCTGAACCCTGCCTGATCTTTTTGGACTCTCTGCCGTCCCTCATTTCTCCAAAATGTCACAGTATTCCCTTAAAACCAAACAATTGGTAGAAAATTTCTGTAACACCACAAAGAAAACTCTGATGTTCAAAGGCACTTTCATGCATGTTAACATCTCAGTCAGCCTTTTAAAACTAATCCCTTAAAGGAAGTCTGAAGCTTCTGAATTGACATTGACTTACAATGTAAAATACAACAATTAAACTGTTTATCTGCCTCAACCAAGAAACAGAAACAGTTGAAAACACTTTCACCTCAACCTAATTTTAAACAAGGTCACGATGTTTACATGCACACTAATATTCCACTATTTTCCCAAATATTATAATATTGTGAATTTGATACGGTCATGTAAACAACATTTTACGTTTGGACATTCTGAATTAGACCTTATTGGAGCATTTTCCGATTAAGACATGTGGGATATGCTGATATTTTTCAGGTTTTAGGAGCATTCTTTGGACATTTATACAGCACATTCAGAATATGCATCTCAATTGAGGTTTTTACGTCAGTTTGCGACAAGTGGCGTCCTACCCGTTTACGGCCAGCTCTGTGCGTTTTACACAACCCAACCAGCCGATAGTTTGCAGAGAAGCATGTCCAAAAGAAAAGCTCACATTTCTGGTCGGAAGGAGAAACACACCTACTTTCAAACATTATGAAAGACTTGGATACCAACAGGTTTTTGGATATGCACAAATATCACCAACTCCGACCTTTTCGAGAAGATGGTTGAAGGAATGAAAGAGGGAGGCTGTGGTCGCCACCGGTTACGTCACTCGGAGTATGAACGTCTCCACGTAAACGGGAATATTAGTGGAATATTCATTTTCATTAGCCATATAAACAGCTTAGGAATAAGGACAAAAACTAGAATATTTTGTGCATGTAAACATAGTCAATGTTTCATATGTTAAGAGGAATATATGTTTTATAATCAAGTTGTGAAAAATGAAAACTACTAAATTCCATATTGCAACCACTGAAAACCATAGAAAATGTTTACAGTGTACTTTTACTTTCTGTTCTGTCACATAACCTGTATTTCTATTTCCATAGCTTTATCATGTGTTCCCAGAACACGTGCTGTGTCGCTCTGACATTACCACATAGCATATGTGAACTCAGGACAATTGCAGTACTTACCAAAACACTGAAGTGCAGAAAGGCAGCAGCAGCATCAGTTTCTGCTCTGTTCTATTCAAAGAGAATTCTTTACGCCAGCAACTAGAGGTTTGTCTCTGCTATATACGCTGCATAGTAAACATGACCCAGCGGCACAAACCAGCAGACTTCAGCACTCATATTGATTACCGGCAGAGGGATAAAGAATGTAGCATCTGGAGACACAGTTGGGTTTTGATGAACAATACCCCCTTTGGACACTCGCTTGTAAATTCAGCTGAACATTAAGATTCACTCCTCTTTCTGATGCACTGTACAGCACAATAGAGGCGGCTTCTCAAAACATCCTTAGGGAAGTGCTTATTTTATCGTCATCCATTTTCAATTAAAACCATTAACATTACCTTTGAAATGGCTAAAATGTTCAGTTTTAACAACATTATTTCCCAGTGAATGGGATAGTGCTAATTTAAGAGTAGTATCAAGTAGTGATGACTCTTTCGGGGCATAGCTTTCCATATGCTGGATGTATAATCACAAGTAGGAGCTTATATGTTTGAAATGACCGAGCCAATGGTTTTCTATCCATATTATGTCCTTGTAAGGGGAGTAAAGTAAACTCTCACAGTGCATTTAGCATAAAAAAATATGCTAAAATCATAACATGTCAAACTTGAAGCCCAACAGGCAACAACAGCTGTCAGTGTGTCAGTGTGCTGACTTGACTATGACTTGCCCCAAACTGCATGTGATTATCATAAAGTGGGCATGTCTGTAAAGGGGAGACTCGTGGGTACCCATAGAACCCGTTTTCATTCCCATATCTTGAGGTCAGAGGTTAAGGGACCCCTTTTAAAATGGTCATGTCAGTTTTTCCTCACCAAAATTAGCGCAATTGTGGAGCGTTATTTAACCTCCTTCACGACAAGCTAGTATGACATGGTTGGTACCAATGGATTCCTTAGGTCATACGATGCCAGTATCTTCACTCTAGCTTTAAAACTGTTGTAAAAAAAAAGTTGCGTTAATGTGTTAAAGAAATTAGTGGTGTTAAAACAAATTTGCATTAACGCAAATAAGAATATTGAAATAAGATTGTACTTCCATGATACAGCTTTTAAATGTGTGTATTCCTGGCTCTAACATACACAGGACGTGATGTTTACATGGAATATAAAGTAACCTTCATCTTGTATTGTTCTCAGACATGACTATCACGTCTACATAGACTGAGTTTTTGCAACACTTGAACACATTTTGGTTTGGATCTGCTTGAGAGAAGAAGAATCATCTTGACATTGAGGTGTTTAGAAAACACACAGATACCTCAGAGACTTGAGCACAAACTGGGTGTAATCCAAACCTTCCATTATGAGACACCGTTAACAACAAGAGCTAAAACCAAGAACAGAATCACGCACAACACGAGCTGAAAGCAGTTAACTGCCTGGGTCACAAACAAGGTCGACAGGAAATAAAAACAGACCCAAAACACATCTGAATATCACACAAACGCCAAATCACACTTCACTAATTCCTGTCCCAAATTGGCTGGAGTTTTCTGTAAAAAAAGGTAAGTAAGGAGATTGTTTTCAAACAAAGACAATAAAGGCTGAATTACTTAACACCAGCAAAGCAACATTTTTGTGAATATTTGTACAATCATTTCACTGCAGAGAGGAGTGAAACCTATTAGATCCAGACTCAGTGGACCCATTTAAAGGATAACAAACACATTTTCAAGGATTACAACGAAGTGCTAAGGAAGCCATATTCTGTACTGTATGTCAGGCTGACGGCTAATTGGGTGCTGCAACAATAGTCTGCTGCTTACAACTCTGTTACAACTCTAACAACTGCCATAAAATCAATACCTTGGCATTTTTCCAACTCGCCCACTTTCCTGGTCCGAGGAATCGGGACACGACCTGGAAACGTGACATCACATGCAGAGCAGGTGTCCTCCACCACGTCCTCATCCGGCAGCAGTCGTGGGTTATTAATACAGAGGATTTCCCAGCTGATGTCAGATGGAGCCATTTAAGAAGAAAATGCTTTCTACTCCACAAATGTAGTGTATTTGTCCTGATGTCTTACTACCTGGATGACTGAGATGACTCCACACGAGCGTATTGGACTATAAGCCTCTCCTGCTGTGATGAATGAACTGCTGTTTGACTGACTAGTTTCTCCAAATGAACATCCCCCCCCCCCGCCCCGCTGGTAATCTTCTCTGTACTTTATAGCATCCATTGGGAATAAAACAACCTACTGTAAATTTGTCTTTTAAAAAGTAACCTTAAACCCATGTATCTGTGAAAACTGAAATTTCTTTTACAAGAGTATGGTATAGCATTGGGTTAGGTTAGATTTTTGGGTTTGGTTAGGTTAGAACCTCCTGTGCTGAAAAAGGAAGCCAACGCCGAAGTGGCCAAAACTGCAGTTCCTCAAATGGCCACTTGAGGCTGGCTCCAAAAGTGAGTCAATCCCCATAGACCTCCATGTTAAAATGCCTGACTTTACAGCAGAAATAAACATGTTTACAACCTGGTACAAAAAAATAGCAGCTAATATCCCCGTTCATGACGACTGTACTGAGGGTGAATTCTTATATAACTCACCCGTTTCATTTTATTAAGGCTTAAAGTTAGGCATATGGCCACTTTGAGTGACAGGTGGGTGCTGTCTCATGTTGCTCTCATGTTTATACATCTCGTTTATACACGCCTTTGCGTGCATCTTTCCATTGACTTTGTGTGCAATTGCATGCCTCCAAAACTTGCCTCGCCTTCTGTCTGAACACATCGTTAGTCTTGTTCGTGAACAAGCGGAGGGCCAGTCATTACAAACCGATTGTTCAAGCCAACAGGACTTTAGTTTAAATTCTAGTGGAGATCCCAAATTTTCCAAAGACACCAAACATTTCAAACAAGTATGTATAAATGATGCACAAACCGTCTAGAAGATTTCCATTTGATGGAATAGTGCAACCATAAAAACAATGAGTCTTTGTTTAAAGTCTCACTCTAACTAACGGAGAGCTGGAACAAGCAGATACCGAATATATATGATACTGTCAGCCAGTGGGGAATAAGATGATTTAAGGGGAAACCATTTCTGGACATTAAGCCAATTTATTACTCTCACAATGACATGATTTGGGTACAGAATGATTGGGTACACCATCGTGAATATTTAAGCTATTAATTGTGAATGTATTAAGCGAATGGAAAGCTGACGCCCCAAGCATCATCACTGGTAAATGGTGTTTCAGCATCAGGGTGTGAGAGAAAATTACACAGGCAGACACATTTCTAAACCAAAGTGGGAAAACTAAACTATTAATTGAAAAAGAAAAAACACTTTTCTGTTATGTTTTTCATGTTGTTCCGAAAGTGACATTCAATTTCAGTTTTCATCACATTACATTCTCTTTCATCTCCCGTCTATTACACCCAAATACACTTTCATCAGTAAGCTCCCGGGTGAGTCATTAGGAGGAGGAGAAAGTCATTACATGTCTTTTGCATACAGAGAAATGGAGCTGGTGCTGGTCTGATTTGTCATTAAAATGTTCATAACCAAGCTGCACCATTACCGAATGGATTCAGCAGCATACTCAGTGAAAACTGTGTTAGATTCTGTTGTTTTATAACCAAAAACTGACATTTAAATTGATTGGAATGATGATATTAGCTGTGAGGTTTGCAGACTTCCACGCCAAAATTGCAAATCTTCTTGTGTGTAATGAATATCTGAAGTGATATCGATGTCAGAAAGACACACATTAACAACAATACACTGTTGTTTTTGTAGCTTCTCTCACTTGTTTGGACAATCTTAGTATGTGCCTTCAAGTTTTAACTGCAAGAACCAATCATGTTCTCTCCATTTCTGTGGTCGTCCTGACAAAAAGTTGCCACTTTCTCTGGTGAGCATGAAATCTCCTTATAGCCCCTTTTGACAAAGTTAGATTTCTTGTGTATGCACGCGGTATACATCAGATTTTGACAAAGTGCAGCCCACACTTCTCTCCTCGTATTTCTTAGCACTCATCACAAAGCATCATATTTTTGTCACAGAAGAGGACAGCTTCAGTTTGTGTGTGCTGTCGCTGTCTTTTGAAATAACCACCGTGCTGCTGTCATGAGTGACAGACTTGAAAATGTGTGTCATGTTGCCAAGGACTTCTGATGACTAACTTGGAAGACAGACAACAACCAAAACACTTCCAAAGACAGGGAGCAGGGGGAAATGTGCACTTATTATTTTTCTTTGTCTGCTCAGCCGGGTGGGGGTTTGATAGTGTATAATACTGGTTCTATGGAACCAATGGAATGAACAACCTAAACATCATCCCATGTCTGGCCAGCCTTTTTTATATGATTTTTAGAATCAGAATCAGATGTATTGCATATTTATTAAGTAGGTTTTCACATACAAGAAATTAAAAAATAAAAGCAAATGTTGCAAAACTCAAGACACATAAATGTAGAATAGAAGAAAAATACAATAGAAATATAGAAAAAATCTATAAAGATATGTACAAGAAAAATAAATATAGAATAGAAGAAAAAATACTAAAAACCCTAAAAAAAAAAAAGGCTATTAATATTATGTATAAGAAACATAAATATAGAATAGAAGAAAAATTCAATACAAATATTGGGAAAATACTATCAAAATATGTACTAAAAACATAAATGAAAAATAGAAGAAAAATATAATAAAAATATGGAAAAATATAATAAGAAATATGTACAAGAAACATGAATATAGAATAGAAGAAAAATACAGTAAAAAATGAAAGTTCTATAAAGATATATACAAGAAACATAAATATAGAACAGAGGGAAAAAAAATCTATAAAAATATGGAAAAAATACTATACAAATATGTAAAAGAAACATAAATATTGAATGAAAGAAAAAATACTAGCTAAACTACTTAGCTGAGAAGTCAAGATATTCCCAGTAAACTGAGAAATTCTTCAGCCTGTGACTTGATCTGGTTATTTTGTCTTTGTTGTCTAATGAGAAATTTGTGATTCACATATAGACAAAAGGGTTGCCCCATCAGTGCATACAAAAACACTGTCACCACCAATTACTATAAAGATATAGAGCCAAATACAGCTTATATAACCATGTATTACTCTGAGACATCTAAGTAATGCATATTTCCTGAAACGTCAACACTTCACAATCATGTTTAGAAGCATTTGTTATAGACTTAGGAAAAGTTATGAAGAATATCAAGCTTATAAAATAATGTTAAGTATGTTTTTTGATCCATTAAAGAGGGGACAGGCTATTCAGGAATACATGTTTATAAAGATAAAGAGTGGCCAGTGTATCTCCAAATTTGGTGATTTTGATTTTTTAAACTGAAGGATTATGTGTTCTTTTTATGGCTATTAGGGCTAAATAAACCATTCAAAAGTTGTCACAAAGCTGAAAACATGACATTTTGGAGATACATGGTAGAGAACAATAAGCTTTTAAAGCAGCATTCTTGCATGTAAACACTCTCTTTTAATAACAGCACTCTTCACTGGGACCACATTGTGTGTGTTGGCGAAGGCGCTGTTCTGTATGTTGAATACACGCCATATGAGGCAAACGAAAATAGCTGCAGTCAGATGGAGCTGTTGGTGTCCCGGTGTGGAGGCTGACGGAGGGGTGCAGTGCAGTATAGGTATCGGTAGTGGTTTAGTGTGAGACGACGCAGAGGTGATGGAGAGGAAAACATCAGGCGTGTCCGTGCAGTACGTCCGAGCTCCTCAGAGAGATGTGAGGCAGTAAACACTAAGCCGCCTGCAGCTCTGTCATACATATTATTGGGTTAGCTATGAAGGGAACCCAGCCTTAATCCTCCTCAACTCTGCAAGGCAAAGCAGGGAATCAGTGATTATCACATGACAGTGTTTATAGTTTTTACTAAATTAAATCCATAACTTTGCAACCAGGCAAATAAGAGCACCTGATTCATTTTGGGGTGATTACAGGATTGTAAAACACTGTGTCGAAAAAAAAGAGAATCCACGAGGGAGGCTTATTATTGTGTAATACTTGCTATTACTTCACCAGCACGACAAATTAACAGGATTCACTCTTCCATGAAAAAGCTGTTTATCTATGTATTTAAAACTCCCTGAGGTTGGTGTGGCGAGGCAGAAGAAAACGCCCCGTCTGTCATCTGTACCCTCACATTTCTTTGATCATCGTGTGACCTCTCTGCACCCCTCCTCCGCCGCCGCCACCACGGCGGTTTATTCACATGACGATTCATCCGGCACTCTATCAGCATTAATAATGCAATCTGACAGATATTGTATAAGGCTGAGTGTGAGCCGTCACTCACAGCAACAAACAAGTGAGGAAATGGATGATGTGATAAGGCTTGAGAGGGAGGCAGGGAGGGGAGGATCAAAGGTTTAGCAGTTCACTTCACCTCAAGTTATTTTAGTATTTGACAGATATAGAGCCCCTAATCCTCCTGGATCAGATTTCATGTGTCACCGTTTTTCAGATTTTCTTTTTCAATATTTACAGATACGTTTGGGAAGAGTCATTTTAAGTAATCGTTATTCAGAATGTGGGACATGGAGATGGATTTCATTTTGGGAATGAGGAATAGTTGTCACGACGACAGAACACGGCTGTGTGAGAGACAGCCCTGATGGGTTTTTACATTTAAAGGTGGCCCGACACCCTCAAAGCAACGTTCCCCTCATAAGAACTTTCACCATTTGAATGACTGAGTTCATGTATTCCTCTTATGAGGATGTGAGCGTTCATCCATAGCTAGTATGTCCTTATGTGTTCTGGCTTTAAGGCTTACATGTCATCTAGCATCCCACACTAAAAGGCCAACATGTTCTGATCCTAACTCGTCACATACCACCACTTTCTCACGCCCCTTGGCATCACTTTAGGATTAAGCAACAAAACCTCTTAGTTAGGTTTAGGAAAGAGTTACATGGTTGGGCTCAAAACTACTACGTTTGTACAATGAAAATCAAACTGAACGTTGTGAACACGAACGAATAGCTGATTGTAACGTGACGCACGGTACACGAACAGCAGTCTCCTGGATGGTGTGTCTCTTTCACTCTTTAAATTACGTTACCACACTCCCTCCCGGCGCAGATTCCCTGAGTGTTTACCGTTCCCTCGGATGGGTTAACATTATAGTTAATGGAACGCCCGATGCGTTTCATACCAGCGCTAAAGGGTGCCTTGTACGGCGGTATCGAACACAGACGGCTGTCACAAAGCCTCAGTATTTAACGCCCTGAAATGTGAACGGGCTGAAATGGCGTATGACAGGCTGGTCTCATACACTGTTCATAGCTTTACCTACGAAAAGTAATGCACTGTAATTCGTATACATCCCTCGAAATCAATTTGTGTGTAATTCACGTAATTGTGAACCAGGAAGTATATATAGAGGCGAATGTCGCGTAGAGAGGAGGTCGGGGTGGATGGGTGGGTCAAAAAACAACGGACTTTCGCCAAGAAGACCGGCGTTTGTGTCCCGTGTGAAACCTGAAGTCAATGTTGATTTATTTGTCACGTTAGTTATGTACTGAAGTTACACCACTTCCAGAGTTATTTTAACCCAATCCACGATTTTTTCCGAAACCTAACTAAGTACGGAAGTTGTTGAAATTAATTTTGAAAAGACTGTATACATGTAGCGAAAACTAACAAAAAAGAAGGAATAACTTTTTCGTAAGATATCGTACGAACCATTGTATGACAATACGTTGCATAGTTTTGTTACGTGGCATAAAAATGACGTTCTCATGATATGTAGAATGTCCTTGTAATGTTGTGCTATTTATACGCCTTCCCATTGGATCTGGTTGCATCCAGTATGGTGCTAAAAGGAAATGAAGGGTTTCAGTCATTTCAAGTGCTTGAAATCCTTTTTTGTTAGTATTACCTCTAAAACACACATGACTCTTTGCTATAAAAAATAAATGTTCAGATATGATGTTTGAAAGATGTTTAAGTAACCTCTGAGCCTCATTTTTCTGACAGCAATCATTCCGAGAGAGTAGGTGTCATTTTTTTTTCCCACATGATTGATGTCTTGTAAAGAAACCCTTCAAATGCATATGATAATGCCGCTTTCTGAACCCCGACACTCAGCTGGAGCTTTTCTAATGTCTATTTTTATATTGTGTTTTGTTTTGTCTCGTAGCAAGTGAAGTTTCTCAAGCTTGTGTAGTGTTAATGCATAAAGCCATATGGTGCGTAGCGTTTTATTACTAGAGGAGAAGAAGAAGAAGAGGTGTCGAGGGCAGCAGTCAGACTCCATAAGCCTCCTCTCCTACACAAAAGACAGCATGTGCTGTCAAACTGTCAAAACTTCTACTTCAAGGATTGTGATCGGTTTTTGTCTGCCGTGTTTGTGTACAAGCGCTGCGTGTTCTGTGTGAGTGCGTCGGCTTCTGTGTCCGCACACGTACTTGTTTGTGCATTTCACCGGTGCGTCCACATTTGAGCGTGTTTGTGTGTGTATATTCAATGTGTATGCTTCTTTTTGACAAACATTGGACTCTGATCCATTTTACTGAAGTCTGCAGCTCTCACTCAGCACAGTCAGTCGACCTGATAAATGGAAATATGCCAGGGCAAGAAGAAGAAGAAGAATAAAAAATACTGTTACACTTCATGAAGCACGATGACGGCTTCATTGCCCAGGGAGGCCCTTAAGGGTTCCCTTGGGCTCCAACTACCAAACGCTTTAAAATGCTGCAACTGTGCCGTGCAATTACTGCCCGGAGTAAGTGAGCTGTGGTTTGTCTGGTTTAGAATAGGTAGAATTAGCAGCAATTACTACCTGCTGCAATTGTGTTTGCACATAAGAGACACACAAAGAAAGTATCAGCCCCTTCATCAGGCTTATCTCATTGTCTCTGCTGTTCTTCTTAATCCTGAATTATTTAGACAGTGAACTCTTTAAAGAGTGTGGCTGTCAGCAAATATTGAGATTGTTTTAATAGTACTTTACTGTTAAACTACAAACACTGTGCAATTAAAGGGAAATGAAATGAGGGGGCGTGATGAAGTGTCTATATACAGACCGAGAGGGTGGGAGGCATTTTTAATGGAGACCCCACACGCAGCAGAGCCAATTAAATAAAGCTGTTGAACATTCAATTTCCTTCTCTAAAAGACACGTTATTTATTTCCTCCCGTGTTCTTCCGCGCGACACTTCCAATACTTTGGATTTAAATTTGCATCGGTGGGAATATGAGATGTGTCGTATTCTCAAGTAACAAGTGTTGTGACTCTCTTCGGGGACTCGTGGGTTATTGAGATTCAGCCCTTAAATGCGGAGGCCTGCTAAGTCTCCTTTGATTTTTGGAAGCTCTGCCCTTCGCTACAAGAGGCTGCTTTGATATGCACATTTTAAATGGAGAGAAATCAATTGAATTGAACACCTAGCGAGCTCTGCTTTTGTCTTGAATTCCTTCATGCTTGCGAGAAAATATTTGATTTTGCACATACCCGTATATTTTCAGATCTATAAAACTAAAGAGGGGGTAAACAAGTGCATTGGTTATTCCTGGGTTATGGTAACTAAATAAATAAATACACAAACATGCACACAATGTACACTGTGTTTGACCCTCTGGTCTTCTTATCAACATGAAGTCTATATATTTCTGTATAGTGGCTCATATTTATTATCTCAGCCTGCCTGTGTTTGGTAGGGATGAATAAAGGAAGGCTGATAATGAAAGTTGCATAAACCTTTAGGACATCAATGCCTCAGTTTCTGAGTGCATATTGCTCTTTTCACCAGAGCTACATATTGTATAATGTATAACCCTTGAGATTTTCTTCATATAAAACCCCTTTTTGATACTATTTATGACCAGTATTTTTCAGCAATCACCATTAAATGTATTTGCATTCAGTAATGACCTCTCTATACTGTAGTTTCCATCGTGACTAGTGGAGTCCGCCATTAATGCATTGGATTCATATTGCGTACCTACTCACGAGGGATTCACAGGAAACTATACGTGCAGGAACTGGAAGAAAAAAGTAATATCATGTGCACAAGTCACAAAATGTAGAACAGCATTCATACAAACAGATTTTTGTTATTTAGTAATTTCAAGTCAAGAGAATTCATCACAATCACCATTTTTCTTGTATTTAGAATTTTCTCTTTCACGAGTGGTCCAGGCCTTTCGTTCGAGTCCTGCACAGATAGTCTGCCTTTCTCCACAACGGAGAAACACTTTTGTGTGTGAATTAAAACATTTTCCAAGGACGCCCTCTCACCCCTCATAATCAACACTGATTAAGCGTCTGTTTACCACCATTTGTGCTCTTAGATGCCATTAGAATTATTTGTATACCAAAACTTTTCGAGCCCAATACTTCAAACTTGTTTCATAGTGATAATTAGAAAACACATTTCAATTTGAATCATGTTTATACCACTTATACATTTTTAAATAGAGGGTCATTTTATTCAAATTGCATTTGTACTCAACTTGACAGTATTTATACTTTTTAAGTGTTAGATCTTAAAAGAAAATGAACAGTAGCAAGACTGACATAATAAATGTGGGCGTTTAAACTTACCAGTCTGAAGCTGACTTTCAATAAGTGCTTCAACTTAAAAATAATGAACTTGTTGCTACAGTATGTGTTAGCTAATAAGGGTGGGAGTAATGGACACATTATGCTTATTTTACTGGTGCAAATGGTCCCCATTTGTAGATATCTACTTTTTAATGATACAGCACAATTTTATAATTCATAGCAAATTATTTTGCGGATCCCTGACAGAGTGCTACGAACCCCAGGGGGTCCCCGAGCCCCACTGTGAGAATCACTGCCTTAGAAGGAGCCGTTTATATCTACATGGGGAGCGGATCCTCTTCAGAGAGTCTGCTATGTTGCTCTGCAATGTTACGGACAAACCAAACACTGGCTTTAGAGAGGGCTGTACGCGCTTTCTCGCCTTCCACCGTAGTTCTCCTTTACGCTTGGCACACGGGAGAAGTTTCACTTGGTTGCAATCTTCAACTTCACCGCTAGACGTCGCCAAACCTGAATGAATTTGTAAAAAACAACTTATAAAGATCAACTAAAATAAACATTAAAGAATAAAATAAAACTTAAAGTAAAACTAATATTCTGTTGCAAGGTTGACTGAGAGGTCACACGACTTTCTTTCCTCATTTGTTGGTGAAATTAACCACAACTGAAATTTTAAGGAATAATATCTTTATTAAGTTATTAAGTTATTAAGTCTGTAACAAGTATTTCTCTAAAGCTATAAGAACTTTCTCAAGATACTTTCTTGAGATTACTGTGATGCAAAAGGCAGCAAAGAGATCCACAATGACTGGGATAAAGCTCCAGGATCACCAATGATTTACCTTTAATGTGCGGCTGCGACCTCTAATGACGTATTCATCTGACTGATTGGTTCTCTGGCAGTTGTAATTAACAAATGTCTTCAGCCAGGGGCTTTGTATTCACACACAGGCGAGGGACAGACTTTGTCTCAATTAGCTCTCGGTTTTATCCCTTCTCCCTTTCTCTGCACCTCACACCTCAGTGGCGCTGACGAGGATGTTTGTACCTGCTATACACAGCGGCACTATCAGTTCAATCCTTGGCATGACTTTGAAGATTAGTCACCGAACCATGAAGAAGCTTTTGAAGTGTTGGGGATTCTTTGAAGTTTGCGATGCGTGTTTTTTTTTTTTCTCCCTTGTCAATGTGTTACACAAAGTTTCTGCTACCTTTTGAAAATTGAGCCTGGCAATGAGAGGAGGGAGCAGTCACAGGCATAAACATAACATGATGGAGATTTGTATCATCAAAGTCCATCTGAGGGGTGTTTCAAACCGATGTCTCCGGCATACGTAGGTCCCTTCGCGCACAACTGTCAGCGCTGTTTTCTGTGATAAGCATCTTCTTCAGTTTACAGGAAAGAAAACTATGTGGATACTTTATTGTATTATATTTACACATGTTTGCATATTGTAGTGTTTAAAGGGATAGTTCGGGTGTTTTGACGTGGGATTGTATGATGTACTTATCCATAGGCGGTGTATTACTTACAGTAGATGACAGTCGGCGTGCCCCCTCCATCGAGAAACAGACTAAATACTAACAACAAATAAATAGCTCCTACACGTTCAC
The DNA here is from genome assembly GCA_916701645.2 of Sebastolobus alascanus. Lineage (NCBI taxonomy): Eukaryota > Metazoa > Chordata > Actinopteri > Perciformes > Sebastidae > Sebastolobus > Sebastolobus alascanus. Next base: position 633,611 of record CAKAOJ020000102.1, on the reverse strand, counting down.
TTAAACAGATATCACTTTTTTTAGGTGAGCCTTTCTTTTGAGTAACTAAAATATTTTTGTTCTGCCGGCCCCGTCCACAGCAGTAGATTGCTTTTCTCCGGTGTTGGTACTGTTTCTCTAAACTGGGGGCGTGTCGACCGTCATCTACTTTAGGTAATACGCTGACTATGCATGACCTCACACAACCCCACTTCAAAACACCCGTTCCATCCCTTTAAGTCGCCCTGTTTGACCAACACGTGGTTTGAGAATAATTGTGTGAAGACTTACCCTGAATACCAATTACTTCTGAGATGTTTATTCCTGTCATGTGAGCGATGAATGACTAGAATAAACTTCGCATCCATTTTACACTTGGCAGGCAAAATGATTATGAATAAGAATGAAATTGACATTGGAAACAGCAAAGCTGGAAAAACCTGCTCATTGAAGCCTGATGGCCACATAAAGGAGAGCCGTGGCCAATTTTTTTCTTGGCCAACTCTGCATGCGTAGGCTGACTTTCCCCGGCTGCTCACCTCAATATGAAATTAATGAGTTTCCGGTGACTTGATTGATTGTGTTGCTAGAGGTGTGAACGCGTGGTCGGGGCAGCTGCACTTCACAGCATACGTGGCGCAACACCACCAGCAGAAATATGTACACAAACCCGAGGAGGGGGATGATGCGAGCATCTCGTTGTGAGTCTCAAACGACAGGCGGTGCTACAGGAAAGAGCAGCTGCTGCCGGGTGAGGCCTCTGCTGACACATAGGTCATGGCACGGCTACAGATGGTCGACCGACCCTCCGTGCAACACCACCAGAGAAGAGGCAATGCCAAATATATCGTCCCTATAACCCTCAAAAACAAAACACACACCGTTTATACTCGTAGTCCACAATACGAGCAAAGTGCACACACTTTGAAAAATGTGCTTATTTTGATGACACCATACAGTAATATTCTTCTGCATAATATCTCCATAAATGAAACCTGTGAATTTTAATGTCATTTAAATTCCACTGAGGTGTTGCCAAGCCTTTGAAGCCCAAAAATTCATCCTCTTACAATAGAGGCTATTGAGCACAGCGCGGCTCACAGGGGCGCCCATAAATCAGAAATATCCTTCTGCAAACTGTTAATTGTGTGAGCTGAGAACAAGATTAAATGCAACGTCCCCTACTCTGACCAAACACGCTGTTTGGCTACATGACTGTTTCAGATGCCGGCTGCAGTTTGTGTTTTTTAAAGTGTAGATTAATACTCGTAATGAAGAGTTGAGACTTTGTTTTACCTCTCCTGCAGAGTAGATGTTAATAAATGCTAATTTGCCCCCATTAAAAATTTGTCCCAGCTGCAGCTGCAACTTGGAGCACTAATGATGACACATCCAGATTTAATGAGGAGAGCAGAACGGTCAACGGCCAAATACTTTAGACCCACCAAATCAAAGCATACCGCTACAATATTTTAGCATATTTAAACACTTTGGTTTCAGTCACATTTTTCATTAGTTTCTCCGTATGGATTTTAATGAAGTTTGCAGATCATTATTAGTTATAATGTAATTGCACCAGATTGGATATTCATTTGCAGAATAGTAAGCAAGAGGCAGCAACCGGGACAGCCGTGTCCCACGTGTCCAATTGTTTTGTCCTGTTAACATTTAATGAAATGCTTGTGTGGCGTTTCTACAGTATGCACACAGAAAGGAGTGTTGGGTTTGCTTTCAATATCTCAATAAATCTGTGATTTAAAGTGGCTATAATCAACATTTTTATATTAACAAAGGATCACATGACTACTTGTATGTGGAAGAGGTCTCTCGCTGTAAGAAACCCACTGAGAATCATCAACCGACTCTCTAGAGTCTTCTAGTTGTTTTGGTTTTCTGATCCACAACTTTACTGTTTAGGTTTTAGCAGCAGACAGACAAAGTTAGTGTTAGTAATAATAATAATATGTCAGTGCTGTGTTTACAGCTTGTTTCCACTCCCCGCAAGTGGTGAAAAATGAGTTATTGTAGGTATAAAATGAATGAACACACACTATTCGAGCTGGTAAGCACTGAATTTTACATTTATCTAAGATCATTTGTATGCAAGCGATCTTACAGTTAATTTAACAGCAGTTACAGTTATTGCAGACATAGTTTTAGTTATAGTTATAATGATACTGCTGGTATCAATCTGTGTATAATATGTAATATAGTAGGGTGATACAGTAGATGAACATAATATTCTATCAGTCTGCAGCCCCTCAAGGAAGAATCAACTGTCGAATAGCTAATACCTTAGTTTCAGTTTCAAAAATGGAGTGGTAATGTGAACTCAACAGGCATGAAAGTTGAAGAAAATTGAGTCTGAGAGTGAATACAGTCAGCACGCCAGCCTGGTCTCCTAAAAATTACATTCCCATCGATAAGTCCTCCAATCCACACGACCACATAGGTTGTTTGTTCGTACACTGTAATACGACCCACAGGAGCATTTCCTAATATAGCGCCCCTACCGGGGGTTTAGGTTTGCTTACGTGACACAACGGATGTAAGTAAAAATAGCTTTGTTTGACCCATCTGCCACCCCTCCCTCCAACCCACCTAATGCAGACTTTATATTAATTTTTCTTTATCTATTTAAACTACTCTTTATATTACGTCACCTGACTTCCAGGTTTGCTCCCGTCATGATTACTACGGCCACTAGAGGTCGCCTCCTAACTAAACGTAAATATGGGTAGTAATAAGCGGCAGTACAAACGACCTATGGGGTCATATTTTGGAAGACAGGCTGGTTCCCATACAACACATTTGCATTGGGAATTATGTTTCAATGGAAACTTATTTTCTCCCAGATTACCTTTGTTTTTGACGAATCACAAATACGTTTCTAATCATATTCCGCTGTTTGTGTCCCGTGTGAAACCAAAAGTCAATGTTGACTTATTTTAACTGATGGCCGTAACTTAATTAACGTAACAAACGTACTGATTTTGAGCCAAACCATGATGTTTTTACTAAACCTAACCAAGTAGTTTTGTTGCCTAAACCGAGTAATTTTGCATTTTGTGTTTTGTTTTGATTCAGTTTACAATGTTAACCACATGTTTAAAACTGCAACCGTTATCTGTGAGAAAATAAGCTCCTCTCGAAACGTAATTGAGAATACAGTTTAGTTGTATGGAAACATAATTTTGTAGGAGACGGGGTTGCAGCAGAGCTGAAGTCCCAGGTTTATTTTCAGTTTATTCCCAGGAGGGTGTACTTCAGTACACTTTGCGCTGGTACTTCTCCATCTCCATTTTGTGATCCTTCATTTACACTCCGCCACGTCTCAGAGATAATCATCAGAGCATCCGATGAGTGCATAAAACATGATGCATTGCTATAGTAACCAACAGTATGGAATACTTAGACCCGGTGCCACCTGACCTTGAGTGTGTTTCATGTGTTGTTTTGCTACTAATGAAGGACTGCACCACTCTTCCACCGCTGCCGTAGTGTTTTTATGTTAGACATATGCCTGATGTTCTCATAAACTCCCTGATTGTGTTTGGTAACTCTGAAACAGATGCTATTTGTCTCATTGCCCTTTGAGAAGATGGGGATATTTCACTGCATTGTGGAGAGAAAGCTTTTAAACATCCTGTGGAGCTATGTTCTATAGTGGAGAGGAAACTCTCTAAAGAATGTGTCATAAAACACCCCGGTGATATCCTTACCAATCAAATTGGATTAAGAGCAGACAGAGATTGATCTATTCCGCGCTCGACAGCTCACTGTGTTTGACCAGATTAGTTTCAACTCTGTGCAGCTGTATGCCGCCATTGAAAGAAATGAAATCTTGTTATTGCAGTTGAAGTGTTCCCCTGTCAATCACAAACAGTCGACTCCCCCTGGACAATAACAAATTCCACTCGTTTATCATCCCATGTCTGCCGTGCCCCGGCACACAGGAGTTTCTCCCACCTCATTTTACCCATTTCCCCTCTGCAGGTGATTGAGGGCCAACGGAGAAATGGCTCCATTTGCATCTTAGCTAATTGTATCATTGCTCCGGGCTTTCTGATAGTTAATGTATTTTCTGAGAACAGAGTTTGGAAGGAAGAAAAAAAGGTTTGAGCTGCAAAGCATTTGTAGTGAAATGAGGTTTGCTGCAGGAGGCTGAGAAAGACTGTGGTACTACTGAAGTTAGATATGGTATAGTCTTTCTCTAGTTAACCACCCAGGAAAAAAACATATTCTCAAGTATATAAAAACTGAGTATTTAGTAAGGATACCTTTATGTTTTTAAATGTAGTCTGTTTAAGTTATTTAAAGGTAAAGTGTCACAAGCAGTATAACACAATAAAGAAGGGAAACCCTTAATTCTTATTCCCTTAACAGAGCGCTCAGTTAACACTGTCTAGCACCAGTAAATGCAAGCTAGGGGAAAAGTGAGTGACTAAAGCTTGTAATTCTTGAGAACATGGAGACTTCAAACCAATATTAAAACCATTATTTTCATCCTTTAATTAGAATATGTTCCTACCAGTTTAAAAAAATATTATAGGTTACTAATTAAAGATTTGTCCATGATACATACTGAAGCCTACTGGACAAGGAGTGTCGTAATATCAACAGAAGTCTGTGCTAGTTCGCACTGATGATCACAACCTTAAATATGTTAGAACTTGTGTAGCTGTATTATATATGACAAGCTGTAAAAACAACACTGACATATCATGTTTTAAAGTTGACGTGCTAGCAAACAATTGCCTACTTATATGCTTAACAGAAAGGGTGAAATGCTAGCATTTATTTGGCGTTGTTTCCGATCACCTGGCCAATATAAGTCCAATGTTTACCCTCCTTTTAGCTCTGATTTGGTCTCCACCATCTCATGAGAAAAATATATCTTCCTCTGTAGCCTCTTTAGCTGCTAAATGTTCCAATATGTTAGTTCAAATTGATCTCATGGATGTCGTATAAATAGCACATTTTAAGGACATTCCACATGTCACGATAACACATTTTAGGCCTTTTGCGTATCAGTTAACGCTACATCGTTAACGTGAAATGGCCGCAGTTAGGTTTAGGATAAAGTAAGTACGTAAACTAATTCAAATACGTACTTGAACAACGTAACATAAGTACGGAAGACACGACACTAACTTCAAAATAGCTCTACAAAATTTTGGGACATGAACACCGGCCTCGAACACCGGTCTCCTGGTTGGAAGTCCTTGTGTTCTATGGTTGAGGTCAGTGTACAAAAGCACACAACCCCTGATGCCCCCTCACACCATTATAGGTTTAAAAAAAACACTTAACTCAAGAGATTTTGCTGTCCTTCTTTGTACAAGTGCTCAGAAAAAGATAATCCCCCAGCAATGACTTGTGATAGTCATAAATAGTGATGCTGTGTAAATGTCCCACTCACTGTAATTCATTTATGCTTTTACAGCGCTTCAAGCACCCTTGGCAGGCAAAATTAGAGTTGTTTCGCTTCCTTTTATAGGCCCTCTTTGCTGTAGCTGTCTACTTACTGAGTTGAATTCCAGCTCAACACTGTGTACCTTGACTCATAAAGCCAAAGGGCAGCAGCTGATTGAAAATGTGGAGGAAAATTAGGTTTTTATCTCTGTATCTTGAAGATTAAACACATATCAACGGGCAGGTAGAATCGCGGATATGGCATGTAATCGCTTTAAGGCCACTATCCTGTTCATGTTGAATTAAATCTATTTCCCCTTCAAATCAGACAAAATGTTGTGACTGCAGTTTGTCTTTGTGGGGCAGAATAGCTTCGCCCTCTGACCACCCTTTCACAAAAGTGCACAAATTTATGGCTGGTTGCACCACAGAAATGCTCCGCAGCCTACGATACAAACAGCAGCATTGATTTACAAATAGAGGGAATTTATTTCTCGGTTGTTGCCATTGCTTTCAGCGGCGGAGAGACACATTTTAAGACAAGATATAAATGGAAGGAATCCATGAAGCAATTATTCCACCTCTGCAGTACATGGCAGCAACACCAATGGAAAAGGTGTATCAGGCTATACCTTTCTCTGTTCTGTCTCGCTGAGCAGCTTCTCCAGCCTTTTCCTCGGCCCGTCGAGCTGCCTTGGCAACAATCAGAGCAGAGTGGCTGAGGCATGGCGAAGAGAAATGTACAGTGGTGGAGTGGTAGGAAATTACAAAAGGAATCAATTCAATGAGTTCCCTCCCTCCATGAAAAAAATGTCTATAAATCAGGCGGGTGGCCAGACCCAAACAACAACCTTTTAAGAGCCTGTCTACCGATGCACAATGCATTACAGAGCACGGCACAACCCTGTAATATGGCTACTTCTCTACTAAATCCTGCCCTTTTTTTCACTTTACCAACACAGCAGTGCCGTCAACAACATGACCTTGCTGCTCTTTCCGCTGCCTGACCTTATCCATATTTCTTTATCAATGGCATGAGATCGCTTTTTTTTTTTTTTTATAATTTTTTACATTGTATTAAAGGCAAGGCATGCCAGGATTTGCTGTAATGCCACAAGAGCAAAGTGTTTCATTCCAAAAGGAGACATCCACCTTTTGAAAAATGTGACACCTATTCTGACACGACCACGCTGGCATGAAAGCGAAAATGAAGACTTAACTGTCTTCTGCTCTTTACTGACAAAAAGGCAGTAGTACCGTAGGAGCTGTAATCATTTTTAAAGAGCGGTGCTTTGAACACCAGGTCATCATCTTTCCTCTAAAAGCCGTTTGTAGACTGAAGCTCCTCTTTGTGCTTCTTTTTGATAACAAACGTCAAGTCTTCGGAACAATTATTTTGCCAATTACACTCCTGGTGCCTATCACTTCCTGTGTTGTTCCTCCCCATGACGCTATCACCTCATAGGATGAGAAGCTTAATGGAGGTTGTAAATAAACTAAACGGCAAGGTCAGCAGGAAAAACCCACTGATGGAATAAATTAGTGTCCCGCTCTAAAGAAAACAACAGGGAAGACAACATGAAATATAACAGTAAGGAGCGGTAAAAGGGCTCCGTGACCGCTAGCCGCTACTGATTTATATGACGAGAGAGGCAATCTAACGCTTCTCCACTGATTTGTCATGTTCCCTGTGACCTGTCCACGCACATCAATACGGGATGGGTGTCAGATTGTGGGTTTAAAGCTCCGTTAGGCGGCCATTGTGGAGCTCGTTTGAGTCATCACATGTATGTGTGTGTGCCGGCACCACATTAATTCCCAGTGTCTGCTACTGATAAATGTCAAGGCCACTTGAGAGATGGCGAGCAACGGTTTATTCCCACACACCCACGTTCAGAAACAACACACGCCAATGCAGCACTGAAAACAGCAAATCGCCAACACACACACACACACCCGTAGTTGAATAGTCAAGCATACAGTACGTGATGTAATGCTAAAAACATGTGCTGCCAAGTGAAATAATATGTGTTTATCCATGAATGAGCAGCTGAATGTCTAGCATGATTTCAGTCCCAGGTGTAATGGATGCCTGACAGAAAATCTCTCTCTGTAAATCACATGGCCGCTCTCGTATTTCCCGGATGACTGGTCAGCTTCCTCATCATCTACTGCAGGTACAAAGCGAGCGACCTCACGACGGGATTTAACCATCATTCAGCTTGTGAATTACATCATCTCGCTGTATTTTAGACGTAATCTCATGCCCTGCTATAATTAGCTGAATAAACCCATTATAGTGTAGCCCTTCACAATAAAACTACATCATGTAATTGTGCAGATATTGAGGCCACATGGTGTCAAGTCTGGGAGGCTCAGCTGTAAGCATCTACAGCCTCTTGCAATGGAAAATTAAGTTGGATAAAGGATAAGAAAAAGACTGCCTGTGACAAAATGTGTTTGTGTGTGTGTGTCCACGCGATATACCAACAACATCAGTGTTACCTTGGTTACTAATCCTATTTACTGAGGATTGGATCCATTATTCAGGTTCTTCGTCTCAAAGCTGAATAGTTGTTATCGCTGAGTGTCAGGGACAGAGACTCAGAGGAGGCAAATATTGAATATTCAGTGTTTTCTTCACAATATTTCACATTATTTAATGCACAATGCGTAATCCATTTTGGTATACAAACTGTACTGAAAACCTGGATTTCTACAGCTATAAAACTAAATGATGTGTGGGAATAAAAAAGAAAATCAAAAGCAAACAGAAATACGTGAAATCTATTTACATATGTTATTAAATATAGAACATGAATTGTTCAATAGTGCATCCTTCCCTTGGGAGATATAATTTCCATGATCCTGCAGCCAATCATCTTTCATAAAAACTAACATTCAGGTTATGAAAAGGTCACTTAGAAATAATTGCAGGGGAGGCGTACAAAAGCTGAGGGTAATGTGTGCCGATAACTTGACAGCACAAAAAAGTCTGAATAAAACTGTAACATGAATTACAGCCTCCGCATTCTGTGATCAGTGAAACGGCACACAAAGCATTAGGGATGCAACAATATGGGTATTGAGATAGCAAAGCTTTCCCACAGACAGCTACTGTATTTGGTTTCTCACAAAGCAGAGGAAACTGCTGCGGCATTCACATATTGTCGCTCCTTCTAATTCTCCCACTCAGCCATCCAGTGGTAGCATTTCAGGCGTGCAAATAATGTTGCTTAGGTAAGCAGTTGACTGGCCAATGACCTTGTACATAAATGAGATAAGGTAAACCTTCATCAACAAAAGCCTTCATCAACAAAAAACTGTCTATTTAAAATAAATTGATTATACTCCAACAGCATTAAAGTACAGACCTTGTGTTTTATGGGGCCCTTAAGTGTTCAGAATTAAATACATAAATTAGACATTGTGAAATAAATAATTATATGAATAAATGTAGCCTATAAATGAGCTAATTTGATCCGTATGGATCAAATTAGCTCATTTATTCATATAATTATATATATATATATTCCCAATATATAAAATGAATTATCATTCTTGTTTTCATATTAACATAGTTCATCATCACTATTAAATTATAAAAATTTTTTTTCAAAATGACCTTTTCAAGTCTGTTTTTATTTAGTAATGACATCTTTCCTAATAACATTTTTATTTTATATCACATTTTATTTCATTATGTCACGTTTCAGCCAATCTGTAACACAATCATTTTCGAATTTGGGATCAATAAAGTACATCAATCTATCTATCTATCTATCTATCTATCTATCTATCTATCTATCTATCTATCTATCTATCTATCTATCTATCTATCTGTCTGTCTATCTGTCTATCTATCTATCTATCTATGTATCTGTCTGTCTGTCTATCTGTCTATCTATCTATCTATCTGTCTATCTGTCTATCTATCTATCTATTCACATGCCCCCAGCCTCTTAGCAGGCTCCTGTTGGCTAACCTAGAGACACCACAGAGAAAGACTTTGCTAGTCAGAGAAACATCTTTGAAATCACAACGCTGCTGAGGTAACTCTGAATTAAGTCAACCCAAGTTCACAAACCAGCTTAGCTAGTTAGGTAGCATGAAGCCTTGCAAAGTTAATAAAAAAGAGAAGTTAATTGTTGTTGCTGTAGCAAACAGAAGCTAACATGCTAAATGTGGTACGGTGGCAGTTGTTGCTTTCTGCACATGCTACCTGCCTCCCTGGCTAACTAGCTAGCTAGCTTAAAATTAGTTCAGAGTGAAGAGCCAGTGTTAATGGCAGCAGTTAACTGGTTAATTAAAAGTGTTCTTAGCAGTGTTGTGATTTTAAAGATGTTTATCAAAGGCACACAGCTCTGAAAAGCAAAAACTTGTAATACGCCTGTAATATGAAAATGAGAATGATAAAATTACTTGTTTTTTTCCTTAACTAATGTGACATTTGTCATTTATATAATTCACTATAGGACTATTTATTTCATAATGTCTTATTCGTTGATTAAATATTGTAGACTTTTGGGTTCCATAGTGTTTAGCAGATTTAGCTGGAGTTAGCCTGCCCCAAACCTCTAAAGCTATGTCCCCCCCCTCCTCCCTCTGTCTGTGTCCCAGGAGGGCAACTGGAGGAGAATGACTGGTAAACTCCAGACCAGCAACGTGACCAACAAGAATGACCCGCGCTCCCTAAACTCCAGAGTCTTTATCGGCAACCTCAACACAACCATCGTCAAGAAGACCGACATAGAGGTCATCTTCGCCAAATATGGAAAGATAGTGGGCTGCTCTGTGCACAAAGGTTACGCCTTCGTACAGTATTTGAACGAGAGGAACGCCCGGGGAGCTGTGGCAGGAGAAAATACCCGTATCATCGCTGGACAGCCTCTTGGTGAGTCTTCTTTGTTTTTTCTCTCTTTAGTGAGTATTTTCTGTATTGCTTGAATTACAGATGCCATTAGGGACTCATGAAGGGCCAGTAAGATACAGTCTATACGTCACTTCACAAAAAACTTTCCCCTTGAAATACCGAATGTTTCGTTAAAGCCTGTTTCTTGCTAGAGGAATGGATTGTCTCTCTCGGGAACACAAAATGCCTCGGGCATCTCTCAGACTTTTAGTTTAGAACCTCCCTGGGCTCCTAAATGCTGAAGTGTCTGTGTTTGTTGTCACGCTGTTTTGGAGAAAATCCCTGCTGAATCTGTTAACTGATCCACTACTGAATGTGAGCACAGTTTGATTTTAACATTTACCAGGCAGCAAAAGTATGTCAAAGTTCTTGAGACATACTACTTAGAGCAGCAGTTGCTAAGTGGCATGGGATGCAGCTACAATTTGCTGCACAAGCATCGATTTTCTACTGTGCATGCACTTTGTAAGGGGTTGCTTTGTGGTTGTTGGCTGTGAAAGGTTTTTTATTCACATTAGTTTTGCTCAATCAGAATTAGTTTTGTCTGTGAGGAGCATCGTCTTGAGCTTTATCTTGTTAAAACATCTCTGTGAAGCCTGGGGATGAATTGAAAGATGCAGCAGAGCTCATTCCTAGACACGACTGCTTTAAAACATGATTTTAAAATAATCACGAGCGTTTAATACTGCAGGCAGGCAACAGACCTTTTGATTAAAGTATTTGAAACGTGTTTGGTGTTTCAAGGAGGGAACCTGGGGTCCAGAGTGTAAAGAGTGCATCACTGGCTGTCAGTATGTTACGCAGTTAAAAATATCAGCGTGAGATGATCAAAGGGAGCAGTGCATGATGGAAGTTAAGAGTGGAATTGCTGGAATGGATTATTGTGTGAATGTGGAATATGTACAGAGTTGATGTTTGGCATTTAGGCTCTGACTTTGTGACTCCCCACAGTGATACACCAAGCTCACCCAGCAGGGCAATATGTTTGGTATTTCTGCCGTGAAACATGGGTACCAGGGAGTAATGCCTTTATTTCCTAGTACCTCTGTGTACGTGTGCGAGTCAACCGGAAGTCCATTCAATCCTATGGGAACCTCTGCGATTTCCGATGTGTGCGAAACTGCTCCTTTTGTTTTTTGGTCCAGAATTTGCCACAAGTACTAACTTCCTGTGGAATAAGCGAATTAATAACTGATTTAATGTAAAGGCCTTTATACACTGGGGGCGTTTTTTTTCATGCGATTAATTCGCAAATTATACGCAGCTAAAAGACGTCATTTTTTTCAAAACAAAGGTAGATTTTCTGAGCTTTTGCACTGCGAAAAACAGACAAAGTTAACTTCTCTCCTATTTCTGCAGTGGCGTTTCTACCCATCCGTAAAGGGATGTATTTCCTTGTGTTGAACACTAGGGGGCGTACTCCGTATACTATACGGAATTATGGACACAAATCAAAACTGTGTGGAAACGAGGCGTAAAGAGTGTCAGGACATTACAGAATTTATCTTTTTCTTTGTAAGTATAAGTCAATCAAAGTATACGGCAACCTACGGGTCTGAAAACTGAAGCCAATGAGGAAGTGCCGTGTTTGTTCAGCCGTGGTTTTAGTATGAAGATAGCATCTTAGTATCCTCTGGCTTGAAGATGATCTTTCTAACCGCTCATACACTCCGCCGCTCCTTTATACAGTATCTTCAGGGCAGATTTTTGTTAGGGTTGGTAGTAAAAGAAATAAACTTTTATACCAGATAATGAACACAACTGAGGCAAACAATCCCAGTTCAAGGGCATTAACCAGTGAAAACAATATTCCCCAGACTGTTAACTCCGGTGTTAATGAACATTAGCTGTAACTAATGTGCAGAATAAAAATGGAATACTTAAAGAAAAGAAAATACAGAGCTCATTTAGAGGTTGTTGTGTCTCCTTCTGCATCAACAGGACACGTTATCGGTCCGCCTCTTCTTTCTAGACTGCATTTATCAACCTAAACATCAAACCAATAATCTGATTGGACTGTCTCAGCCTCCTCTAAAATCCATCAGGCTGCTCAGAGACCTATTCTTCATTTGCTTTCCTATTGTTAAGATTATGGCTGTTTATGAAGGCCTGTCTGTCTGGATAGATGTTTAATGTTACCTTTCCACACTTAAAAAGATGATTATCTGATCTGATATCACTGCAGCAATGAATTAAGGATGGTAAAGACAAAAATCAACCAAGAAATGATGAGCACTCTTTGCCTGATTAATGGCGGCTAATGTGTTTGTGCTCTTTAAGTCTTTCATTAGTTTCATATTATGGATGTTGTAATCAGCGAATATGCAGAAAAACACATCAGTTATTAAAACCTAGTCGCAACCAGGACCATCGCCAGTCAGAGCCAAACCATCACTGAGCACTCTACCATATCCATAATAATAATAGGGTTAGTCATTTATTTGTGACAAATCATTTGACTCTCTTCATGTGATTGCTTGTTTTTGGTTGAGGAAGCAGACATAATCGAAAGTATTTTCATTACTCCAGAGTTGACCTCGCGGAAAGGCAACCCTGCCCTCATTGTTATCACTCAATCTACAAGTCATGTGGCGGGAGTATGACTGGGAGATACATCCTTAATTGACAATTAAGGACACCCTCAGTCTCATCCTCTCAAGCTGATGCTTTTTATATTAGCATGGCGGAGGAATGAATCAGACGCATAATGATTTGGAGTTGAGGGATGACCGCCGCGAAGGATCCGTCTTCCTGTTGGAAAACGTTTCATTAAAGCGTTATTACCTGCAAGCTGATTGCACCTCAGTTTCAGAGATCACATCATAGGTGAGCTAATAAGGAACTGCATTCAGACATGTTGGTGTTTGGTAGGGCTGCACAATTAATCGAATATATTAATCATGATTTTGATTTCCCACAATTAAATGAACATGATTGACTGACGTCTAAAAATGTGTGCTCCGCTCATAGAATACTGCGTATCAAATCAAGAGCTTCCTAAACTAACAGCCAGCCACCAGAGTAGTAATATACTGTATATTACTCCTTTTGGAACCTTATTTTAAGTTTTATTTTGATGCATAGATTTCTCAATTTGCAGGAATGTAGCCTAGCACAACGTGAAAGTGGAAGCAGTGCTCGGTTTATTTAAATGTGAAAGTGCAATAAAAATATTTTGTCCCTAAAATCAGTGAATAATCGTGATAAATAATCTTAATATTGATCAAAACATAGTGATTATCATTTTGGCCATCACCGTGCAGCCCTAGTGTTTGGCTGCTGAGATCATCCACAGCCCACATGAGTAGAAGCAGAACATGTTGTTGAGGAGGCAGAGGAGTTTTCTGCTGGCAGTGGTCACTGGAAAAGAGGTCAGTGGAATAATCACATCATACTGCGACTGCACAGATCCACAGTCGCACTGGTGATGACTAATCTCTGCACTCAATGACACAAGTGTCAAGGGTCATAGCCTGCCGCCACCACAGAAGATAAGACTGTCGCTCGTATATGGATGAAAAACAGCTGATGAACGAATGCAAAAATTCTATTATAGCACAGCTGGCAGCGGCTTCCTCCCCCCCCCCCCCCCCCACCGCTCTCAGGGAAAAAAGTGGATGCTCCATTACCCTATCAAATATGAATAGGAGTTCACAAGATCACATCTAGGATTGTGAGCACAGCAATCATTACTAAATAGCAGTGCACGCATTGCTATCCTGAATGGCGTAAGTGCAGTGTCTCTATGCGCAAATCAGAGTTACGAGCATGAAGAAATGTCTCTAAAAGCACTCCACATGAGCACAGATGTTGAATAGTGAGTCTTGCAGAGCAGACATGATGAATGTTTTCTCTCTCTTTCTCCATGGTGCTGTAAACCCAGACGGTGTCCCAATTAATAATATAAAGTATAAAAATCTGCATGGTGTATTGTTTTGACGGTTAATATAGAAGAAATTAACACATTTTACTGGAAATTATTAAATACAGACAAGCGTTAATCAAAGGATTTTAGATGTAAACTGTAAAACTTTGAAAATTAAAAGAGAAAGCATAATGTTTGTCTTAAGAGTTAATACTTTAACATTCTCAATCGAAGTGCCTTTTAGCCAGTGTAGACTGAATTGCCTCTGTAAATTTCCGAGGCTTTGGCTTTTTTAGCAGGCCTTTGAGTTACCGTCCCTCTACAACTCTTAGTTGTAGATTTTAGGAGCTCCGACTGCTCACGTCGCCGTCATTACTGGCAGTCCCATACTTTAAAATTGTTTGATATCGATTTGATAGCTCTTTTATTTTCAATCTGAATGTTTTGTGGCATTGTGGGATCAATAATAATAATATAGTATAGTATATATAAGTATTGCTCACCACTATTTTCTAACCGTAAGTAGCTCTTCCCTTCCCAATGTGCTTTGAATTATGGGATGAGTGTCAATTAACACCAAAAATCCAAGCAAAAATCAAGGAAATCTAGCATGAATTCTAACTTTCTTTTCATGTTGTTGCCAACTTGTCTCTCTCCATGGTGCTGAAAGATTCAAACCCAGGCCAGGTTCCAGTTAATGCTATAAGGTTATGCACAGTCTTGGGAGTTAGTAAAGAGGAATAAGTACACCAAACTGGAAATGATACCAGACATGCAGACATCAATCAAAAAGTTTGGAGCTTGTCATGCGCCTAGATTTAATATTTTAATTTTTGTTTTCCGAGATGCGTCACCATCTTCCAGTGTAAGTTTTAAATCAGTGTTTTCAGTCATTCTGGCTGATTAGACCTCTGCTCAGGTGGGTGGAGCTCACAATATAATCACTTACAGCCGTCATGAGTTCAGCTGCTCTGCTGTGGCATGAGGCCTGTTAAGTACAAATATCTCTACCTCTCACTAGTTGTTGTTGTGGTTGTGTGCTCCCTTCCCTCTGGCTAAAAGCTGACTGGGAGACACGGTGACATGATGATTGCTGGCATCCATGAACCTCAAATGTATCTGAGCAGTTTTCCTTCTTCACCCACTGAGATCTGTCTGCTTTATCTCTGTGGACTCAGTGGACTGCCATAGAGTCCAAAGAGTGACAGATTGTTTTGCCCTCAGCTGTCCCGGCATGCACTAAACCACCATTTTACTGCTGAGTCTCCAGATCTACATGCATACAACACACTGACAGTATAAAACCCATATGCTATGCTAGCTAAAACCAAAGTCAGGTGTCTGAAAGTTTTCTGAGACTCTATGAAGAGTTAGGATTGTAAGATGTATTCGCATCAAATACTTTGCGATGCATATCACTCTTGCCCTTTATGTGGTGAGATGAAGATCTCTCTTTTCTTGTTTTTCTCATCTACAGACGTGGTTGTTTCAACTGTGTCCTGATGTGGCACCGTGTGCTGGTGTGTTTGTCTGCCTGAAGGCAGCAGATGCGTGTGATTGGCAGCTGGTGATTGAAGTCCTGATGGAAAGGGACAATGAAAGAAATAACATCCTGTATTTTTCTAAGAGAGGCCATGTATGAAGATACAAGCTGCTTCGCAGCCTGTGAGCAGGCGAGAGAAGAGAGAGGGAGGTTAATAGCAGAGAGAGGGCGAACTAACAACATCTCTGGAGAGTCCGTCTGGTAGCAGCACACCTGATAATCTTCCCTCTGTTGTCTCCTGTTTTGAGCAGCCTGACCCTAAGAGATCTGCATTGCCTTCCACCTGGAAGTTTCATGGTGAAGGTCCGTCCCGTTACAATATTAATGACCATAGTGAAGGATAATGTGTGATGGATCACCAATCATACTGCCTCCAAATGGCACTGGCAAGAGTTAGGCACATAAATAATAAAGTGATTTAGATGCAAAATCCATCCTAAGCGGATTACAAAGGCAGTGGCACTGCAATCAATCGTCATTTTGGGCCAACATGATGCATAACAAGGAGCACAGGACACAGAGACTGAAGTATACCGGGAAGATGGAGAGGACTGAGCCGGGACAGGTGGAGGGAGAGTGTGGAGCGAGTACTGCGATAACAAATCTTGGCAGTGTAAAAGTACACCTACTGGAGGCAGATTGTGCCTTGATTGGTTGTATTTGTGGATCCATTTTGTTTCCTGATTTTACATATTTTTTATTCTTTTTGATAACTGGCCAAATACAGTTGGTGCTGTGCCATTTTTAAATATATGCAGGCACTCCTACAGGCCTGCCTACAGTGGACTTTGATGGCATAAATGTTTTCTATTCTCTTAAAGACCTTTAACACTCTGCGATTTTGAGCTGTCCCATTTGGTTTGGGCTGTCCCATTTGGGAGTTGACAATTGTGCGAGATATGTGGTAAACACTTTGGAAACAATGGTCTCTTAGATCATCGCTGTATTGTTTTCCCTCTGCTTGTTCGGTATGACACCATGTATGCTGTTGTCTGCCATGTGTTTTTATTGTGTTTGTTCGATTTTCTACCCACACTGAAAAAACAATTTCCCTTTGGGATAATTAAGTTAATCAATCAAACAACCCATCAGAATACGACGAGAAATAACTCAGAAAACATTGGCGAGTGAGGGTAATGCTGACGCCAAAAGAAAGACCTAAATTCAGCATTTCGTGTTATCATACTTTTGCTGACCAAGATCATCTTCACAATCTCCTCCTCTCTTTTTTTCTGTTTCTGTAAGATTCACTAGGCGATCCTCACATGATCTGACATGCCTCAATATTGATATAATACAGTCTGACACAGATTGTGACCAAGACTTTGATAGACTCGTCTCACACAGAATGACATTCAATGAACATGTAAGATTGTTGTTATCGTACTATAGATGCCGTGAAATAAAAGTGCCTGGTTAGCTTAGCTTAGCACAAAGAGTAGAAACTAATTAACACATTATATCTTATCCTTAGAAAAACAAAGTTTAAAAATGACAAATTGACCCTTCCTAAGTCCCGCCTCTTTTCGCTCTGTGCTCCAATAACAGTTGAGCAAGCTAACAACATGGCAGAACCACTAATAGCCGAATCCAGAGTTATTTTCCTTCCTCCGTTCATGTGAATGAGACCCAGACCGAGGCTGGACCGAGGGCTGGGAGGCGGAGTTAAAGGAAACGCTAGTGCGCCTGCTCTACGGGCCCAAGGGATGCGGAAGATTGCCGGATGATGCGGGTAATTTTATACTCAGAAGTCAAGCTTTTTTTTGCTCCATGCACCACTGAGCAACTCTCATAGGAATGAACGGGAGCCCGCCTCCGACGCTGTGTCCAGTTCTCTTTAAACATCCATGGACCTGCACAGCTGGCGTCGCCATGTTTATCTTAGTAAAGTTTGTCCGACCTAGCAACAGTAACTAAGGGGGGCAGGACTTAGGATCGGCCAATTGTGGTTTTTGGGGGGGTTATGGGCTAGACTTTTTGTACTGAAATGTACTATGAGAGTGGTATCAATCTTCTCTTCTCTGTAAGCAAGGGATTAACCACATTTCCCAATATTTCCCTATTGCTTTGAGTCAGAAGTTGGTGTCGGCCCCCTAGAATTAAAAGTGCAAAGGCTTTTCGCTTTTGACTCCCCGCTTTGTGTTCAGCTTCAAAGGCATTCTGCAAAAAGAAGGAAATATGTAACTCAAATAGACGAAGATGAGGCTGTAAAGTAAATTGCAACACTTCCTCACAAAATACACGCAACTCTTTAAATGCTCTGAATATCAGAGGCTTAACATTATAAGTGAATACCCGAGGGGGATTTTTTTCTTTAATGTCTATCCAAACCAATCCTCCTGCATTTTCTCCACCTGGCTGCTGTAATTCTCTCCATCATTCACCATTAGTATTCACAGGCTCACATTCACTTTGAAATTTGCATAGATAATTCCAACTATGTCTACAATAACTGCACAGCTCAGTGACTTTATTTTGAGAGCCAGGTTCAGAGGCATGAACAGTCATGAGTGAGAGGCCTTATGGGTATTGCAGTATGCAACTAGATGGGCCAATTCTTCCTGATCCATCGGACTGAGCCTTGCCAAAGCTAACCCCATAAGGCCCCCTCTGTGTCTTTCATGTCCCTGTGTTTGCTTCTGAGGCTGTGAGAGTATTCAGTGTGTCTAAGCATGTGTGTGTGTGTGTGTGTGCTGGTATGTGGGGGTCTATGTGTGCTCGCAGATGGGAAATGTTAGAGAATTCAGGTTTGTGCTTCACTCAGGAAAGTAGTTTTTTAACCAGACACTTCACACAAACTGTAATATCAATACATAATGACTCCTTTTCTTTTCTCTTTGGTCTCTTATTCCCTCTCTTCCCTCCTTTCCATAACTCTCCTTGTCCTTGTGGGTGATTAGAATGCACCCTGCTTGTCCGTCTCCTCCCTCATTAATCACGCTCTGAGAGACGGGGCCGGACGTGGAATGCACAGTTGGCCTGACCCAGCACTCGACAAAAACATCCATAACAGCAGGTACAGAGCACTGCGCAGGCTCGCCGTCATACAATAACATCAGCGGTATAGCCTAGAAGCAGAGGATTTATCCGAGCTGTAATGCATTCAGAATATAAGAACGTGTTTCTTTTGTGGAAACAATACTGAAGAAATTTAAAGATTGTCATTGTGCAGCTAATAGGCTTTAATAAAGCCACCCAGGAAACCAGGAAAGCACATTTCCCCGGCTGCCAGGATCTCTCATTGTCTCTCTGTCTGTCTCTTTCTCTCCCTCTCTCGCTTTCGAGCATACTGACAAATGCTTTAGTGGGTCATGAGCCACAGTGTGGACAAAGTGAGATGGATTACTGTGTGGATTTTGGCAGGGGAAACTGAAGCTAATTCTCTGATTAGAAACCTGGGTTCAGAAGGCAGAGAAACACTGAGCTGTGAATCAGAGTCGGAGAGCCGGACTCAGTGGGCTCCAGAAAGCTGCGTGTGTGTGTGGGGGTGCATATGCCCATGTGTAGAATTAATTTATACAGTGTGTGATATAGTGTCATTATTGATATGAGCAAAGTTAGTTCATTCAGCATTTTAAGTTTGTATGATGTAAGAAATCACAAAATCATCTACTGGATATTCCATTAATCAATCAATTAAACTTTATTTGTATAGCACTTTTCATATACTGTAGGTAAGAGCAGCTCAAAGTGTTTCACAGTTGACTGACAAGACGAAATTAAGACAGAACAAGTGTGGACCGTGAAAACAACAGAAAAGACAGATGTCTACCTGAGCAGAGAACGAAGTCGCTCTCCCTCTATGTGTGTTGTAATCCGAGCTTCTCTGTGCTTTGTTGACATAGCCGGCCACACGTGCCTTTTAGTGCATGTTCGTTCATGTAGCGTGCCCCAATAGCTAGCTCACGGCCGCCACTCTGCACTGCTCTCATACGGCGGTTACAGCTGATAACGCCGTCCCGACCGATGGCGTCGTAACGGAAGCGTAGCACCCACCCTCAGGTTAACACTGTTAGCTCTGTCAGCACTGTTGCCGTTGTTTGCACTCTTAGCACTGTTAGCACCGCCGGCTCAGCTGTCGCCATGTTGAGAGTAGTTATGAATATTATATTCCATTTCTGCCAATATATCCCCCTTAGCGCTACACACTGGCCCTTTAAATTCAGCTAAACAGGGACAAAAAACTATGGATTAACAGTAATTAATGATGAATGATGTTCTCTGCGGTGCATTACTGTACTCTGATTACATGGTAGCTCGTGTAACTACATTGATTTTAATTTGAATTGTCTAATTCAATTAAAATGGTGCGACGTTAGAAGTTATTTCTGTCGGCATAAATTAATTAAAAACAGCAACAAAAACAGAAAATCTTATGTAATCTGGCAGAGATGAAAGGCTGTAAATAAGAAACACAATCACTTGATACAAACAAGACTGTTGGTGTTTTTGTAAGCAGAGCCACACCGTCTTGCATCACATTAAACAAAAAAAAGAAAAGATTGACAACCCAATTGCAGACAAGCCGTTTTTGAAAAGGGTAACACAAATGCACTTAAACCCTAATGTTGTGTTTTGGAGATCCCTGGGCCGTATTTCAGTGCTTTTATGGTAATTCTGTATTTTGTCACCTTCAGCAAAAGTGCAGTTTGTGACAAAGAGTGGTTATTATTTCAGCACTTTTCTACATATTGGGTTTTAATAAGGTCAGAAGGAATGCAAAAATATTTGTGAACATGCAGCAGTGGGGTCTGTGAGAAAGTATATACAAAAGACAGTTTTTTAAGGTAGTAAAGTAAAGTGATTGCTTCCCCTACCATTGTACCAGTGGTCATGACAGGATGTGAAATATAACATTGATGCCGATGTGAGTCAGTAAGTAGAGGACACATCCATCTTCATTCCTGTCTTCATATCTTCCATCTGACCGACCAGCCACCTCAGAGTCTGAGGCTACATGTCTTTCCTTCGTCTGGCCGAGGATCCCTGAAGCTCCTGTCCCCGTCTCAGCAGTTAGTAAATAAAGTGATGGAAGCCCAGTCTGAGGTGAACAGTGGGGACAGTGAGAAATCGGATTAGCTTGGAGCCTAACAAGCATCCTGGCTGAGATGTGTTCATTAATATTACATCCAGAGAAAGAAAGAGAGGCACAGGCAGCAAGGGGAAAGAGGACCACTGAAGAAGAACGGAGCTGGATAATTGTTCCCCCCGCATAATGAGAGATGTCTGTTTACTACCGAGAGCTTAGGTTCACATTTAGAGCATGCTGATGCAGCCAGGACACCCATTTTGAATGTTATCAGCCGATTGAATGAGCGTTATCAGCGGTTATTACACGGCTGTGTTGAATACTCTATTCTGATTGGTTAATCACGGCGTTCTGCGGTTTGTTATTTCTTTATAGCAGACCGTTGCTATGTATAACATACCATTGCTATGGGGCGCAGTTCTGATTTCGGACTCTGGCGGACCGTTTTTGTGTCAAATTATTGATTTCTTCAGTAAGTAGCCGTGTAATAAGTGGGATAATGTACAGCTAGCGGGTCATTGTTATGAAAGAAACCCCTTTCACAACAATGACCCGCTAGCTGTACATTGTCCCTTACTTATCACTAAGTGAAAAGTTCAACAGCATATTTAGCTAACATTGGTAGCATGCTAGCTGTGTAACATAGAGTGCATAACTGCTAAATGTGCCGTCGAACTTTTCACAAAAAAAATGTATATATAGCTGTATTGAATTCATCAATCAGTTTATTAATTCACTAATGCAAATTTCCCACACAGTGCATATGGACTGTCCGTTATCTGCAAAAAAGTTAAACATTTTCAACGTACTCGAGGCAAATTACGAATCGAAAAAACGTGCGGTTGACTCGCATACGTACACAAAAACGAGGCCTTATACTACGCTGCCTGACTTCCACCTTTTCCGTCATAATTACTATGGCCACTAGAGGTCGGCGTTGTCTTCTTGTATTCATATTGGTGATCAACCATGTGAATAATGTATATATATAATAATAACATCCGAAGCGGGTGGAGAGGATGGGTTTGAATGAATGAATCATTGTTTGAATTTTGAGAAGTAAAACTTTACACTACCAGATGTGCATGTTTAGGATTGGACAACTTATTTGGAATAAGCACACAGAGGCTTCACACGTCCCAGCGATGTGTATCGAGAGTAATTGTGTCGGATTAGTGTTCTTACAGATGCTCTACTTACGCACGCTGAGAGATAATACTTCAGTAAGAAAGCCATGTGTTGGTGCCAGGTGTGCGGTCTCGCTATGACAGAGACCACTGCAGTGCGACCTTTACAACGGAGCATCAGCTAAACAGACAGACCTTCATAACACAGACCCCCAGAATGGAAAACCTGCCCTTTAACACTCCATAATAATTGATCCAGTCAGTCATGTCTGTCTCTTAATTCACGCCGTAATTGTCGATATGCACCTCAGGCTGAATGACAAAAGAGAAATCCAGGCGATAAAATGTGACGTATTGTGTGAGTAATGGTTTGTGACTTGTGATTGCACATGCAGCGATAATTACTGCGACCCCGGAGGGTTTGTGAGGACCCCTACTCACAGGGCTCTGCAGCGTAACCCCTCTGACTCCCAGCTTAGTGTGCGAATTAAGAATCACTGTGACAGACTCACCGGGGAGTTCTCCCCCACTGAATGAAGATGGACAGTATAAACAAAATAACATTAAAAACAGCCCATAACCTCGCCCGCAGCGATCCCATGCTCTCTCAAGTGTTTACTTTCCCTCTCACATTGCCTCATTTGACTCCGCATTTATTCTCCCTCCGTCTCCTCGCACTCTCACGCTACTTTGCTTCCTCATTCCTTCGTCCTCTTACTCACAAGGCCTCTTCGCCAATTATGCCACAAATCCGAGGGCTTGTGAATTCATCGCTTCCCGTCGTTAGCGTGGAATACTGACTCACAGCTGGAGGACGGGGCCTAGCCTTGGGCTCCACTGTCCACGGTAAAGGTCACGCCGGGCATTATGGCGGTTAACTACCTCAAGTTTATTGCAGTCAACACTTTGCATTAGCTGCAGCCAGGAGTAACCTCCCTGACACCATCCAGACGCAGTTAGCAGTCGGGCCATAACCATCCCAAGGTACTCGGAGCGCTGTTTAGAGCGCTGGTGCATGACAAAACTGGCCACTTGGCCTTCTTAGACCTCAAGCTACTGTGCTATTTCGGGGAGCAGAGGAGCAGCTACAAGGATTATTCCGCCACTAAGAGGGCACAGATTTGCTCCTGACAAAAGATCCACATGCAAATTGAATATACAGCGGTTACACAAAACATCTGTCCTGCTATTTTTGCAGCCCCTTTTTGCACACTTATCTCAAAACTCTTTTTTTTCAAACTCAGCTTCTTCTCCTTTTATCTGTCTTCCTCCTTTGTGACTGGTATGGATTTAATTAGGGAAATCAGTAAGGCATAATGACTTCTACCTGAATTGACCTCTTTATAACAAGAATATTTTGCATATTCTGTGAAGATTAAAAACACTGCTCGCCTGGTGAAATTCTCCTTGGATAAGAGTTAAGTTGCCAGAGCCAAGGAAGAGATACTCGACAGAAAGGTGCACCGAGCTGACAGGACGACCAAACGTCTATTGCAGCTGTTGAGGGGAGAGGAAGCAGAACGCGCAGCTGTCTGCTCCGTGTCTCCAAGGAATAATTGACAAACCCAAGCTTTATACGCGCAGGGAGAGGTTGTCTTCAATAGATAGCAGCTGGCTTGAAGTGCAGGCCTGACCTTGACAACTCCTTGTGGCTTGTTCTCACATCCTTATTAGCCTGTAGCCTTGGTGGAGAAGTAAGACATCGTAAACAAAAGGAACATTTGTTGGTATAAACAGGGCGGTTTCATACAGGATGACCACAGTTTTAATATAATACATGAAAAATATATAAACAATAACTCAAAGCAGGATTCTTGTGCACTAATGTGATGTCTGCACCAAGCATCTGAGCTCTCAGGGTGCATAAGTGAACAGACCTACATTAAGTGGGCTTTTGCAGCTCCCGGGACTCTGGGAGAGTGCTCAAGCTTTAAAAGTGTGTCACCTTTTTTTCCCCCGTAGCCTACGTGTGTGACAGAATTATTAATGAGCTGTGTCTGTATTTATGCACCTCATCTAACAGGGGAAGATGGGCTGCCTTCATTACTTTGAGTTGTGGGAGCCGTCCTGTCAGATGAGATTTGAGAGCCTCGGCAAAGACGAGCGCTTGTTATAACAAAAGGGGAAATTCATCAAGTGTTCATTTGGTTTGAGATGACGGGTCACGGCGGTGTCAGTCTCGTCTCCTCACACATGGAGTACATGCAGATCATGGAGTCAGAAGTGTGTTTGTGTGTCTGTGTAAAACGGCCCTTTCTCACTGTATGGTCACTGAGCACCACACTGTGGTTCACAGAAGTTATTACCACTTGTGTCTGTCATAAACAATACAGAGTGCGTTAAGTTGTAATCAGGCCTCACAGATTTATTACAGTTTCTTCCTAAAATACCTTTTTTTTTTTTTTTTAAATGAATTCCTTTCCAAACAGTTTCAGTTTCTTAAATTGTCTTTTTGCTGTTGAGGGGAAATAGTCGTGTCTTAATGTGTGACATTTACGTTATACATTTTATCATTGAAATGAGGTTAATTAATCTTGCATGTCTATGTGCACATAAAGATTTCTGTGCAAACTGCATGTACAGTATATATAAAGATGTTTTTATGCATGTGTCTATGTTAATGTCAAGAAATAATATTTGCACAATTATTATATGTACTTTAGTAGTTATTATCAATCTTTACAGTAAATGTATTTGGTCCGTTCTTTTTAAGATAAAATAAGATATTTTTCGATCATTAGCCTGTGTTTGTAATGGACCTGCTGTGCATAATGTGAGAAATCTGTAGCGTGACCCACAAGTGTGCGTGTGTGGGTTAGAGAGAGAGAGGCGAGTGTGCTGTGTGGATTCTGTTGCAGGGCATGTTGTTGTGTGGAAGTGTGTGAGTGGCCTTATTGTTTACAATATTAATCTTGGTGATGTGTGTGCAATCCTAGTTGATTGCCTTGGCTTGGATCCATGAAATCTTATAGGATATATTGTGTATTGAGACTTCAGCATAACACTGGAGCACTAGGTAGGAGGTAGACCCCCCGATTACCACCCAGTATTTCACACACTGTTAAGTTTCTTTGTGTGTGTGCAAGCCTTATGTCTTTGTGAGGACCATGTTTTAGAGACAGTGAGGACATTTGAGAAGTGACAACAATATTGAAAAGGCTGTTTGCGGCTTAAGACTATTTAGGCATTATAGTTAAAGTGAGATTATGTCAGAAAAAAACACTTTCTTTCATACCGGTAGTCTCACTTTAAGGTTAGAGTTAAGGGCTAGGGAATGGTCTTCATATGTATACAGCTGGAAATACACATTTATAATCTATTTGAGAACTGATGGATAGATGAATCATAGCTGTTTTTCATCCCAACTGGAGACTGGAGGTGTTGTCTCATTACAGTCTATGATAAGGGGACATCTTTGGGATGCTTTTGTACAGCAGTGACCCCTTCAGGAGACCTGAGGAGATAATTGTACATATCAGCTGTACAGTATGAAGGGACAGACATGCAAAGAGATTTCCTCTGACATAACATACAGTAGGTGTGTGATGCACTGGTGTGGCCAAATGAGATAATAATGTAGACTTCATTTTGTTATACTAGTTGGAATTCTTGTTTCTATTACTTCTACTATTATCCTGCCTGTTGTTAGTGTTTTTACTAGCAAAACTGAACTTGATAGAAAAAAAAAAAATACTTGTTCTGTTTTCTTTTGGTAGATTGATATACTTTTGATGCATGTATTGTAAAAATTACTGTATTTCCAACTATGTTTGGTGTTATGCAGACTTTTCTGTTTTCCACACAGAGATGAGAGAGATGGTGCCTATTCCTAAATATGCATTAAGATCAGTGAAATGTAAAGTTTGTGTCGGCAACAAGTTATCAAAAGTTAAACAAGTCTGTGGTGTTTGCTTCTGTTTCCTCGTCCGGATTTGACTCTTTGCAGCCAAGAAGAGATTTTGTATAAACAGGTCTGTGATGTCAATAGAAAGTATAGAAACATTGAAATAAGTGAAAAAAACAGTGCCAACATTCAGTCCTCTGAGCAGTGACAGATGTATAGATCATATATTTATGACAATGTGTCTGAAGTGCACTTTGTCGCTTAAAACCAAAGGTGCCATTCATCATCTTTAGTGCATTTATCACTCTTTTCTTTACGATTGTCACTTTCCAGCTCGTGGCAGAGAAATCACAGCCTTGTTAATCTCAGGTGCAGCAGGTAGAATCAAAAATGAAGTCTCTTTTCTTCTACAGTGCGGGCCGATGACTCAGTCATTTGTGGCTCCATTACGTCCAGGAGACGTTATTGTCTGTGTATCAGGTTCCTTCTAACCGCCGAGGCACTCGTAGCGTCTGAGCTGAATTGGATTTGGCAGCCTTTAATGCATGTATGAATAGCAATTGTGACTAGTTCAACATTTGAATAGTTTTTAATGTGATTCTTTGCACTCTGCCGACCCTGACAGATGGAGAGAGAGAGAGACAAAACAGAGAGAGTGAGAGGAGGAGGGATGAAGGAGGGGAAATAAGGGAAATGAAGTAAGCAGGAGGGAGGGTAATGCAGATTAGAGACTAAATAAGAACTAAATGAGGTCTTACTTGAGAGGATGTAGGATGGATAGGCTGAACGTTAGAGGATGCCCAGCCTTTAGAAAATGATCCCTCAATTTAGGGAAAAGAGAAAGTCTTTACATGTGTATTTGCTTATTTGTTTACTTGTTGAGGATTTTAGAAGCATGCAAGCAAGAGTTTCTGTCCAATAAAATGTGATTTCCACTAGAGCTGCAACAATTAATAAATCAGTTGTCAACTATTAAATTAATCGTCAACTATTTTGATAATCGATTAATCGGTTTGAGTCATTTTTTAAGAAAAATTCTCTGATTCCAGCTTCTTAAATGTGAATATTTTCTGGTTTCTTTCCTCCTCTATGACAGTAAACTGAATATCTTTGAGTGGTGGACAAAACAAGACATTTGAGGATGTCATCTTGGGCTTTGGGAAACACTGATCAACATTTTTCATCATTTTCTGACATTTTATAGACCAAACAACTAATCGATTAATCGAGAAAATGATCGCCAGATTAATGAAAACAATCGTTAGTTGCAGCCCTGACTTCCACTATTTCAGAAACATGACACTTATACATTGACAAAAATAGATAGCTGTCATTAAAATCAGCTTTGCTTCAGAAATTTGGTAACGTTTTAAATATTTTGTGCTGTAATTTTAGATAATTATCAATATTGATTAATATTAACCCCCCTGTCACCTCACAGCAAGAAGCTCTTGGGTTTTTGTTGTTGATCATCCTAATTGAGATTACATGTTTTTCCCGTATATACTTGATCTTCTTTCAGTTACTCCGGTTTGCTCCAAAAGTCCAAAGACTCCAACGTACCTATAAGTGTGATTGTGTCTGTTTTCTATCTGTATTTTATGATGTTTCTGTATTCTGTAACAGCACGACAATATTTAATTTAAAAGGGTATTTTAACACACATTTCGCCTTTAACAAATATTGCTCCTCCATATTGCGATTTTGATAAAATTTTGATTATTTGTGCAGCCCTAATTGTCTGCCTTTGGCCCAAGGCATGCTGGGATAGACGTCAGCTCCCATATGACCCTGAATAGAATGGGAAACAAATGTATGAATGATCAGCATTTATTCCAATAAAGAAAGCAATTTTGGAATAAATCTAAATCCACCTTACAACAGAATTTACATTGTTCTGTTCCTGTGATTTCAGACAATAAAGTCATGATATAAAAACACTGAAAATTATCCTTTAAAATTAAAAAATTAGAGCAAAATAAGAGGTGACAGATTTCTGACACTAATACTTAAAGACGCAGTATCCGAGAGAGGTTTATTTAAATGTAGGGTTTAGTCAGCCGAACGGGAAAATGCACTCATGCATCTAAAATCACCAGGGCTGCTTTCATACACCAACACTACATCCGCCTCTCTGATGTTCAGCTTATAAAGAAAATCCAGTATAGATATTTTTATAGACTATTTTTAGTGTAGATGTTCTCAGTTGGAAGCTGTCATGCTGTTCGTTCTCCACTAGAGTGCGCTATGTTCCTTCCCAGGTTTGGGTTGCAATCACTTGAACCACAGGGGTGCTCTTGTTGAAAACCTGTTCAGAGGTTTCCTGCAGTTTTTGCTTTCAGAGGAGATGCTCAGTAACTGGTTGAAACGTGTATATGTGGATAGGGTGCCTGTTTTCTCTTTTATAGTGTTATTTTTGAAGAACAGTCCTAGGGGATTGTTGTTCTTCCTCCCAGTAAAGGTTTCCTTTTGAACACACTTGAGTAGTTGAGGGTAATCTGTATGCATAAACTTGGAGAAGTAAAGTGAGAAAGTCATTAAATGTAATGAAAACACTGCTAACGAGGCAATAATGTGGCGCTGGTTCATAATATGGTGCATTAGAGATTATGTGGGCAGAGATTTCTTTGTGAATGCAGAGAATTTAAATGAACCAAATGTGCAGTTTCACCTCAGAAAAACAAACAAACTCTGAGCCTTGTCTGTGGTTTTTCTTTATATTTTTTGACACCTTGATCTGTCGAATTGGACCGAATCCAAACGAAGGAGTCGTTCAGCCTCAGTGAGCTTAGCAAAGAGAGGCGATTTGCTGTCACAGACTGCTAAGCAGTTGCAGCAGTTGATACGTTTGCAATTACTCAGTGCCAAAAGCAGCGGCCGTCTAATTAGCTAAGAGAGGCTGTAAGTCATAGGCCAATGAGATGTGATGGCTCGAGCAGATTTATATCCATCATGTAGAAAATCTTCCCCGGGGGCATCCGTTGCATCGCTCCATCTCGGCTATAAATGAGGCTCATTTGTTAACAGGAAGTGTGTTCGCAGAGATTGTCTGAGGATGCCGAGGACTTTAGATCAGGTTGATGCATGGACTTCTCGTAGGAAGCTCTTCGTATCTTAAAACGGGGTAATGATGTGCTTAGTGCTTTAAAGACTTTCCTATAAACAGGGTATATTCTTCTTAAGGAAATCACCACGTCCAAGTTAACATCAGTTGGTAATGTGTCTTCAATACTGAGGAAAATTCAGCACCCGGGTTATTAATTGAAATCAGTTTAAGTGGAGTTAAGTAGCCCCGTGGTGCAGTATAGCAGGGGAAATAACAGTGGCTGCTTAAGAGAGGCGTTAATATATACGAGCAGTGATGGATAGTCACTGTGGAAAAATGACAGCACTGTGGTCTTTTGGGAAGATATTTATATTAAAGTTTTTACCATTTCTCCCACATAAATATTGGGGATTTAGATAATATAAAACATGGAACCAAAGTAAGAGTTTAGACCTGCAGTTAACAGGTTTTTATTGATTTTTTGGCCATTATCTGTAACCGCTTATCTCATTCGGGGTCGCGGGGGGGCTCGAGCCGATCCCATTTGACATTGGGCGAAGGCATGGTACACCCTGGACAGGTCGCCAGACTATCACAAGGCTGACTCATAGAGACAGACAACCATTCACGCTCACATTCACACCTACATTTGATCCATTGTTGATTAATAATAGCTGCTTTAATAGCCTCATGGAGATCACAGACGTTTTGTTGAAGTCAATGTACGTATCTTACAGCATCTCTATTGACTGTGGTCCTGATGGAAACATTGAATATTATTATCCAAACTAGTGACTATGAAACTTGAGGAAATGCATTTTTTCTCCATCATGAATACGGCACTTTTAAATTCCACATCTAACTGAAAAACATCACGACTGTTCAGAGAAAAGAAGCGCTGCCTTTTCCACTAACCACAAGGTTGCCAAACCCTGCGTTTAATTAAACAAAATCTACATATTTCTGAAAATGTAAATGTAAAATGAGGAGTCTAGTTTGGCTCAGAGATTTATTCTCTCTGATGCTCATTAAAAAATAATGCCTTGAGTCAGGTGGGAGTATTAAACACAGCTGGCCTTGTGTAAAGTTATTCATTCATTTCTAATTTTTGAGAGAAAGAAGTCGCGAAATGAACCACAAAGAGTTTTAATTATGAGGGATTCAAACGTCCTCACTTCCAGGTTGATGCTTCCTATTGCATTCTTGAGGCTGGTTGTTGTATTAATCCATCATGGACACCAGATGTCCCTGCTATACTTTTAGATAAAGATTTTTTCTCATTGCTGGTTGCTGATGATTGTAAACCTTCTTTTTGTTTTCCTCATCCAAATAAATATGTTTTAAATGTGATGAAAACTGCTAAAAAGCCATTTTTACAACAAATGACTTTGACCTATCGCCTAATGCATGAACCTGTAATCATATCCGCTCTGTTGATTTATTTAGTTTTCACAAAATTCACTTTTTCACCTTTTTTTAAGTTTCAAAGTAAAACCATAAAGACGACCATTTGTCATTGTGGAGCATGTGAGAGCAGCAGCAGTTTAAGAGGAGAGCCATATTGATTGTATTCCTGCTACTTCCATGCAGTTGTTTGTTTCCACCGCACAATTCATATTGGGCCAAAAAGAAAAAAAAGTGTTTTTATTCAACCCACACAACAATAATGTAATATAGTGGAATAGATCGCAGAAAATCAACATCCCGGCCGCTTCCTTATCCTCGTCTCCGTAGCAACACAATCCCCTTTGCAAGTAAGATGAGATGCACCTTTTCTCGAGTGTGCCCAGGGGTTGTGGAGGGAGAGGAATATTATGGTTATGCCACTGTCCCTGTATGCACATAGGGGGTAAGATAAAATCAGACAGTATTACGGTGGGGTGGCTCGCTGCCACCTACTTCTTGAAAGGATCTATCACTGCTTTATAGAGTGAACCACACAGAACACCCTCAAGGTCACAGACAGTACTTGATTTCAGACTTTGGTCCTTTTTCAAAGGTTGGATTGGCAGGAAATCTAAAGTAAAGTGTGTGCACTATGAGTGAATCTGAATTAAATTATTCCCAGCATAAAATCTGAATAAATGTGAAGCACTTTTGAAGAAAAGTAAGTAGCAGAAATACACTTGGATGACATCGTGACAACTCGTTTTGTATTCATGCTAGCAATATGGATGGCAATATCTCAGATAATATCTCTGAAATTCAGAATTATAATAACTTTGGTGATCTTCCAACTTCATCTAGTGTCATCATCAGGTCAAAATCTTTGACTAAATACCTGCAAAACTAATGACATTCCCATCAGCCTCAGCTCGACCGACAATCCCGACCGATATTACTGACTTTAAGAGGCTGTAGCGGGCTCAGTTTTAAAGCTAGAGTTAAGATATTGTATCATATGAAACTAGACGACTAAGGAATCCATTGGTACCAACCATGTCACACTAGTTGGGAAGGAGGATAAATAACTCTACAAAGTTAGGCTACATTTTGGAGAGGGAAAAACTGGAATGGCCATTTTCAAAGGGGTCCATTGACCCCTGACCTCAAGATATGTGAATGAAAATGGGTTCTATGGGTACCGACGAGTCTTTTTTCTTTCCTAGCTAGATTGACAATAAGGGGGTTTCTGAGCAGTTTACACAACAGAAGTGCTCGCCATCCAATCGCCGTAAAATGCAATTCTTACAGAAATCTCCAAATGTTAAAAGTTTTTGATAACAAATCATGGCATGACTTTTTCTATGGTGTTCCTCAAGATTTTGGTGCCTTAATGTGGTATTTTGGAGAGATTATTGGTCATTTTTATCATTTCTCGAGTGGTAAAAAATGGTTAAATTTAGCACCAACTCTGTGTAACAAATGGTATCAACGCCTAAATTGCTGCAACAAAACTGAATAGGCGCCTAACCAAAGCACAATGTTTATTACAGATTCATGACTAGAAAAATTTGACAGTTTCTCAGCTTTCAGATGATGTACACCACTTCTATATGTGACACATACTGTTGACCTGCTATCTCCCCCTAAAAGACCCTCTGTACCCAACCAAAAAAAGACAAAAATGTATTGTATTAGTACATTTAGATATAGATGGAATATTTTGTTTGACTTTGATAATAAGCTCAGAAATATTTGGCATGTAAATATTGATTTATTACTATAAAATGTGATCAAAATAACCAATAAATTCATCTTTAGAGGAAGAACTCCATATTTGGAAACAGATTTTTCTAAATATTTCTATATATTGGGGGTAGATGTGATCATAATTAATCCTGAAAGAGTTCTCTACAGTTGTTTTGCAAAGTCATGGCTATTCTCCCCTCATTTTCTGGTATTTGCGTCCTATTTTCTGTTGATATATGATCGCCACTCCACTGCTGTGTGTGTGTGTGTGTGTTAGAGATGCTGTGTAGTCCGGCCCCCCCCCCCCCGTCTCTGAGTAATGGTATGATCCATCCTCGCTCCAGCAGCGGCTCCGTCTGGAGGGCTAATTTATCTCTGCTCACAAAGTATCGCAGCACCGCCGAAGTCCCGCCGCTCCGAGTCTCCGCAGCACCTGAACCTGAACCAGGACCTGGACGAGCGCAAAGCTGGACCCCTATTATAGCATGACCATGTACAAGGGGAAGCGTCGCAACCACAGATGTAAGTTTACACAGCTTCATTAAAGGGAAACATGATAATAATGCTGATGTCGCTCGATACAAAGTTGCAAATATTGAGCAGTGATGCGTGTGTTTCAAGATGCATTTTGTTCCCTTTAAAACTGGGTGTGCAGGCCTGTTTAAGTTGCATGAAACGCAAAGTTAAATGTAAAACGACCGCTATCTGTTGTCTTGGTCTCTAATATAATGTGCGCACTGTTTGCATTAAGCTATTAGTTTGTAAAGGCATCCTTCCTTTGCAGCTGCTCTGTTGTCTGTTGTGATATATTCATTCTGATCCAGTTTGCATTCATTATCATCAGATGTGTCGACTCATCGAGGTTATGAGGTCGCTATTAATAATGAAAACAGTCATTTTAGGTCCACTTCAGTTAGAATCCATCACCTTATAATTAGAAAAGTCAATTTCAGTAGACAGGAATTGTGCTCCAAAGTGATGGTTCATGTGAAACTTGTCCTGCTGGTGCTTTAACTGTACACATATATTATCCTGTAGTGTGAGTACACACAGTTGGGTCTCCATTAATGAGTCCACTCATATGGTGTGAAGGTAAATGTTTGCATGGCCGGCACTAGCCCTTTTGGTGCCCGAGATGAGATTTGGATTTGGAGCCCCCCCAGGACCCTAACCCTAGCCCCGTAAACCGCAACACATCAGACATCACAATGGTTTTAAGACTAAAATTATAATTTCTATTTTCATAAATAACTGTATTTATTATAGTATAAATAAACAATTGGTCCCTGATATTGTTGGCTTGAAATTGTTTAGTCAGTTTCACTGCAATTTACACTTTTATTAACAAATAAGTGCAGCCGTGCAGATGAAAAAGTGTGAGAAAGAGAGTTACAGGGGTGAAAAGTGTATTTCTTTATTTATCTATTTGAACATTGTTACCTCAATGCAGAAAATGAGGAAGGGTGCCCACTGGCATTTTTAAAAAATATGTTATTTTTATTTTAGAGGGCGACCAGGGCCCCCCAGAAGGTGGCGCCCTAGGCAACCGACTATATGGCCTACACCTTAAGCCAGGCCTGAATGTTTGAATGAATGTGCTGATGTACAGTATGAAGTTTAAACTCACGGAGCAATGGTGGCCTTGAAAGCACCACGAATGGGGTAAGAAGTAGTCAATTTATTAGTTGACGAAAGATTAATAAGCAAATCTGTGAGATTTCACTGCTTTTGTTTGTGTTATGTGGTTGTAAACTGACTATCTTCAGATTATGGACTATGTGTGAGAGACAAAATTTGAAGATGTCGCCTTGGTAGGCTGCAACTAACAATTATTTTCATCACTGATTAATCTGTTGATTATTTCATAAGGAATAATGAATTTTTCAGTCACAAATTGCCTGAAAACCAAAGTGTAGAGCTGCAATGATTAATCAATTAATTGAATACAAATTCTCTGATTCCAGCTTATTAAATGTGAATATTTTCTAGTTTCTTTACTCCTCTATGACAGTAAACGGAATAACTTTGAGTTGTGGACAAAACATTTGAGGACGTCATCTTGGGCTTTGGGAAACACTGATCAACATTTGACCAAACAACTAATCGATTAATCGAGAAAATAATCAACAGATTCATCGACAATGAAAATAATCATTATTTGCAGCCCTACTGTAGAGTGTGATACAGGTTTTGGAGAGCTGGTTTGTGGTCTAGGACTTGATTTTCTTCTCCTCTGCGCACTGCGTATAGGCTACAAGTAGGCCACACTGCATAACTTTCTGGATGCACAACTTGTTATATAGGCGAGGTGGGAAGAAACCCGAATTTGGACGCCAAGCACAGAAGAGTCAGTGTCGAAGGTGTGAGTGACATATAACTGTGAAGAGGTTTGCGTAGGTGTAACTTCTCTCTTATTTTGAAATGTGCTGCATAGATAAAAAATGCATCTCATGAAAAGCATTTTACAAATAGTGATTGCTTCTTAATTAGGAAGTAATCATCTAGTGTGTTTTTATGACTGTGCTGTGTAGAACACATCCCTGTTCAGTTAATACTAAGGCTGTCAATTAATTAAAATAGTTAATCATGATTAATCGCAAATTAATCAACATGAGAGTGGGCAAATATGCTGCTTTATGCAAATATATGTTTATATTTATTATTGGAAATCAATTAACAACACAAATCAATGACCTGCCCCAAACTGCATGTGATTATCATAAATTGGGCATGTCTGTAAAGGGGAGACTCGTGGGTACCCATAGAACCCATTTTCATCCACATATCGTGAGGTCAGAGGTCAATGGACCCCTTTGAAAATGGTCATGACAGTTTTTCCTGGCCAAAATTTAGCATAAGTTTGGAGTATTATTAACTTTGACAGCCCTAGTTAATACCCATCGGCATCTTTTGTGCCATTTGCTTTTGTTCTTTACCAGAAGGTGAACTCTGACGATGATTATGGTGTCGCCCATTGTGATTAATTTAGTTAGGAAAAGAGAGCCGCTTTTCTAGTGAGCCTGAGCTCGAGTGTTTGAGTTGAAGTCCATAAATATTTAAGATTTTGCAGCTCAGGAATCGTTGGAGATCAAATGGGGTTCCAGCCGTCTGCACCACTGGGATCTGTTCAGTGTGTTTTCCATTCGTCTGTGTACAGTACGCCATTTCATCTTCGAGCATAGGACGACTTTGATATCTGATGCGTGCAAATGAAAATTGATCATACAAAGAAACTTCCTTCCAGAAACGCGTCTCTTTAGACTTGCCGCTTTTTTCCCCTACATCTGGGCCTTCTTGTTTCAGTTGCAATTTGTGTGGTGATGGAAGGCTACAGCGCATGACAAATGAATGTGTCTCTCTGTGTTGCAGATGTTTATTTGTGGCTGTTTGTGTGCTGCTGACGGGGGGATGAGGGGGGGGGGGGGGCACAAGGGGCAGGCTGTTACATCTTCTGTCAGATTTCCTCCATGTATTTCAAGCCATGTGTCAAGGGCAGTCGTGCTTTTATGTGTGTGTGTGAGTGTCTTTCTGCCTTCCAGACTAGTAGACTTCTTTTCAGCTTAGCTCCATTTTGCCCCAAATTTCAGTTTGCGTGTCCATGGGAAGGAATACAAATCATGCGCAACACAATCCTTGGTGGAGCTGTCGGAGTCTCTGCTTCTCTTGAATAAATCACAAGCAATTACAGAATATAATCCGTTCCAGATACTTTAGATGATGCAGTCGCTACAGTTTCACCAGCTGCGGTTGCACGTTTTTTTTGTGTGACCTGGACAAGCAACCACATCACACTCCGCTCTGTCCTGGAAATGGGATTTTATCTGTCAGAAAGGACCTAATGAGACTCCTCGATCGATGCTCGATGATGAAATAATGTGACAGAGTTGTCACAAGATGTCGCTCCCCAGAGTCCTCGTCTCTCCCACCAGCAGCTCCACGGTTTTGACCGTCTCTGGGAGATGCGCCAATCAGTGTGACATAAAGACAAGCATTCAGCGACACACACGCGTACGAGCGCTGATGCACGGAGAAAACACCGGCACTCGCAAGCAAATGACACCTTGTTATCCATATTCCTGTGCGCAGTGAGCTTTTGGGGAGAAAAACATGTTGCAAAATGGCAGATTTTTTGTTTTTGTCTTATCGTCAAGAAGCAGAATATTTTAGAGCAACAGGCTCTGGTGAATGGCACGTATTAATATTGGATCTGGTGCACCGTCGACAGATACGACTGCAGCCGCGTAGCAGTTTGAGGGCGGTGGAATTAAGGTCTGACAAGTGTCAGAGCAAGCACACTGAAATAATTAGAGAAGTTGTAACATCTCACGTCTCATGTCTCCGTCTCACTATCTCACTCCTACTGTATGCAGGGACGTGTGACATGGCATCTGAAAGGGGAGCACACAATTGCATCACGTTTTATAGGCCGGCAATATGTCTGTCAAATTTCTCTCAATCAGTAATTCTCTTTATGTCCCGGTTTAAATGAAATATAAATGTCTTAAGCAGCATGACGTCTGAACAGCTCAAAGATTTGTTTTGTAGTTTAAACACTAAAAAAGCAAAAAGGGGCCTATTTTTATTAGTGAGGAAAGTCGATGCTGCCTTTACACACTGGCAGCGTTTTTTTCGTGCAATTAATTCGCACTTTAATATATTTTTTCGAAGTGTTGTTTTTGTCACGAATACTTTCACACAAAACGCAACTTTTACACGCAGAAAAAGCGAACTTTTTTTCAGGAACGAGGTTGATTTTCCTGAGCTTTCGCACCACGAATAAAGGCATTAAACAATCACGTTGTGCGGAACGGGTTTAGTGGAGCCTATATTTATGAACGACAGCACAGATGCGACAAAGTTTATTACAGAAGTTAGCCTTTAAAGATGATATGTATCAATGTTTTCACTTTGCATCGATAGTATTGGATTGTAGATCACTGAATCGATGTATCGATCCAGATCGATGTATCGTTACATCCCTACTGATTATCAGCGTGATTGTTTCTCAGAGGAAACACTTGTTACTGCGACTGATTGTGAGGTGTTTGTTTTCATGCCTCACTCCCCTAAGTTAAGCTTCTCCACCTTGCCATGTTCAGACGCCCGAATCGTCCGCTTTCTGAAGTGCATCATTGTTGACTTGTGTGAGACGGCTCGCTGGGTTTCACAGGTCACACAGAGGGATGTGATCTCAAACCGATGCCATGCCTTTTATCTGTTCTGCCGGTGCCTGAAGGGGCCGCGGATTATGAGCTGATCCCCTCGGACTCTGGTCCAGGCACCGAGGCAGAGCGGCACACTGACGAGGGAGAGATGCTCCAGTTTTGTAATGGGATGTTCACTGAGATGTTGTAGTCACATATAATAAAATGGCTGTTTAGTGAACTCTGGGCTGTATTGTGGAGTGGAAGGATGGAAGGCAGATGTGATTTTTGAGGCACTGGTTATCGTTGTCAAGCCAGGGAGGAATTCAGAAAATTCTTACAACATAGAAGTAGAAATGAATCTGTAACTATTTTATTATTCATTTTTCATTTTTTAAACAAAAATGCTCAAAAAAGCAGTGGTTCCAGCTTCTAAAATTATAACATTTGCTGGTTTTCTTAGTTTTTCATGATGTAAAACTAAATATCTTTGGGCTTTGGACTGTTTTTTGGACAAAACAAGCAATTTGAAGTTGTCAACTTGGGTGTTTGGTTCAGAAAATAGATAACAAATGAATAATTAGTAAATAATGGGCAGATGATGATAAAAATAATCATTAGTTGAAGCCCTACACAGATGTGCCATTAAAGCCACAAAGAAAGGTTTCTTATTTTCTTTAGTTTGGAAACAATCAGTGAATTAATCAGTTAGTCAACTGACAGAAAATTTCCCAACCACAGTTTTGATAATTGATTAATCATTTAGTCATTTATCAAGCAAAACATACCAAACATTTGCTGGTTAAGAGGCTCTTCTCTGTTTTATATCATTGTAAACTGAACCTCATCTCTGGGTTTTGGACTGATGGTCGGACTAAACGAGCTATGAGGGCTTTGGGAACTTGTGATTGACATTTGCGACACTTTGCTTCTCTTTCTTATGTCTTTTATAAATGAAACATTTTAATTTATTGTCTGAGACTGAAGTGGATGAAGGTCTGATTCAGCATGGAGCAGAAAGATCCACTGTGAATAGCTTATTTGATTTTAACTCACTCTGAGATTTTTGGGGAAAGCTGTCAATTCAGTTGTCAGTCTGTATCTGCAATATGGCCTCTATCAGTCCTTGGAGATATATCAGAGAAGCAAAGATGAAAGCCGTATCTTCTGGAGTATTCTGATGCCCAGGGCCTCGCCTGCAGGTCATGATGAACAGCGCTGGACATTCGATACGGCAACTCCTTCATCTCAGACCACCTGTCTTCCTCACAGACCGGTCCAGCTTCTCAAGCTGAAGCAATAGCCGAGACGAGTTTCCCACATCCCTACATGTCCCTCCTGCACGTCCATCACCTGCTTGATTCAGCTCCTTCACTCCCTTCTTGTCTCTTTGCTTACATCTCTCCCGCTGAGGAACAATTTACGATTAGTTACTTTGTTCAATTAATTAAGCCGTTGGGGAGATTGCCGCCAGAGTTTCTCGTTCCACGAGGAGATGATCGGCAGCTCCCTCTACGTCCCGCTCTCTTATTCTTTCTCTTTCTCTGCCTTTTAATGTTAATCTCATCAAATAGGCAGTTGGCGTTTGCGAGGAGAAAATTAATGAAACATTTGCTGGTTCTTAAATAGGAGGATTAGCTGCTATTCTCTGTTTTATATTAATGTGAATTGAACATCATCTCTGGACTGATGGTTGGACAAAACAAAGTATTTTGAAGACTTCACCTCGGACTTTAAGAACTTGTGATTGGCATTTGTCACTTATGTTTGCAGTCTTTTATAGATTAAACATTTTAAGTGATTCA
Organism: Sebastolobus alascanus; assembly: GCA_916701645.2. Taxonomy (NCBI): domain Eukaryota; kingdom Metazoa; phylum Chordata; class Actinopteri; order Perciformes; family Sebastidae; genus Sebastolobus; species Sebastolobus alascanus. The sequence continues at coordinate 594,770 of CAKAOJ020000102.1, read as the reverse complement.
CATTTTCTTTTTACAGATTATTCAGTAAAGAAAATAATACTTGTGATGTGGAGTTTATAGCGGATATTTGATGGTTGTGCAGTGAAGTAATTCTCTGCGTTCAGCAAAGCAATCCGCTGTGAAATATTTGAACATTATCCATTGCAAACTTCAGATAATAAAATCTAGCTGCTGAGACGCAGCCTTGTTTTGAAAAGAGATATTTGCAGCTCAACAAAAAGCTCCAGTGTGTTGAAGCTTGTGTCACCTTGAAAGTTGTTTTATATGGCAGCAGCAGGAATGAAAGGCTTGGAATCTTAATTGTCTACTTATTCTTGCTGTTCATTAATAAGTGTAGCTCATGATGCACAAAATTAACTAACAAAGTAATAATGTGATGTTTCATGTCGCTGTGCCTTTCATAATAACACCTTGAAGTAGGGCTGGATGATATGGTGCAGTATATGTAATATAGAGCTGCAACTAACGATCATTGTCATCATCGATTTGATCTCTTTCTTAAGAATAGTCAATTCTCTAGATTAATCAATTAATTGTTTTTGCTATAAAATGAAAAGTGAAAGGGTTATTTCAGATTTTTTGAAGTGGGGTTGTATGTATACTCCCACATTCTGGGAGGTAAAATTATTATTTTCGTGAATGTAGTCTGGTGGCTTTGAAGAGAGCGATATAACAGCTTCAGTTCCCCGTCGGAAATGGCTGTCTGACGGCGAGGTAAAGCGGCTGAGGACAGGAGCAGCAGAAAAACGGATTTTAGACACCTAAAAAAATCAATATCAGCTTAAGTGTACGCTGTATTTAGAATATTTTCACCGATTTACCTTCCCATCAGACAGCCCTTTCCAACGGGGAACTGAAGCCGTTATATCGCTCTCCACGAGACTACATTCACAAAAACAGTCATTTTACCTCACAGAACACGAAAGTTGTTGGTCTACCGCTGCATCGATCATTTAGTTTGTTTGTATTATTGTGAGACTTTCCGATCTGAATTTCCGATCTGAACGTGGCGTCCACAGCAGTACATTGCTGAGCTTCCATACCGTGTCTGCTTCTCCAAACTGGAAGCATGCCGACTGCCATCTAAGTTACTGTATGGAACGTTAATACACTGACTATAAAGATGTATATATACTGTATATGTAGCAGTGTCATCATGCAGAAACCTACATCAGGTCATGTGGGGAAAAGTTTTAAGAAGGGCTTGGGAAAACCTGCATGTTGATGCTAAAACATACATGCTTTGACCAAAAGTTGAATGTTCAAACTTGAATATCCAATACTGCCAGAAAGCAGTTAATTGCTTCTCATCGATTTGCAACATTGCTCCCTTTGGCCTAATACCTTTACAACCAGAGATATTAAAGCAATATATCGTCTTGCGGTTTGTATCATCATAACTTTAAACGAAATAATAACATTAAATGAAATGACCCATGTAATGAACTTCTGAATTGTGCCCTAACTTGATGCAAAAGAATTCGATGTGTCTAAAATTTTGAATTCAGACAGAAAAGTGTAGAGAGACACTTCACTGCACCTTCACAGTTCTCCTGAAGAGCCACGTTTGATGTTTGATCTTCAAGTAGAGCACCTTTGATATGCAGATCGCCCCTCGGGCTCCTCGCCACTCTTTCTTTTCCATGTAGTTATCAGACAACAGCCATCCACAGCGTTGACCTGCTGTTGTTGAGAGGTGTCAGCAAACAGGCTGTTTTTCTGCTGGTGCTGAGAGGGAAACATAAATGGCTATTTCAGTGTGAAGGGACCGCAGTGCCTTGTGACCTTGATTGAGGGATACATTGCCACAGAAAAGTAAGAACAAGGCTGAGAGTGAAGGTGTGATTCAGTATAGAGCTGGAAGATCTGCTGTGAGCGGCGTATTTGATTGTAATTCACTCTGAGATTTTCGGGGAAATCTGTCAATTAAGTTGTCAGTTTATACCTGCAATATGGCCTCTATCATGAATAGATATATCAGAGAAGCTAAGATGAAAGACGTATCTGGAGTTTTATGATGCCCAGGGCCTCGCCTGCAGGTCACGATGCACAGCTAGGTATTCAATGCGGCAACTCCTTCATCTCAGAAGACGACCAAGCTGAAGCCAGAGCTGAGACGAGTTTCCCACATCCCTACCTGTCCCTCCTGCACGTCCATCACCTGCTTGATTCAGCTCCTTCACTCCCTTCTTGTCTCTTTTCTTTCGTCTCTCCCGCTGAGGAACAATTTACATGATTAGTTACTTTGTTCAGTTAATTAAGCCATTGGGGAGATTGCCGCTAGAGTTTCTCGTTCCACGAGGAGATGATCGGCAGCTCCCTCTGCGTCCCGCTCTCTTATTCTTTCTCTTTCTTTAATGTTTATCTCATCAAATAGACAGTCGGCGTTTGTGTGTTCTTTCACTTCATTGTCCTCGCAAGGAGAAAAAGTGACAAATGTGTTGTAGAGCCATCAGCTCTGGTCTGTGGGGAATTTCTGCCTGGTTTTCGGAAAAGAAAAGAAGACATTTCTCATTTGTTGAAGGTCCTCGCTGATACGTCTGAAAGGGAGTTTACCAGTCAGTCAACTGGTCGCTGCGCTGCACGTCTGCGATATGACTCAAAGGGCGACATGGAAGCTTTTTAGGTAATCAGTGCTTTTGTCCTCTGATGGTGACAGGGGGTTTTAGGTTAGCAAGACTGCCCTATAAATTAAATATCACAGGTTTCATCCCTTTGACGTAGCTGCATGACTAAGCTTTAAGTGACATTTCTGTTCCAAAATTCTCTTTTAATGAAATCATAAATGCTTCTGAACATAGAAATCCGAGGCTTCTGGATAATCTAATGATCATATTGATACTATTTAATTAACACTCGTACGATTTTGTTGACAGTTCTGACAGTAAAAGTTTCTCCACAAAGAATCACACATAAGCACCACTTTAAATCTTGTGTTTACCAGAGATGTGCTCAGAAGTTACTTGGAAATAAGTCATTCAGCATGAAAAAAGGATAAAAAAAAAAAATGACTAAACGACTAAAGAAATCTAAACCCAAAGCAAGTCAAGCATCTTTACTGTATCAATTTAGATATTTTCCAAAGTAAAAGTTCCTAGAAGTGTACGATTCAATTTTTTTTCCCCATGGTCTACTGTTAAAAAAGTTAACAAAAATCGCAATAAATCGTAATATCGAATCGCAATACTTAAAAATCACAATACATATGAAATCGGCACCCAAGTATCGTGATAGTATCGAATCAGAGATAAGCATATCGTCCCAGCGCTATCCGTTTGTAATGGCGGATGGCTCTATATACTACAATACCCATGAGCCTTAGCCACTGCTGCCATGGCAACTGCTATGGAGAAGTAGCCAGTCAGAGGTGCTAGTGAACTCACAACACTTTGACGCCTCAATTGGATCAAAATATGGTGCCATTGTTGCCAAATTCATGCAGATTTGATCCATAATCGAGCTACAGATTGTACCTGAATTTTTAGCCACTCTAGTCGCCAAAGTGAAACATCTCAGCAACTATTTGATTGATTGGCACAAAATTTAGTGCAAACATTCATGGTTCCCAGACGATGTACCGTGACTTTGGTGATCCCCTGACTTTTCATCTAGCAGCATCATCAGGTCAAAAATTTTATTTGTTCAACACTTTGGTTTATGAGCAAAATAGATGTAAAACTAATGACAGAAAATGAACTAGATTTCTGGAATACTGGGCGGCCAAAATATCTTCCATCTCACCATGCAACTCTACTTCCAACCAACTCCACAACAGCTAGTAAATGTTGTTAGGAAAAGCCTGAATCTCTACCTGTTTATTTTCAGTCCCAGACATATTTAAGGTGATAATGGACTCTCGTGACTTGTTGTTTTCTCAATTATAGCTTCTGTGCTGCGCCACAGCAGGTGTCCAGACAGGTCATTTGCAGCAGCAGAAACCAACAAAAATCAGCTGTGTTTTGGTTGCTGTGTTTTCTGTAACTGCTGAGAGAGTTTGACATGCAAATTACTGCTTTTGGTGTGTTTTCAGCCGTGTAGTTGGTTTAATTTGGTGTAGCTTTGGTCTAGGGAGCTTGTACCAAATTCATGCTCTAGATGTAAATGGTATATTTATTGATGAGTTTGAATATTTTATCTTGATTATGACTGATAGACGTGGTTTGCCATATGTTTAGACGACAGTCTTTATCACCACATGTTAAAGAAAAGCCTGTCCTAAAATGAGCTATTGAAAGCGGAGTGATTGAACTGTCGTTATTCCAGTAGCACAGAGTTATAGCTGATGAGAACAGTGTCTTGCAGAAGAAATAGATTTTCAAGAATCTGCCCTTCGGTCCATCTACCAACACACTGCCCACTCTAATACAAAGAGCTTCTCTGGCTGACGTGATACAATCTATCCGTCAATCCTTCGCTCTGACCTTGTGGTGACCCCTGCTACCTCTGAAGCCTTCAGCTATTAGCTGGTTTTCCCTCCTCTGTGAGAGTGAGAGAAAAGGTAGACCGTAGAAACAGAGAGCGAGAGAGACGGTAAGATTACAGTCTGATTTGTTTTGGCTTCAGCCGGAGCAGCAGGTTTTGTGGCTGCTCCAGCAGTTCATTCATATTCCTACCAGGAATATAAGGTGTCTTCCTGTTCCCTTCGTTCTCACAAGACTCACCCGCTCCTTATGTTTTTGGGTCTTGTTGATTTTCACAGGAGTACTTTCTCATCCCAGTGATTCCCCTGCAATATGTTGCCATATGGCTGAGTTTATAGCCTTGATTTATTCAAAGCCTCAACTCCTATTGCTCGGCTGCTATTCATCCCTCGCTAATGAAAGGAGGGGAGGAATGAGACTTGCAAAGCTTTCGTTGTCGGCGCGGGTGTCGAATAGAAGAAGGCCCCACAGGTGATGCTCTGCACTGAAAAGTCTCATAATGAGCTTCCTCTGTGCACACAGAGACACAGGAAGACGTACGGGACGTGAGAGAAAGTGACGGATGGCGAGGTGGGGTTAGATACGACGGGAGGGAAGGTGAGGGAAGTGAGAGGAATGAAGACAGAAGAAAGAGATGTTGAGGGATCGGGTGAAGCCGAGGGCAGAACAGGAAGCATGAGCGAGAGTAGTCGGAGGGAGACAGAGATGTAAGGCAACAAATGAGACCAATAAAACACATGGGCAGGCTGCTTGGAGGAGTCACGGATCCTTGTTTTCCTGACAGAGGAACACCGGTCTGCCCTCAGTGATTACATATGCTCTGTGCCTCTGTCTTTCCACTGCAATTTACCTCCAGAACCTTTTCTCCCCTGGTTCCTCAGCCAATAACACTGTTACCTTTAAATATTTATTCTGGCTTGTGTTTGTTTCAGTATCTATAGGCAGACACCCAGAAAAGTCCAGCTCAAACATATCTATAAATAATTTCTACGGCTGCAAAATTCAAATTGCATCATGTGTATGTTCACGTAGCTGCAAGGTCGAGCCCTTTTGTTTTATTCGCTGCCCGGACAGAGCAGTGCAACGGACCTTAAAACCTCCTGCGTTCAGCACCACGGACAGCTCCACCTCATCCTCGTCTGACCGAGCTGCAGATTGGGCTGCAGACATGGTACAAACCAACGGAAAAGAGAAGAATAAATGAATAAAGCACACAGATTTGGTCCCTGACCCAGGGTGCATCTCATTCATACCAAACTTTGTCCTTAGAGCTGCTCAGATACAAAGTGTTCTGCTAAAAGCTACATCAGAGATAATCCTTAACAGCATCTCTTGCAATTAGTTCCTCTTCAGCCTTTTTCACACAAACTGAAGTGATAATATGAAAACATGCCACCCATGCACAGAGAAAACAACAAAGTTTGGATTTCCCTTTGAAAACAGACGTAAAGGAATAATAACTAATTTTCTGCCCACCAAATAACAATCAAAAAACCTAACTTTCACCATGCTGAAATGTGATATTGATTGTTCCCGTGGACTCTCTTGAACTCTTGAACCAGACTTATCCTGATAGTATCAGTAAAGTGGGTTGAAGCTCTCCTCACTTGCCGGCTTTAGGACAGAATAGCCAGGATTTGGCTCAACGGAGAACTGAACCATATAGTAACACTGTCTGTGGTCAGACAAGAAGATCTAGGGTCAGGGGATTTTTAGATTGCTTGAACTCTTGGTTGCCAATTATATTTAGCTGGATTGATGTGGGCTAATTAAAGGGTTGGTCTTCCTCCCGAAGTAAACCTTCAGGTTAATGAGCAAAATCAAATTTAAATCCTAAATCAGCATCATGGTCAATCCCAACAAGCGCACACACACACACACACACACACACACACACACACACACACTTCTACACCCATTTGGTCATGCAGCTCTGCGTGAAAAGTCTGCGTTTTAGCATGTCTGAGTAGGTAGTATACAAACACGCCAGGGTTTAATCCTATTTCTCGTGAGAGCAGCCACTGGGAGAAGGAGGCCTGAAGCTTATTTTCACCCCAGTAAAGTTCCCCTCGCAGGGACTTGTTTGGTATTTGGAGGAGAAGGCGGGGGGGAACAGTGAAGACGCACACATTATTTAAGCAAATGTGTATTGCTGAAAGGGACAAAATGATAGTGAGAACATGGCTGCATGCAAAAAACAACAACTTGTCAGTAAGTGCCTTTTAAAGTGATCTATGTACCTATGAGGCTCTTAGCCGAGGCTAGGTTTGGGTTTCATCTCTCAGGGGCACCTTGTTAACTGCTATATTGTTCTCAGACTATGAATTGGCCCTTCCGAATACCTCGCTGCATGCAAATGAGGCGGCAACTTCTGGATCTGAGAAGTGAAGCTAATGTGGAATTGCCTTCAACTTGCATTCTTTCTAACAGCCAGCAGGGGGCGACTCCTCTGGTTGCAAAAAGAAGTCGGATTGTATAGAAGTCTATGAGAAAATGAGCCTACTTCTCACTTGATTTATTACCTCAGTAAACATTGTAAACATGAGTTTATGGTCTCAATCGTTAGTTTCAAGTCTTCTACAATACAGCATGATGTTCATTTAGTAAATTATGGTCCCATTTAGAGTCAAATAGACCATAAAGCAGGGGATGCTTTAGGGCGGGGCTATCTTGTGATTGACAGTTCGCTACCACGGCGTTGTCCAGTCTGGGTGATCCGTATTCTTCAGAATCCCCGGCGCCGTCTTTCTTTGAGAATGTTAGCTCATACCTGACCTCGGATACGGATGTGAGTGCTACTTTTAACACTAAAGCTCAGTAAAGTGTTATTGTCCTGCACCATTCTCTACTTGACTTCGTGGATAAAGCCTCATATCCGCATCCATAAAGTTTACTGGACTCTTTTCCCTGCCCATTGAGTGTTTTACTTTTGGACCGGGTGCTTGTTTGGACCCGCTGGCTCCTCTCCCGGAAGCCACTCAGACTGTTCACATAACACGAGGACCTTGCAACACCCTTGGCAACGAACAGATAGCGGTTTGAAATATTCCGAACCGCTGACTGGCCCGGTCACAAAACTTTACACCTGATTTTACACAAAGAACCAACAGCCGGCTATAAATCAAAGCTTCCCGTACATCCAGCTTTTGTTGGAGTTTTCCTTTGTATGCTGATTCTTGTCCTTGTTTTGATGTGTTCAAGGATCCTCTCCTGCCTCGCAACAAGAATTTCATTTCGTAATCTTTCCAGTGCACGGTAGAAAGGTCTCCAGGCTTGCCTCAGAAAATTGGCTCTCGCAGTGCACCTTGACATTAGTGAATGTGTCCTGCAGTACTGCAGCTTTGTGTGTTGCTTATTTGAAATGTGTCATGAAAAGTTTTTAGCACGGAGCTTCCGGAGAGCTTGAATTGATATTTTACTCTCTTTTATTACGAAGTAGTACTTCTATGCTCCTTTGTGCTCAGGCAAGGCTTTGAGCTGTAATTCAGCACCATCATGAGCAGTCGCTCTGTCTGAAGGAAGGAAGTTGTTTCACTTTTATTGACACAGTTCTCGTCTTTTAAATCAGGTTACACTGCAGCGTAGGAAACAGTGGTGTTGATGGGCACTGAATGAAATCCTATTAATACTACGCCTCACACTGTACAGTAATGTTCAGTAGAGAATATTCATGAACACTTTACTAAACCCTCCTATTTAGCATTAATAAGCAGTATATAAACAGTTAATTTTTGTTAGTTTTTTTAACAGAAAATACTGTCAACAGCCATAAAAAAAAAATCAATTTTTGCCATGTTTTTAGGAATAAAATATTGTATAAATCAGGCTATTGGGTGTTTTCTTTCCACTAGTCTGAAAGAAGACATGTTATGAAAGCAAAATAGTCCAAAATCTCAAAATTGACCAGTGTATGACAAAGGTTTTGCCGGAGGTGTCTCCCCTTAAATGTCTGTTCACTGCTCATCAATGCTAAATGAAGTGTTACCAGTAAGTCTTTATTTCTTTAAAGTTCACTGTAATGCAGGAATGACTGACAAGTGTTTTGTTTGTGTTTCTGCAGACATAAACATGGCGGGCGAGCCCAAGCCATACAGGCCCAAACCCGGCTCCAAACGGCCGCTCTCAGCTGTTTACGGGTAAGGTCTGCCCTCTTTCACATGCAAAAGGTGCATCCATAAATATTAACTATCTTCCACATCCTGCTGCTCCCGCTGATGTAAATGTGGAGTAATATTTTGAATATGATTAATTTGTTCTTTTTTTTTTTTTCTTTTGAACCTTGAATTTCTAATTGAGTTTTTGATGCTCTCCACATTTCTCAGCCATGACTGGAGTTTGTTCGGTACGGGTTCGTAAAGCTCAGATGAGATGCTGTTGTATAAGCTTCATTAAGCGTGACCCTGATTTTCTGCCCTGTACACATCTCCTGGTCACAAACAGATCAAAGCAGTGCTTGTTTACTGCAGTCTAATGTGACAGAGGGGCAGACGTGTTGTTTTTCTATTCACTGGGACACTTTTTTGTGTACTCTGATAGTTTGTCCATTGGCAAAGTTTATATTCCCACCAATTTACTCCTTTCTGAGTTGTTGGTTTGTTGCATTGAACGTCTTATTTTACTAATTTATTAGTTTGTGTTTTGTCTTATTATAAACCCTCATTTGCATTGTATAGCTGCAGCTGAAAGCAGCCAGGATGTAATATGGTAATTATCAAACAGGAACACGAGAGGCAAAAACCAACACCACATCGCTCGAAATTGAAAAAGTAATACATTAATCCTAATTAAAATTCCTGTGAGAATAGCAGCATTTCAAAACAGCTTCTTCTTTTCTCCTCTTTATTTTATCTCTCTCCCTAAATTATAAATTAGTTGCCATCCTGAGCGTGTAACCTACTTAACATTGATTTTCTTCTCCAGGGTCGAAGATAAGATTTTTCTTTCGTTCTGCGACTGTATTTCTGCTCTGAAACTTTTTTTATTTTCTTTGTTGATCCGTGGTCTTTGCATGCCAGCGTGGCTTAGGCTCGCTGCTTAACCCGCAGTGTGTTTTAGGCATTAAACTAGAGCGTGTCCGTTCGAGTCAAAACAGCTTGAGTTTGATCTGCTTACATTTGACCGATCTAACATGGCTGGTCTTAATACAACCCATCTCTTTCTTTATCTGTTTCTCCCTGTCTCTCTCTGTTTGTCTCTCTCATAGCGGTTATGAATTTGATTACGAGTACTACAGGGAGGATTTCTACAGCAGGTATGTATCATTCACACTATGTTATGATATTTGAGATTGAACAAGGAAAAAACTGACTGTTATGGTGCCTTCAAATGAAACTCATGAGCTCGTGTTTACAACATAGAAAGTCGTGTACACGATATGCTTGGCGTTCAAGTGGTCGTGAGAACCGCTGCTAAGCAACGACAATATTAACGTTACTGTCACCGTCTAGAAGCCACAGAGGCTAACGATTTAGCAAGCTAGCAAGCGGGTAACATAATGCAGGAAATGCAAAGACATAATGACAGAGGAAAAAGATGAGGCCGTTGGGAATATCAATATTTTCCTCAGACATATTGTAAAATTACGAAGAAAAACAATATACGACTTGTGTCATTTGTGATTATCAAAACATGTCAGTATCATAAACGTTTGTCTGGCCTACAATAATACGTCATCCCTGCAGCACTCTGTAGGACTTCCCTCTAGATTTGTGACTCTTCCTCATTAAAAGTCTCCCTCGTCAGATGTAATTCAGTAACCTTTCCACAGAGGCGGCTTCAAATAGTCAACTTGTCAAAATGGCTGAACAGATCAAGCATGCAACTCGAACGCGCTGATGAAGGAAACACTTGTTTTCTCTCTCATTTATCCGCCAGTGATCTGACTGCTTATCTGCGGAGACATTTTCTAAATGTCAAACTCGTTGAGAGCCGTGACGGACGACTACTGTCAGCCAGAACAGTCAAAGCTGACACCTTCATTTGACATTTAGCACCCTCTTCTTTTCATCCCCTTCACTCTCAAAAGATATGTGAGGGGATTATTTGCATGCGTGTAATGGCCTGGGTAGTCGTACAGAAAGAGGGATAGCGGTGGATTTCAACTGTAATGTCTGCCTTTTGTTTTATGTGTGCCGTTTGAGAGAAAGAACCCGAGAGAAATCCATAGAAAATCTATCTTGAAATACAATACCGGGAACAGATAATAGGCTTTAGAAAGAGGTGATGGTGAAATAAACGGAAAAACCTTTTAGCTCTAGATGGACACTTTCTGAATGCTTTAGGGCCTCTTTTAAAAGAAGAAGTGAATTGTAATATTATAGTTTTTTCTTTTCTTGAGGCTCTTTGACTACCATGGCAGAGTGGCCCCCCCACCAAGAGCCGTGATCCCCGTCAAACGCTCCAGGGTGCTCGCTCCCTCCTCCCGCCGCGGGAAGACTTCCTTCCCCATCAAAACAACCTCCTCCTCCTCCTCTTCATCCTCCAGACCTCCCACATCCTCCTCCGGCCTCAAACGTACGTACAATAAGGTGCTTTTTGCCTATCTTGTGTTTTCTACTCAGATTTTACCTCATTTAATTTGTATTTTTCAAAAGAACTCAGCCTAATTACGCTAATGGCATTCTGTCCTTTTCAAAAAAAGGCTTAATGCAGATCTCGCAGCCACGGCTCTGTGAGAGAGAAAGCGGTGGCATGATTCAGCTGTGCTACTTACGCCACGCCACTATAAAAAGCTATTTAATTCACTAGCAGCTCAGAACAAGCCACACTGCAATGTAGAGCAAAACACTAAATCGCAAACACAAATATAATCCGAGCTTTGCGAGCAGCACCCATTCAGCAAACAGCGCTATTCCTGTCACCCAGGATCCATCTGGATCTCATTCGCTCCTCTGATTAACTGGTGATGCATTATAACGCCCTAAATGTAATTAATGTGAGATTGGGGCCATCTCTGTGGAGCTGTGGTCAGCTGTGTTTCCCTAAACGTTAGACTCTCTCTGTAGCCTGTGTAATTGGCTACAGTGTTTATTCTATTGTTGCCTGTCTGGGCCGGTGTTATCAGCGCGAGCAGCTTGGTAAAGTCTGTGAGGAGGACCCAGTTGCAGTTGGTATTATGGAGAAGGGGGGAAAAAAAGCTCCCATCTGCTTTCTGGACAGAGTCAACGAATTCCTCCTCTGCTGCTGTATGTTTGGGGGACTAATTTGCGCCTGCCAGTGCTGTGAAAAATCACTGTTTGTATTGACTTTGGCCTAGATAGATGGGACAGCAAAATAAGGTTAGCTCGTCCAAACAGCAGGGAGGGTTGGTGCCACTCGGGCTGTACAAGTGATCATTCACTCGAGGGGGAAAAACAGCCGTCAGATGCATGGATCACGAGGATGGATAGATTTGTGTTTTCCACATTAAACCCTCTTTGACGCACAGTGTTGAACGTCAGTTTATAAAGACGGGATTTGGCTTATTTAGTCTATTAAGGAAAGACTGTGAATGACGGATGATTTTTCAGGCTGCATTGAGAATGGGACACTGTGGTATTAAACACTGTATTTATTCAGACCTTCATGTTGAATGTAGTGTGTGTGTAGTATTCAGCAGTGTTTGGCAAGTTACTCAGGAAGAGTAATAAGTTACTTTGTACTTATTACTCCTTTAAAGTGTAATAGTATTACTTTACTTATAACTTGGTATCAAAAGTTACGTTACTTGTTATATTACTTTATTACTTTCACTACCCCAAATTTCAACTGTGGATGCAAAATATTAAATTATGGGTTCAATGCATGCTTTTGCACCCTCGTAGAACATTGCCTGTCTCTGGCCTGAAAGTTCACCAAAGTTCAACTGATGCGAAGATGCATACTGACCTGCCGCGCGTTTACGTCATCACAAAATAAGCCTACCCGGATATGAACAATACATAAATAAATACATAAATCATATATATATACTGTATATATATATATATATATATATATATATATATATATATATATATATATATATATATATAGTCAATCTAACTCCCAGTATTGAAAAGTAAAAAATGTATCAATTAATTTAATTAAGTAATTAATTATTACATCATCAGCATCATCGGCCCTGAAACTCTTTGTCCAGTTTAATTATCATATTCAAGAGATCCTCACTGATGCGGTTCATCATGAAGTCCTAAAATTAGATCCATTAGTCATTCTTATCTAAATCTAATAAAGCTTATTAAATAACAATGACTTATATCCCCTTTTCCTTTAACACGAGCTATTTAAAGCTGCTGTGTTGATGAAATGATGTGGGATTAGGACGTGTATGTTGTCTCTCTGCAGCTTATGTGACTGATAGCACAAAAGGAAAAAGGCCTGGAGGCGCCGATAAATTAAAAACCGTTCCACACTTTCTTATCTTCAAAGTAAGCTGCCCAGAGCGAAGCGCAGATAATGTTGGAATAAGGAAGTGAGTGTACATTCATGGACGTCGGTTTGTACGATACTGAGAAGGAGATAGAGACACTTCAGCGTGTCCCACCATCCAGATATCATTGTATATCCACTATTTTCTCCTTTTTTGACCCTCCAGAAAGCTCGATTTTCTGCTTCCCTGTAGCTTTAGTGTTGACAGCTGCTTTACAAAACGACATGAGACTCGCATTACCTATGTGTTGCCTTCAGTGTGGCATTATATACCCCCTTTTCTCCCTCTTTCTCTTTCACACATTAATCATCCTGCTCTATTGGCAAATACCGTACAGTATGCATGCATTGGATCTTACCTGGGCAGTGTTGTTTTCAGCATGAATTCTTGTGAAAGATTAAAATGTCCTTTACAGGGAGCTAATATGTCAGAAATTTGTATCACTTCTTGGTTTAGACAAGACATTGGTTTAGCTCATACATATATACTGTATACTAGTGCACGGACATAGCAGGTGGATCTGCATTGTGATGTGGTGTGGGTGTAAGTATACATCAAAGAAACTAACTTTAAAGAGGCGCATGTAGACATGATACCAGACCAGTAATGTTTTGATCCATGCGTGTCTCCCGCCTCTGATTTTCCGGCTACAGCTTTACAGGAACTCGTGGGCTTGTTTACCGAGCGCTCATCCGTCCTCGTTCCAGCCCCGACAGAATCTGATAGGTGTCAAAGAGAATTTTATGTTTTCTTCTCAACTTCTGGAGTCTGTTTTACCCCTTCCTCTCAAAATATGACATGTTTTAGCTGCTGAGGGTTAAGGAATGAGATTATCTTTATTACTTTTATGGTCTTTAATCTGCTCAGTTCAAGCTGCTAAGGAGTACACCCTCGTTTCTGCAACCGTGAGACGGGCCAGATTGAATTAATGGTGACGTCCTACAGATGCATTTATTTTTGTTATTTTCAGCAGATGTTATTTGCATATGGCACATAAAGGTTAAGACTCAAACTTTGGCATGATGTGGTCACACCTCATTTATCCAAAGCTCAGATAATGTAATGTAGAGTGAACACAGAGAGTAAGACTCAAGGCAAAGGAGGAAGAGGAGAGCAATTATTCATAAGGCAGTAAACAGAAGCTGTGGGAGGGCAAACTGAGCCCCCCCGTTTCTCATCTGGTACCGTTAGTGAGGTAATGATCAGGCAGAGTTGCAGTCAGTGTATGACATTAAAAAATGCAATTAAAACACATTGATATACTTTTTTTTTTAATCCAGTTCAGTGTCCTAAACACAAGTGTCAATCATCAAAATTAGATTTCAGTCTTTCTGTAATTACCCTGGATTAACAGACATGCTGTTTCTTCATGTTCCCGACTGCAAAATAACATTTTAGCAAAGCAAAAAAAAATGTATGTGGGTATTTCAAATAGTGAATGAGCCGCTTTTCTTCCTGGAGTTTCAGTTAATTTTGCTGTGTTACATTTGAATTTGCAGTTTGGATTTCAGTCGTGTTGAGTCGATATGGTAATGGTTTATTTTATGGGTCCCATAATGATTTTATAATTTCCTGGAAAGAAGAATGTAATTTGGTACAACAGAGACAATATTCAGAGACAGTTGTGTGGAGTTCATTTGGCTGTGTTGAGTTTATAAGCAGCTGTCAATTTTTAGTAGTACTGCTATAATCTTAAAGGCTGGAAAAAAACAAACAAATAAAGACAAACATTTATAAACCAAGATCAACCGTACACACCGGCTCCGTCCTCTGCATACCAATTGCTTCAATAACGTTATTGTTCACTTATAGCATTGGGTTTAAATCTGAAATATTGCCAAATTGACATATTGACACCAAATCCTCCGGCATCTTCTTGTCTGTTAACTCTCTCTCGTCCCGTGTGTGTGAAATCTGACTCCTGCTACTCTGAGCTGAGACTCCGTACGGAGCAGACACTTTTACTTTCAGTTTGTAGCGTCCGTTGTCCAACTATGTATTGATAACACGCCGCTGATACGCCAAAATGAACTAAATGGGTTCTATTTCTATAAAAAAAAAGCAAAACGATGGTGAGGGCGGTGGGCAAGTAATCAGTGCCGACTACCGCGGCAAGCCTAGTAAATACATTGAATGGCTGAAAAAATGGAGACCATAAGTACTATCAAATAAATAAATAAATAAAATGAAAATCTTTCGGATTATAACTTAAAGATACTTTTAACTGACATTTACAATATGTGCTAACCAAGCAGATACTATCCTAAAGTGTAAACAATCTCCACACTTTATATAATCACCTAATGCTGACTGAAAGATAGCTTACAGTTTGTTCAGATTGACTTTATTGAGCAAAACTTGAGCAGCGCTGCACAGCGTGGTGGGCGTAAGCTGCGCACTAATCTTCAAATTGAAAGCAGCAGGTCCACATTCCCAGCAGGGGAACTTTGCAGTTGGCCAGATTGAGATGTTGTTCCCTGAGGAACGTGTGACTCAGAGCGATGACAAGATATTCAAAACTAAAAACTAAGAGCATTAACAGATGACAGCGTGCAGTCGGTGATAAAACCGTATGAAGCAGCATCATTAAAATGAGCGCACAGATGATATTAGGACAAAGTTAAAGTAGCTATAAATGTGTTTTCTGTGTTTCTGTCCCTCAGCGGTGAAGACGGACCAGCTTCAGACTATCAAACGGGAGCTCACTCAGATCAAGTTGAAGATCGACTCTTTGCTGGGACGCCTGGAGAAGATCGAGAAGCAGCAGAGAGCCGAGACCGGTGAGCAGCACACAGACGAATCAGAGCTAGAGAGGGAGCAGGACGGCCAGCACTGAGGGAGGGAAATTAAGAGCACACGCTGGTCATAAGTCTTAGTGACACTGTGGGAGATAAGAGCAATAGAGCTCTCCGTCATAACAGCAGACGGATGTCAACGCCACGCTGACTCAGTTTATATGGGAGGTCTTTATCGATGCCCTCCACTGCAGGACAGTCTGAGAGCAGCTCACTGTGAAGGTCATTTAGACTTCATGTCATGTTGTGCATGTTTTGCAGGCGTGCTTGTTATAGTTTGTTCAAACTCTGGGACTTTGTCTCTTTTAACTCTGTGACAGCAGGCAAGTAACACCAAGTCTTGGCCGTCCTCCAGGCAAATCCGAGGTTTTCTGGTTGTTTATATCGAGCAGCTAGCAGCTAGAAGCATGCAGAAATATTTAAATGACAACAGGCCCTTTTTTAGTAATTTTTGGCACGGTAATTTACCATAAAATTAATTTGAATTTCCCTAAAATCTTTATTGCTTGATATGTTTTGTCTCTTCCATCTGTATCTGAATATAACTCAGGGCTGTGTCCCTCTGTGAGATTTTGTAATCAATTAGAAAAACAGCAGGTATCAGTGCAGGGAAGCCAGGATGGTGAAATTTGATCTTTTTACTTTGGTTCAGTTAAGGCGACTGAGTTTTGAATTTGTTGTAAACAAGATAGAAAAAAGGATTTGAACTATAGATTTAATGTGTTTATCTAAGCTTAACAAGATGATTGATGATTTCTTCAGGAAAATGAAGTATGCATTATTCAACAACATTATTTGGTATATATCGCCCACAGCAATACACGTCAGCTCTTTCCATGTTTTTTATCAGATTTACTCTTTAGCTCCCTGATATCTTTTAATTAAAAACAAAAGTCATGAGCCATGAATCTATTTAAAGATGAGAATTTGCCTGACGCCGTGCAAATTCACATGAAAAATTAAAAAATCACACGTATCCCAGAGCTTTATGAATCTGCCTCATAAACGTACAGATACATAAAATAATCAGGAGTTTCTGCTGAGTTCTGAACACAAGCACACGGAGAAACTCTCCCACAGACACGGTTGGTGTGTCAGTTGCTAGCTAGATTACAGCTAATTTACATTTGGTGAATTGGTTGTTTGGAGAAAATAAACACAAACTGTCAAATTCATGTGAATGACACAAAAATTGCTTAGTTTTCTGTCTGAAAACACCTTACTAGTTTCTTGTTTCCCCCAAAATTTTAGTATTTAGTGGAATCCCCGCTTAGCATAGAGCGCTAACACCATGGCTACACGGGAAAAGCAGCACATCAGCAGCAGCTACTGCAGTCGTCTGTCAGGGAGCTCTTCTTATTTCTCGATCTTGTGCCTCCTCGTCTCCTCGCTCCTCCGGCTTGTGACCCAGAAATCTATCTCTGTGCTCCATCTTGAAGGACGTCACTATTCCTAAAATGCATCTCGAGGAGCGAGGTGGCTTGCCGGAGCTATAAGTGAGGATACACCGGTGTGTCCTGTGCGGAAGTCATATTCGGCACCCGTGACGAATAAAAGAGGCGTGACAATGTCATATTTGTCGTCATATTTAATTGACGTTGCTTTAAAATGACAACTCTGAGGCGAGGATGTCTCGTTTTGTTGAATGCCTGTTGCCTCGACTCCTCTCTCCTCGCATCTTTTCCTCGCCTCCTCCGCTCACATCTCTTGTGAGCGGGACTAAGACGCGAGGAGAACAGATGAGGAAAGGAATCAAGGACAAACTGGGAAATGGGAAAGGCCCTCTTGTCTACACTTCATTCAATCATGTTTTTATTTGGGTTAAGTGGAAAGCTGAAAATAGATGCTTTGGGTTGATGTTGTGCTGGTATAGCTGGTGTGAAATACAAGAATTTGGCAGCTGGTGTAGACGGCTGCATTGGTTAAATTGAGAGTGTGTCTGTTCTGTTAGATGATAAATTACAATGCGTTTGTTGTTGACAGGGTTTATGTCACTCGGTCACTTGTTGAGGTTAAACCACTTCTATCCAGCTGAGAGTTTGGAGCAGCACATCCTCGAGGGATCGCTAGTGGGGGCAACGCTTTGCTTTGTTTCTGCACAGATTTTGAAAACAGAAAAGGGCAGTTTTCTACCGCTGTGTGAACTAAAGAAAAACAATTCTTTGTGCCCTTCTTTTTCACCCAGAAGCTCAGAGAAAATACGAGGACAACTGCGACTCCCTGCATGAGGAGTCCGTGTCAGAGACGGCGGACAACTCCGGGGAGGATGGGGGCATGGGGGCGCTGGACGTGGAGGCGGGAGAGATGACCGATGGAGGCGAGGACGACTACGACGACGAGGGCAACCACCATCTGGTAAGAGAAACGGCTGACAGGCCTGACAGGGAGGGAAAGAGCATGGCACTTTGGGAGATCTCAAGTGGGCAGACTGTCTTCCCTTCTGAAAGTTAATTTTCCAGAATTATTCATAGCCACAGATCTGAGAGAGCGAAGCTTCACATGAGTGAATGGTGAGAGCGCCCGGACTGACAGTTTCTCCCTGTCGACCCCAGCTCAAACTGTGGAAGCTAGGCTCTTCACAGGCACAGACACAGCCTCACACACACACACACACACACACACACACACACACACACACACACACACACACACACACACACACGTACTTACAGGCTATAATTAAAGCAGAGGGCTCAAGACACATAGACGAGCGTTTAAGTCCAGACCTGCATGGGCTGGTGTGGATCTGAGCGTGAAGTGGTGGACGTAGAACAGTATGAATAGGTTTCCTTTCACAAGGTCACTGAAGAAGTAGCAGCGCTATAGAAAAACCAACAGGAGCTGTTGTGTTGAGAAGATTATATATTATAAATAAATAGTTATCTAATCTATTAAATGTCATGAAATAAAAAAGAGCCCAAGGTGACGTCTATAAATTGCTTGTTTTGTCCGACCAGTCGTCTAAAGCTCAAAGATATTCCATTTAAAATCTTTTTTTCAAAAATGGAGATATCGCACATCAAGCTGGAACGAGCAAATGTGACAGTCGAATACTGTCTAATACCGTTTATACTGAGCTAGTTAACGTTAGCTGTTAGCAGCACAGTCCTGCACTGAGCTAACTGCTAACGTTAACACAAAAAAAATTCAGTTTAGACTTAAAAAAATGTGGTTAAAAAGTATTTTTCTGTGATAGTCAGTAGTTTAATTCACTCTCATACATAATGTTTCATCCAAGGCGGCGATTGACTTTGATACTTTGATGAAATGTCTATTTTCAATGGAAAAATGTGCCGTAAGATGTTGAATTGAACTAGAACTTAAAAGACAGAGCAGTGTTTCATAAAGTCTTTCTGTTTTTCATTGAAAAGAATGTGGTTTTCTTCCATTTTGTGCTTTGAATATTAAAAAACTGAATGTCACTGAAGCATTTAAACTAAAAGATCTAATTACAGTCTTCTTTACACTGTTGTGTCCAGATGTCTGGCCTTTCAACTTAATGAAATAATGTTTTAGTTTAATAACAGTTATCTGTATGCTGATGGCTCCATGTTATACAGCAGTTATTTCCCATAATGTTTTCAGAAGTAAATCAGCCACTCAGTTTTTCTTTCACACCGCAGAGTTTTTCGAGTTCAATCATCGAGATCAAAGTAATTATCGTCGGGTTTCATCTGAGTTCAGTTGTGCAGTGTGGCCATGCTTTCTATTATGCTATATATATTTATTAGCCATTAAACAGGTGAGCGTGGCCGTGCTTTCCCTGATGAAAGCTTGGTGCCCCCGCTAATGGAAGACATTATTTTTCAGAGACATGGTGGAGGAGATTTATTTGTTTCCTGAAGGTCACGTTGATCACAGATTGTGATAATGTACCACAAAGACTGTTGGCATGGCTGCTCCTGTTGAGCGTATATCAGCGATGACCTTTAGAAAAGATTAAATACAACCTGTGTGCTCAGTTTAAAGCGCTGCATCATATCCATGATTTCAACTTCTTCTTCTTTCTCTCTCTCCTTTTCAGATAGAGAACCATGTATCGGATATCGACAACTGAGATCAGGTAAGGTTTAATCCATTACAGCGTCTCTGAGGTCCAGCCAGTCCTCATTAAAGGCCTTACATCCAGTCCTCATTAACAGCCTGAACTGTGACTGGAGCATCTCTAAACATTCGTTAGTCATCTCCTAAATCAGAAGCTCTATGACATTTAGAAGACCAGCTCCACTGAAGCGCAGCTAATGCTGAATTCAACAGAGGAGCAATAATTGTGTTCCAATGGGCCAGAACTGCCCATAAACAACATTCATCTAATTGAATTGTGTGGACGGGGGTATGAATGGCGAGGCCTAAGGTGCAGAGTTTCCTGCCTCTCGCCTCTCGCCTCTCAGGGTGTGGGTAATGATGCAGCCACATCATCACTGGCTCGGCGGTGGCTGGCTCTTCGTAGCGTTGATGTAACTTTGAGTTAAGACGTCTTCTCTTGCTTCTGGGTAAACAAAGGAAATCTAGAAAATGGCAGTGCACCTATTTAATTTTAGTCTTAACAAAATTGTTTATTAGTTTTAATCGCATTTTGTCATTTTATTCTTAGTTTTAATCTACTTTTAGTCTTGCATTGCATGCAGACATTTTTAATGTTTGGTTAAAATAGTTCATGCACTATGTATCTGTGTCACTTCCTGTGGTAATAGTCCTTCCACCAAACTTCCTATTCATTCCTAAACTCTGGTCTGTGTGCTAAATGTGAAGCTAGAACCAGCAGGTAATTAGCTTAACTTAGCATAAAGATGGGAAACAGCTACCCTGACCTCTAAATCACTCTGAATGGCTGTTCAGCTTAAGCGAATCAGTACACGAGAAGAGAAACGGACGTGAGGAAAGCAAGCAAACGTGTAAAGTCAAGAGGAAAAACACAGAAGGCTCTTCTCATTTTTCATCTTCATCTCATCTGATCACTCCAACACGCGGATATTTTCACAAGGACATGGCCGTCTGGAACGAAGCTAAGTGGTGAGTGCACTCATTTCATTTCATTCAAATTCATTTCATTTTCTCATCACCAAAATGTTACACCTTTATCCATCTAATTGGTAGATGAACCCAATAATTTCCCATCAAAGCTCCACCCACCTTCAACCTGAGCAGAGGTCTAATCAGCCAGAATAACTGAGGCTTTAATGTTAGCACACTGGCCTGCATGTGTCCGAGCTGTTTAGTTTCTGCTTCTCGTTTTACTTTAAAGTGGGATTACAGATGCATTTATTCCATAAATCTCTTCCTTTTTACTGTCAAAAAACTGTCAACTACTCTAAAGTTTTACAAGCAAAAATGTCCACAGCTTTCTATTTCCCATCTGCCTGTCCAGGCGTCCCAGTTCTATCCACGTCTTCAGAAACCACGTTACACTTCAGTTTTCCATTTCCTTTCCACATGTCCGCCTTTTTAACATTCTATCCTCACAGCACATACATTTGAAAAACTCACTCGAGGTCGTGGAGAATATGTGAATGCTTGCAGGCCTACCGTGGATAGATAATCACAGTGAGAAGAACCTCAATAAGTCATGTCCAGAAGGATTAGAGAGGCAGCTCCGGCTACCAGCGAAATGTTCCTGCTCTTCCCAAGATATTTCTGAGGCCATTCAAAACGGACAAGCTTTAAAACTCAGCCTAATCCTCACCAGATTTACAGCATTATAAATAGCCACCATGTTTGAGGAGGATACACAGTCCTATAATGTGTTTTCATCAGTTTCTCCTTTATCACTTCAGGGTGAGGCAGCAGACGCCCCCGGTCGGTGGTATTACAATTCATCATCACCTTCAAGAGACGGGAAAGGATCTCTGAGGGATCAAGACTCTCATTCTGGACTGTAAGTTGTGTTCAAGAGATGCTGAATCACATTTAGACGCCCGACTGTGCAGCACAAACCGAACGTGATAAAGAAAATGTATTCAAGACCCATTTTAATGCATCGGCCCCATGGATATTCTGTGCAACTTATATTTCATTGCAAGAGGCTGACAGTATCGTGTGCTAATCCTGTTCCTGAAAAAATAAAACAGACGGGGATGAAATGAAGGCTTTTACTCAGATTTATAAATTGAATTACGTGGAAAGAAGGGAACATGACATTGTTGATCAACCGTTGCTGCTTTTATGAAATGTGTTTGCAATGTAATTTCACAAACTGTTTTTCAATGAATTTCTGTTGTTGCTCAAAAATCAAATGAATAAAAGGACAGTCGGAACAATCTGCGACCGCAGTATGATATTCACAACATGAATGAAACATCGCTGGTTCGGATTTGACTCGTGCATAAGCCAATAGCTGCGAGCATAACTTTATCCAGCTTTATCCATTTATCACACAAATGCCCTGTGGGGCTGTTCCATCATATATTCCAACTCCTGCCAAGTTTCAGAAGCAGAAAGGGCTTCCTGTGGTAGAGAGCCAACACTGGCACAGGCCTCCTGCCAGGGAGCAGTGCCCTAACGTCTCAATGCGCTCCTCCCTGCTCAGCCTGTGCATCCCAACATGGACCGCTGCTGTTCAGGAGCCAACGCCCTTTCTCCTTCTCCTTCTCCTCTTCCTCTCCTCTCTCCCTCTGCACTCTGCATCGATTCTGACTTACGTAGGCAAAGGAGCGAGGCAAGGTTTTTTAAATTATATATAGATGCCTTGATATTATCTATGTGATCCGTGATTCAGATCGCTTTAACGGCCAGTGCGTAGCATTTCAGGGGATCTATTAGCAGAAATGGAATATAATATTCATAACTATATTTTCATTAGTGTATAATCACCTGAAACTGAGAATCGTGTTTTCGTTAGCTTAGAATGAGACCTTCATATCTACATAGGGAGCGCCACTAGATGCCGTCAAATCCTACACACTGTACCTTTAAATTTCTAAATAAATATGGAATAATCTAACATGACAGTGGCTAATGATGCCATAAAACAACCTAAATAAGTGGTGAGACAATACAAAACCAGTTAAATACCCATAAATGTCAATATTAAAGTACAAACTATTACTTATTTGTCCACTCATTTGGTGCATTTTACTAACATGATGATTTCTACCAGTTCATTGCTGCTAACATGCAAACAATGTCAAATGCAGCTTGAGCTTCAGCTGAGAGATTTTAATTAACCTGATTATAAATAAATTGCTGCAAAGTGGATAATGTCACAAGTGACTGGATGTCAGCATGTTCTCCTGTTAATTATTCTCATCATGTTTGCCTATTTTCCCCCCCAGTATGTGCGATGACATAGGTGTGATTCTTGTCTCAAGCTTTCCTTTAAAGCCATTCTCAGTAGGAGTTAGGTGTTGGGAACTACAGATAATGTGCACCAGGTGATTCAGCTGATTGGTCAGTAGTGATAATTAGCCTGCTGATGTGTATCAGCTGGCAAACCTGGTATATATATTAGCTGTAGATAGGGTTGTCAGCATAATGTGTGGGAGGCTAGGAAGGCTAGTGGGCTAACAATATTCATCATAGCTGTAAATTATACAGCTTCTTATCAAACACTTTGCTGTCATTAACCTCTGTCATTGTCCTTGCACTCACTGCAGCCAAGTAACATCTCTCCTGCTCTGCTGCTTGTATAACTTCACTATTGAACTCCAGTGTGACCATACCTTAACTCCTCCAGAGGGTGTTTTTAAAGTATGAAAGCAGACAGGCCTCTTGTCATTGGAATAACTTTATACTAAGTCCTGAATTGATGTAAAAGCTGAATCGTGGGATTCAGTGCTGTTGTTAGTATAATGAGTTGTTTCACCCAAATTACTAAAAACAAATTGGTGTCTAGTCGAGCAGATACAGTAGTTCTGGTTTTATTTGCTCAGGTTTTGAGATATGTGCCCTTGAGACTTGTAGCCACCACGGTGCAATAAAGGTAAAATAAATTTTATGTGCGGTACTTGAAGCATTAAAAATCAAATTTTAAGATAAACAACAGCAGTGTTTCTTTTCAGACACAACATGCAGCAACATTCTGTTAAATTGATCTCATATTTTCTCTTAATTTTCTGTTAAGAGAAAAAATAAGTCAACTCCAGAACTCCCTAAACACTATAAGGGTAGATATTGGTGTAGGTAATGCCCCCTAAACACTATAAGGGCAGATATTGGCATAGGTAACGCCCCCTAAACACTATAAGGGCAGATATTGGCATAGGTAACGCCCCCTAAACACTATAAGGGTAGATATTGGTGTAGGTAATGCCCCCTAAACACTATAAGGGCAGATATTGGCATAGGTAACGCCCCCTAAACACTATAAGGGCAGATATTGGCATAGGTAACGCCCCCTAAACACTATAAGGGTAGATATTGGTGTAGGTAATGCCTCCTAAATGCTAGAAGGGCAGATATTGGCATAGGTAACGCCCCCTAAACACTATAAGGGCAGATATTGGCGTAGGTAACGCCCCCTAAACACTATAAGGGCAGATATTGGCATAGGTAACGCCCCCTAAACGCTATAAGGGCAGATATTGTCATAGGTAACGCACCCTTAATGCTATAAGGGCAGATATTGGCATAGGTACCGCCCCCTAAACAATATAAGGGCAGATATTGGTGTAGGTACCGACCCCTTAACGCTATAAGGTCAGATATTGACATAGGTACTGCCCCCTAAACAATATAAGGGCAGATATTGGTGTAGGTAACGCCCCCTAAACACTATAAGGGCAGATGTTGGCATAGGTAACGCCCCCTAAACACTATAAGGGCAGATATTGGCGTAGGTAACCCCCCCCTAAACACTATAAGGGCAGATATTGGCATAGGTAACCCCCCCCCTAAACACTATAAGGGCAGATATTGGTGTAGGTACCGCCCCCTAAACGCTATAAGGTCAGATATTGGCATAGGTAACGCCCCCTAAACACTATAAGGGCAGATATTGGCATAGGTAACCCCCCCCCTAAACACTATAAGGGCAGATATTGGTGTAGGTAACCCCCCCTAAACACTATAAGGGCAGATATTGGCATAGGTAACGCCCCCTAAACACTATAAGGGTATAGATTGGTGTAGGTAACGCCCCCTAAACACTATAAGGGTAGAGATTGGTGTAGGTAACGCCCCCTAAACACTATAAGGGCAGATATTGGCATAGGTAACGCCCCCTAAACACTATAAGGGTAGAGATTGGTGTAGGTAACCCCCCCCTAAACACTATAAGGGCAGATATTGGTGTAGGTAACCCCCCCTAAACACTATAAGGGCAGATATTGGCATAGGTAACGCCCCCTAAACACTATAAGGGTAGAGATTTGTGTAGGTAACGCCCCCTAAACGCTATAAGGGCAGATATTGGCAAAGGTAACGCCCCCTAAACACTATAAGGTCAGATATTGGCATAGGTACCGCCCCCTAAACAATATGAGGGCAGATATTGGTGTAGGTAACGCCCCCTAAACACTATAAGGGCAGATATTGGTGTAGGTAACGCCCCCTAAACAATATAAGGGCAGATATTGGCATAGGTAACGCCCCCTAAACACTATAAGGGCAGATATTGGTGTAGGTAACGCCCCCTAAACAATATAAGGGCAGATATTGGTGTAGGTAACGCCCCCTAAACACTATAAGGGCAGATATTGGTGTAGGTAACGCCCCCTAAACAATATAAGGGCAGATATTGGTGTAGGTACCGACCCCTTAACGCTATAAGGTCAGATATTGGCATAGGTAACGCCCCCTAAACACTATAAGGGCAGATGTTGGCGTAGGTAACCCCCCCCTAAACACTATAAGGGCAGATATTGGCGTAGGTAACCCCCCCCCCCCTAAACACTATAAGGGCAGATATTGGCATAGGTAACGCCCCCTAAACACTATAAGGGCAGATATTGGTGTAGGTAACGCCCCCTAAACAATATAAGGGCAGATATTGGTGTAGGTAACGCCCCCTAAACACTATAAGGGCAGATATTGGTGTAGGTAACGCCCCCTAAACAATATAAGGGCAGATATTGGTGTAGGTACCGACCCCTTAACGCTATAAGGTCAGATATTGGCATAGGTAACGCCCCCTAAACACTATAAGGGCAGATGTTGGCGTAGGTAACCCCCCCCTAAACACTATAAGGGCAGATATTGGCGTAGGTAACCCCCCCCCCCCTAAACACTATAAGGGCAGATATTGGCATAGGTACCGCCCCCTAAACGCTATAAGGGCAGATATTGGCATAGGTAACGCCCCCTAAACACTCTAAGGGCAGATATTGACATAGGTAACGCCCCCTAAACAGTATAAGGGCAGATATTGGCGTAGGTACCACCTCTAACCACTATAAGGGTAGAGATTGGTGTAGGTAACGCCCCCTTAACGCTATAAGGGCAGATATTGGCATAGGTAACGCCCCCTAAACACTATAAGGTCAGATATTGGCATAGGTACCACCCCCTAAACAATATGAGGGCAGATATTGGTGTAGGTAACGCCCCCTAAACACTATAAGGGCAGATATTGGCATAGGTAACGCCCCCTAAACAATATAAGGGCAGATATTGGTGTAGGTACCGACCCCTAAACGCTATAAGGGCAGATATTGGCATAGGTAACGCCCCCTAAACACTATAAGGTCAGATATTGGCATAGGTACCACCCCCTAAACAATATGAGGGCAGATATTGGTGTAGGTAACGCCCCCTAAACACTATAAGGGCAGATATTGGCATAGGTACCACCCCCTAAACAATATGAGGGCAGATATTGGTGTAGGTAACGCCCCCTAAACAATATAAGGGCAGATATTGGTGTAGGTACCGACCCCTTAACGCTATAAGGTCAGATATTGGCATAGGTAACGCCCCCTAAACACTTTAAGGGCAGATGTTGGCGTAGGTAACCCCCCCCTAAACACTATAAGGGCAGATATTGGCGTAGGTAACCCCCCCCTAAACACTATAAGGGCAGATATTGGCATAGGTAACGCCCCCTAAACACTATAAGGGCAGATATTGGCATAGGTTACGCCCCCTAAACACTATAAGGGCAGATATTGGCATAGGTACCGCCCCCTAAACACTATAAGGGCAGATATTGGCATATGTACCTGCCCCTAAACACTATAAGGGCAGATATTAGCATAGGTACCGCCCCCTAAGCACTATATAAGGGCAGGTATTAGCATAGGTAACACCCAAAAAAAGAACAAATTGTGGATGCGAACAAAAATAAGAGGAAATTTGTTCTTATATCCCTTCCTGCATGAGGCCCATTGTCCTTATTACTCTGGGAAATCTACACATTATATTTGACTTTGGGTAGATAATGGTTCCCATGAAAACTGTTGATTAACAACCTGAATAATGGTGTTTTGTATATATGTAATTGTTCATTGAACTCTATTCACCCCATTGCATCTTATTCGCACAAAACCTGGGCAAATAAAACCGAACCAACAGGGCTAAGTAAGAAAATATTGTTTTGTGATTTGATGAACTGACCCTTTAAAGAGATTATTAATTAAATGTGAAGGAAAGGTTGCCGTGCACAATTTCAAAAACACAACAGTCAAACCTGGCAGTGCTGCCTGAAAAAAATACCTAAAAATAAAATGTCTGTCCTGCAGCTCATTCAAAATAAATGTCCGGTGAATGATGATAATGTGTAATATTTAGCACTATTTTTGTATCCAAAAACATGTCTAAGGGAAATGGCTCTGCTACATGTTTATCTTTTTTGCTGGTAGCCTGTTATTTAAAAAGCAGTATGGTGATGTCTCAAATATTTTGCAAAAATACAAAAAAAAAAATCATTGCTTTTAACTGTTGTAATTTATCTGGGTCACTTTAAAAACTCATTTTTAGTTTGCCCTGTAAATAGTCCTTCTCATGTTTATTTCAAATAGACTGAAAGAGACATTTTATTAGGTTTAAAATAATACTGAAATAATGTACTGACAGTTTGTTGGAGTCGTTGCAGGTTTTAACCAGAATCGTAGTGTCACTGACAACTGTTGTATAGAAATGTACATTTTTTTGTAAAGATATTTTTATCAAAAGGCATGTTTACTGTAGCTTTTTTATTTTCAGTTCATGTATAAAAACGTTATATTCCAACTGTTGTAAGGCTACAAAACTCATCGTCATTGTAGATAACTTTGTGTTCTTATCAGTCAATAAAATGTTTGTGTCCTATATTTAACTAGTCAAATGTTTCAATGATCAACGCTTTATTTTACAAATAAATATGAACTGAAGGACAAAGAAACCTTTTGGCTTCATTGTAAAGTGCAGACGTGAAATTACTTACAGATTGTTTACAGACGAGTGTAAATATTTGGTGCTTCGTTAAGGCGTGCCACTTAAAAATCCATTCTCTTCTCTCATTACCACGCATCCTCCGTCAACGCAGGCTGCTCATTTAATCATGATTTATATGATGATTATGCAGCGCATGTGCCACCGTTCCCATCAAAAATGACACTTTAACAAGTTACACAGCGCAGTCTTTGAATACTTGTCAAATTAACGTCAGTCAGCAGGAGAGTGGACACGGTAACGGCAGCTTGTCGTCTTGTATTTCAGTAATAGCACCAGTCTCGCTGGCTGCCGGCTGATAACACTGTGTACCTTCAGCTGTGAGTCTTGTCATAACGCGATGTGACCGTAGCAGCATGTCGGCCTGTGGCAGGTCATCCTAAACCTGAATAATGACAGTAGATGATAATAAGAATGCACCAACCCAAATCAAATCAATCCGTGTCTATCAACGAGCCCTTCTTGGCTAAATCTGGCACATCATGTACATTATATTGATTTCAATTAATGTGTGTTGTCCCTGATATTTAAAGGAATAAAGTAGGGTGAGAGTTTTATTGATCCGCGTGGTGAAATATTGTTTTTGGTTGCCGCCTTTACAGGAAAGTCAAGAGTTCAGAGTCGCCTCCATCGCAGAGCTGCTGGTGAATCACTGTCATGCTTTAAGGACACTTAAGCAGGTAATATGGGACTTGTACTGGTGTCCTCTGCTCGAGTAGCCGTCTCCAAACTCATTACACTCTCCCTCAGTCAGATTAACAGTCCAGTTCTTGTGCTTCACTTGGGAACACACAACGTGATCTAAAGGCTGATTGTGACCCTGATTCGACCTTGTTTTAAAGACTGTGGAGAGTCTGCAGCAGAGCAGCCGACATTCCTCAGAACTGAATGTTCAACATATTCTCATCTCAACTCATCCAGGCTGTTTTCATACACTGTTCATAGCTATATACCTACAAAAAGTAATGCACTGTAACTTGTATGTATCTCACAAAATCAATTCATATGTAATCCATCGTGAACCAGGAAGTATAAAGGGCAACAAACGTTGCGTGGGGAGGAGATCGGGGTGGATGGGTGGGTCAAAAAACACCTGGCTTTCACCCAGGAGACCACTGTTCGAGTCCTGTGTGAAACCAGAAGTCAACGTTGATTTATTTTTCACGTAACCTACGTACTTATGGAGTTATTTTAACCCAAACCACGATCTTTTCCTAAACCTAACCAAGTTGTTTCCTGCAAAGACTGTATGCATGTAAGGAGCGGAAATTGACACGTGCGTCACATGTTGCTGGACATTCGTAGGAAAACGCACGAAAATGAGGATTAACTTTTCGTAAGATGTCATACCAACCGTTGAATGAGGATACGTTGACTCTTCACCCACTGACGCTTTGTCAGACCCCTCGGCGTCACTTTACGATCTCAGTAAACACGTGCTTAATGTTTGTGAATTCAAACAAAAACACTTCAGTCACATGGTGGAGAGGAGGTCGTGTTGCTCAGGCTCTATCTGTTTGGCGACGCCCGGAAGCTGTTTAACATCCTCCTCTGTACAGAGTGTAAAGCCCCCTGAGACAAATTTGTGATTTGTGATATTATACAAATATAATTGACTTGACTTGACTTGACAGTTGCTTAGTTATGTTTTGGAAAAAACTACATGGTTGGGCTTAAAACTACTACGTTTGTAAAGTGAAACGTGACTCAACTACATCACCTCACTCCCCGACCACCTTTTCTGAGTGTCTAATGTTATAATAATAATAATAATATCTAATATTGTTGTTAATGGAAAGCCTGGTGCATCTCATAAAGGTGCTAAAGTGTGCCTTGTGCGGCGGTATTACACACCGAGGGCTGTGACGTCTGTATTTGGCGCCCTGGGAATGAGAGAAAGCTGGAATTTTACAGATGGGACAAACATTTTTCTGGTAAATAACAACGTCAACTGAAATCTCTGTTGTGCGAGTCGGTTAAACAGCTGGATAGATTTTTTAGTCCACATGGACTCTTCTGTTTTGATTGTGTCTTCTCCTGAAAATCTTTTCTTCTCCACTTTCTGAGCTGCTCTAATTTCAAGGCTGTCAGTCTAAAAATAACACAGTTATTGCAGTTGATAAAAAAAAAAAAAACTTTATAATAAAAAAGTGATTTATGATGGATTTTTCACAACATAAGGTGCTTTGTAGAGGATCTTAAACATAAAATCAACAGCTGCTGCAATAAAAGCAAAAACTATTACAAGACAGGAAGCCAAAAAGCGACAAAAACGCTCCTGAATTTAAAGCAAACCCCTTTCATAAAAGAGATTTTAACCAGTCAGAGACTAGAGCTTTAATGTCCTTGAAAGGTTTCAGAGTGTCACTTCCATTCTGTTAGTGACTCTGTAAAGGTAGCTGGGCGGCAACAGATGGCTGATTTAAAGCCCCCCCTCCCATTTATCCGCAGTAAAAGGTAATGCGGTGAGGTTAATGAGAGCCAACTACAATGCCACACACAATTAGCCCGCCGTATCAAGTCCGCAGCACCAGTGGCGGGCATGATTGCACACAGCTGTTCCCGTTTAACCTATATATGAGAACACGTTCACCCCCTGCTCAATGCACTGGACTTTATTCATTTATACAGAAATGACTGAAGCTTCTGAAGATATTCAGCCATGATAAGATGAGAATGACTCCACGGTCTTACTTCCACTGGAGCTGTTAAGCTGCTGCAATATTGAATTTTTTTACTTTCACAGCTGTGGAAATAAATAATAGATCAAAATTACTGCTGCTGCTGGCCAGTTGGTCATCTCTGTAAATGTGAATTTTAAATTTAAACTAATTTATTACTCCGTCTGGCCCCCAACCATCAACTGACATGTGTTTATATCAGCTGACGGATTAAATTCACAAATTTTTGCTTGTCTCTCCCCATAAATTAGTGTTTACATATATATTTGCATCTTTGAATTATCTCCATTAAAAACAGTATCTTCCTTCTACCTCTGCATTGACTTAAATGAAGCAAATATATCGATTCATTCTGGCATAAATAATCAATTTCAAAATCGTATATAGGTGAATCAATTTCTTTCCCACCCCTAATATTTAGAAGCAGCATTTGTGTGATAACTCCTGCTCCATCTTAACTGTATATTATAATTATTATCTATATATATGTATCCTCAGTTAAACAAATACATGTACAGTATTAAAAACTCCTGATACTGTATTCCATTTCACAAGTTGGAGAGCATCTGCTTCATTGCAAGTATTCATTTCCCCAGCTCGCTGCACAAATCTTAATTAACATTTATATTATATTAGCTCAGGGGCGCACGATGAGCATATTTTCCACGTCTGATTTGAAAAATATTTAAATGAATCCACATGTGCTGCCAATAATCTGAGTGTCAAGTTGCAAAATTAGAATAAAAGAGTCTTGATTTTCATCTCAGCAGAAGCTTTAATGGAATCGGTCGGATTTATGGCTGCAGTGAAAAATGAGGTGTTGTAAAGTCATTACGTTCGGTTAGAGGCCAGAAGGCTAACGTTAGCCTTTAGCTATTCATGGCGAAGAATATCAACTTTTAAGATTAATATTTTTGGGGTGATTACAAAGTCAAATGGTCTTAACAATCCTGCTATGAACAGACATCTACATGCAGGGAAGAGCATTTGAATGCTACAGTGCATCTTCAGAAATATTATCAATATGTTATATTGCCAGTGCAATCCTGATGATATTACATTGATTCAGGAGCGGAGGAAGAACAATCACTCCTCCCATCCCCGAGCTGCGACAGTCATCAGGTTTTTTCAATGACATCCATCACGGGGTAATTTAAGATTGAAAACATGTCCCGGTGATGTATAGGATGTATGCGAGGTAGAGCAGAGAGAGGGATGATCGTAAAGGTTAATGCTGTTAAATCTGAGTCAGAAACAGACAGCCAGGCTGTGTGTGGGGTTCGGATCTGCAGTTTCAGCAGAAATGAAATGTCACAAACCGAAAATCAAAAAGAGAAGACGAAAAACTGAAAGTTTGGAAGAGTGAAAGTAGTAGGACTTGGAAACTTCAGGAAATAGAATATAATCGCACCTATAGAATACTGTATGAACTTTATATCTTACTTTTTTACTTTACTTACTAAACAAACGTGTTGATTTCGTTCCTCATAAAAGATTTATAATACCATTTTTTAATATTGTTAACATTGTTTACATCAATATTTACTTGCTAGCAGACTCCTTCTTCTCTGACTTTGTTGGTGCATCGCTATGTTTTCGCCACCAACCGTAGATCAACGTGAAACCAACAGCAAACATGACTCCATACAGTAACGCTACCAGTGGTCAAAACCTCCACAGGCTACCTTTAAGGTTGCTAATGCAGTTTCAGTATTATTATCAGTATATTTCCAGTGATAATATGAGACTTTTCTCTGTGCTACATTACATAATTCTCCCTGTGACTGCTGCTCCAGTAATTGCAGCAAAGACTTTCTAGTCTCTCACGAAGTAACCTCCTGTATTTTTTGCCTTGAAAACTTTCATAGATAAAAGTGATCCTCAGACCTGTATTAAAGCTGACACTAACTACTAATTGCTATTCAACCTGATATGACGCACATGTATCTTCGCAGCCTTTGTAAATCATTTTTTCTTTTGTTGGTGTCTTGTGAGCATTACAAGATTATTCAGTGTGGCATTGACAAACTCTTAACAGCACGATGAACGCTGACAAAAAGCAACAAACAAAAAAATGAAAGACACTTCAGAGATATTTTCTGGTGATCCATTCATCCAAGCCTGAAAAATTCACACTTGAATCAATATATCTACATTTAGCAAATTGGTGTTTACTGCAGAGCTGCTGCAGTTTTAGATATTTCTGTTGTTTTTTCAACCGATGTATGTATTTTCTGTATAGCAGCAATAACTAAGCTGGAAACACAACCCGTTCTCCAACACGCCAAATACCGCCACTTGGTAAATACCCCTCGGCATCTTATGCCAACGCACAGAGGCACCCTTTAGCGATTGTATACCAATGTAAACCCACCCGCGGCGTTATTCGACAGTCAGAGCAAGTGACGTAGCATTGAGAGCGTGAAAGTCCGCTAAGGGTGGGCGGGATCCACGTGGTGAAACTGTGAGATAAAGAACGACAAACGCCGCGTAGGGAGAAGGTCGGGGTGGATGGGTGGCTCAAAAACACCAGACTTTTACCCAAGAAACTCTGTTTGTGTCCCGTGTGAAACCAGAACTCAACGTTCATTTATTTGTCACTTAACTTCCGTCCTTAAGTTACGCCACTTCCGGAGTTATTTTAACCGAAACCACAACCTTTTCATAAACCCAACCAAATAGTTTCGTTGCCTAAACCTAACCAAGTCGTTTTCGTGAAGAAAAACAGGGCAGAGGATGAAACACGTCTCCCCATGCAGAGGAAGATGTGACTGCTGGAAACCAGAGGAGTAATCCTCATTACCTATTCAACTGTGTGGGCCCAGTTATCCCTTCAGTTCTGCACTAATTGCTCTGAATCAATAAAACGGTTTAATCCAAAGGAAAGTCACATTCAGGGCATCATGACCTTGGGAGCCCCGTACGTACCAGAGAAGAGTTTATCTGTGTTTTATGCTTTCCAGAGCAGCACATTAGGAGTCAGTGACTGGAGAGAGAGAGAGGGTGAGACAGGCAGACAGGGAGAGAGATAAAGGAGAGGAAACATTTTGAGTGATCTCTTTTGAAGCGGTGTGGTTTTGCTATATGCCTCAAGGTGTCACTTCATAATTGAATCCCTTCCTTTGTGCTGCTGTGAGGCCGCGGAGGCTCGAGGCCGCGGAGGCTCGAGGAAGACGGCGTGAACACCTCCGGGGCCCGCAGGCCACGGTTTCCCCCCGCTGATAACACGGAGCTGTATCGCCACCTGATAGCTCTCCATGGAGAGAGACTCCTAATGGGAAAAAAAGGAGTTATTATGCATCTCAATGGGGAAATGATAACATAGTACAGAGAATTGTCACATTATAATTACGAGCAGTGAATGGGTAGAGAAGGAACCCTTCAGGTTTCGTGGCTGAATCCGCTCCTGCTCCAATTACGCTCTCGAGAGGCCGCCGTCCATTCATGCACAGCCGCAAATTATTGTCATTTTAGTCCCAACTGTCATAATTATCATTCACATTGTGGCAAAGCTTTAACCCTCTACTGCACAGATTATGGTTTTTCATTTAAAAAAAATATATTCCATCCTATTTTTTTGAAAGATTAAGGCTCTCTGATTGAATGTATCAATGATTAAAAGTCACACTTACCCAGCGGGGCTATTTATCGATTAAAGGAATAAACAGTAAAAGGCCCATAACTCATCTTTCTTTGAAATTCTTTATTTTTAACTTAACATGCGTTCTCATCCTGGGATGAAATCTTCCTCGCTGTCACTTCCCTCAAACTCACTGATCATAACTAAAGGGTATGATCCTAACTGTTCATGTGGCCATTGCCTGGGAAATTCAGTGGATATGTTCATAAAAAACACTGACCAAGACTTTTATTTTACCTATACCTATTCCTTTGCCACAATATTACTCTGAAAAGTAGCCTAACAGCACAATGTGGAAGAGAAGAGAAAAAACCCTTTAGAATATATATAAATGTTTTTTTTTGTACAGAGGTAAAAGAGTAAGCAAGCTCCCTTTTTCGTTACAGATCTTCAAAGCTGAAAAGTAACTATAGCTTTCTTGTAAATGTAGTGGAGTAAAAAGTACAATATTTCCCACTAAAATGCACTGGAGTAGAAGTAAAAAGTAGAATCAAATGGAAATACATGGACTCAACTTGACTGAATTTGAATGGAAATAGTACAAATACCTCAATGTACGACTTTTTCTGAGCATGATATATCACACATACCAAAGCTGCAGATCACAAAAAAGTAATCTTACAGTCGTATCTGCTCTGTCAAGGTTATTCATATACCGTGGATGAATGACTCACGTCTTTACTGTTCTAGTCAGGAGAGTTCATCATACTTTTCCTGACTTCTCCCGGCTACGAAGAGGAGAATAAAATGAATTTTCCTTCATCCATCCCAGCCTCATTCCAGGGCCAAATTGGCTATTGATCTCCATCTCTTTGTCTATTAAGGGAGAGTCTTGCATGCCAAAATCGGTCACCGCCGTGACGGCTGCCCATATCTCAATGCTGATTGATTCTGCAAGCTGTGGTCGGCGGGGCCAAGCCAAGGTTGATGGGAGCGGGGATGCTGTGATTGTCTGAGGTTGCTGTCGGCCCGGCAGTCGATGCTCATGATCGGTAGAGCAGGAATCCACGCGGGCCGATCCTTTTACCTCCACGCTGCCCACACCCTCTGTGTTTCTGCCATCAGCTGAAAAGGAAGTAGACACAGAGAGGAAGGTTATTCCATTCATCCGTTTGGTGGGATTTGATGCAATCAATACTGGCAGAATGACGGAGCGGCTCAGGCCTATACTGTGGTATTGTATAAGGAAGCAGAAGAAAGCTAAATCTCCCCACTGTGACCCAGTCAGAGAACAACAGGCGATTTTCTCTGAGAGAGTTTTCAGCTGTGCCCGGTGGCTTTCACTGCTCTGAATGAGAGGTGATTGATTTTTGAAAAACCCTCTGAACTTAAAGCTATTTTTTTCCTGTTCAAATCCAACTGTTGGACAAAGTTTGGACATGTGATTGCAAGGACAGAGATTTTCCAAAATAGTTTTCAAAATTTTCTACATATCACATTGATTTTTTTAAAGTAGCCTGGCTCCAAGGTTTGAATAGATTTGAATTTTCAATTAGTTATTTAAGTATTTAGGACTGCTAATTAGATTTAAAAAGCCTGGAATAGAAAACACATATTAATACACTATAATCCGTGTATATCCCTCAAAATAAAATTGTGTCTAATTCACATAATCGTGAACCAGGAAGTATAAAGAACAGCAAACGCCACGTAGGGTGCAGGTCAGGGTGGATGAAATGGGTCAAAAATACCAGACTTTCGCCCAGGTGCATTCGTGACCCCGTGTGAAACCAGAAGTCAACGTTGATTTATTTGTCACGTAAGTAATGCCACTTCCCGAGTTATTTTAAGCCAAACTACGATCTTTTCCTAAACCTAATTTAGTAGGTTAGTTTATTTGCCTAATCCTAACCAAGTCAATCTTTTCCTGAACCTAACTAAGTAGTTTTGTTGCCTAAACCCAACCAACTTGATCTTTTCCTAAACCTAACTAAGTAGTTTTATTTCCTAAACCTATAGAAGTTGTTTCCTGTGAATAATAAATAAAATGATAATAATAATAAAATGCATGTAACGAGTGGAAATTGACACGTGTTGCTGGACATTTGTAGGAAATCAAACATAAAAGGAGGAATAACTTTTTCATAAGATATCTTAGGAACTGCTGTATAAGAATATGTTACATGATAAGTGTGTGTACACACATATGTACTTATGTTATATTATGGATACCTTGTTTGTGCTTTTGGCTGCATGTTTGATCGTATTTTATCAGATTTGAAAAGATCCTATAAGCCTATATGGGTTGGGCTTCATCTGAAGCATGACACTAAAATAACGGAATAAATCAAATCATATAAAAATATTAAATTGTAGCTGTTGTGTTACGTTTTTTCTTAAGTTCAATCAAGGACGTGATCAGATCTTGTTTTCATAGTTTCATTGAGCTATTATGATGGAAGCTGCATATTTTGTGAATCAAAGTGTTTCACATCATTTAAAAGATGGGGTTTTTTTTGTTCATAAGCTGCTCCAAAAACTTCAGTTCAAACTAGTGCAATTAGTAAGTGTCTGTAAAGAGCTGTGATTGCAATGTAGCCTTGCTCACAAAACACTCAGCAGGAAAGAAGGTGCTCTGGAGTATTGAGAGAAAAAAACATGTTTTGCTACTTATTCTTTACCTACAGTATCCCTTAAATTCATGAAGTACGGTATTTCATCATTAAAGAACATGAGTCACCAAAAATACTTTTCTAAGAGCGAAGTGCATTTAAAAACTCAAAATGTTTCTCTTGTTGCAGGTTTTGCAGCACGTGGAAGAAAGACGTTATGTCAGTCAGTGACGGCGTGCCTGTCGAAGCAAATGGGCCGTTTTTGAAATGTCAAATGAAACGATGCAACCTTTCTAAAGGTTAGGCATAACAAGGGAAGCCCCACTATACAAACCCCACTGCCTGACTAGCAGCGTGGTCCCAACACAAGATGAACCTCCCTGCAAACTGACGGAGAGATAATAGAGACATCAGAATGGGAGCCGATCATAA
Source organism: Sebastolobus alascanus (assembly GCA_916701645.2). NCBI lineage: Eukaryota > Metazoa > Chordata > Actinopteri > Perciformes > Sebastidae > Sebastolobus > Sebastolobus alascanus. Next base: position 557,536 of record CAKAOJ020000102.1, on the reverse strand, counting down.
ATTGAGTCAGATGAGTCTTAATCGTAACGACAATATTAATGTCTGCTCCAAAGTATCAATAAATCATGAGTTACACTGAGGGTGGCTGCTGAATTTAAATTTTATCTCCATGCATAATTTGATTTTCCCAAACAGCTGCTGGAGGTAATGTGGAGGACTTTATGGAAGGGTGATGGAGTGAGCTACGTACAACCCAACGAGGGAGGAGGGACGGCCGGTGAGAACGTGTGGGTCTGAGTTAATGACTTTTTAAATTAAAGGATGGGGTGTGATCGATTTCGGCGGCGTCTACGTGTGAAGTGGCTGCTGTTTTAAATGAGGTGGGATTAAACTGCCGTAGTCTGAATTGCTGAATACTGCAGGTCAAATACTCACATTACCCCTTCCGATTTCAAAACAAACACAGCTGCAATCGCTTTGCGGTGTCACGGCGGGGATAATGAGATTTGTTCTCAACCTTCCAACACTTGGAGCATGTTTGCGAAGCACCTAGTGGAGAAATCAATTGACGAGGAATAAGATATTCACTATTTGTGAACAAGTGCTCTTGCAAAGTGATTTGATTTTTTTTTTTTTGCCAGTTAACTACTTTAAAGCTGCACTGATCAATCCATTTTTATGTTAACGGTGGGTCAAATGCTTTGGGCATCCTCCAGGTCTGAAAAGTGAAGCCAATGCAGAAGGGCCCTAAACTTGCATTCTTTCTAACAGCCAGCAGGGGGCGACTCCTCTGGTTGCAAAAAGACGTCTGATTGTATAGAAGTCTATGAGAAAATGAGCCTACTTCTCACTTGATTTATTACCTCAGTAAACATTGTAAACATGAGTTTATGGTCTCAATCACTAGTTTCTAGTCTTCTTCAATACAGCATGATGTTCATTTAGTAAATTATGGTCCCATTTAGAGTCAAATAGACCATGAAGCAGTGTATTCTTTAGGGCGGGGCTACCTTGTGATTGACAGGTTGCTACCACGGCGTTGTCCGGTCTGGGAGTTGTCTGTGTTTTAGTCTTACAACTTTAACTTCAACTGTGCGCTGCCCCCAAAACAGACTTTTAGGCTGGAGATACCTCTAACTTGGATGTTTACATGACAACTTCCAGTATTTCCACCAAGATCAAAGGTCTCATAGAGGCTGAATCATGTCACATTCTGGAAAACTTTAATTAATCATGAATAATTTAAGTAAATATAACCACATCTCTGTTGCACTGTGTGGGATAAACAAAATCTTGATTCTGTTTCTTTTTTTTTGCAATGATGCATGAAGAATTGACTTTCTGTCATCATTAAAGAAAAAGTATTGGCCCACTTGATCCAGCTGGACATAAACAAATCAATGTCAAGCGGTCGACTTTGGGTCATTTTCAGCCGTCTTCAACAACAGATGACTATAAGAAACAGACCCACAGCCACGTTTTGGGTTATTATGAGGTTTTAATTGCTATGCAGTAATTTGTTTTCTTGCACTCCATATCCAAGCCCGTCTCCTGCAAAATTACGTTCTCATACAACTAAACTGCATTCTCAAATACGTTGGTTACATCTGGTTCTGTGAACTGTGAAAAGATTAATAAAAAATTTGGTTTATTTGAATAAATGTAACCGATTATTAAATTATCTAACACTTAATCCACCGGCTCCTCCTTATGTGGATGATACCGATTTATTTTTGTCTGTTAACAAATGTCGCTGTTTAGAATACTTTTTTTTTTTAATTTCAGAACTATTTCATTGCTTTTCAAATAATTCATTGTGTTGGAAAAAAGGTCTCTAAATATCCTGTTTATGAAGATATCACACCACAACTTTATTCCAAAACCCATCTTGAGATATGAATATGTTGTGTGGTGTGACAAGATGCTCCATTGTGAATCACGTTGCATACAAATGTGTCTGCGGGATCATTAATAGCATCGCAAAGATGTGCCAAATTGAAAATGGAACACAGATGGGTTTTTGCACAGTTCATTACTTAGATTGCCTTCTGAGAACACAATCGTGGAAATACAGTGTGAGTGCATTGATGAGTCATGAGTCTGTATGGCAACAACAAGCGTCTGCTGTGGCTCTGCGGACCGTAGACGGACCGCTGTGAGGCACAGAGACGCTGCTGCTGCCTGTAGTGGAACATCAATGAGTCTTTCTCTTATTGTTGCATGTTCACAGTTTAATAATGAATCATCTGTGCTCTAGATTCACTATCTGTTGATCCTTACGTTTTAATTGGAGCGTTGATCGATACCGACAGGCTGCTGAAGAACATCACGGAGGGTGTAAATCAAAAGTTTATTATTTGATGAGATGTGGGAGAATATTCATGCTAGTTCAATCAATATAAGACATACTGTAATTTGACTCAAATCAAGGTCGTACAGAGATTTTCTCCCTCCAGACTACAGAAAGACACGTTACCACCTTTGTGTTATGTTGCAGCCTTATGCTTAAATTATTTAAATTCATTAAATTCATTTTCCTCCTCATAAATCTTCACTCAATACCCCAAAATGACAAAGTGAAAACACAAATTTATCAAAAATAAAATATCACATTGACACTCTTTGCTAAGACGTTTCTCCTGATCATCTTTGAGCTGTTTGATTAGAGTCCAGCTGTGGTGAATTCAACTGATTGGATGTGATTTAAGAAGACACACACACATGTAGCGTTATGTAGCGTTATTGCATAGAGCAGATTAATAATCAATCATTAATTGATATCAAAATATGTATCTATAATTAATAACCCCAAATTATTAATCATAAACCCATGAATTGTCATAAAAGGTGAAGGAGAGTGGGGACACTCAGCTTCAAATATCACACAATATTAGTTTCAATACCAGACTTTACCCAGGCGCCACCCAGTTTTATAAAAACAGGGATAAATTCACAATTTGATATTAATCAATTGAGTCTCTTAATCTCAGGGTTGCTACGGAGTTCTTGGGCATAGTGGACAGTGATTTGAATTGTTTATATACACACACAAAATCAAGTAACCAAGTTCTTTATAAAATGAAGTGTTTATTTGACTAACTAGAATATAATTGAATAAATGAGAAGACAAAGAGAAGGAATGAAATGAATAAAGGATAATTAAAGGAATACAGGGAATACAATGATGAACATTCATGGATAGAAACAAATTAAATGTGACCAGGTCAATTCAGTGACTAATATCCCTCTGATTGGATTTGACATTTGCCTATCAACTAAATTTAGTTTTGATATTAATGTACCATTCAGCAGCAGAGAGTTTAAGAAGCACCAGGGAAGATTGAGAAGCAGAAGCAGTACATTTAGGCGTGGTCTAATTCAAGTTTAAAAATTTATGAATGAATTTCCTAATTCTTCTTGCGATTAATATTGATTATCCATTTTTGTAAACTGACCTTATTTATTAATTGACTATAAATTTGTTTATTAGTCTAGTCATCAAACTCTTTCTCTTCTGAAAATGCATCTATACATCACCCTCGCTGAGTAGGCTGGTGGATGAGGGTTGTGCGGTTTGGAGTAGAGTGGTGGCAGATTCTGTCTGGAACATGGCATTTTGGATCTTTTGGATCCAGTTGGTTCGACCCGGATCGAGTCGTTTCTCTTCCTCAGTGGCTCTCTTTGGCGTCCTCGGGCATCCTCGGATATGGTCGACTGGCATGTCACCTCGATGCATTTTTCCATCTCCGTCTCTCTCTGTCTCGTGCAGCATCTCTGTGCCATTTCTTCAGACCCCCCCCCCTTTTCGTAGCTGGAGGGGTCATTCAATATCAAATACTCTTGACTTAAAGTTTTCCTTTAAAGTCTCATTTCTTCACACTGGCTGGTACCACCAGCACGTCGTGGATACAGTAGGACTGTCTCGGCCCTCAGGGCATAGCGGCAAGGCAACAGAGTAGCAAGAGAGATGGTTTGGCAGGTTCTTTAGCCATATTCAGGTAGGCTGGATGACGATCTCAGCCTGGCGTGAGGTGCTGGACCTCCGGTCCTCAGGACGGCGGGCAGCCTGTGTCCCTGGTCATGTTCTTTCTCATTCCCCCCCCTTCCCTTGTTTTGCGGAAGAGAGGGGGGGGGAAGCAAAGCGACCAGCTCCAAGAGCAGAAGAGCACTAAGACGAGCTGATGTCTTCTTCTTATCAGTTGAGAAAGGGGTGCGGTGTTTAGTTGGCGGGAAACAGCATTCTCCTCCCATCTGACAACTATACTGATTATTTCAGTTAAACTTCTTTTGAAGGATTAATACTAGTTAATTTGTTTGACATAATCAATTCTTCCATATTTGACGTCTGGGCTTCATCTGCTTCACATAGATATCAGACACTCAGGACATAAATCAATGACTAAACTTGATCAATTGAATTAAAATGAATTAACCAATTACACAACACAGATAAACCTTGTTATCGAAACATGTAGGTATGCAAACATCACGCAGACAGGCGTATACATGTTGATATAGAAGTGCGCTTATTACACGGTCAATGAAGGGATAAGATATTAAAAAATCACCAAGTGGGAATGAGAGCAATGAAGCAGACATGCTGTGAGTGTGTCTGTGACCACAAAGGAATGTGGTGCAAGTCACAAGACAAGAAAGACTGGTGTCTTTATCGCTTCTCTGAGTCTGACCTCTGACCCGTAACTCAGAGAAAAACGGGTCTTGGGTCATAAATTGAGGGTTTGTCAACTCCATTAGCGCCCTAGGGGTCATGTGAGTAGTTTCTGGAAGAAGTTTGAGAATTAGGCTATAGATGGTCATTGTTTTCATTATCACATTTCATATTCTTCATCTTTCAGTCATCATTCGCTACATATCCCCCCGATAGCGGTTGATTTCCATCCGACATGGGATTCAATCGATATCAAGTCGTGATGATGACATCGGCAGGAAGACAAATATACAGATACATTTCAGAGAGCTTCAGAGTTGATGCTGTTACTTTAGTTACTCACGAAAAAAAAAAAATGTTTTTCTCTTAATAAATTTCTTTTGTTTGGACTTTGGTTCAACCTGCATGATAACGATGTCCCTTTTGGGCATCTGGGTTTTAGACACTTTGTTATTATTGACAGATTCACTAAGCTTGTTATAATGTTATTCAACTAAGAGTGTCAAATCTCTGACATCATTTGATTTTGTTGACACTATTACAGTTTGGTCACAAAGGAGTGCTGCTTCATTGTCTGTGGAGTGGCTTCAAGCCAGTCAGTCACCTTTAACCTTTGATCTTTGACCTACCAGGCCACCTAACTGAGAGGTTTTGGAGTCATATGAGCTGGAGTAAGGATGGAACAGAATCTATTTAGAATAGTGCAGAGGATACGGCAGCATTTAGCATGCTACTTTTATTTTGATAAAAATGCCAGGAGTTTGGATAGATTATGCCTCCCTAGCGAAAGGGGGCACTCTAGGTAATCAATTTTTGTAGCTCCTAGCTGGCTTCACAGAGGAGGAAGCTCAGAGAGCCTTCAACTCACACTTTAGGATTGAGTTATAACACTTTTGAATTTTCTTTTAGCTCAGTTTTAGTTGGTTTACTATAATCACTTTGTTGAGGAGTTAAAGTTGTAATTCAAATGGTTGAGTCTGTTATTTTAGGTCTGTCAGCATAGAGTGTAGAGTACGGACCCACGCCCCAACTTGATTCAGTCCCTCTCAGCACACATTAATGTTCTCATTCAATGGGTTATGGCCATTACCATTGAGATGAAGACACAAATGACAGACATCTTTGGTCTGAAACCAGTGTAGAGTGAGTTTTTCCTCAGCACATCATATGACAGTTTCCTAACACGCACCTCACAAACTACATCATGGCCTTTGGACTTCTTAATCATTATTCACTTCAGAAAACTGCTGGAGTTTTAGCACGTCGGCACTTCATGCCTAGTTTTAACAGATTGTTTTCAAGACGGACGATAACTCAAGCACTTTGTTTCTTCAATGTTGCTCTGGTATGTTTAGCAACTGCTCAATTAATTATTTTCACACAAGTCCTCACAAGGATCATGTAGGCACTCTTTACTTTTGATTCCAGCCACAAGGGCATTTTCATTATTCTTTTCATCTTCTGAGCAACAGACGCAGATGACCCCGCAGGGCAATTTACTCAGTGATTCATACGCATTTCTTTGCGCATCAGAGCCCAAGGGGGCATTCCTCTCTCACGGGTCTTTAAACCTCAAAACGGCAATTTCTCACTTTTAAGTTTTAACTTAAATCGTGAGCACAAAGACTTACTAACACAGAACAAGTTACAAAAACACGTAAACACGGAAGAAGCAGTCGTGCTGCATCACAGAGCACTGTATGAAGTCATTTCTGTAGTGGTCCGATTGGATCTTTAGAAGGGTGATGAGTCACTCAACATAGATCATAGTTTAAAATGTATTTCTAGCGGGTATTAATAGTCTAATTGAGCAGGTCGTATTTTATTAATGCCAATTTCTTGGCTTTAAGTGGACGACAAGGATGCTCGCGGATTGGCTTTCAATAGTTTTACCATTACTCCAGCTGATTTCACTCTGCCTGGTAACTAGCAACCTGTAAACATTTCCTCTCTACAGTGTCTGACACAGAAACCCACTGAGGCTTTTATTTCTTGATTACAGTGATTTGTGCATATAATAAAACAATCAAATTTGTATCATGCCCCGCAGTTGCGCGCCAAAATATGTAGCGTTATGTAGCGTTATTGCATAGAGCAGATTAATAATCAATCATTAATTGATATCAAAATATGTATCTATAATTAATAACCCCAAATTATTAATCATAAACCCATGAATTGTCATAAAAGGTGAAGGAGAGTGGGGACACTCAGCTTCAAATATCACACAATATTAGTTTCAATACCAGACTTTACCCAGGCGCCACCCAGTTTTATAAAAACAGGGATAAATTCACAATTTGATATTAATCAATTGAGTCTCTTAATCTCAGGGTTGCTACGGAGTTCTTGGGCATAGTGGACAGTGATTTGAATTGTTTATATACACACACAAAATCAAGTAACCAAGTTCTTTATAAAATGAAGTGTTTATTTGACTAACTAGAATATAATTGAATAAATGAGAAGACAAAGAGAAGGAATGAAATGAATAAAGGATAATTAAAGGAATACAGGGAATACAATGATGAACATTCATGGATAGAAACAAATTAAATGTGACCAGGTCAATTCAGTGACTAATATCCCTCTGATTGGATTTGACATTTGCCTATCAACTAAATTTAGTTTTGATATTAATGTACCATTCAGCAGCAGAGAGTTTAAGAAGCACCAGGGAAGATTGAGAAGCAGAAGCAGTACATTTAGGCGTGGTCTAATTCAAGTTTAAAAATTTATGAATGAATTTCCTAATTCTTCTTGCGATTAATATTGATTATCCATTTTTGTAAACTGACCTTATTTATTAATTGACTATAAATTTGTTTATTAGTCTAGTCATCAAACTCTTTCTCTTCTGAAAATGCATCTATACATCACCCTCGCTGAGTAGGCTGGTGGATGAGGGTTGTGCGGTTTGGAGTAGAGTGGTGGCAGATTCTGTCTGGAACATGGCATTTTGGATCTTTTGGATCCAGTTGGTTCGACCCGGATCGAGTCGTTTCTCTTCCTCAGTGGCTCTCTTTGGCGTCCTCGGGCATCCTCGGATATGGTCGACTGGCATGTCACCTCGATGCATTTTTCCATCTCCGTCTCTCTCTGTCTCGTGCAGCATCTCTGTGCCATTTCTTCAGACCCCCCCCCCTTTTCGTAGCTGGAGGGGTCATTCAATATCAAATACTCTTGACTTAAAGTTTTCCTTTAAAGTCTCATTTCTTCACACTGGCTGGTACCACCAGCACGTCGTGGATACAGTAGGACTGTCTCGGCCCTCAGGGCATAGCGGCAAGGCAACAGAGTAGCAAGAGAGATGGTTTGGCAGGTTCTTTAGCCATATTCAGGTAGGCTGGATGACGATCTCAGCCTGGCGTGAGGTGCTGGACCTCCGGTCCTCAGGACGGCGGGCAGCCTGTGTCCCTGGTCATGTTCTTTCTCATTCCCCCCCCTTCCCTTGTTTTGCGGAAGAGAGGGGGGGGGAAGCAAAGCGACCAGCTCCAAGAGCAGAAGAGCACTAAGACGAGCTGATGTCTTCTTCTTATCAGTTGAGAAAGGGGTGCGGTGTTTAGTTGGCGGGAAACAGCATTCTCCTCCCATCTGACAACTATACTGATTATTTCAGTTAAACTTCTTTTGAAGGATTAATACTAGTTAATTTGTTTGACATAATCAATTCTTCCATATTTGACGTCTGGGCTTCATCTGCTTCACATAGATATCAGACACTCAGGACATAAATCAATGACTAAACTTGATCAATTGAATTAAAATGAATTAACCAATTACACAACACAGATAAACCTTGTTATCGAAACATGTAGGTATGCAAACATCACGCAGACAGGCGTATACATGTTGATATAGAAGTGCGCTTATTACACGGTCAATGAAGGGATAAGATATTAAAAAATCACCAAGTGGGAATGAGAGCAATGAAGCAGACATGCTGTGAGTGTGTCTGTGACCACAAAGGAATGTGGTGCAAGTCACAAGACAAGAAAGACTGGTGTCTTTATCGCTTCTCTGAGTCTGACCTCTGACCCGTAACTCAGAGAAAAACGGGTCTTGGGTCATAAATTGAGGGTTTGTCAACTCCATTAGCGCCCTAGGGGTCATGTGAGTAGTTTCTGGAAGAAGTTTGAGAATTAGGCTATAGATGGTCATTGTTTTCATTATCACATTTCATATTCTTCATCTTTCAGTCATCATTCGCTACACACAGCTGTCTATATCAGAGTGAGTGAAGATTGATGAGGGAAAACATTTATTAAATCAAGTTTAGCACAAGGCTGCAACATAACAAAAAGCGAAAACACTTTCTGAATGCACTGCTTCTTTTACAATTAAAAACTTTTCACAACCAAACTGACCCTGTTCTGAATGAATGTCAGCATCTATTAGAGAATAAAAGGAAATTCATCATAAAACAGTCTGCTGCAGGTTAAAGTTCAACCTAGACTAATAGTTTAAATGTGCTGAGTCATGTTGAAAGTTAACATAAGACAAAACGTCAATGTGATATGCAAGTAAACACTTGAAAGTCTGTTTTTTATGTCCTTTTGAAAATGAAATTTTAAGAAACCGCACAGCTTTGACTCTAAATTGATGGAACGAGCTCTGAAACTAAGACTTCTTTACTTTTAATTTAATCACTCAAACATTCTCCCTTAATTTAAAGACGTATTATATATCATTATGTTTAACTACTCCTGCTGTCACTTAGTGTAAAAATCTAAGTGATAAAAGTGATATTTTGTCATGTGGCTCTCACTCACAGGTGTGTGTTGTTTGGTTAATCAAACCTCTCCTCAGGAAATTTGTGCAAAAAGGGATTTAAACCTAAACTCTCTAGATAACAAGTGTGTTGGTTGACAAAGATGCTCCAACCATTTTCTCCTCATTGGCTCTCACTCAAAAAAGGGTTGTGTTTTGGGGGTTGTTTTTGGGGGGTTTTTTTTCAAAAAATTTCCCCGGGCAACAAAACCAAACTTTTTAGTTTGGGTTTAGGAAAAAATTACAGTAATGTCTCTTCAAAGTCTGGGTGCTTATGATAATATGATTCTAGGCTAAAATCACGAGTGTTTTTCCTTTTTTTTAGCTTAAGAAAACGTTTTTCTCCTGAATTCATCTTTAAAGAACATGATTGATTAGATATTTTTCCAGCCAAATGTTGGTTGGGAAATTCCCCCAACTGATTTTTGGATGTGCATTTAAAAAAAAAAAAAAAAGAAAGAAACACAAAAAAAAAACACTTTTTGGGTTTCTCCTGATCATCTTTGAGCTGTTTGATTAGAGTCCAGCTGTGGTGAATTCAACTGATTGGATGTGATTTAAGAAGACACACACACATGTAGCGTTATGTAGCGTTATTGCATAGAGCAGATTAATAATCAATCATTAATTGATATCAAAATATGTATCTATAATTAATAACCCCAAATTATTAATCATAAACCCATGAATTGTCATAAAAGGTGAAGGAGAGTGGGGACACTCAGCTTCAAATATCACACAATATTAGTTTCAATACCAGACTTTACCCAGGCGCCACCCAGTTTTATAAAAACAGGGATAAATTCACAATTTGATATTAATCAATTGAGTCTCTTAATCTCAGGGTTGCTACGGAGTTCTTGGGCATAGTGGACAGTGATTTGAATTGTTTATATACACACACAAAATCAAGTAACCAAGTTCTTTATAAAATGAAGTGTTTATTTGACTAACTAGAATATAATTGAATAAATGAGAAGACAAAGAGAAGGAATGAAATGAATAAAGGATAATTAAAGGAATACAGGGAATACAATGATGAACATTCATGGATAGAAACAAATTAAATGTGACCAGGTCAATTCAGTGACTAATATCCCTCTGATTGGATTTGACATTTGCCTATCAACTAAATTTAGTTTTGATATTAATGTACCATTCAGCAGCAGAGAGTTTAAGAAGCACCAGGGAAGATTGAGAAGCAGAAGCAGTACATTTAGGCGTGGTCTAATTCAAGTTTAAAAATTTATGAATGAATTTCCTAATTCTTCTTGCGATTAATATTGATTATCCATTTTTGTAAACTGACCTTATTTATTAATTGACTATAAATTTGTTTATTAGTCTAGTCATCAAACTCTTTCTCTTCTGAAAATGCATCTATACATCACCCTCGCTGAGTAGGCTGGTGGATGAGGGTTGTGCGGTTTGGAGTAGAGTGGTGGCAGATTCTGTCTGGAACATGGCATTTTGGATCTTTTGGATCCAGTTGGTTCGACCCGGATCGAGTCGTTTCTCTTCCTCAGTGGCTCTCTTTGGCGTCCTCGGGCATCCTCGGATATGGTCGACTGGCATGTCACCTCGATGCATTTTTCCATCTCCGTCTCTCTCTGTCTCGTGCAGCATCTCTGTGCCATTTCTTCAGACCCCCCCCCCTTTTCGTAGCTGGAGGGGTCATTCAATATCAAATACTCTTGACTTAAAGTTTTCCTTTAAAGTCTCATTTCTTCACACTGGCTGGTACCACCAGCACGTCGTGGATACAGTAGGACTGTCTCGGCCCTCAGGGCATAGCGGCAAGGCAACAGAGTAGCAAGAGAGATGGTTTGGCAGGTTCTTTAGCCATATTCAGGTAGGCTGGATGACGATCTCAGCCTGGCGTGAGGTGCTGGACCTCCGGTCCTCAGGACGGCGGGCAGCCTGTGTCCCTGGTCATGTTCTTTCTCATTCCCCCCCCTTCCCTTGTTTTGCGGAAGAGAGGGGGGGGGAAGCAAAGCGACCAGCTCCAAGAGCAGAAGAGCACTAAGACGAGCTGATGTCTTCTTCTTATCAGTTGAGAAAGGGGTGCGGTGTTTAGTTGGCGGGAAACAGCATTCTCCTCCCATCTGACAACTATACTGATTATTTCAGTTAAACTTCTTTTGAAGGATTAATACTAGTTAATTTGTTTGACATAATCAATTCTTCCATATTTGACGTCTGGGCTTCATCTGCTTCACATAGATATCAGACACTCAGGACATAAATCAATGACTAAACTTGATCAATTGAATTAAAATGAATTAACCAATTACACAACACAGATAAACCTTGTTATCGAAACATGTAGGTATGCAAACATCACGCAGACAGGCGTATACATGTTGATATAGAAGTGCGCTTATTACACGGTCAATGAAGGGATAAGATATTAAAAAATCACCAAGTGGGAATGAGAGCAATGAAGCAGACATGCTGTGAGTGTGTCTGTGACCACAAAGGAATGTGGTGCAAGTCACAAGACAAGAAAGACTGGTGTCTTTATCGCTTCTCTGAGTCTGACCTCTGACCCGTAACTCAGAGAAAAACGGGTCTTGGGTCATAAATTGAGGGTTTGTCAACTCCATTAGCGCCCTAGGGGTCATGTGAGTAGTTTCTGGAAGAAGTTTGAGAATTAGGCTATAGATGGTCATTGTTTTCATTATCACATTTCATATTCTTCATCTTTCAGTCATCATTCGCTACATATCCCCCCGATAGCGGTTGATTTCCATCCGACATGGGATTCAATCGATATCAAGTCGTGATGATGACATCGGCAGGAAGACAAATATACAGATACATTTCAGAGAGCTTCAGAGTTGATGCTGTTACTTTAGTTACTCACGAAAAAAAAAAAATGTTTTTCTCTTAATAAATTTCTTTTGTTTGGACTTTGGTTCAACCTGCATGATAACGATGTCCCTTTTGGGCATCTGGGTTTTAGACACTTTGTTATTATTGACAGATTCACTAAGCTTGTTATAATGTTATTCAACTAAGAGTGTCAAATCTCTGACATCATTTGATTTTGTTGACACTATTACAGTTTGGTCACAAAGGAGTGCTGCTTCATTGTCTGTGGAGTGGCTTCAAGCCAGTCAGTCACCTTTAACCTTTGATCTTTGACCTACCAGGCCACCTAACTGAGAGGTTTTGGAGTCATATGAGCTGGAGTAAGGATGGAACAGAATCTATTTAGAATAGTGCAGAGGATACGGCAGCATTTAGCATGCTACTTTTATTTTGATAAAAATGCCAGGAGTTTGGATAGATTATGCCTCCCTAGCGAAAGGGGGCACTCTAGGTAATCAATTTTTGTAGCTCCTAGCTGGCTTCACAGAGGAGGAAGCTCAGAGAGCCTTCAACTCACACTTTAGGATTGAGTTATAACACTTTTGAATTTTCTTTTAGCTCAGTTTTAGTTGGTTTACTATAATCACTTTGTTGAGGAGTTAAAGTTGTAATTCAAATGGTTGAGTCTGTTATTTTAGGTCTGTCAGCATAGAGTGTAGAGTACGGACCCACGCCCCAACTTGATTCAGTCCCTCTCAGCACACATTAATGTTCTCATTCAATGGGTTATGGCCATTACCATTGAGATGAAGACACAAATGACAGACATCTTTGGTCTGAAACCAGTGTAGAGTGAGTTTTTCCTCAGCACATCATATGACAGTTTCCTAACACGCACCTAACAAACTACATCATGGCCTTTGGACTTCTTAATCATTATTCACTTCAGAAAACTGCTGGATTTTTAGCACGTCGGCACTTCATGCCTAGTTTTAACAGATTGCTTTCAAGACGGACGATAACTCAAGCACTTTGTTTCTTCAATGTTGCTCTGGTATGTTTAGCAACTGCTCAATTAATTATTTTCACACAAGTCCTCACAAGGATCATGTAGGCACTCTTTACTTTTGATTCCAGCCACAAGGGCATTTTCATTATTCTTTTCATCTTCTGAGCAACAGACGCAGATGACCCCGCAGGGCAATTTACTCAGTGATTCATACGCATTTCTTTGCGCATCAGAGCCCAAGGGGGCATTCCTCTCTCACGAGTCTTTAAACCTCAAAACGGCAATTTCTCACTTTTAAGTTTTAACTTAAATCGTGAGCACAAAGACTTACTAACACAGAACAAGTTACAAAAACACGTAAACACGGAAGAAGCAGTCGTGCTGCATCACAGAGCACTGTATGAAGTCATTTCTGTAGTGGTCCGATTGGATCTTTAGAAGGGTGATGAGTCACTCAACATAGATCATAGTTTAAAATGTATTTCTAGCGGGTATTAATAGTCTAATTGAGCAGGTCGTATTTTATTAATGCCAATTTCTTGGCTTTAAGTGGACGACAAGGATGCTCGCGGATTGGCTTTCAATAGTTTTACCATTACTCCAGCTGATTTCACTCTGCCTGGTAACTAGCAACCTGTAAACATTTCCTCTCTACAGTGTCTGACACAGAAACCCACTGAGGCTTTTATTTCTTGATTACAGTGATTTGTGCATATAATAAAACAATCAAATTTGTATCATGCCCCGCAGTTGCGCGCCAAAATATGTAGCGTTATGTAGCGTTATTGCATAGAGCAGATTAATAATCAATCATTAATTGATATCAAAATATGTATCTATAATTAATAACCCAAAATTATAAATCATAAACCCATGAATTGTCATAAAAGGTGAAGGAGAGTGGGGACACTCAGCTTCAAATATCACACAATATTAGTTTCAATACCAGACTTTACCCAGGCGCCACCCAGTTTTATAAAAACAGGGATAAATTCACAATTTGATATTAATCAATTGAGTCTCTTAATCTCAGGGTTGCTACGGAGTTCTTGGGCATAGTGGACAGTGATTTGAATTGTTTATATACACACACAAAATCAAGTAACCAAGTTCTTTATAAAATGAAGTGTTTATTTGACTAACTAGAATATAATTGAATAAATGAGAAGACAAAGAGAAGGAATGAAATGAATAAAGGATAATTAAAGGAATACAGGGAATACAATGATGAACATTCATGGATAGAAACAAATTAAATGTGACCAGGTCAATTCAGTGACTAATATCCCTCTGATTGGATTTGACATTTGCCTATCAACTAAATTTAGTTTTGATATTAATGTACCATTCAGCAGCAGAGAGTTTAAGAAGCACCAGGGAAGATTGAGAAGCAGAAGCAGTACATTTAGGCGTGGTCTAATTCAAGTTTAAAAATTTATGAATGAATTTCCTAATTCTTCTTGCGATTAATATTGATTATCCATTTTTGTAAACTGACCTTATTTATTAATTGACTATAAATTTGTTTATTAGTCTAGTCATCAAACTCTTTCTCTTCTGAAAATGCATCTATACATCACCCTCGCTGAGTAGGCTGGTGGATGAGGGTTGTGCGGTTTGGAGTAGAGTGGTGGCAGATTCTGTCTGGAACATGGCATTTTGGATCTTTTGGATCCAGTTGGTTCGACCCGGATCGAGTCGTTTCTCTTCCTCAGTGGCTCTCTTTGGCGTCCTCGGGCATCCTCGGATATGGTCGACTGGCATGTCACCTCGATGCATTTTTCCATCTCCGTCTCTCTCTGTCTCGTGCAGCATCTCTGTGCCATTTCTTCAGACCCCCCCCCCTTTTCGTAGCTGGAGGGGTCATTCAATATCAAATACTCTTGACTTAAAGTTTTCCTTTAAAGTCTCATTTCTTCACACTGGCTGGTACCACCAGCACGTCGTGGATACAGTAGGACTGTCTCGGCCCTCAGGGCATAGCGGCAAGGCAACAGAGTAGCAAGAGAGATGGTTTGGCAGGTTCTTTAGCCATATTCAGGTAGGCTGGATGACGATCTCAGCCTGGCGTGAGGTGCTGGACCTCCGGTCCTCAGGACGGCGGGCAGCCTGTGTCCCTGGTCATGTTCTTTCTCATTCCCCCCCCTTCCCTTGTTTTGCGGAAGAGAGGGGGGGGGAAGCAAAGCGACCAGCTCCAAGAGCAGAAGAGCACTAAGACGAGCTGATGTCTTCTTCTTATCAGTTGAGAAAGGGGTGCGGTGTTTAGTTGGCGGGAAACAGCATTCTCCTCCCATCTGACAACTATACTGATTATTTCAGTTAAACTTCTTTTGAAGGATTAATACTAGTTAATTTGTTTGACATAATCAATTCTTCCATATTTGACGTCTGGGCTTCATCTGCTTCACATAGATATCAGACACTCAGGACATAAATCAATGACTAAACTTGATCAATTGAATTAAAATGAATTAACCAATTACACAACACAGATAAACCTTGTTATCGAAACATGTAGGTATGCAAACATCACGCAGACAGGCGTATACATGTTGATATAGAAGTGCGCTTATTACACGGTCAATGAAGGGATAAGATATTAAAAAATCACCAAGTGGGAATGAGAGCAATGAAGCAGACATGCTGTGAGTGTGTCTGTGACCACAAAGGAATGTGGTGCAAGTCACAAGACAAGAAAGACTGGTGTCTTTATCGCTTCTCTGAGTCTGACCTCTGACCCGTAACTCAGAGAAAAACGGGTCTTGGGTCATAAATTGAGGGTTTGTCAACTCCATTAGCGCCCTAGGGGTCATGTGAGTAGTTTCTGGAAGAAGTTTGAGAATTAGGCTATAGATGGTCATTGTTTTCATTATCACATTTCATATTCTTCATCTTTCAGTCATCATTCGCTACACACAGCTGTCTATATCAGAGTGAGTGAAGATTGATGAGGGAAAACATTTATTAAATCAAGTTTAGCACAAGGCTGCAACATAACAAAAAGCGAAAACACTTTCTGAATGCACTGCTTCTTTTACAATTAAAAACGTTTCACAACCGAACTGACCCTGTTCTGAATGAATGTCAGCGTCTATTAGAGAATAAAAGGAAATTCATCATAAAACAGTCTGCTGCAGGTTAAAGTTCAACCTAGACTAATAGTTTAAATGTGCTGAGTCATGTTGAAAGTTAACAATAAGACAAAACGTCAATGTGATATGCAAGTAAACACTTGAAAGTCTGTTTTTTATGTCCTTTTGAAAATGAAATTTTAAGAAACCGCACAGCTTTGAGTCTAAATTGATGGAACGAGCTCTGAAACTAAGACTTCTTTACTTTAGTTTAATCACTCAAACATTCTCCCTTAATTTTAAAGAGGTATTATATATCATTATGTTAACTACTCCTGCTGTCACTTAGTGTAAAAATCTAAGAGATGAAAGTGATATTTTGTCATTTTTCCTCATGGCTCTCACTCACAGGTGTGTGTTGTTTGGTTAATCAAACCTCTCCTCAGGAAATTTGTGCAAAAAGGGATTTAAACCTAAACTCTCTAGATAACAAGTGTGTTGGTTGACAAAGATGCTCCAACCACTTCACCTTACATCTGGAGCTGATTGAATAGAGACTGTCAGGTCTTCAGTCCTTCAGCTAATGCAGAAGTACACTCGATGTTTCTAAACATTTAAACTGTGTTTTGGATTCTGGCAAAATGGTTTTTAATCATGAAGAGGAGACACGTTAATCAACACGTTCTCATCCCAACTTGTCACATACCGCAGCTACTCACGCCCCTTGGCGTCATTTTATTTTCGGCAACAAAACCACTTAGTTGGGTTTAGGAAAAAATTACATGGTTGGGCTTAAAACTACTTCATTTGTACAGTGAAAATGAAACTGAACGTTGTGAACACGAGACACAAACGAACAGTTGATTGTAATGAAATGCACGAGACACGAACAGCGGTCTCCTAGATGAAAGTCTGTGTTTGTTGGAAAAATCAGAGAATTTCTGAGATAAAAGTCGTAACTTTACAAGAAAAAACTCATCAGTATGTAGTTTTCTAATTAATAACCTGAGTTCACAGTAATGTCTCTTCAAAGTCTGGGTGCTTATGATAATATGATTCTAGGCTAAAATCACGAGTGTTTCCTTATTGCTAAATCCGACTGCAAAGTATAATTTGATTTGATTAGGTCATCCACTGCAGGCAGAATACACAGCAAGCAGTGCCGAGGTTGAACTAGCCTTGCAAAGTGAAGCGATGTGGTTCCTTGACATGAAAAAAAACACATTTTTTCAGAGTTTTCTTTTTTTTCTCGTAAATTTCGGACTTTAATCTCAGAGAATCTCAATGTTTTTTCTCTGAATATTATCCCCCTCGACCCGGCTGGCCCTAATTGTATGGATGGGTTTTTATATTGTGTATACAGTGAGTCTATGTGTGTATCTCCTGTCTGTATTGGTGTTTCTCGTCTTCTTTTCCTTCCTCTTCATAACAAGTATTGATCTGAATCTTCCTCCTGTCCTTATCTGCTCCATTTTGTCTTTGACGTCAACCAGTGTGCACCTTCACTTTCCCTCCATTTTAGTCGTCTCGCTGCACAGCGGCGCTGCTGAAATCATTTCTTCACAACACCTCTGGGCTCCTCACCTCCCTGGGGTGAGGTGAGCCCTGCTGTCATCATCTTCGCTCTGCTCGTCTGCGGGTTGAACATTTCCCTCTCTTATCTGCAGCGTCTGACGGGGCCTTAACACCCGTCAGAGAGACAGCATTTTAAATCTGGCTCATCGAGGCAAACATCATCCAACAGAGCCTTTCTGCTGTCTGTACGAGTGTCTGACTTCACCTGGCAACACAACATGCTAAATGTTATTTCAGTTATTAGCCAATATTCCCGCTTTTCAAAGCAGCGAAACAATCACTTCTCAAGTATCGCCTGTCATCAAATCATGTGCAATATTGTGCAATTTCCCCCTCAGTTTTTCTGTACTCTTGTACTCCTCTTCTATTTATTCCACCCAAACAACGCTACTGCTGCTTCTGGTAACATGAAAAGAAATATTTCCTGTGCACCAGAGGACTTTTCCCAGGAAAGACCGACCCAACAGCAAGTCTACAAGCCGACACAGATACCAGCCTGACACTTATTAACAGGATTGATTGTCATTTTATTTGATTTTCGTCTTGATAAATTATCATTTTGTTTTGATGGTTTGAAGGTAAGTAAAGTTTATTTAATATAGCACCTTTCATAGAACAAGATCACAAAGTGCTTCACAAGAATAAAAATATATTAAAGATAAGACCATAAAAACAGTAAAAGAAACAAAACATAAATTGGTGATCATGGT
The DNA here is from genome assembly GCA_916701645.2 of Sebastolobus alascanus. NCBI lineage: Eukaryota > Metazoa > Chordata > Actinopteri > Perciformes > Sebastidae > Sebastolobus > Sebastolobus alascanus. The sequence continues at coordinate 538,978 of CAKAOJ020000102.1, read as the reverse complement.
AAAGTCTTATTGTATTTGTGGAAAAGTGTGGAGGTTTGTTTAATTAAAGGAAAGCTAGTCATTCTAACAACTCACCAACAACATGAATTACTGGGACTCATTAAAAGTTAACCGGTTTAATACAAATTAGGCTTAATTATCATATCTCTTGCCTTCGGTTCTTTCAGTTATGGTAATGTTGTACTCTCCAAAGTAATTGTTGACCAAAAAAAAGGCCAAACAGGCTAAAAAACCATGAACTCGGAGACTCGGTGAGCACAGATCTCCGCCAAGACCATGCCCTGTTTGTCCTGTAGTTTTTCCGTAATCCTGCTGGCAAACAAACAGACTGAACCGAAAACATAACCTAAAGGTAATAATTATATTGATTGTAAACAAACTCACAGTTTTGCCAGATAAGCTACCACTTTAAGCGAGTGCACTCGGATATAATTCCTCACTATGGGGCATCCTTGTGGCACATAGTGGTTATGATGCATGCTATATACTGTGATTGCACCCCAGTATGATTTCAGTCACCTTACCCCACTCTCCACTAATTACTCAGTCTTACATGTTTCATGATATTGAAACATAACCAACATAATACTACAAAACGTTTAAGCCTGTCACCACCCCCCCTCCAGTCTCCAGTCCAGCCTCCACGTTGTCTTCCTCCTCAGCTCCTCCACCTCCTGGATCCCCGACGGTCCGCCGACCTGCTCACCCCGGTCGGGACGGCGGAGTCTCTTTCTCTTCCTCTGAGACTTCCTCTCATCGACAAGCACCTCACGTCCGTCCCTTTCTCTCCCGAATCACAGACCTCGCTGCCATACTGCTCTCCTCCTCTGCTAACACTGAGAACGCCGCTGCCTTGTTACACAAATGTATGAATAACATTTCACTTTGTCCTGATCCTTCGTACGACATCTCTGGGTTCTTGTAATGTTGGCATTGATTACTACTGAAAATGCAATGTAAGCAGGTCTGACTTAATATGTTTGAAATGTCCTGCTAAGAAAGAAGAGAAATACAAACAAGGTCCTTCTGACTAAAATATGAATGCAAACACAAGCTGAACAGAGTCGTGGCTTTTTGTATTGTTAGAAGGAATCGGTGGTGAGAGATAAGGAGCATCATTTATTTCTCTTTTTATACATTCTGGGAGGTTTTGCTGAGCGTGCATGTTCTTACTCAGCACCTTTTGCATTCACACGCTTATTTACATTTGTACTCTGCCTATAGCGCTATACAGATATCCACCGCCTGCCACTGAAAGGATCCAACAACCGGGACTCGCTGTGCTCGAGGGGACGTCCACAGCAGCTGTTTGGAGGAGAAGGAACAACAACAGAAGTTTGTTGGCTATAGGTTATTCCAGGGAATCAACACAGAGACAATGAGCCAATCATTGTTCAGCTGTATAGAAAGAGAAACTCATCAAACCCGGACCGAACCGTAAACATCAGTTAACCAAGGTGACCGGCCAACATGATGAGATTTGAAATCTCTGGTCTGAGTTCGACTTTGAAATAGAAATGATGAAAGAAGTTTCCTCGGTGCATCATAAAAGCTGAGAGAGAAAACAAACACCAATGAGATCTTATCAACCCAGTCGAGTCACATATTTAGTCTTATGATCTTGTTTTTCATATAAAAAAAAAAAAAAAAAACAATCTGCCAGCGAGAGGAAATACTTCCATGTTTATACTTTCAAGTGTCAACATCTAGGAAATCAAAATCTAGCTTTAAAGCCCCTAAAGGCTTAAATCTTTCTCTGTAACATCAAACATTCAAGACTAAAGAGCAACAATTAAAGTTAAACTTTTGGGAAAAAACAGCCTCAGTTATTATTTATGAAGAGTTTATCTGTCACGACAGTTTTCTGTTTGTTTTTGCCCATTCTGCCTCCCTGGCTGCTTCTCATTTCCTGATTTTGTGTCTCCTCGTGTCCTCCGGCTTGTGACCCGGAAATCTATCTCAGTGCTCCATCTTGACGGACGTCCCAATTCCTAAAATGAATCTCGAGGAGCGAGGAGGGTCGCTGGAGGAGCTATAAGCGAGGATACACACAGCTGGAATAATCTCAGACCATGGCAGAACTCTACAAATGTTAATTTTTCATTCATCAGTTGTTTAAGATGATCAAACTTTCTGCCCTTCACCGTTTGTGTAGCGGCTCGTAAGGCGCCGTTCTAACCACGTTCCTACATGACATTAAGGCTGCGTCCGAAATCACATACTAACTACGCACTACATACTCAGTAGGTGTCCTATCGTTTTGTGTGAATAAACCGTAGTATGCATCTGTTCGGACGCACTGAGCAGTAATTTACGTCATCTCTTCCTGAGAGCCTCCTGTGTCCAGTGTTGCAAAAAACAGAAATAGTAGGCAATTTGTGTACTATTTGTTTCATACTAAGGTTTCGAACATACTAAAATACCTCACATACTGTTTTAGCTACTAAATAACATGTTGGTGTGGAATTACGGACGCAACAATACGCCTTGATATTACATGTGTTTATTATTGAATGTAGGCAACATCCAATTCAGCTGCTATAATCGTGACATGATGTTTACAGCTGCTGACGGCAAATTATTACATCAATAATCTCTTACATTCTAATTTGCTGTATTTCATGTTGTCATATCGATAGACAGGAGTGTGTTGTGTGTGTTTGTTTTTCTTTAAATCCGACATCTGTTCATTCTAGTCACATTGTGCCACGTTGTGAGTTGAATTAGTAACAGTAAATAAAGCTGACAGAGATCATAAAATACAGCAGTATAACAAAACAATGGACAGCTGATGCAGCTGTGCAACACGTCATTGGTAAAATGCCTGTTTCCTCGACTCCTCTGTCCTCGCGTCTCTTCCTCGCCTCCTTCGCTCGCATCTTCCGTGGGAGGGGCTAAGACGCGAGGAGAGGAGTCGAGGAAAGGAACCGAGGATGTACAAACTGGGAAATGGGGAAGGCCTCTCTGTCCCTCCTTCCAGCCACATTCCTCTGCATCTCTACTATAGTCATTCTCCACCTGTCCACCAGATGGCCCCAGTCTTTCCTCCTCCTGGTCACCTGACTCCCACCTGCTCACCTGTGTCTCATTTCCCAATCACCCTGTCAGTACATATACCAGGCCCCATTTCTCCCAGTCAACTGCCAGATTGTCAGTGTTACTTTGTGCCTTGCTTTCCATTCATCTAAACCCTTTATCCTGCTTGCAACCATGTATCTTCACTTAAAAAAGCCACAATAAATCCCTGCCTCACGCTCACCTTCCTCACATTAACACCCTAACACTCAGGTAATCTGCTCCATCAGGGCCGTGTGGCTTTTGTTTGATCAGATTTGACCGACAGTTGCAGCAAATCCAGCAGACAACCTGACAATTATCATCAGGTTTTGGTTCAAAAGAAGCTAAACTCTGATTATAGGAGGAAAATATCACCTTTGTCCAGCTGAGCTTTGGCCGTTTCAAACCAGTGAGAAAACCAAGGACAAAAACACAAACACAGAAATCTGTCCTTTGAAATAAAACGAATAAAAACTGTCACCAGTCCGGTCGCATTTCGCAGTTTGCAAGCCAGAATCCTTTTCTGGCTATTCTGACCCACAATCCTGTGCATGGTGGATATATGAGGGTCAAAATTCAAGGCGCAATGTTATGATGAAGTAGTATGTCCCAACTGTAGGCATACTGAATGCAACAGTACGTTCTCTTCTAAGAGCAGCTGCAGTACTAAAAGTAAAAAGAAGAGTATGTGATTATGAATGTAGCCTGTGTTTCAAGACCATTTAAAGAAGAAGAAATATTGTTAGTACGATTTTTATTTTTTTATTTCACCAAATGCAAGTCATGTCCGTCCCAAACATAGACCGTATATAAGGAGTGGACGTAGTCACCGGGACATCACCCGTTTTTTTGTGGACAACAGTTTTGAAGCCTGGAGTTCGGCATTTTGGCCGTCACCATATTGTTTTTTTGCCGTCACCATCTTGTTTTTTGGCCGTCAGTAGCGATTGAGACCATAAACTCATGTTTACAATGTTTACTGAGGTAATAAATCAAGGGAGAAGTAGGCTCATTTTCTCATAGACTTCTATACAATCAGACTTCTTTTAGCAACCAGAGGAGTCGCCCCCTGCTGGCTGTTAGAAAGAATGCAGGTTTAAGGCACTTCAGCATTGGCTTCACTTCTCAGATGTGGAGGTTGCCGCCTGGACTGCACAAAAAAAGGTGTTTTATGTACAATATATGACCGTATATTTTTACATACAGACATTTTATTTGTATGCAACTCAACCTTAAACCCTCTCAGTACCTTTGATGTAGGCGACATGACACATTGTGAAATTCACACTGAAGCTCTTCTTCGAGTCGATGCATCAGCCAGTCTGTGCAATGTTTTCTCACAAAAATCTCAATTTTTTATGTATTGTCAAGCCCAAACACAAGGCAGTGATTAATAATGAATTAGCTCTTGTTATAACCTTGAATATGACATGTATTTTGAGTAAATATAGAGCCATGAGGCCTTCTGACGACTGCACGAACTCTATGATGCTGTAAACAGACTATATTTGCATTGTGGTATATTTCGCAGCACTTTCTCTTTGCGTTTGTGCTCATATGTGTGTGAAAAACAAAGAGACGGTGACACAGAGGCTGGCAGAAATAAGTGCGCTGTGTTTTTAGACGGTGACATCTGATGGAGGAGGAGGGGATGAACAGATGTACTTTGTTCATGCGTCTGACAGGCGTACCAGAAAGCTCTCTCCCCTCTCCACGTCTCTGACAAGCGAGCACACTCTCCCCTCCAGATCTCCTCTGAGCCGTACACCTCTCTCCTCCCTCTGCTGTCCCTCAGACACAAACCGGCCCTCAGCACCCGCAGGTGGGACCTCACCGGCGACTGGAGCCAATGTGCCCGGGATCCCATTAAAAAAGCAGCTCTGTGTGCCGTGTTCTCTCAAGTGTAAAGCCTATTTCATTCCCTACAAGCCAAACAGCTTGCAGTGGCTTGACGCTCGGGTGGTTTGTTGCAGATGGAAAACAGAGCAGCAGAGGTTTGGGTTTGGTTGGGATCCAGATACAGTTTGTGGCGTGGAGTCGACGGGGTTCTTGACTCACGTCTATAAGCTCTCAGTGGTCAGTCCCAAGCTTCGTCCTGTCCTAAAGCCAAGTTTGAGATTCTTTTTTTGTCGTTTAAATTTTGGATTAGTCCAACATCATATGAAGAAGAAGAAAAAACACAAATAAACAAACAAACACTTCGATATAAAAAAAGATAACCATGTTTAATAAAAACATACATTACCAGTAACATCACAAAGCACATCATCATCATTTGATACTAAATACTGTATCCCATATCCTCAACTATGAAGGATGTTAAATCAAATAATTGTCTTCCTCCCCTTACATGTTACTGGCACCTATTTCCATCTTTTATATAATTCGAAAAACGATCCCAGACTTGATAACATTTCCCTTTGTTATCATTTAAGTTATCAAGATTCTTGAATGTTGGAACAAATTGTGGATAAAACCTCAAAATGCTTTTTGAAAAGAAAACCTTTGATAAATCATGATGATTTGTGAGTAACTTCCTTGTTATTTTACTGCATTTCAAAATGAAATTGTGATAGATTTATTAAAGGACCTGATATATGTTGGAATATTATTAAAAGACTTTAAAACAACAGTTAACTAGACGTATATGCTCTCCAAAAACATGACAGCATCAGTCACAACAAGTGATTATTTTCAGTACCAATTAATCTGTTAATTAGGTTTTCATTAATCAATTAATTTAATCTATGAAATATAAAAAAAATAGTGAACATACCCACTCGATTATCAGAATTGTTTCATTTTCTGTAATCGACTAGCTAATTGATTACAACAAGAACGCTTAACTTGAATATAGAGTCAAATTCCCCGTACGTGCACATGACTTGGCAAATAAATCTGATTCAGATTATCAACTTTCAGTTGTTGGTTCAAATCCTCAAAGCAAACCACACTATGTGTGTGTTTTGCTAATCGTCTCAGAAGAAAAGGTTGAAATAGTGTGACATTATTGTGTCTGACATGAAAGCAGAGACCACGTGTTGTGCATCTTACCCAAAGTCAGCCATGACGCTAATTTAACCTTAACCTCACTCACTTTTAGATGCCTTTATAACCACAGAGGTGGCAGAACTGAACATTTTCATATGAATTACTTTGACAAATGACAAATGAATCATTGTGGATATGAGGACTGAAGATGATTTATGATGTTGGCAAATCACCAAGATCACACTTACTGATTTGTCTTCTATTGTTAAAGATCAAATTCAATAAATCGTGAGCTTTCGGGAGATTCTCGCCTGGTCTTGATGATTTACAGGTGAGAAAACATCTCGGCATTTAGATAAATCTTGATTAAGTTTGATTGAAGAGTGAAGTTTTTTGGATGTATATGAAAATTGTTACTTCAATACGTAGCAGATGTTGAAATAGTCAAAACAATGCAACCTATTCTACCTTTCAACCAATTTATCCCGGACACCTTGATGTTCTCTCACCTGCAAAACAAAGTCCAGTTTAGTATCATCAGATTTAAAGCAGCAAATCTCTAAATCTAATGTTGAGTTTCTGTGCTTTTTCCCAGTCAAAGATGTAGCAGATACTGAGGTTGGATCTTTAAAATTCAGTTTCTTCTCTGACCTTGATGCAAAGACGGCAGAATACCAAACTTCCTGTGTTTCTCAGGATAAAGGAGATGGGGGAAACGAACAGTAAATCAGCCATCCGCGCCGAGACTATTTTAATTGTGGCTGACACTTTAACACAGCGAGGAGCCTCTTAATCAAGGCTTCTCACCTTTACCCGTGGTGTTAAGAACAACACATGAGAGCTTTAATGAAATTATAACAGGCTTAATCACAACTGTTCTAAAAACTCTTCTGCAAAAACACCAGTCCTTGTAAAATGAGAATAAAAACTATATTTAATAAAGGTGCTAAATTTGATATACAGAGCATTATTACAACAGCAAACAACTATTTGCTATGTAAAGATATAGATGAGTAGTGTCTACCTGAGCAGAGAATGAAGTCACTGTGTGTTGTAAACAGAGCTTGTCCGTGCTTTGTTGACATCGCCGGTCCAGTCATGCGTGCTTTTAGTGCATGTTAGTGTGTCCCACTGGTAGCTCACGACCTCCGCTCTGCACTGCACTCATAGTCACCTTGTATCTCATCTCTATACCAGTAAACATAGAATACATCAAGTCCTTTTCTTCTCTCCAGCTCAGAGATTTCAGATAAAACTTGAATCAAATGACAATGCTAGCTCGATGCTAGCCTCATCACATCAGTCAGTGAAGTTCTAGGTGCTTCTGTGGAAAAATACCACGAGCGTGGGTTTGATCTGACCTTCAGAGGGACAGGCCATCGATCAAACAGTAAATCAAACTGAGGGCAGCACAGTAGCAGCCAGAAATCCATGAGTTCAACACTGAAGCAAAATATACAGATTCACATGAGATAAGTCTGCAGGCGCAAGAGAGCGTGAGGAGAATATTTGCTCAACCGGACTCTGGTCTGAGGAGCAAACTTTAATCATAATTTGAATCTTGGCTGTCTAACTTGTTGGCAAAATGCCTTTAAAGACATTAAAGGAAGATTCAAACGACTGCTTTAGGAAAAGACATCTATTTTTGAAGAGGTTTCAATGACAAGTCAATGACAAAATGTGTCTCAGTAAAGAGAATTTTATGAGTAAATATTCATTAATATTAGGGCTGTAAATCAATTAAAATATTTAATCGCAATAAATCGCAAATGAATCACACATTTCATTTTTTTATCTGTTCAAAATGTACCTTAAAGCGAGATTTGGCAAGTATTTAATACTCTTATCAACATGGGAGTGGGCAAATATGCTGCTTTATGCAGAACCCATTTACATTCACATATCTAGAGTCAAGTGACCCCTTTGAAAATGGCCATGACAGTTTTTTCTCGCCAAAATCTAGTGTTTGGAGCATTATTTAGCCTCCTTTACAACAAGCTAGTATGAAGTGGATTCCTTGGTTTTTCTAGTTTCATATGATACCAGTTTCTTCACTCTAGCTTTAAAACTGAGCCCACTACAACAATCACAAGTTGCATTAATGCGTTAAATAAATTAGCGGCGTTAAAAGGAATTTGCGTTAACATGTTATTATCATGTTAACTTTGATTTTATCTTATGCTGCAGAGTGACACATTAGATTTATTTAATATGTCAAGATAACTTTTCACTTTCATTTCATCATGACTTGAATGACATCTTAACCTTTCCATTGCACATTTTCAAAATCAAGGTTGCTTTGAATAGTTCACCATGTTCTCTTTTAGCAGAGCAAAGCTGTCATTTAATCATTTAAAAAGCATATTCAATTAGGGCATTAAAGCTGATAAAGTATGTCCTTGCCACCGACAGTGCAGCATTCATGTTTATTCAAAAAAAGTGGCACAGGAAGAAGTTCAGGCTATTAAATAGACGTTATCAGTCGCTATAAGCCCCATAGATGTGGGTCAATAGGGGCCTACTACACCCACTAGTAGGTTTTATCTTCTATTCACATGGTAGATCACCGAAAGAAGGTATAAAAGAACACGACAGCGACCTCTAGCGACCGTAGTAATTATGACGGGAGCAGAAGTGGAAGTCAGGCGCTGTTGTATAGACGAAGTTGTAGTTTTGTTGCCTAAACATAAATAAGCCTTTGTGTTTGTGTTCAAAACGTGACGTTTCATTCAGTTTTACAACATTTTAGAACGTATTGCTTTTAAGTTTCACTTTTACCACGCAGTAGGCGTAGTAGGCCCCTACTGACCCACATCTATGGTGCTTATAGCGACTGATAACGCCTATTTAATGACCTGATAACAGTCAAATCGGGTGCAAACACTGACGTCTGGGCTGTCACAACTGCTGCGATCCGAAATGGCTGTGGAAAGCAAATCTGCATAGGCAAACACAAGCAGACAACACACACACACACACACGCTGAGTCTGTCTCTGTTGCAAAGACAAACACAGTGATTCTTATTTCTGTCACAGGGAGAAGTGCAGGTGCTGTAACCTTTTGCTGCTGGTCCTGTCAGAGTGAAAAACCCAGCTGTGTGGTGGGAATGACATACTGCAAATAGGCCTTCAGCTTCTTATTGGCATTCAGGGAGCGCCACACACACACACACACACACACACACACACACACACACACACACACACACACACACACACACACACACACACACACACACACACACACACACACACACACACACACGCACACACAGGTCCACTTCCTCGCTTGTCACCATGCATATTGATCAGCCCGTCCAGAGCACCATCTTGTGGACATTTCCCACTCTGGTGGTTGTCTGAAATGTCACTTTTGATTACATCCAATTAAACAACTGACTAATAAAGTTCAATCAAAAGTGCGAGGGAGTTTTTTTCTTTCTCTCGAGACACAATTTTAATTATGAATCTAATTTCTGAGAATCAATTCTCTGTTACAAAACACAGCATCATTAGTATTGTCCGTCTCTCCTTGGCATTTGGCTCAGTGACACATACTGAGTTCTTATATAATTAATGCTTCTTAAGTTTTAAAGCAACAAACAGAACTCTGCAGTATTTCTCTATTTTTTTGCAGTGACAAAAATGACTAACAACTTTGGCTGACGAACACACAAACACACAGATCCAACTACCCCCTACCAGCTCATGTAGATTACATTCAAAATTCAATATGTGTGTGCTGGCATGATATCTGTCTCCTCGGGTTGTGTAGCGGTGCAACCCCACCGCGGTGCAGCCATCTGGATCACGGCGGGGGGGACCTGACACCTTAACACTGCATCTGCTACACTCTCCTCGCCAATCGTTTCCAACTGAAAACCTTTTCCTCTCCGTTAGAAATAAATGTCTCTGCCCTGAAGGTGTTGATCTAATGCATTACAGACCAAATCGTTTCATGTTTGTTGATTTCCTGTGATTCTGCTGGCGTTTTTGTTGAAACTTTTGTTTATGCTAAAAGGGGTTTGCTGCCATTTTTCAGCAGCATCCTGCTTCATACAGTTTACATCTTTAAAACTGCTCTCATCAATATTTTTATATTAACACTTTTAATGTGAAAGGGGTCGCAACTTTAATGTTTTGGTTTACTCTCATCAGCATTGATTTCATTCACTTCAGTATTAGAACACAGACAAACAAAGTAAGCGACTAGCTGGTGAACATAGTGGAGCATTTAGCAGCTAAAAAGTCAGATATTTCCCGTAGGAGTTGGTGGAGACCAAAAGCAGAGCTAAAACAGAGAGAATATTGGACTTATATTAATCAAGTGGACACAAACGCGACTCCAAATGAGTGATAATGTTGCTCCCTCACTGTTGGATGTGTAATTAGCCAACTTTTTGCTAACAAGTTCATCATATATCGACTTAAAAGGTGTGTTTACAGCTTGTTTCTGATGTTCTCAAAATAATCAGTTATTGAAAGTTTAATCTTTTCAGTACAGCTACCTCCACCTGAGATCTTCCTTTAAGTCATCTCCACCTTGAGAATCTCCTTCTCAGCTTATAAATGTCATGCGTTTTAGTTTACCAGCCTCACTCGTGCTTCTCACCTTGCTCCAGATTTATTGACCAACTATCTCAGAGCCAGAGGTCGCCATGGAGACAAGCCATCAGCTAGGCACTGGTACACACATGACCTCTGATGTCAAGTTGCTACAAACAGGATGCAGCAGCAGCATGCTGATAATGGACCGCCGCTCGCAGGTGGAGCCAGAAAATCTATACTTCATCTTCAGGTGTAGTCCTAATAGAAATGACAGTGTGAAGCCCTGAAATAGATAGCCGGTACACAGAGGGGTGGACGAAATATCAGAAACACCTGACAATATGATTTACTCCAGTACGGCAACACCACAAACTGCAGCCAACTGAAATAAAAATGTATGTGAAGTTCTCATTTAAATTCTGGTTTTGTGAACTTCTACATGAAGTTTTAATGATTTCCATGAGGACAAAAGTCTTTGGAGCAAACACTTTCATCCTTACCAACAGCAGTCACAATGATTTCCTTTGTGGCTTCATTCACACTAAATCTGGGGCATGAAAATAAAGGTGTGAAAACCTTGAACTGCCTTGCAAAACAAAAATTCAAAGAGGGTAATGATAAATTGCACATGGTTATATAATTCTTTTGAAAAGTTGCCTTTAATTGCATCCAGATTCAAGATGAAGAACAACACTGTTTAGTAGAGAAAGTAGAGCTAAAACAAGCTGATTAATCAACTGTCAATTAACAGGAAATTAATTAGCGAGTATTTTGTTAATGGATTCATCATTTCAGACATTTTTTTTTATCTGCTTCCATTTGCTCAAATGTGAGGTTTTGCTGATGTTCTTTGTTATTCATGATAAGTAACAGATTAATATTTTGTTTTGGACTGTTGGTTGTTTATTATAAAGGGCTTTGTTTCACCATTTTCTGATATTTTATAAACAAAATAAATTGCCAATTAATCTAATCAGCAGATTAATTAATAAGGAAAATAATGATTAGTTGCAACCAAGAGAAAGTTAACATTTCTATACAAAAGAATATTCTTTATTAAAAATAAAAAATATCCTTTGTTCCTGAAACAATATCACAATTGTAACAGAGCACAAGTCCGTCTTTGCACTGAATATACAGACTGCTTAAATTACACACAAGGTTTTACTATCGTGCCATAACCTCTTTTAATTCACAGTTTATCTTGCAAATTTCCCCACTGTGGGACTAATAAAGGAATATCTTATCTTATCTTCAGTCCTCATTTTGGCATGAAATTGTCAAAATGAGGACTGAAGTAAACTGACTTTTTCATTTCATGACAATTCCATGTGTCCAACATGGAGAGACGAGTACAGTAAAACTTTATGACAGTCCCACATGGTCCATTATAGCTGAGAGAAGAGTTGAGCGGCATTATCGACGTTTACAGATTCCTTTGGAGGCTCTCTGACAACCTAAAAAGACAAAAAAAACATTTGAATATATTATAAAATGATGGATGATAAATACAAGCTTTAAATGTCGACAATTTCCACCCCTACCTGTGTTTGTTTCTTTGGTTCGGGAGCAACAGACTTTGAAATGCTCTTAACGTCCCTCTGGACCTCCGTAAAGATTTGATTGAGGTTCTCCACCTTCTCATTTTTCACTGCATTGATCTGTGAAGCCACAAATTACAGCACGCTGCTTGAGCAGCTGCAACAAACGAAAGAGAATACAAAATATATGCAAGAAGGGAGAGGAAAGAAACAATAGACAGGAGATCTTACGTGTTTGAGCGTTGTCTTGACAGGTTTCGCTTTGTTCTTGTGCTTCTGGTGCTTGTTTACCACTTGAAAGACGTTCTTCTGTTTTTTCCCCTTTTGTTTATTCTTCCCCATGTTACCTGAGGAGGAGAGAACGCCAGTCAGCTCATGGGAGAGATTTCATTTATATACCACAGCCTCTGTTTTATCCTCACTGGTGTGTTTTACTGCTCTGAAGTGGCAGTTTCCACATTGATCATGCAGACTCTCTAAAAACAGACAGATGTTGAGATTGTTCCAGCTTCTCCACACGCCTCCTACACTCAGCAGCCACCTGATTATAAACACCTCCTTGAGACAGTGAGTCATAAACCTCCAACAGGGTCAAGAGGTTCAGAGGATGTATGAATAAGCCTAATTAAAATTACTCTGAATGCTGCATGAATTCAGACCAAACACACCAGTTCTGGCATTTTCCAGTTTTTCAGCTGACCTTCTTGCAATTAAATGAACACAACAGTGTCTAGACTTTTACCAACAGCTGCACCATAAACAAAACAAACCCCAGTTGTCTGACTGGCAGTTATAAAATAAATATTATATATAAGTTGCTTTGGAGAAAAGCACCTTCCAAATAAATCAAATGCACTAGCAGTAATAGTAGTAGTAGAAATGATAATAAACCTTTTAAACATGTAAACTACAATCTAATGTGCTTAATATTAAAGGAAATCGGCCACCATATTGAAAAGAAAACTAAATAGAGAGAAATTGTATTATTAACTTCCAAAAATCCTATAGTCAAGTGCAGTGGTGGAATGAAACTAAGTAACTCAAGTATAATTTCAAGGTACTTGTACTTTACTTGAGTATTTCCATTTAATGCTATTACTCCACTATATGTATTTGACAACATTAGTTACTAGTTATTTTGCAGACTCAGATTAATAATACAAAATATAAATCTACTATTATAAATTATGATGTATTATTATGGAATAAACTACCCAACAGTCTATGAAATAATTAAAATTAGCTCCATCTATTTCTTGAATTTCCCTCGGGATCAATAAAGTTACTATCTATCTATCTATCTATCTATCTATCTATCTATCTATCTATCTATCTATCTATCTATCTATCAGCTGCAACAACAAAGTGATGAACGCATGCATCACTAGTTACAGTATAATCCAGTGATGTACTTTTGGTACTTTAAGTATATTTTGATGCTAATACTTATGTACTTTTACTGAAGTAAGATTTTGAATCCAGGACTTATATTTGTAACACAGAATTGTTACACTGTGGTATTACTACTTTTACTTAAGTACTTAAGATCTGAGTACTTTTTCCACCACTGGAAGTGTGAAGGCAACTAGACAACCTGACAGGATATTATCATGTAGGCTACTGTGTATACTGTGTTTTATTTATATTTATATTGACATTAAAGCTGCAGTATGCGATATTGGCGCAAATATGATTTAAAAAAGTTATTTTTAGAAAACGGCCGCTATATCGTGACAGCAGTAGATGAAACAGGTAACCTGAAAAAAATCATGTTCCTCTGTGTCCTACTGTGTCCTCCGGTGCTCCTAACGGCATCTGAAGGATTTCACTTACCGGAGGAAAACAAGGTCTGCTGTCCAGCTGCAGTCTATGAGAGCCGGCTGTCAATCACTCGCGATCTCCGACCAAACGGTCAAACTAGGCAGCGCTGATCAAATATGAATCAATATTCTGTTACTGTAATGACTATTTCTCTCCTCAGATGTTCTAAGAATCATCTTGTAGTGTACTGTTTAGCTGTAAAATGAGAAAGTTTGTGACGCAGCCGCCATATAAAATCTGTTGAAGGAAGCCAAGTTCTGGTCATATGACCGGAGCACAGCCAATAGGAACGCTCTCTCTCTCTCGGAAATGACCTGTGATTGGTCAAAATCTGCCGTCACGGGCTAGATTTTACTAAAGCCTGAAAACAGAGACATGAGGAGGAGCAGAAGTCTAGTTTTCTCTCAGAACACTTGAATTACAATATGCTGAAAGGTTATTATGGAATTTTTGCCAAATTATGCCCAAAAAATTGTTGCCTACTGCAGCTTTAAGTTTTATTTTGGTTCATGTCACCCAGCCTTGAGATGTTAATGTCCATGAGGGATATATGAGTCCTCCTAATAGCTAGATGTAAACAGATACAAAGCACTTAGCTGCCTGTTGGTGAAACATTTAAATGAATCTTAATCTGTATCCTGTATAAACAGTAAATCAACTAAAACAACTCACAAAGGTCCCGGATGTTGCTGTCAGCTAGCTTCCTTACTGTACACATGAGGCTATGAAGTGAGTTATTATCGTCATTTTCTAATGAATTTGTTTAATTTTACTAAATGACATGATTCTTAAGAAAAGGGATTAAAGAACAGCGCGTTTATATCTTAACGATTTAACAATAAAACAGGTATAAACAGACCGTATTAGAGCAGCTGACGGTCGGTGTTGTTATCCTCACGTTGTAGCTACAGGCTAGTTTCTATGGCTACTAGGGAACGTCCCCTCTCTGTGACGTCATCAACGTGAGACGACGGTTGGTGTTGTTTTTTTGTTGTTTTTTTAGAACTGGATATATTTTATTTCAAAAGTTCAATACAATATAATCACATGTTCAAATATTTCATTACATTTCTGCAAACATATCTTACAGTATAAAAATAATATAAAAATAAATTGTAAATTATACAACAAATAAACTATAAAGAAAGGAAAAAGAGGAATAAAAACAAAACCAAATAAACAAACAAAAAACATTTGGGGTCTGCTAAACAAGTGGAATAAATTTGAAATGTCTAAACAATTTCATAGTTTTGGTCAATTTAGAATTTTTGAGTTTTAAGTTTTCAATCATGGTCAAATGTGTGTTAAAATCAGTATCTTTAAAAATAAAAAGGAGGGTAGTCTTTAAAGCCAAATCATTTTATGTGTCTTTTCGCAATTTTTTTTTCTTTTTTTTATCCTTTCTTTTTTTTTTTTTTTTTTATCCTCACGTTCTAAGGTTGTTGTTTTTTTTTTTGTTTGTCTTGTTTGTTTTGTACTGTTTATTGTATTCCCTATACTTTTGTACTTGTCTTTTGTTGAAAATAAAGTTCTGAAAAAAAAAAAAAAGCTGCTATGGCTACTAGGGAAACTCCCCTCTCTGTTACGTCATCAACGTGCGACGACTGTTGTTGTCAAACAGGAAGAAGAAGACAACGGGCAAATTATGAACCAGTTTTCATGTGTTGTCTTGAAACAGTTGAAGAATAAAAGGTGACAAGAAGCCAACATGGCGACTAGACTGCTGAAGCGAGCTGGTGTTTCTACAGACATGTGTGAGCAGCTGAAACGACACCACATAGAGAGCTGTAAGGACCTGCTGTCCCTGAGTCCCGTTGAGGTGATGCATGCAGCGGGGCTGAGCTACCAGAAGGCCTCGGTGCTGCTGCAGTCAGTCAGTAAAGCCGTGGCCCCGCCTGTCACCACGGCTCTGGAGCTGTGGAAGCAACACTCCTGTTTCTCCACGTCTCTACCTGCTCTGGATAAGCTGCTGAGGGGGGGTCTGCCCTGTGGGACCATCACAGAGGTGGCAGGACCCTCAGGATGTGGGAAGACCCAGATGTGCTTGATGCTGAGCGTTTTGGCCACTCTGCCAAAGAGCGAGGGCGGCCTGGACAGCGGCGTGATCTACATCGACACAGAGTCCGCGTTCTCTGCTGAGAGGCTGGTGGAGATCGCACAGAGCCGGTTCCCGGACTACTTCAGCTCCAAGGAGAAGGTGCTGCAGATGGCCGGACGGGTGCACCTCTTCAGGGAGCTCACCTGTCAAGACGTCCTCAACAGACTGGACAGACTAGAAGAGGACATCATCTCGACCGGAGCCGGTCTCGTCATCCTGGACTCCGTGGCCTCGGTGGTGAGGAAGGAGTTTGACACCACGCTGCCCGGGAACCTGATGCACCGCAGCAGCCTGCTGGGCCACGAGGCCTCCACCCTCAAGTACCTGGCCCACCAGTTCAACATACCGGTGGTGCTCACCAACCAGATCACCACTCACATGGGGGGTCAGGGGTCTCAGGTGGATTCTGGGTTTGTGACAGCGGCTCTGGGGAACACGTGGAGTCACAGTGTGAACACGCGTCTTATTGTCCAGTATGTGGACTCACGCCAGAGACAGATTCTGATAGCCAAGTCGCCCGTGGCTCCGTTCGCGGTGCTGAACTACACCGTTGAGAAGCAGGGGATCTGTATCGATGGAGACAGTCAGGAGACCCTGTATGAGGGCACAGATCCGGGTCTCCAGCCAATCAGGGTGCAGACTGGATTCAACTTCAACCTGACCAGACCTGTGGACTGAACTGACCAAACACTGAGACTCTCCTTCCTGTATATGTGTTTATATGTTTATTAAAGCTAATACATAATTTCACCTGACTTGTTACATCCTCACTCATAAGACTGCTGAAAGTCATCGACATATAACGCCATTATTTTCAAAGACGACTTCATTGAGAAAACTGCTTTGTGTATAAATGTCCAGGGACACCATGTAGATGTTGACCTCTTGTTTAAACCCTTTTGTCTTCTTATTTAATAGAAATACAACATTAAAATAAACTTACTTCTCAAAATATACCCCGAATATTTCATTTTCAGTGAGGAAAGGTGTGCTAACATAACTGAATTAAATTAAAACAACACTTCAAAGCACAAAAGTTTAGATCTGTTACAAATACTTTCATTATTTTTAACAGATCTAATAATGGCGAGGAACGGCACGCACTGTTTGGCACCATATTGTACGCCAAATTACCCTGTGGCTCTACTACTGGAATTCAGAGGTGCAAGAAGTACTCGGATATGTTACTTAAGTAAAAGTAGTAATACCACAGTGTAGAAATACTCTGTTACAAGTAAGAGTCCTGCATTCAAAATCTTACTTAAGTATAAGTACAAAAGTAACATCATTAAAATATACTTAAAGTACCAAAAGTTAAAGTACTCAGTTGGTTATATGTGTTTGCCTATCAAAGCTGCATGGGGAAAAAAGAAAAAACACCTAAAAAGACTTGTCTTGTAGTTTCATTGACTAACAGCAGGTGGCGCCATAATACCATCACAGCCTGTATGATTCTCTGATAAACTGAGCTCTCATTGTGCACTGAGCTGAATTGGCCGCTGGGACACAATCAAACTGGTACTGGAGGTTTTGGGGACACACATGAGGTTTTATAATAGAAGGATGAAACGATCCCTCACCAAGACAATTAATTAAATCTTAATTATGTTTGTTTCTAATAGTTTTCATACAAATAATAGCATGTTAGTGGCATATATATATGCTACTAATATGTGATTATAAAGTGTCAGTCAGTTTTTTATCAGTAAACAGTGCAGTCCTACATGTGTAGCCGATACCTGCTGCAGCACCATCACTGATAGACAAACCTTCAGTTTCTCTTATCTGTCCTGAGCTGTGCAGGAACCACCCAGATAACTCTCCTCCTGCCCTAACTGATCAAGTTCTTGTTCCAAAGACACTAGTTGTGTTTTTCATTGAACATGTGTATATGATTTGCCTATAGGAAATACATTTGATTGATTTTATTAGTAATTCGAAGATCCAACTGAAACACTGCAAATAGCTTTACGCAAAGCAAACTCAAATCCCCTTTTTGGATCAAAATCCATAAAAATGTTGAAGCCAAACAACCATTGTTACAATTCACTGTTTTATTACATTGTTATTAAAATTATAGTCCATATTTGTTCATATTTTCCCTCTGATCTCTTATTCATTCCCTCTAAATAATAGCCTAAGAATTGTGCGTAATAATCTTTCATAATAACCTTTTATAGAGCTATATGAGGCCTATCTACCTTGCACGTTTCCGCGTCGTAGTGCTATCAGCTTATGCAGTATATATCTTATATATCCATATAAAGGTTATTTCCATAGCGATTCTTTATGCCTCAGCTGTAACGCGTCACGTTTGAAGGTGACACACAGGCTGCACGCTGCTGCGTAATTCCGTTACTTCCCGATATGACATGTAAATTAAAGCGCGTTAGATGAGAGGTGGAAATGCGCTCGGCGCGTTCTTCGAGGAAATATCATCGCTTCTTCAACGAGAGAGAGAGAGAAAGAGGGAGAGAGAGAGACAGACAGAGAGAGAGAGAGAGAGAGAGAGAGAGAGAGAGAGAGACTCATTGATCCACAGTGTTGCAGCGTTGCGGCGCATCTAAACTCCTCCCGGTCATTGCGCGGACATCATGTGGCTCACACCAGCCCGACACCGCGCACAGGGGACCCTATATAAGCCGTGCAGCTGTCAGGTGGAGGACACTGGCTGCTTTGCGCTGGGGGACGACTCGCTTTAGGGAATTAACAGATACTCATAGATCCAAACTGTAACCATGTCTTGGGGATACGCAGTGAACAACGGTGAGGCGGCTCATTGCACGTATACGCGCTGTAATAGGGGTGACTTTACTGGGAGGAATGGAAACCAGTGAGGGAGTGAATGAATGGAAGGACAGGGAATGTCACTGCAGAGATTTTTCATCCTGGGCGCATTTTACGCGCGTTTCAAGCACATCACCATCCCCCAGTTTGTTTCATTAAAAACTCCTAATTCATTGTGAATATTCTAATAATCACATTTGTATATTTATATGATTTTTCAGGACCCGACAAATGGGCTGATAACTTCCCTATCGCCAATGGACCCCGCCAGTCTCCCATTGACATCGTACCTGGTGCGTCCTCCTACGACGCGGGGCTGAAGCCGCTCAACCTGAAGTACGACCCCTCCACCTGCTTGGAGATCCTCAACAACGGACATTCCTTCCAAGTGACCTTCGTAGATGACACCAACAGCTCAAGTTAGTGCCACATTAATATTGCATGAATACAGTTCAATGCAAGAAATGTATATTCTTGCATATATATTGCAAAATATTACAAATGTATTGTAATATTTCGTCTTAACCTGGAAAAAACACAATATTTTATTATATTTGCAATTATTATTTCAATGTTTGTAGATGTAATAGAGGAGCTGTAAGAGTATTGTTTTGCAAACAAAGGCAATCAATGCCCTCATGATTTATGGGATGCAGCAACCTGCACAATGCGGCATTCAGGTTTAATGCTCCTGTGTTAACAGCAGCTCTCACAGTCTCCACCTTAAAAGAAGCATGTTAATATTCATATGGATGCATGCGTAATGCGCCCCAGTTTCCAGTAGCGCCGACAGGGATTTGATAGTGATCAAATATTGATTTTTATTTTAATGTATTAGATTATTTTGGCGTTTTTTACATGCAGTTTTTTTAATTAATTACATTTTGGTGACTTTTCTTCAGGGGCTCCATTCAGAAGAGTTGTGGTTAGACAAAGCTAATTGAATTGGTAATGTAACCCCGGGTTAACCTTTCCCACGCCAACTCTTTTCTGCTCGCAGTGACGTGAAAAGCGCAAACAAAAACGAAGGTTACACTGCAAACAAACCCGACTTGGTTGACTGTTAATGCGCCAAATGTGCGTGAGAGTGAGTTACCATAAAGACGCTTGGTTTTCCAAAATGGAGATTGCATTGTTAGTTTCTCTATTTCGTTTTATTGCATTATGATTTTATTTCAGACAGAGACCAGAAAAAGGATTTAGGATTTGGAGGATTTTGGATTGATTGTCCTTTAGCTGATCTGATAAAAGATGATGAAGAATATATAGTTACATAACCAACACAATCATGGATTATTTCTAGTGCACATACATAAAAAACAAAAGCACTTTATTCTATAAGAATATGAGCTAGATGAGTTAGAGCCTCTTAATTCTCCCTTCACTGCTCTTATTCTAAATAAAGGACAAGCTCAGTCTGCATGTCATCATCATGCATTAGGTCATGCATCATGTGTGTGTGCACAGTGGAAAAGATGAACAGCCTCCGACGCACCCTCAGATTGCTGTAAGATTAGTTTTGCACCTTCTTATTGTTTGAGGCCGACTGCTGAGAAACAAATAGACTGTTTGAAAAAGGCAGTGCGTTTCGTAACATTGCACCAGAAATAGAACAATATAGATGCATTATGTAACATTGGAAGGAGGTTTGATGGTAACAATACCTGGACATCATTTAGGACTGAATGTAGCCCTCAACACGACCAGAGCTTACACAACAGGAACTGAGTCTGCTTCCATGAAAAAGGAAGTCTGCCACATAGCGTGTTTACTCACATCTTCTTCATCTTGTTAACCTGTTTGTCTTTGTTTCTGCTCAGAAAACCATTTCCTTCCAAGTAGGATGTGTATGGTTTTATAACAAAGTGTCATCATGGCTGACGTTCAGTGTGTGATGAACTGATGGGTGGATGTGTGTTTGTCCTGCAGCTCTGAAAGAAGGACCCATCTCAGGGGTCTACAGGCTCAAGCAGTTTCATTTCCACTGGGGAGCATGTGACGACAAGGGCTCCGAACACACTGTAGCCGGGACCAAGTATCCTGCTGAGGTACGGAGCCTTTATGATGATCGTGATCCTCAGACAGATGTAGTTCTGACAGATTGAGGTTGACATACAGTAACAAGGAGGAAAAAGGCAGATTAGAGTTGTTAATTGTATTTGTATTGTAGGTTGACTATTAGATTAAAGTTAGGTCCATATAGAGAACTTCCATCTGTGAGCAAGTGAATGTGGTTGTTCACCTTAAATAAATAATTTTCTTTTTTTTTACAAAAAAATTCCAAAATGCTGAGTGAAGTTATTGTCTTACAGCTGTTGATCAAAAATTAGGGCTGTCAATCAATTAAAATAGTTAATCGCGATTAATTTGCAATTAATCACACATTTTTTATCTGTTCAAAATGTACCTTAAAGAGATATTTGTCAAGTATTTAATACTCTTATCAAATATGCTGCTTTATGCAAATGTATTTATATATTTATTATTGAAAATCAATTAACAACATAAAATAATGACAAATATTGTCCAGAAACCCTCACAGGTACTGCATTTAGCATAAAAAAAACTCAAGCCCAACAGGCAACAACAGCTGACAGTTTTTCCAAGCTCAGAGCGTTATTTAGCCTCCTTCGCGACAAGCTAGTATTACAAGTAGTAGTACAAGTTTACTTACATAAATAAATTGCACTAAAGGGTTACCAGATTAAAAAATGACAGGATTTCCACGGTTCTGAAAATGGATCATGATTACTTTTTTGTTTTGTTTTTTATGTATCTGTTTCATTTATTCGCAGCTCCATCTGGTGCACTGGAACACCAAATACCAAAGTTTTGGTGAAGCTGCTAACAAGCCTGACGGGCTCGCTGTTGTTGGAGTATTCCTGCAGGTCAGTAGGTTAAAGCACGTTGTTCAGTATCACGGTAGTCTGCATAATACACGGCATAATTGTACTGCAATGGATAGTACTGTTTGCTGATGATTTATTGTTTTTTCAGATTGGTGGTGAAAATGCCAGTCTCCAGAAGGTTCTTGACGCCTTTAATGACATCAAGTCCAAAGTAAGTTTCTATAAAAAAAAACACATTCTCTTGCATTTCATGATTCATGATATTTGACTGACTTGTTTCTTTATTGTTTTCAGGGCAAGCAGACCACTTTCCCTGGCTTCGACCCCTCTACCTTGCTCCCTGGTTGCCTAGACTACTGGACATACGATGGCTCCCTGACCACGCCCCCTCTGCTGGAGAGCGTTACCTGGATTGTCTGCAAAGAGCCAATCAGTGTCAGCAGTGCGCAGGTATGGCTGCAGCTCACAGAGCCCATTCAGTAGCAGCAGCATTGGCTGCGTGCCCACGGTCTAGAATAGCCCTGTCTGCAAATCCTCTCTTACGCTACGATCTAAATCAAGGGCTTAATTGTTCAGATTAGCTGCGCGGCTGAAACGAGAAGAAGAAACCTCTGTAATGGGAGAAGAAGCAATACAGCAGCCTATTTCACTTTCAAGAGAATGGGAGCAAGAGAGTTCACATAGATGCTGTGGCACTACCACATTTCTGTTTCAGTATGAGAGTCAACAGGAAATGCTCGTCCCACACATGCATCACTTTCTGTACTGTAGGCAAAGACACTTAGCTTCAGTCAGTGTGTGATTTCATCCTTAACTAACCACAGTAGACATCAGCCAGGCTTTTTACTCCTAAAATTACCCTTAATCCTACCACTGAAATGGATGTTTGACTTCTAACCACCCATTAATCTGAGCTAACAGCCTCTCTAGGCAGGTTTGTCCTTGTGGTTTTAGTCTTGAGGCCATGTGAGAATTAACACTGCCTGCTCAAATGTTTATTTCATGGCAGCGAGTAGGTGTCTCAAGGGTAAACATGTGAGACGTGTTGACACAACCTTTAGACTTGGTGCCACATTAGGCCGGTCAAGCAGATAATGACAAAGAAGTCATTAATATAAAGTAATACATGTCATCAGTTCATGGTTTCTCATCAGATAATACCACATTTTTGAAGAATTTTGACCCAGTAGTGAATAGTTACCCAATGTGTACATTATACTTACGTGGCTTAAGCAATGTAATTACCATGGACTAATTCATTAGCCAGAGTTAATGATAAATCCCTTTGATTTTCCGTACAAAACTCATTCAGTCTATAAAATAGATTAAGTACAAAACAGGACTTTTACATGTAATGGAGTATTTATACACTATGGTGTTGCTACTTTTACTTAAAGGAGTACTTCAACATTTTGGAAATACCCTTATTCCCTTTCTGAGAGTTAGATGAGAAGATCGATACTACTTTCATGTCTGTATGCTAAATAGAGTGGTGCAGGAATGAGCCAGCACTTCCGGATCCCTCGTATGGAAGTCAATGGATTTTTAGTTAGATGCCTGAAATAAGGTCTGTGGTTAACACAAGCTGAAGAGATTTTAACATTTTATTCTACAAAATAAAACACGTCAGTAAATATCCCACTCTGAATTTTGAAGCTTTTAAAAAAAGGCGGTTGCTAACAAGTGGCTAAATGAGACTACTAAACATCATCACGCTGACTCGTCCTCCTCCTCTTCCTGTTTACAGTCTTTATGCTAAGCTAAGCTAAGCTAACCGGCTGCTAGCTGTAGGGTCACATTTAGCATACAGACATGTGTGGTATCAATCTTCTCATCTAATTATCGACAAGAAAGCTAAAAAAACAGTTACCCAAAATGTCAAACTATTCCATTAAGCATCAACAGTACAGCTGCTAATCCACAGTACAAGGCTCTGAATTGAAGTCAGTGTAACTGCGGTGAGACTAGTGATGTGTTTGCTGAGTGACAGTCACAGGAGGTCAGCAGGAATGACTAACGCGACTGTCTTCTCCCTTTTCACAGATGGCCAAATTCCGCAGCCTGCTCTTCTCCGCTGAGGGTGAGGCCGAGTGCTGCATGGTGGACAACTACCGCCCTCCCCAGCCGCTCAAGGGTCGCTCCGTCCGTGCTTCCTTCAAATAAAACCCCTTCCCCCCCTGTTTGCCCTTTCTGCCCTGTTGCCCTCTCCCTTCCCCCGCCCTTAAGTCGGAGTTAACTCTCTTGCAGTGAGCCACGAAGCACACATATCTCTCTCCGTCCAATTTTTAAAAGAAACGAAATTCTTGTTCTTATTCTGTGGCCCATTGCTTTAAAACGCTGGGCCATCTAACTGTGACATGAAGCACTTGCAGGATTTGCATCTCTCTTATGTGTGTAAAAAGCCAGCAAAGATGCCCTGTTATAATTTATTCTATAAGACAAACACTTCACGATGGCTCCGACACGTTTACTCGGATTCAGCAGCTGGTGCCAATGTTTTCAGAGACATTACAAACACCACAAGGATGAAAAATGAAGATGAGCCATAGTCAAAATGGTGCTCGAGAGCCAGCAGAAAGCTAGTCGCGGTAGGCAGGGGGGGAGGATGAAACTACATCACCATCTGTGAGGAGGGTAAGGTGCAGATAGAAAGACGCACACACATACACTCCCTGTGCCAGTCTGTCTATAATCTCTGACTGACTGCCAGCCTCTGCATCACAGCAGCTTAATGAAACGCTGCAGCCGCCTCCATCACAACCGATTGACTCAGAAAATCCCCCTCTGGCACCCACACACACACAACATGGCACGCACAGTCGCATGCAGACATGATGCCTATAGGCGCTGACCTGCTTATTGATTTGAATTCAGCGTACAGCAACAAAGGATGGGCTGCTGCTAGTGCTAGACACCGAACATCATGACAATGGCTTATTTCTCTTATTTTTACATCCTAATCTTCAAATGTGTTTGTCATCCGTGTTGTGTTTTTATTAGCATTATAGATTTTTTTTAGTCTTAAGTGATTCCTAAATTATGTTTTTGTAAGCAAAAGCTCCTCTGCATTTTTGATGCCCTGATAATATAGTAATAGAGAGGAACTATCCTCCTTTTTAAAAATGAAATGTGTAAAGGAAATTTCTTTGTCTGTTGTTTTGAAACGGCAGCGTGTCGAGTGCTAAAGCTTAAAACGCACAGTCGCCTTGTGGGCGAAGCCATAGTGGCTAATGCACAAAGCCAAGGAATAAATTACCCTGCCAAGGACGACGAGGAAGAAAAGAAGCTGCCAACAGATCAGATCATAGTGTCAGGCCCTTTATAGGAGAAGAGTTAACAAAAGACCATGAGAGGGCCTCTGGTTTTAGCTCTGTGCGCATTCGTGAAACAATAAAAAAAGATTGTAATTAACATAAAAAGGAAAAATGTCTTATGCCAATCATTGTTAGGGCCGTCCTATGTGTTGTTGTCATTCTATTTTGGAAGTGGACGTTTTACTAGTTAAATAAATATATTTTATGACTAACAAGTGTCAAGTGTTTTACTTCTTTCTATACAATTCAGCAAATCCTCCACATCAGTTGCTGTATAATTCATTCAAGCACATGTATATTCATTAGTCAATCTGACTGTCAAGTCTTCTTTGCAGCTCCATTTCCACATGTCAACACCTGAAACCCAACAGGATTAGAATTACACAATCCCAAATGACATGCTGGTCAAAAACCAATGTGTAAAATGACAATTCTATGTATCCTATGCCTAAACATAAAAAATCCACAATAAACTCTTTCTTCCAAATATTTTTACTTCTATTATAAGTGATGAAGAATTATGACTGCTAACACCAATCAGAGTGTGGGCGATGGGTAATGATCTCCTTACATGTATGGGCCATAAGACACAGCTGTTAACACCTCAGTGCAATCAAGATATTAATAAGCAGTGGCATTTCACCCTCTGAAATGTGAGTGACACTTGACTTCTCACCTCTGCTGCGAACCTTCAACAGGAAGATGAGACAGGTCTTAATCAACAGAGTGTTTCTACCTCCTCTGCTTGAGAGCTGGTGTTACATTGTGTTTTCAGCTGGTCTTGTGGAGGAATGTGCGAGTCCCTTATGTATAGTAAAAGTTGGCTTGACAACACAGAGCTCTAAATAGAGCTGGATTTGTCCCCAGTGTGTCCCCAGTGTACCCTTAGTCACGATAGTGTGGGATGTGTCCTACAAAATATCAATAAAAAGAAGAGCTATCGACTGCCCAAATGTCTGTCTGACTCCTCCAGTCAGAATCAATAACAAATTGCAGAATTAAAAAAACTCTGCCAGTGGTGGCATTGGAAAAAGTTTTATAACCAGTCAAGTCACAAGGTCAGCTATGCTGGTGGCAGCAGGAGACAACAGGAGATGAAACCAGATATGTATGGATTCTCTCTGTGGTCAAACCTGTTACGAAACCCGCTATCAACAATGAGTTTCGATCTGTTTTCTTATGCCAGACTTGTGAAGTATGAGGAACTTCTGCCTATCAGATGTACTGTATGTCCCCTTTAGAGAAAACCTTGTAGTTTGGAGTTGTTTCTTATAGGCCTTAATGATGATTCGCTAAACTCTGCTCCCCTTATTTCAATCAGGAAAGACATAATTCTGAGTGAACAATTATTTTTATTGACAAGTGCGCAAAAGAATGAGAAATGTGGTGATGGAGTCTAGACAATGGTGATGGTCAGTAGCTGCAACCCTTCGGAGATGCGGACAAATTATGTGCGTCATTCCTTGAACCTGCACCGTCTTTGGTAAAAGTGCTTTTAAAGTTTTAGCATCTTGGTGTGAGCTACAGACACTTTAAACTAGATTATTTTATAAGCATGTATCGCTCTTATAAATCTCTCGTACACCTCAACATGTGGAGAAATCCAAAGCGTGACAAGCCTCATTATGGTGTTTAGCAAACAGTCAGTTGTTTTGAATGACATTCTGCACAAATCAATGAAACTAAAGCTAAACCAAAGATGCCCTTCTAACATCCTCCATGCTGGATTGTTTAGAAAACACTGTCTTTGATCACCTTTATTCTCCGTCTCCATCTCCGTACAGCTTCCTATATTCCCACCGTCCTGTTATCTCACCAGCGCTGCCTTTGTGAAGCATCTTTTCATCTCTCTTGTTGTTGTGACAGCTGGGTGAGAGGAAAGACCCTGCTGGGTACCATCATGTAACGCAGATGTGGCCACGCTTACTTGCATGTTTTGTCTCCCTGAAAACATGCTTTCATAAACTGATGGGGATGTAACCCAAGGCCTGGTCGTATCTGCAGCAAGGTCACAAACTTCAATGTCATAACAGATTTATATTAGTTACACTGAGCTGAGCCCCACACGTGATGCCGTATTGTTGTTTAAATGGATTTTATTGAACATAAAACAAACAAATCGGGGTTAATTCTTTATGGTCAACGCATAACAAGTCACGGTCAGCATGTCACACATTTCCCCCCCAGGCTTCTGACCAGCGGTTGTTGCACAATGAAGCGTGGCGGGCGGGTGACATGTATTGAAGAGTCAGGAACTACACACACATCCATAATCTGAGAGAAGAGAGAGTGAGGGAGGCCATCTAAATGCACACCTCTGCAGTCAGCAGATCTAACGTTGCACTTCTGTGTGATTGACAAGTAGGGTGAAATTTAACCTCTAGTCAAGGACAGAGGAAGGGATGCATCAACCTACTGTAGAGACACAGTGCTATTTAATCTCATTTAGTCAGGATGGCGAACACTTTTATAATTATTCAGATGTTTCTGTGTATTTTCAGAAAGTCAAACAAACATTTGAGGCAGATAATATTGTTTTAAAAATGGATCAAACCACGGTTTCCATTGAGGCCTTTACACACCAGGAACGTGATGAATAAACGACTGGAAATTGCGAGACTACTAAGACAACCTATCCTTACCTTTACCAAGCAGGAGCTTTCGATGCGCAGAAGTTATTGTTTAGATTTTTGCTCATGTGTGGTCCGGTGACTGACTTGGATGTTTGTTTTGCATTCTTAAATCAGGGCCAGAAGGACAATTGTAAGAAAATGAGATGCGGGGGAGAGTTAAGTTAAACAGGGTGGAAAGAAGATTGTTGCTGTAGGTGGATAAATAGCAGTTGTGGAGGCTGTACTGCCTTGTTGTTTTCTGCTATTCGCTGCTGTTACTTTTGAAAACATTCGTTAAACGATAAAGTAACAAAAAAAAAGCAATTTGAATGATTTCATATCTGCTTCTATAGAAAAAGTCCTCATGTCCACATGTGCAGAATCTAGAAGTCATTTGTTCAAAGATCATATTCAGGAAGCCCTCCACTTAGCACTAAGCATTTTTCAACCTGTGAGCAAGAATGGCCTCAACTAAACATTTCAACAGCAAATTTCCTGTGTAATTTCCTGCCCTCGCCCGTCATTGCCATTTCATATAAACATCCACTTCTCAAGAAGAGTGTTTCACTGACAAATGTGCAATCCACTGTTTGATTCATTATATTCTTCCTTATTCTTTGGTTAAGAAATACATTTCAACAGTTTCAACACACTCAAACGTGGCAAATCTATTATATTTCATGGACTAATCCTTTGTATAAAGCACATGCTAGTGTGTACTTTATTTCCCAGACATGCAAGAATTAACAAACACTGACCCTGTGTGTGACCCTCAATCCTATACAGGCAAAGCCACCGTGTAATCCAAACAATAAATTAAAGCTAAAACTTTTTATAATTTGGGAATTATATTGTTTATAATTTCATCAAAAATGCAAGTTTTATTTGGTTGCAGACGAGATGCTTTGGGACAACAGGATATTTGCCTCAAACATCAACAGCAGTGTTTTTACATGTTAATCCATGGTGGCCAGAAAATATGTCAATAAAGAAAGTAAAAAATGCAAATATTCATTCAAGTGGACCCACTCTATTTAGTTTCCCACGAGGAAAAGCAAATAAACACAAACATTTTTTTAATCGTGTCCATTAACTGAAAGCCTCGATATTAATCCACTCTCATTGTGGCCTCTTTTATTTTCTCTTATCGCGCTATATTCAAATGTCAAGTAGGTGCTTTGTTAAAAATAGTATCCTAAATTGGTTCCTACAAACAAGATAGCACAGTGTGAAGCTATAAAAACATCACATTTGATGCTCTTGATAGCTTTTTAGTGAGTATAAATAGACGCCTGACAAGCCCGTTCTCCTGCAGCTCTATGAAAGCATCAGTATGATTCAGCATTACGTCCACATACTCTACTGTAGCTCTAACTTTAATGAGATCATGGGATAATCCCAGTTAACTGCAGGGTCACGCTACTGCTGAACCAAACTTCCTCCGACAGTTACACTGTGGGTCATTACAGACTGTTGTGACATACGGAGCATTCCCTATGTTCAGCATCTGTTTATGTTTTATTTATTAATCATTTGGGCAGGATGGATAATGATGACTGTGCATTTCGTGTGTCTGTTTTAAACCCATAATCCACAAGATGTTTATTCATGTTGATGACATCACCGGGCAAAGCGGTGATGTTTTCTTCAACAGCATTTCATGAGCTTATAGTCCGGTAGCTTTGCAAGTGGGCCCACTTCTCCATCCAACAGTGTTTCAAATGTTTTGGCTCAGACATGCTCACTATTCTGTGCAGAACATGCACGCTTCCTCTGAGTGTTTGATCTGTTTTTCTTTCTTTTGTGCCTTGGACATTCTTCTCAGATACAGTGGCTATTGCTTCTCATGCTAACTACAGAGTTTTTATATTTATTGGTCTCAAACAGCGGTCTCCTGGTTCAAAGTCCTGTGTTTGTTGGACCCATCCACCTCCCCCCCCACTCGCCATAAGCAGTCTTTCCAGCCCGTTCTCATTCCCAGGGCCTCAAATAACGAGGCTTTGTCACGGTCATCAGCATTCGATGAAATGCACCGGGCATTCCATTAACTATAATATGTAAATCCATCCGCGGCAACAGTAAACTCTCCAAAAAAGTGCGGCAGGAGTGTGCTGACATAGTTTAAAAAGCAAAAAGACACACACTTGGCGGGCGCGAGGGGGGGTGGATGGGTCCAACAAACACAAGGCTTTCACCCAGGAGACCGCTGTTTGTGTCCCATGCGTCACGTTACAATCAGCCATTCATTCGTGTCTCGTGTTCACAACATTCAGTGTCATTTTCACTTTAAAAATGTAGTAGTTTTAAGCCCAACATGTAGTTCTTTCCTAAACCTAACTAAGTGGTTTTGTTGCCTAAAGCTAAATTGACGCCTAAGGGTAAACTAAGGTTTAGAAAAAACATCATGGTTGGGCTTAAAATAAGTATATAAACTAAGTACTAAATACATACGGAAACAACGTAACATAAATACAGAAAACCGGGCTGAAAAATCATCAGAGAGCCAAGTAGCTGAGTTTGAGCTGACACAGCATGCATGACAAAACACAAAGTATCGACCATGTGTTGTTTGTATGGAGGTCCGTCATGGTGATATCTCCTGACTGACATGACAGTATTTTCTACTGATAACAGAGAGAAGGGGGGGTTGATAGCGGAGGGGTGTGTCACCTTGGGAGGCCGCCCCACTCACCTTGTACAGCTCAGGAATAACCTTATCTAGGTCACCTACACAGAACCTCACCTCCTCCTCCTCCTCCTCCTCCGCCTCCTCCTCCTCCTCCTGCTCTGCTGGCCACTCTGATAAGGAGAATGAGTCTATTGAATGAGGCTATCAGGCCGGTGCTATGCTTAGTGAGAGTGAGCCAAACCTGTACCAGCTCCAGCCATCTCTTTGTCCGTTTGATTCTTGGTTTCTTGACTCTCTCTCTCTCTCTTTCACTCTTTGTCCGTCACTTTTTCTCACACGCACAAGCAGACAAACTTTTTGAGGTGGAGGGATGTTTCGCCTGAATAGACAACAACAGTCAGTTGTTCACTTTCTCATTCCCTCCTTCCTTTTGTTCCCTTCTCTCCGAACCGCTCAGCCGAACAAATCTTGTCTTCTTCTTCTTCATGTCATCCACTGATTTCCCCCTTTCATTGCTCCCGACCACAGTCAAATTAATCCACCCATGGGCCGGATTTCTGTTCATGCTCCTGTGCTCTCTCGGTGGCATGCTGACTAGCGTTACCCATGGGGAGTAGGGTTTCCTGTAGAGCGGCGGGAGGTCATGTCTCTCACATTACCACCTGTTAGCTGGTGCTTGTGAAGGTGGATAAATGAAGCAATGTCGCGACATTACGGCACGCTCAGCTGTTAATTTAATAAATGTGCTCAATGTATCTTATTTTGGAAAAAGTCATTTTCCCTTTTTTTTAAATTAATGCAGTTTAATTAATTAATTTATTTTATTGTGTGTGTTTGTTTTTAATCCTATGACAATTATTTATTCATTTTTTTGTAATTTTCACTCATTTCTTTGTAAAACTGTTGAACTTATCTGTAAAACTGAAAACCAATAAATACATTTTTTAATTTTTTTTTTTTTAAAAGTCCTTGAAGACACCTTGAATTTAAGCTATAAATCTCCTCATATGTAATTTGCAGACCTATAGTAGTCATTATTTTGGATATAAATCAATGAATTTTCATTTTCCATTTTTTTTAATTTATTTATTAATTAACTTTATTGCATATGTTTTTTGTTTGTTTTTAATCCTTCAATTATTTTTAAATTATTTATATTTTTTTGTCCTTCTAGGTCTTTTGTTTGTAAAACACAAAATGTCATTTGCATTGAACTTATCTGTAAAACTGAAAACCAATAAACACATTTTTTTTTGATGGCGTCACAGCTTTCATAGTGTTTTGTTATTATTTGAAGAGGGAGTGAGTGATTTTACTTACATGATAGTAATTAAATTTAAGTGGTCAGCCCATGACCGCCATCGGTATTCAAAGGTGTGTATGTGTTTGTTTTAGATTACGTATTAAAGATCTAATGTTTGGTTTGCCCCTCTGCTATCAGGAGATTACTGTAATCTTTTTTTTAGTCATCATTCGTCTTTGTAAATTATTTGGCAGCACTTTATTTAAAGATTATGTGACTGTTAACTAAAATACTGACGCCAAAATCTGCCAGTGTGATGAGGGAGTGATTAATTAGTTCGTTTTTTATTAAAATCTAAAATGTTTTCTTGCAGTTTTCTTAAAAGAAGAAGAAATATATTTGAAGCAAGTTGAGTTTAGGCCAGTGTGGAGGTGAGCATGGTTGGTGGGGGAGGCTCATCAGAGCAGTGACAGGTGAGTTAATTGGCACAGCTGGTGCTCATTTGTCTAATCAGTCTCTCCTTTAAATGCAGTAGCGTGCTGGACCTCAGATGACTCACACACACCAGGACACACGGCCACGCTGGCCATGGTTGGTCAATGGAGAAAAACGTATTGTTTGCTTAACAAGACCTGATCCTGACTGACATTACTGTCTTTAAGAGGCTGTAGCAGACAGGCTTCATCCATTGGTACCAACAAAGTTGGGCTAAATTTTGGCGAGGGAAAAACTGGCATGGCCATTTTCAAAGGGATCCCTTGATCTCGGTCCTCAAGATATGTAAATGACATGCAGTTTGGGGCAAAAAAACACCCATCCCTAAACAGTCTTATAAAAACTGTATATTCTATAAACACATCACTTTGTGGTGAAACATTGCACATTGTTCTCCTCAGAAACACACAAAGAAGAAGACAACTAAAGAGCACGTATCACACAACATCTGTCACTACAACAACTGTCGATATTTCTAAAGAGCCCCTCTCACTTCAGAGGAACACTTGTCTGGCGCCATGTAAATAAGGAAGGAAATTCCTTCAATGCAAACATCAGTGTATGGAAAGATCACGCCTTTGATAGACCATCGTAGCCTAAATAGCTTCAGTGGGAGCATCTAAAGGCTAAAGGAAATGTGTGGAACACGAGGTGATGAGGTGATAAAGTGCAGCAGCCGCCCGTGGCCCTCATCAGCTTTCAAACGGGCTGAGATTCTGGAGGTCCCTCGACAGGTGATACACATGATGTAGCAGAGAGAAAACTAATCTACAGTCTGCATTATTCTGTTTACGACGAGAATCATAAAATGAGGAGGAAACCTACTGTAATTACCACATGGATTAGGTTTACTACCAACATTAATTTTTTACGATCCAGTAATCCGTATACTGCACAGAAGTTATAGAGATAAAGTCGTGGGTAGGAAAGCACAGGACTTTGACATCAAAGACCAGGATTTGTAACCTGCATCTCCTGTTGTAGGTTTGAGGTTACTCTCTTTGTTAAAGGCACAATGAGTAGAAGTTTCCTAAAAAATAGACTCCAAAAATACTCCCTCTCAATCAAAATATGACCATAGACTGTATATAAGAAGTGGACGTAGTCACTGTGACGTCACCCGTTGGTTTTTGGACTGCCGTTTTGAAGCCTTGAGGTCTGTATTTTGGCCGTCGCCATCTTGTTTTTTTGCAACCAGAAGTGACACAAGAGAGTGGAGCTAAGTACAAGCGAATGCTGAATAAGATGTTTTTAGGTGACCAAAATGTTAAAATTAACTTTCATTAGTGACCTGTCAATCACAAGGTAGCCCCGCCCTAAGGTATCCCCTGCTTTATGGTCTATCTGACTCTAAATGGGACCATAATTTACGAAATGAACATCGTGCTGTATTGAAGAAGACTTGAAACTAGCGATTGAGACCATAAACTCATGTTTACAATGTCGTACATGAACATGACAACCATGAACCGCCCCTTTTTCATCATCTGCCACCACTTCCGTTTATCTGCAGCATCATTGTGGTCATCACCCTCACAGAGACTGAAACCTTTGAGGAAGCTGGGTATTTGTTCTCAGGCATGTGGGCACGGCAGCCTTCGCATTAAATACATCACCAGCAGAGATAAAGTGCACTGAAACTGACACTCACGCTCATTCCCACGAGTTATGAGGAAGATAGAGGGACTCAGATGACATCTGACATGTGAATGTCATCTACAAATATTGAGTAAATTCTTGCACAACTACTGAGTGTAAAGCATTCAGTTTAACTGACATGGGTGTTGTTGGGGATGCTGATAAGCACAGTTGTTAAACTGTCATCGTCAGTAACAGAAGGCAAAGGAAAAGAATGGGAACAGCTATGTGAATGTAAGGCTTGAGAAATTTGTTTAAATATGTGTAATTAAATTAAATATGTGGATGGATACTAATTCAAATTAAAGGTCATGCCTGAATGGATGGAAATGGAAAATTTGGCAACTAAAGCTAATTAGAAATTTGTATTTACAGATCAAAACTAGCTCACAAAATATGCTCATAAACTATAGTTTGTCAACTGTATACCTAATTCATCCATCAAACCTGCATGTACCGATGTATACATATACATATAGAGGTGTATACTCAATGTATACATTGTTGCATGTACTATAGGTGGATGTAATTACTGTTTTGTACATATATTACTGACTACTCTTTGCTTTTGTGTAGTTTAGTTTTGGTTAATGGTTGACCAGGTTATCCTTGTTCACACTGCTGACAGAGAGTTAATGTATGACAGTAGTGACAACCTGAGCTCTGCTCGTATTTAGAATTTAATATTATTTAAATGAACAACTGTCAATTTGTTTTCAAAACTGTTTTAATGCTGCAAATAAATGCATCGTATATGATACACCCCCTACGCAGGGTGCGGCTGTCCTTTGTCTGCTCCAGACCTCTGGCACCACAGGTTGTTTCTCTGATAACAAACAGTTAGTCTGATAACGTACTGTACGTTCTTCTTGAGGAGACGACTGTATACGAGAAGGGAAAACTACCAAATCTACTGCAACCTATAAATGTACTAACCAAATGTCCCCAAATGTGCTTTGGTCATTTTGATTCTGATAAATGTCTGATTTCTCAACATTTTTGCATTCCTGAATCACAAACATACAAAATATTATACATCTAAGAAATAGGTAAAAAGACAATATCACAAGGTCCATTTAGTAGCTGCTTTGGAGCTTTCAAATGCATCTTCCTGAGCAGATGAGACCAACTTTACCAGCTTAAACTTTCAATCTCAACTTTAAACATGGAAGTCTTTAAAGTGCCCTCAAAAAATGGAAATTTTAACATCTACAATTCTTTAACAATCTACAAATAGTCACTTTTTAATCATATGTTAAATGTCATTTTGATACTTCAGTGACAGTATTTCCATTCTGAATAATTAAATAAATAAATAAGTAAACTCTACAATGCTCAAAAAATGTCCTTTCATTGTTTATATAACAGTGTCTGAAGTATATGCTCACACTACCAGAGATCCTGCAGCATGTCTGTGCAGCGTAGCAAAAGCTGAATGCAACTGAAGTGTCATCTACCGCCGTCCCTCGCCTGCAGGCCCAGCGGCTGTACCAGAGAATACGACATGACAGCTTCACTGTAAATCTGACAAATCGCTGGACGCGAGGAAGACCTTGAGGGTCGAGGCTGTAAATCTGTGGGATGTTGATGTTTGTGTGTGTGTTTGAGTGGATGGGAGGCAGAAAAAGAGACGGAAAGAGAGAGGCTCTTTCACCAGATGGACATAACCTCTTTCCCTGTCCGAGCAGGTGTATTGTCACATTTAGTCTCTTAGATACAGTCGACCTGCGAGTCTGAGAAGTGAAAATTCCAAAATGAGCATCAACAGTTTGCTAATGCTCATTTTTCTACCTTTTAAGCAATATTCTATGTGACGATAGCATCAAATGGACATATTTCACAAAAAGTCCACTGACAATTAAAGTCGTGGAGTTTATAACCACTTGGCACTGTGGAGCAATGCTATAGTCATAAAACATGAAGAAAACAGAAAACTATAAAGAAATAAACTATATCTTGGTTGGTAAATGAATGTAATCTCTAAAATCAAAATGTTTTAGGGCGTTAAGGATCTCACCACAGCTGAAAACATCTTATCACTCAGCTGAGCCTTCATATCAGATTACCTAAAGGAATTTACTTCAAAGATTGGCAAATTAAATGTCAAATGAAAAGTACACGAGATAGTGCGTCAAAAATGGAAGGCAATGCACCTTCAAAAGGTGAGGAGGAAGACTGCTCGCCCATGGACACTTTTTTGTTTGAAAATATTCAAAATGCATATTTCATATGTTCATTAGTATTTCAAGATATGATTCTCACTTTCATGAGGTTACTCCCCTCCTCATCCAGAGTGATGTAACAGCAGAACTGTGTGCGTTTCCTCTCTACTGCCTTGATGAGTTATTCTGATGTCTTTGCAGATAATGATGATTGCTGTTAATTGTCATGCTGTAATACACAGAGGCATCAGGGAGCTGGTTGGGCTGGGCGTTGTTTCCCAAATGCGCTGCATAATAAGCTGCTGACCTGAATTCAGTGTTTGGATGCTCATCTTTAAAACACACACATTGCTCAGGGGTTCTCTGCTCATATTCAGCTAAAAATAGTGCTTTATGAGCATTTTTGTAGGATGTATTTAACATTAATTAAAGCAGACTTACTTTGCATGACTTTTCTCTGACCTACACATCTGATGTCGCCTTATCTGCCCAGCTCCACAACCAGATACTGACTGTGTCTCAGTGTTGGCAAAGCAAACACAAATGCCTCTGTCATTTGAAGTAAAAACAGAGAGAGAGTAGTAGGCCGGCTGATTGCCATCACACTTCCTCCCCAGTGAGCGCCAGAGGGGGGGGGGAGCGGGATGGGGCCGGCCTCCTTATGCAACCAGACACAATCTGTCTGGCACCCACATATCAAACTGATGCACAAATAACGTGAGAGATGAGGGAACAGGTTTGTCATAAACAAGGTGCTCCTGGATAATAATCACACGCTTATCTGTTTGTACATCACACAGTGCACGGAGTGGCCATCAGAGCTTTTAGGGTCATGGGATGTAGAGGCACGTGTGGACAAAATAAAAGATTTAAATCTGAAATATCTGATGAGGAATAAAATGTTTGAGAGTTAGCAGAAAAAGATAAAAAAAAGGTCAGTTATTATGTATGACCTTTAGCATTTTTCT
Source organism: Sebastolobus alascanus (assembly GCA_916701645.2). Taxonomy (NCBI): domain Eukaryota; kingdom Metazoa; phylum Chordata; class Actinopteri; order Perciformes; family Sebastidae; genus Sebastolobus; species Sebastolobus alascanus. Next base: position 502,225 of record CAKAOJ020000102.1, on the reverse strand, counting down.
TTTCTCTGTGTCTTGTCATTTTTGGCAGTAATGTCTGTTTATATCAAAATATCGACATCCCAGTTTCACCATGTCACTGTCATATATTCAAAGTAGGGCTGTCAATCGATTAAAATATTTAATTGCGATTAATCATGATTGTCCATAGTTAATCGCGATTAATGACAAATTAATTGCACACTTTTTATCTGTTCAAAACCTACCTTAAAGGGAGATTTGTCAAGTATTTTATACTGTTATCAACATAGGAATGGACAAATATGCTTGTTTTATGCAAACATATATCTATATTTATTATTGGAAATCAATTAACAACACGAAATAATGACAAATATTGTCCAGAAACCCTCATAGGTACTGCTTTTAGCATAAAAAAAAATATGCTCAAATCATAACATGGCAAACAGCAGCCCAACAGGCAACAACAGCTGTCAGTGTGTCAGTGTGCTGACTTGACTATGACTTTCCCAAAACTGCATGTGATTATCATAAAGTGGGCATGTCTGTAAAGGGGAGACTCGTGGGTACCCAGAGAACCCATTTTCATTCGCATATCTTAAGGTCAGAGGTCAAGGGCCCACTTTGAAATTGGACATGACAGTTTTTCCTCTCCAAAATTTTGCGCAAGTTTGGAGCGTTATTTTGCCTCCTTCGCAACAATCTAGTATGACTTAGTTGGTACCAATGGATTCCTTAGGTTTTTCTAGTTTCATATGATAAACACTATCATTACTCAAGCTTTAAAACTGAGTCGCTACAACCTAAAAATCATAAGTTGCAATAATGCGTTAAAGAAATTAGTGGCGTTAAAACAATTTGCGTTAATGCGTTTTTATCGCATCAACTGCCCCAATTCAAAGTGGGTTTTTTTTATTGTATTTTGAGGTGAAGTGTGTGCAAGCATTGTTTCCTACAGTATGCCAATAAAAGTGCATAAACATAATAATCATCCAATAAATAAGGGAGAATTTGTATGACCTAAATGGTTGTTTAAGAGACTAATATTTTGAGTCACAACAAAACTCTGTTTTCAGGTATTACGTCAGCTTATTTCCTACATCTGCTCCAGCATTTTCCTTAAGATGATTATGAATGAACAAAGGTCTGCATTTATCAATAATTACGACAGCTTTAACTGTGTTAATTCAGGGGTGGTTTGCACCTGAGGCTTAGTTATGGTTCTGATCCAACACGGCACTCCTTCACTACTGAACATTTCTTTAAGAAACAATGAAAACCGTTGTGATAATATGCTGAGCTAGTGAGTGTCTCAGGTTTATGTGTCAAGGTCGTTCGTAAGATCCGTCCTTGGAAAGTAGATCTCATTATCTCAATATAGCACACAACAGCTTTAGTCCAAAGCCTCAAATGCACAGTCACTGGCTGTATTTCTGTGAGTCTGCGTGTTCACTGACCATTAAACATCTGAGGTAGAAAGGTTTAATAAGATTTCAATTTTCACCTCAGACTTTAAATCTGATTGTGTCGGTCAAACGGGTTGTTGGCTTGTATGAGGTTCCCAAAGACTTCAAGCCTTTCAGCATGCATATAAGACTGGAACATGATCATACGTCATTGATCGGATGGGAAAACATGGCGAAATGGCATGAATGGATTGGTGGAGTAAAGCTTTCTGTAGAAGGTCTCCTTGCAGAACATTTCCTGTTAAAAGTGATGTCACATGAGTCAATGTCTGTTCGGGCTGAACACAGTGGAAAACCTCCGCGTCTTAAAAGTGAAGCCAATGCTGAAGTGCCTTAAACTTCCATTCTTTCTAACAGCCAGCAGGGGGCGACTCCTCTGGTTGCAAAAAGTAGTCTGATTGTATAGAAGTCTATGAGAAAATGACCCTACTTCTCACTTGATTTACTACCTCAGTAAACATTGTAAACATGAGTTTATGGTCTCAATCGCTAGTTTCAAGTCTTCTTCAATACAGCATGATGTTCATTTAGTAAATTATGGTCCCATTTAGAGTCAAATAGACCATAAAGCAGGGGATGATTTAGGGCGAGTCTACCTTGTGATTGACAGGTTGTCTGTGTTTTCATTTTACAACTTTAACCCTTTCACAGTGTGTTTTCAGTTCATGAAAGTTAATTGTGACTTTTTAGTCGACTAAAAATATCTTATAACCCAGAGTTGCCCACTGGGAGTATGCTTTTAAGTGACTTGGGTGATAAACATGTCAACATATGACAAAGAATGAATGTTCTTTCACTTTGATTAATGACCAGCGTGTTATTATTGTATTTAGTAATAGAAGCTTTAATGAATTGTTTCCAAATGCACAAAGAGGATTAGCAAATTAAAGTGTTGCGGGGTTCAGCAGGAGGAACAATCAGTCTTGACCTTTTGCATCCACAACGGTTGGTGCAGGTTTTACCAAGTATCACCTCTGCCTTTAAACAACAGGTTAGGCCCTTTCACCACAACTGTTTGCCACATCATGCTAATGCTAATATTAACACCCAAATGAGTAACTTGTAGTGCTGGTTAGCAGGTAAAGTACAAAGCTCCTGTGGAGATAAGATATGGTGAAACATTATCGATCTATGTCAAGAAATGAGGTCATTGCAGCAGTAAAGGTTCAGGATTTGGCAGTGAGGCAACTGGAGTACACAAACAGCATGAGATAGGCAAAAAGTGGAGAAAAAGAAGGCAGAAATAGCATCTCATGTTTGGGGTGATTATGGAAAAAAAACACAGGAAGAGGCATGGAGAATGGATGGATTTCTTTACGTTATCACTGTTAAATAATATTAATTTGATTACTTACCGTAGAGGTAGATTAACGTGTGTCCCGCAAATTGACTTCATGGCTTAAAGAATGTACATATTTTAAAGTTAAGAATCTTTTGCGACCTATGTGTTTTCAAATAAATCCTTCTGGGTACAAATCATGGACGATCACGAATTTCCATCATTTGCATGCTTTAGATTTATACGATCATTGTACCAGTACCGTCACAGGGCTGATTATGTAAATGGTGCATTTTAATATCGTGATTAGATCCAACCAAAAGGGATCATCCATCATTTTGTAGGATGAACATTATAACAGGGTTTCCAGGGATCTGATGCCCTGCAGTCATCAGTGTTCTCCCCTTTTGTTCATTTCTCCATCAGCCATAATTCATCAGCCGCCTTTTAAAAATTCATGTACCGTATGGTCGCCATTCAGTAACTCTCAATACTCTACATGTCCCAACTGTCATACCAAACCCCCTATTAGACTGTAACATAGAAAACAATAAATCCCAAAGTAGCAGATTTTTGCAGCTTAATAAAATCCAACAAACACAGAAAGAGGCCCTTTGTTGCAAAGTATTTAATATTTTCCTTCTGAACAGATGGTCTTCCTGACAGATGGAGGGTTTCCCACCTCACCTGAGGAAGACCATCTGTTTGAAACATTGTCAGTCATGTCCAAATAAATTAAAATAAGGCTTGGGAATGAACATTTCTCCTCTGTAGCCCCCAAAGAAACCAGCGCACAGACACACTCTTGTTTGCATAGCTCTTATAGAACTAAGAAGTATTTCTTGCCAGTAAACCAGGAGGGAGATGGTTGCTGGGAGCCAGAAATAACGGGTGTGGGGGATTCACTGTAGACACTGCATGTGCCAAGACTCCCCTCAAATAACATTGTTGCACGTCCTCTAACTGGAGGCACAGAAACAAGGCCAGCTCCCTGTTGTGTGCTTCCCTGAGTGTCTGAAAGCACAGAGGTTGCCTGCAGTGACACACAATTCCCTCAATTTCCCCTCAATTTGCAGTGTATGGTAACAAGATGTGGCGAGTAGCGGTCTAGAGCTTTAATGTCTATGCATGTTGATTTTAGCACCGTTTCTTTTTAGCTTTTCCTCACCACCTGCCACCCTTTCATCTCCTGTTGGGCGGGTGTGAGCTGGCTAGACCAGCAAACAAAGGATTTTAAAATTCTAGCCACGTCCTCAACACACCCGTTCAGCTCCATACACTGTAAAAAATCATACAGGAAGATGTGGAATCAACGAACAGTCAACAATTTTTTATTATTGATTTTGAAAAATCCAACAGGGTTTTTTTGTTTGTTTGCTTTTGCTCTTCCTTGTTTGCATCTCAGTTAATATTTTGATTTGTCCAAGCCAATAAAAAACTGCTGCATGCCACAGTGGAGCTTTAGAAAGTTAAAAATGTACATATTGATTCAACAGTGATGCTCACCACCAATGAAAAAATGTAGAAATCTTATTTGTATTGGGGAAAATCTCTTGAAAAGGGAATATGTGAGACAATAGAAGGACTTGTTGCTAGTGGTGGTCAACGAACCTCTATGTATTTGTACAACAGCTTCCATGGTGATGGTGTGAGTTCAGCATCTGCTGAGACCTGAAATCCTCTCACGGACATGAATTGAATATCAATAGTCCATGGCTGGAACGCTTTTTTTTTTCTGCCAGACTGAAAAGAAGCATCACAGATTAAACCCGGTGTGTCGCTCGCTCATTCAGATGCATAATGAACCCTGCGAGTTCCTCTCAGCCGTGTGCTCTGGCTCAGTTTTCTATTGAAAGTCCAGTTTTCTGTCCCCCCCGGCGCTGCAGCTCATTTTTTTGTGAATGTGTCCGGTGAATAGCAAAGAGCTGCTTGCCCTCCTTTTGCAACAGACCACTTCTCCCTGTTGACAATGACAAAACTGTGCAGAGGAGACGTGCTTTGCATGACAACACTGAGGAAGATAATATATTTCAGTCTATTCATAGTCGTCATTCTTCATCTTCTGCATGTCGAGTGTTTTTCTCAGAGATGTAGATGGCTACAGAGCAGCTGGGAGGAAAGACATTCTCTATGTGTGGTGTAGGCTTACATACTGTATATGTGTACATGTGATGATTTATCTCGTCTTTACAGGCAGTAAGCAGTTGTACATACTTGTCTGACGTATACAGTGCAGTGCAGTGTTTAACATAACGCCTAGTAGTGAAATCACTGCAGTGGACAAAGATGGCAGATTTCCAGGTTTTTGTAAGCGAGGCCGCAGAAAGAGCAAGAACAGTGCTGCATTCAGGTCCTCACATATCTCCAGTAAAACTATATTATCCCAAGATGATGGCCCATCTGATCATGTTTGTTTTCTTTTACGCTGTTTTCTTATTCTTCTCTCCCTCTTCTCTCCTATTTGGCGTGTGGAGAAGTATGTTTTTATTATTTAGCAGAATAGTCCTGTCTCATAATCTATGGAGGAAGGAACCTGCCAAAATCAATTAGAAATCAATAAATAAATGACTTGATAAATAAATAGATAAATTAGTCATTAAATGTAACAAAAATAATATAAAAAATGAATGAATGAATGAAAATGAATGTAGCCATTAATTAATTGATAGAATGTGACATAAATTGATATTTCTGTTTTAATTTGCTTCTTTATTTTTTATCTTTGTATTAATTCCATAATTTATTTACTCTTCTGTTTAATTTTCCCTTTTATTTATATATTTATTATATATTTTATTTATTTATTTTGATTAATTTTTAAACTTTTTTATTCATTTTGCAGTTATTAATGCATTTATTTTTATTTATTTATTTATTTTTGCATTTGATTTATATATTTATATTATTATTAATTAATTAATTTATCAGTTTTTTGCTGTTTCTCCTTGCTTTTTATTTATTTATTTATTCCCCTCACATAAAAATATTACTTTTGGTTTTATGATTATGTTATGGCATGTTCTCTGGCTTATTCATTGATATTGCATGATGAAACAATTCTGTATCTTGGAGAACAGAGTATATGTGTGGTCTAAGTGTGAGTCAACAAACAAATAGTTAAAAAAAAATCAAAATGCATAGATGCATTATTAAAAAAACAAATATTCAGTTCAGTAACATGTTTTAAAGTAGATAAAATAGACGGATGGCACTCCAACTGCCACTGTTTTATATTCAGTGAGCGCTTTTTAATCCACTTGATCAGTGCTGAAATGTAGTCTAAATACAAATTGGGATTATGTGAAGCCTTACATAATGTAATCCCTGTAAGGAAAACAGATGAAATCAAATCTGTGTCCTGGCGGAGTTCGTTGGAATTTCATTTTGAATTGAACTCCCTAAGAAAGGTTTTAAAAAAACATGTGGAACGACAGCGAACATACACTGACCAGATGTGTAGAGCCTTTACATTCATGTATTTCCTCCACATATCCTGCATGTTGATATTTCTCCTCAAGTATACACAAGAGAGCCCAAAAGAAAACAAAACTCTCAACTTAAACATTTACCAGATCATTCTTATCATTCTTCCTCAGTGCCTCTTGATACACATTACAGTGCAACGTTTCACCGCACACCATTCGAGTCATCAGGTATAATATCCCATATGTTTGGGTTTAAGAGGAAAAATAGTCCTGACTGAATAAAGCAATTAAGTAACACAGATGTGTACTTTGTCATCATTTGTGTCTGTAACGTAACCCGCTCCGATTACATAAAACATTGTCCCAAATCCAGTCGCTCCAAATGAATCATCTGGACTCAGTTTGTGTATTTTTGGAGCCCGTCTGTTAGAGAAGCCTGTTGGGCACAGGAAGAGGACAGAGGAGGTCACAGCCTCTTGCTGTTGTAGGAGGGAGCTGCACAGCTTTAATTCCCCATGTCAAATGTTTTCTCATACTACTCATCCATCACAATCCCCGCCGTCAGACCAAATGTGCTCCGTATCTGGTGTGTTTTGGGGCCTCTCTGTTTGTGTGACTGCAAAATGACCCTTTCCCCCAAAGGCACAGGATGTACTTGTTTCGGTGTAATGACGTAATTAATGTAAACTAGTAATTACAGTCTAAAATGTAGCAGGTGAATAAGCAAACTAAAACGTACATGAAGAAATCTTTGCGTCAAATGAGCGAGCAGCACAAGATGTTCTATTGTCAAACTGTTTTATAACAATTTATTAGGTGTAGTATAGAGAGGTCCCGCCCCTTCCACTGGACCACCATGGGACCTTATTTCGGAAGGTATTTCCTTCTTTGATACTTGTTGTCATTTCCTTTTTTCCAATTCGTTTTAGCTGAATGTCACAATTCCCCTGAGTTGATTGGAGGGTGATTCAGATCACCTGTTGTGCAGGATGTGGAGACTGGTGCCTAATTAAGAATTGAGAGCAGCTTGGTGCATTTTCCCTCTTGGCCAATCAGGGTGTGACGACACCCTTTCTTTAGGGATTAAAAGAGGTGGGGAACTGCACTCTCATCCTTCCTCGTCATAATGCAGACCTCATTTCAGCAGATATTGTCAGACAGAAAGCCTGCAGGCTTTATTTTGTTATTTTATTTAGTGGTTTATTTCTTTATGTTCACCATATCAACTTTAAAATTTAAAACTTTAAATTTAAGTAACTTCCCATTCCCAGATTGGGCACAGATTCCTGACTTTATACAATTGTGAAACCAGTTGTATTAAGTCTTTATTCATATTATGCATATGCGGAGCTATTCCTCAAGACCAGTAACTGATCTTTGATGTGTTACATTGGTGAATCTCAACTTAACAAAAATTCATGGAGACATGGTTAAATATAGGACGGTATCAACAAACCAAAGCTACAGATATAGACGGACTGTGGGTACAGACAAAAATGGATCAAGGATGAATCTTGGTTTTATTCATTAGCATACCATCTAGCCTCAGTCCTTCCAGGCCATGCAAACCACCCAAACCAACAGATAATAATTTGTTTAGTTGGATATTCTGGTCAGCTTTTACATGTCATTTGATTAGCCATGAATAGAGGCACACAGTAGCAGTCTACACAGTAGTCATTTATCAGAGAGGTGGCAGCTGTGACTTCCCTGTAGCTCTATCTAAAGCCTGATTACTGTGAATACAAGATAAGACTCACTCGTAGAGACACATGTAACTGAAACTGAATTAATGATTGTTAATTTCAGGGTGATATGAAAAGTAAATAATAGTGGCTAAAGATTTATTTGCCATCAAAAGTATACTGTTCCACCTTCTTCTGATGAATTATGAGATACTGTAAATCATGAGAGCAGGTGGGAACAATGGACACAACAAACAACTGGGGTATAAATAATTCCATTGCATTTAGATTTTCTCACATTTAGGCTTATAAAAGCATCACAAACCTCGTGTGCCAGGCAGAAAACATTCATTTCTAGTTGTAGCAGATCCACTTCCTACAACAGTATAAGCAGACACACTGATGGCCTGTAGAAATAAACAACCTGGACAGTTTCCAAAAGCTTTCATGAGACCTTTTTACGGATTAAAGGAGAATCCTGTTCAGTCACCTTTTGCTTTTCATGCATCTTCATTTGTTCAACTGACCAGAGAACTGAAAAATAACCAGGCCGACAGGAGCTTTTAGTTTTGGCTTGTGCTTCTTTTCTAATGACTTCCAATGGTTCAAACCATTGCAAGATGGCTCCCTTTTAAACGAGGGAGAGGGGCTGATATTCTGTCCTAAATAAACACATAAATAATCATAAAATAGACAGAAATCCCCATTCAAACAAACAAAATAAGTGAGTTTTGTAGTTATTCTTTTAAGTATGGTGTTTCTGACAGCCCTGACATGAACAACTGTATCATCCGTCATTCATTCATGTATTTATTGTTTATAAATACTCCTTGTCACATGGGGTTTGCTGCCTCACAGTACGGGAAGTCCTGGCGAGGTCATCGGGTCATCACAGGGATCAGATGATGCAGCCTGATAACTTTACTGTCTCTGACACCAGTTGCTCCACTGCTGAGCGGTGAATGTGATGGATTACTGTTGATCACTTAGCAGCACTCAGTACTGGATAAAGCTCATACTTCATACTGGAGCTGCACCTGATACTGTACGTCTGCAAGAAGAGGAAGCTGACACTGGATCAGCTCCGAAGGTTGCACTTTAACAGCAATGAGGCATTCAGTAGCAATAAACTAAAGAATACTGATAAAGCTGATATCCGCACTGGTCTGATCGATATATTATATTTGCTCGTGTAAAGTAATATATTAGCCTCTGAAGGCTGAATGGCATAATGAGTGCCGTTCCCATGTAGAGTATTTGGCAAAGGTGACATGTGGGATGACAAGGGGAATAAATGTGTTGAGGAGAGGACATGTAAAGATAGTACAGGCTCGGTTACCGAACATGCTTGTCAAAGGGTACAAGAAAAAATGTTTTCCCACCGTAGAGACGTCATAGAACAATTAAAGATCCAACCAGAAGTCATTTAAAGTTACTACGAGGATCTTTTAGTAGTTCTTTCCTAAACCTAACAATAGTGGTTTTGTTGCCTTTTGTTTAATTCACAACATTAAGCACGTCTAAAAAGGTCTGACAAAGCGTCAGTATATGATATATATATATGAAAAAACCTGCAAAAACATACCAGGGCTCTGTTATTTCTGCACTAAGTTTATTTCGCTCATCTTGATTTAAAGCAGGAAGTCTGCAGTGATCTAGAACCTGCTTCATATTGAGAGCAGTACCGGTTATGTTGAAGGTATATAAAGACTGATGAAACCTCTGATATCCTCAGGTAGCATGAGGTTTATGAGTTTATTTTATGAATGATCATTCTCTTATGAAAACAAGATATGTGTTGCCTCACAGCTACAATAATATAAACTATTGAGATAAGAATTTGACGTATAAAATCGGTGGAGTTCCCTTTAATAAATGGCTTTTCCACTTGTTTTTTGGTGTTTCGGTACCCTGTTAAAAAAAAACAAAAGAGTGCCAACCTCTTGGCATTTGAAACGCTCCCGGTGCTCCCTGACCTACTTGCAGTCTGAGCAGCTCAAAGATGGAGGGCAACGACATGAGCGAACGTGTTTGTTATGAAGCCAAAACAAGAGAAAACGGGTTTAAAGCAGTTGTACAATTGTAAAGATGTGAATGTTTTATTTATGCACAGGGAAACATAAGCAGCATCGGAGACTTGTCAATATGGCAATTCCTCAATCACCGCCCAATTCACCTTTAACTGAACCGAATTTCAAGCAAGCTTCTTAAAAAGCATCTTAATAAAGTATGATTCATGCAATGGCGTCTTATTCTCCTGGTACAGTCCACTAAATGATACTAGATAATACGCACAGACTTTTACAGTGAAATATGATTCTGTATCTCATGCTGCTATAAATGTCATAAAGCAGCCATTAAAACAGGCCTTGTCCCAGAAGGAGCACTGGAGGAGGAGTATTGACTCCTTGAGACAGCTCTATAAATAGCTCTGTTTCATGGGGCTCATAGCGGGGCCCTAATGACTGTCTGCTCACCCTCAAAGGGCAACACAACCTACATCCACCACACTGCCATCTTGCGACTATCCTGAATTATCTCTTTGATGCACAAAGCCAGAACACATTAATGACTTTTGACACCGGTGCTGTTCTTTGCTGTGACAAAGTGACACAGAGGTTTAGCTGTGATGATTCATGCTGCCACGAAGATGAAACAGCGAAGATCAAAAGGTGGATATGAACTGAAAGGTGGATATCTGCAGAAAGCTGATTAATGCTTCTGGTGCTTCTCGTGGTTTATTTCAGATTAATTAAAGGCCCTGTAAACATATTTTCTCTATCAGCTTATTTCTATGAGGGATGGGGTCTTATATGAGCAGCAATATTCTGCAAAAGTTCAAACCGTTTCTATTCATTGACTTTTTTTATTCACCACTAAACAAAATCTAAAACTTCTACCCCTATACTGTACTTTCATTGGCTAGCTAGACCCTGTTTTTTTTAAATACTTAATAAAAATAAAATAAAATAATGTAAAATAAAGTGAAATAAAATAAAATAATAAAAAAAGGGGAAAAAAATAAAATAAAAATGCATTTGTAAATAAAATAAAATAAATTAAAAAATGAAATAAAAAAAAATATGATAAAATAAAATAAAAATACATTTGTAAAAAAAATAATAATAATAATGTAAAATGAAGTGAAATTAAATTAAATAATAAAAAATGAAATAAAATAAAATAAGATCAAATAAAATAAAATAAAAATACATTTATGTCTCAGTTTATGTTTACATAACACAAGCCAAACTGCATTGGTTTGACAATAAAGTTGCTTTTTATACTGGAGTGTTATACTGGAGAGTTTTGAACTCTTCTGATTTTAGTTTTGTAAATGTAATTTAAGTGTAATTAACTAGAATAAAGAATGCAGCTCAATCTCTGGTTTAAGACAAATTACACAATCTGTAATATCGTGTTACTGTGAGACTCATGATTACCAACGGGGAGATTTAGCTTGCTGCATATGCAGGGTCAAACACAAACTGTACATTAACTACTGGACAGCAGATTTGAGCCCCTATAGGGAGCTGTTATGTAACATGAACCTTGTTTTTTCAAAAACATGTTGTATGGTTTAGATAAATGAGGGAGGAAACTCTCATTAATCAACTCTGGACAACCTTTAAATGACCTCCTAGTTTTTACATCTTTGTGCTGATTTCTCCAGAGAAGAAAGGCTTTAGCCCAATTATGAAAGGACCTGATGCGGCGGGGCTAAATGTTGCAGTGTGTTTCAGTCAACAGTCCAGTGGTGAGATAAGGGAGTCCGTCATCTGGTCTGTAACAAGGCCACGATTTCCAAAGAAGACTGTAATTATGAAGGTATAGATTGGTATCTCAGGGAAATGGTGCAGCAGTTGAAAAAGCCATTACGAGTCTGAGATTGGATCAGTAAAGAGGAACGGTCTGAGCAAGTGAATGGCACCGTTTATGTGTTATGTAAGCACTCAAAGAGGTGAGGGAGGCTGAGAGGGTGAGAAACTAAATACAGAAGCATGATGGGGGGGGCAGCAGAAAGAGCCAGACTAAACAGAAACCTGAGTGATGGACGTAAAGGTTTGTCTGTACAGTAAAGGTGAGACAGGAGAGGAGGAGATGATTATCACGTCCCACAGCTTCAGATAGTTTGAGGTTTTGTAGATGAGAGCTCACTGTACAAGCCAGACTGCAGGTCGCCTGTGTGCGTGTGTTTGTGTGCGTGTGCGTGTGCGTGTGCGTGTGCGTGTGCGTGTGCGTGTGCGTGTGCGTGTGTGTGTGCGTGTGTGTGTGTGCGTGTGTTTGTGTGTGTGTGTGTGTGTGTGTGTGTGTGTGTGTGTGTGTGTGTGTGTGTTGGGTGAGGCAGTGACCTTGGAAGATATTGTTATAATGTAAACAGTGGGGCTGCTTGCTCTGCCAGCTTTGCTACTGACCTGTTAAAGGGCAAGAACGGGAGTTTATTTAACATAGTTATTCTCTAAATCATTATCGTTTATTGTGAAGTGTTCAGCCTAAAGTCTAAAGTCTGTCTTCAGAAAATCTCCTCAAAACTGTTTTATGAAAAGGCCTTTATCAAGCTGCTATTCAAATTATCACTACATTTAATTGTTAGAATATTTAAAGTCATATGTCATACTAGCTTGTCGGGAAGGAGGTTAAATAACACTCCAAAGTTACGCTAAAGTTTGGCGAGGAAAAACTGATATGGCCATTTTCAAGTCATAGTCAAGTCAGCACACTGACACAATGACAGCTGTTGTTGCCTGTTGGGCTTCACTTTGCCATGTAATGATTTGAGCATTTTTTTTTTATGCTAAATGCAGTACGTTCTATGAGGGTGTCTGGACAATATTTGTCATTATTTTGTGTTGTTAATTGATTTCCAATAATAAATATATACATATGTTTGCATAAAACAAGCATATTTGTCCACTTCCATGTTGATAAGAGTATTGAATACTTGATAAATCTCCCTTTAAGGTACATTTTGAACAGATAAAAAATGTGCGATTAATTTGTGATAAATCACGATTAACTAATCGATTGACAGTCCTAGTTTTCTCATTATAGCACTCTGAACCTCTGTTTCGAAGTGCAATGTAAATAAAGTATGCTATTCATTTTAATGTATTTATCACTATCTTTATTATTATTGCTCTGACTTTGAGTTTGACATGATGAAAGCCATTGAAAGCTGACGTGCAATATTAATGATGGATATCTACAAAATGCCATTTGTAGGCTAATCACATTTCACAAAGTAAGAGGTAGTTTAGTCTGTCATGTTACACATTTCTTGGATGTGGTTCATTACGTCTAAGTCACCAACCTGCACATTCATATCAACATAAGATGTTCTCCTTCTGTTCTCACTTGTTTATTTGTGTTTTCTCATTTCTGTATAAAAATTAAAAAAAATGCATTTTCCTGCTCTACATCTGCCAAAGTAAAGTTAATAGTCCCATTATAGCTAATGGATTGTTCTCATAGTTTATACAGAGCATCCTCCCACCTCTCCATTGTCTTTGGCCTCTGGGAAGCTGCTAATGCGGCGCCAGTAATAGCTTATAGGTAAACTGTTATGTCTGATGTTTTCTTGCCACTAATGACAAAACAGTAGCACATCAACAATTACAAACAGAAGAGGGGGGAAATATATGCAGATAGATTGTCATTGTGTCATATTATAAAATCTAAATTAAAAAATAATGGCATTAAAAGGCACAGGCTATACTGGATAGTCAAATATTCACCACAGAGCACCTGTTACATAACAATATGATTTACTGAGAGCGATCACAATAAGTCATGATGTTATACGAGAAGTTAATAAACAGCCACTTACAACCACTTCCTGTCCCACTCACCACCACTTGTTGCTTATATAAACAAGGAAAAGGAAGTGAAAGAGGGGAGGTGGAGGGTCGGGAGGATACAATCAGGATGAGTGCAGACAAACTTGATTTGGACTCCTGGGTGTTTTCTAATCAGCGTGAATTCAATTATGAAACACCTCAATCTGTCTTTGTTCTGCACATACATGCCTCCCCACACCCGTACACTCCTTTGCTGACGGGTCTTCAAAAGAAAAGGGAAGGAAATGTTTGCTTATGCACAATCAGCTGATGACTGGCACAGTGTTTCCTGTTCTAATGACCTTCGTCGGTCCACCGTGTGACCCCACTGTGTGCTGGGATAATGTCTTTAACGTATGAATGAACCATTCATGGTGTTTTAGTGAACTTTGATGGGTCGTTTCTGTTTACAGCAAATTATTTGCCAGCAGAATGAGATCTCAGCCAAGGACACGATTTACCCAAATACCAACCTGTTAATCTGTCTATAGACACAACACAGTAACACAGGGCTGGTGTCAAAGTAAAACAGGCTCTGCTGCTGATTCACGCTGGTAGATGGTCGTTGGCTGCCACCTGCTGGAAAGACGAATACTGAGGATTGATGGGATGTTTTTTATCTGGAGAGCAAGTGGGCTTTCTTGCTTTTGTTAGTGTTTTTTATTTGTTTGCTTTGTTTTTATAGATAGGACATAATCTTATTAATTGCCATTGGATTCAGCACCAGCTGTTTTAAAAGAGGTCATTCACTAATACATTGTACTGTGTGCTGTATTTTTAAACAAACAGGTACTGTACATGTTATAGGGTCTATTTACAGACTTTTTCTTTTATATATTCATTGTTATTACTGATGTTTGTTGTTATATATATATTGTTCTAATTGTTTGCCATCACTATTATGTTTTCTGCCTCTTGCTGCACTGTATATTATTTGTTATTTTGTTATGTTTGGGTATTCTTAAAGGGACTATTTGTAACTTTTCACGCGCATAAATCATAACGGGTCGGAATCCCATGCGCGCTCGCGTGTGGGTATGCGAGCGCGCAGCAGCTCTGCTCCTGCTGCCTGTTCCTGCCTGTTTGCACACCGCGCTCGTTCTCACCCGCTCAGCTCGCTCCTACTCCACGTGCACGCGCGCACACTGCAGAGAGTTAGTTTAGCTCTGAGAATATCTAGTGAATGTGCAGTGGACGTTTTTGCAGAAATAAATGCTGCAGCTCCTCCAGACCAACAGAGGTTTCCCGTGTCTTGTGAAGTGACGGGGCTCCGCAGCGAGTCCCCCCCCGTTCCCTCCGCGGTCGGCGGGCTCAACAGGAAAAGCCAGCACTAGAATCAGCATTGATCCATGGAGAGACCTTCGTCTGGTCAGCTAACATTACTGCCAAGCAGGTGAAATATAGAGTGATATTGTGTGTTAGCTGACGTGTGTCGCCTCACTGTTTAGACCGGTGCTCGTTCATGTCAATGTAGCGCGAGCACAAGCGCGAGCGCGAGCAACAGGACGCTGACTTTCGTTGACATTGCGGCCACAGGTGTCGCTGTGAACAAGCAATTTCTGATTCTTACATATAGCCCATTTAAATTGTGCAAAAATAAACCAATAGAATACAATAAAAACTAATAAACTAAATAAACTACAGGATTAAGGACCTAAATGGGTATGAGTTAGTATTAGTTATTTCTTTGGTATCATTAAAACATAAAAATAAAACAAAATGCACTGCCAACTTTGGAGGTTTTTAATATTTATTTATTTATTTATTTATTTTTTACATATACTCAATTGGTAATTTTTACTTTTCTGTTAATTATACTGTACTTAATTATTATTGAAAAATATCATGGCTTAGATGGAAATAAACCAAAAAATAGAAAAAATGTGTGTATAATAATAATAATATTAACAACAACAACAAGAAAAAAATAAGAAAAATAAGAAAAAGACAAACAAGAAAAATAAGTAAAAGAAAAATAAGAAAAACTAAAACAAGGAAAAACAAAAACAAAAATAAGAAAAAAACACGAAAAATAAGAAGAAAAAAGAAGAATTTGTTTATAAAAATTAAAATAAAATTAAATATTTATTTATATATTTATTTTTACATATAGTAATTTTGTAATTTTTAATTCCTGTTAATTATACTTTACTTAATTATTATTGAAAAATATCATAGTTTAGATCGAAATAAACAAGAACAAGAAAAAAAGAAAAAATTACGTTAAAAAGAGTCACAGTTTATATGTACATAAATAAAGAAATTATGTAAATAATGTAATCTTTGCTTCCCACCCGTCCGGCGCAGCCCGTAATCATAATCGAGCACACTCACCACGAAGGACGGACCCAAAGTTAAAGCTCAACCAATCAGTGATGTCCGAGAGCGATGAAGTCGCAGCCGATTGGCTGAAATCCCAGCCAATCAAAGATTACTATGATGACAGTTCCGCATTGCAATTTTTCAACCCTCCATGCCTTACGCTCTTTAAGAAGTTTTGGGGATTTCGGTGCTTTTGAATCTTAAAATTAAAGATTTGTTTTCTAGTTTTTTGGTTCAGTGTTACACCAGACAACCACCTGAGTGCTGCAGTAAAGTAAAATGCAGACTATAAGGTGAGGACTCCTTATATTCAGATAAGTAGATTAACATTGTGTAGTTTTAGTTATACTCAAACCAGCTAATTTTACTAACAAGTTATCTGCTTCTACTTAACACAAGTTTTCTTTGCCTTAGTTGAGAGCAAACTAGTATATTTCTTTAGAAATAACGTTATGTTTTTTTGCTGTGTCATGGTTTATATCACACCCATGTGAGTCAACACTTATTTCTCAATACCCCCAGAAACCTGTTCCGGGCTGCCTGGTCCTCTGCTGAGAGGCTGGAGGACAAGACTGTGCTCATCACTGGGGCCAACACTGGGATTGGTAAAGAGACTGCCATCGACCTGGCTAAGAGAGGTGAGTGGGTCTGACACACACTCATCCAACTTTCAGGATTAGTTTTGCTTAGTCATGCTTAGTCATGCTTACTATTTCTCCTATAATTCCTGCATTATATTCCATATCTGACATTTCTTAATATCTATATCTCCTATACTTAATCACCCAGCACTGTATCACTTTCTGCACTACATTCACTTTTTTTAAATAGTCCTGTATCTCAGTTGTTTACCCTGCACTATATTCATCTTTAACAGTTCTTCTGCACATTGCATATTTTGTTTTATACTCTGTATTACTTACATGTGTCTGGTTACTACTTGTGTCGTTTTTACTAACATGTGTACTACTAACCTGTGACGTTTTTTACTAATATGTTTGCACTATGGAGCTGTGATGCTGGAAACTTGAATTTCCCTCAGAATCAATAAAGTTACTATCTATCTATCTATCTATCTATCTATCTAGCTATCTATCTACTACATCATGTATATTACTGGTTGTTTTATCAGTTCTATACTGGGTATCATTTGACATTTTTGGATATAATATGGTACAAATAATACCTTAGTTTCTGTACTGATATCAAAACAGTACTTTTGATGTGGTCCAGGTTTATATTTTCTCTCTCTTTATGAATACAGTACACATAATGTACTCATTTTGTCACAAGGGGGTGCTGTTCACCCATATTGTATGCTTATGTTTATACAGACATTGCTCATGCTGTTGTATCTCACTGCTGTTTATTTTTTCTGTTCAGGGGCAAAGGTCATCATGGCGTGCAGGGACATGGAGCGAGGGCAGGCCGCTGTGAAAGAAGTCATCGAAAACTCGGGCAACGAAAACGTTGTTTGCATGAAACTTGACTTGGCAGACAGCAAGTCGATTAGAGAGTTCGCTGAAGCCGTCAACAAAGGTTAACCCATTTATTCCTCAGAAACATGTTCACATAAAGGAACTTTTAAAGACACAAACATTTAATTTGTTAATGTCCTTTTCTACAGGAGAGCCGAAGCTCAACATCCTCATCAACAATGCTGGTGTGATGGTTTGTCCTTATGGGAAGACAGCAGATGGCTTTGAGATGCAGATCGGTGTCAATCACTTTGGTAAATACAACGATGTAGTCTTACCTGTGTAATGAGGAAAGGAGTTAAAGATGTGTGAGTCAAGAATGGACTGATTTGACACCCAAATTATTAGTAATATGGTGTCCTGTTCATATAGAATCTATTTGAAATGAACATCAGGGAATTACTGAAGCCCAAAGGTTTGCTATTAGTGTACACACACACTCATACCAGCCATGTCTCCAACTGGGAGGTTCATTCAAACAATTCCCCTGCATGTAATGTCCACTAGGTGGCAGATGTAAAAGTTTGGTCACACTTTCTATGACTCCCATGTTTATAATGCATTATAAACATACTTATAATGCATTATAATTAGGGCTGTCAATCGATTGAAATATTGTCCATAGTTAATCGTGATTAATTGCAAATTAATTGCACATTTTTTATCATTTTTTTATATGTATATATTTATTATTGGAAATCAATTAACAACACAAAACAATGACAAATATTGTCCAGAAACCCTCACAGGTACTGCATTTAGCATAAAGAATATGTTCAAAGCTTTAAAACTGAGCCCGCTACAACCTCCGAATGACTGATTGCGTTAATGCGTTAAAGAAATTAGTGGCATTAAAACGAATTTGGGTTAACACGTTAACTTTGACAGCCCTAGTTACAATCTACTTATAGCTCTGTATAATTATAGTTATAAGCACTCTTAAATAATCATAATGCTTTATAACAATAATCATAAAACATTATGAAGCATTTTGTAATGACTTATAAGGTCAAGTATCATAGTTCTTGAATGATCATAGTGTATTATTATAGACTAACTTGCTTAAATTATAACATAATTTATACATACACAGACTTGAGACAAAGATCACTTTGTCACACTCACCTGTATATAACCCTCTATTATACATTATTATTTAGCAGAAACTTCCTTTTGCTGTTACATATTTATTGGTGTTGATATACTTAGAGTTTGCTGTGCTGGTGTCTGATAAGGCAGATGGTCCCTTGATAGAAGATAAAGAGAACAGTTTATATGACCCTGCCATCAGGACATTTGATCTCTCCCAAAGTTTATAGACCACCGAAGTTTAATAACTTCCTTGTCTGTAAATTTGGTAACTAAAAATCCATGTAGTTTGACTTGGACGTCATTAACCCGACCAATTTGTTGTCACCTTTCAGTCACAGTTTCTAACTGAATTTTGATAGTTTGAACAGCAGTATTCAACTATTATAATAGCTACTTCCCTGCAACATAGTTAACCATTATTAGAGTAGTTTTTGCTGTAATACTTGTATGATACAATATCCTCTTTCCGCTTTCTCAACCTCTAAACTGAACATGAAAGTCACTTCCTTGTCCTCCAGGTCACTTCCTGTTGACACATTTGTTGATTGACCTGATTAAAAGATCGGCGCCAGCCAGGATTGTCACCGTGTCCTCCATGGCTCACTCCTGGGGCTCCATCAACCTGGACGACATCAACAGCGAGAAGAGTTACGACAAGAAGTTCGCCTACTCCCAGAGCAAGCTGGCCAACGTCCTCTTCACCCGCTCACTGGCGAAGAGACTAGAAGGTGTGCTTTATACCCCGATCTCTATTAATTCATGCATTTTAAGAACAGCGACAGTAATCGGGTGTCGACGTGTCTTTCAGGCACAGGTGTGACGACGTATTCTCTCCACCCCGGAGTCGTCCAGACAGATTTATGGCGTCATCTGAGCGGCCCTCAACAGCTTGTCATGAGGATGGTCAGTCCTTTCACCAAAAACTCTTCCCAGGGAGCTCAGACGAGCATTTACTGCGCAGTGGAGCCGTTGCTGGAGAAAGAGAGCGGTGGATACTACAGGTACACCTTGTTTTTACATGTAGCTCGTCATATATTTCTTATCAACAACACCTGATGCCATTGTGGAGGTCAATAAGATAATAGACAGTGAACAAATAATGGCGTGATACTGCAGTTTTCCCACATTTTTGTCTTTTTAAAGCTCTTATCACAGTTTGCCAAAAAAACATTTTTCTTTCTCAGATTTATTTCTTTGAATAACATTTAGAAGCCTGAAAAAAAAGAAAGAAATTGTGTTAATCACATAGACTGCATATAAAAAGAGGACGTATTGATCGTGACGTCACCCATTGGTTTGTGGACGGCCGTTTTGAAGTCTCGAGTTCGGCATTTTGGCCGTCGCCATCTTGGTTATTTGCAACAAGAAGTGACACGTGAGGGTGGAGCTAAGTACAACCGAACGCTAAATGAGACATTTTCGGGCAAACAAAAAGTTACATTAGCTCTCATGTACTGAAATTGGGACGATTGAGCCCATAAACTCATGTTTACAATGTTTACTGAGGTTATAAATCAAGTGAGAAGTAGTCTCATTTTCTCATAGACTTCTATACAATCAAACTTCTTTTTGCAACCAGAGGAGTCGCCCCCTGCTGGCTATTAGACAGAATGCAAGTTTAAGGCACTTCTGCATTGGCTTCACTTCTCAGACCTTGAGTTGCCCACTGCACAGAACCACACTGAATGTATGAAAGAGATGATTTATCCAAATTTAAAGTCGCTCATCTATTATGTCTTTGCTTCCAGCGACTGCGCTCCTGCCAGCTGCTCGGCGGCCGGTAAAGACGACGTCCTGGCGGAGAAGTTGTGGGAGTTGAGCTGTCAGATGTTGTCGGTAACGTGGGAATAAGGCAAACTGGATTGAAAACAAAAATCCTTCAGTTTACAGTGTTTCTTTGCAATATATTTGACTAGGACTGCATTATCAGAACATTATCTTAATATGAGCTTTCTTACAGTTACACATTTTTCCAGCACTTTTTGTTTGTAATAAGTATATAATTTTCTATCCATTTTTATAATAGCTTTGTAGTGGATATTTGGATAAAATCGTGGAATAATTCATAAAATGTGTAATGAGTCATGCTACAGGGGTTTCTTCATGTCACAAATGTTTTTCTGTATCTGTATTTTCTGGCATTAAACCCAATGTTACACTCCATCCTTTTGCTTTTGTTCCTACATGAACGTGCTGATATTTCAATTAATTGGATACAAAGAAACACATTTTTGGCCAACTACATTTTTACATTGGAAAAAGTGAACAAACAGCAGCACAACATGACAAAGCAGTATTGTCATTTCATGACTTTGTGTTGTGAGGTATTTAGGGCTGGGTGTCTCTGAGGAGCGACGAGAACTGTATCATAGATTTATGTCGGAGAATAAGAGTTGCTTTAACTTAAACTTAAAAGTAAACTTAGAACACCTAAACAGTCATTTTGAAGCAGTTACGACAGAGGTTTTTGGCACAGGCCCTGCAAAAAATAAGTTCTTTGGAATATAGTATAAAATACTGTAGTGTCCAATCAACTAACATGTGATGTAACTGTTGATATTAGTTTATAAGTTGTTACATAAATGCCTTTAGAGCCTATTTGGCACAAGCTGCCTTCCCCAACACTTTCACCCTGAACTTACCTTTGAGCTTTGTCACCTTTTTGACAGAGAGTAATAAAGACAACCACAGTTAATAATCTAATACCACCGTATAAATGATCTCTGTGTGACTGCGGTAGATTGATAAAGGCAATAAAACAGAGATAACAGCTGAATATGTGCACTGGGAATTTACAAAGGTAATTCATTTATCAACCAAATTATCAATTTTATTTATTTTTTAACTTAAATAGTTTAAGAAAACATTGTAGAAATGACAGTAAACGCGGTGCCTTTTAGTACATTACAAGTTCTTTAACATGTAGTGGTTGTGGAAACTTTATAATAATTTTTCTATGCGTTTATAAGCTGTCTTTGTTTGTTCCCATGATATTTAGAGTAATTATTAGTTGCACAATGTGTCCAAAGGTAACTCTGAATACATTATTATTTATGGACATAATTGCATTGTATTTGAAAAGAAGCAGAGGGTCTATTGGATGTTGTAAAGACATCTGGAGCCACCATTTGCGGCTTTTCCAGAGTTTATTTGAGTGCACTTAAACTCAACGTATCTAATCAAGGCATAAAGCTAATGGGAGGTAAATGAAGGCCACTATGCATTATATTGGAGTCATGATAACATTGTTGACTCATTAATACGTAGCCTATTTCTTAAGTAAAATGTGATAAATTATTACTTTTAGATTAACAAAGTTGTGAGGTTTCATTTAAAAAGAATATTTTAAACTTTATTTCCTTGATTGATTGTAAAACTGTGATAAACTTCAATGAAGACCTAGAGTCACCCCATCGTTGGATAGCATGTTGATTCACTCATTAAACTTGGTCTAATCATTTCCAAGGCGCCATAAATGTGTGCACTGGAGTCCTTCATCTCCATGGCCACGTATACAATCAATCATTAATGTTTCATAAAGAAAAGAAGCTGGCTATAAGAAGTCGGTGATACCATCACTGAGGGAAAAGGCAAACGAAATGGATGTAAGGATGCACCGGTGCATGGCACAACTGGACTAATTACACAGTTTAAAAGAATGCTAAACACGTTGTATTTCTGGATGTGATGTTGCCTGGAGGAAAGGGTGATGGTGCAGTAAAGATTTTTGATTTTGTTTCTCAGTGAAGTTCAGTCAGAATGGAAGAAGCTGGAGACAGTATTGCCGTGGTGGGCATCGGATGCAATTTTCCAGGGGGTAAGCCATCTGAATTTGGGAACTTTGTTTTGGTTTGATTTTTATGTTTCTTAATATTTTACTGACAAATTTGCCATTTACAGATTTTTCTCTGTTGCTCACAATGTGTTTAAGATAAATGAGCAATATCTCTGAAAGTAGTTATAGAACATTTAAAGAAAAACTGCATCATTTCAACATTATTAGACCAGCTCTGAAATTAACAGATTGAAATATGTTCACTTGACAAATACAACCTCTTAACAAACATCAGGGCTGGTGACATTAATCCCTGGTAATTCTAACAAAGAAAATTAGTTAATTGTGTTTTTCATTTCATGAAACTATCTCTACTCTTTTCACCATAACTTTGTGTTTGAAAATCAGGGGAATCATACAAATATAAAATGCTTATTATAAACCATGGGCATTTTTCTCCTGATCTACCTACTACAATTTATAGTACCACCAATATATATATATTTGTTTTCCAAACAGGAGAAGGGCTTGATAATTTCTGGAAGGTTCTGGTCGATGGCAGAAACTGTTCTGTGCCGATTCCCAAAGAGAGATTTGACTTAACCAGCTGGTATGATCCCGATGACAACAAACCGGGTAAATCCCGCACGGCCAAGGCTGCTCTCATTGACGGGTATGCTCTTTTAAACATTACATAAATAAATAAAGAAGCAAATTAAAACAGAAATATCAATTTATGTCACATTTTGTCAATTAATTAATGGCTACTTTTATTTTTAATATTATTTTTGCTATATTAATGACATATTTATTTATTTATTTATCAAGTAATTTATTTATTTATTTTTTATTTTGGCAGGTTCTGTCCTCCATACATATCTCCATTTCTTTGTAGCCTTTATTTTTAGATTGTCCTCTTTAAACTGGGTTTTATGGGACATCTGAACATTTTTGGGACATACTAAAAAAAATCTTTATTCTTCTTTATAATTCTGTATTTCTTTGTGTCATAAAATATATATGGATAGAAATGTTACATATGTAAAGTATTAGATTATGACTGATTTCTCAATGACTAATTTTGATCTAATGGTTTTGAATATTTCAGGTTTAATGAATTTGACCACAAGTTTTTCGGCATCAGTGACAGTGAAGTGGAACAAATGGACCCTCAACAAAAACAGCTCCTTCAGTGCGTCTACAGAGCGCTGGAGAACGCTGGGATTCCTATGGAGAACGCCAGCGGGACCAGGACAGGAGTGTTCTTTGGTACTACTGTTATTTGAATTATATAACTCTCTTTATAATCTTCATGCAATAACCTCCGGGTTATGTGTACTTTTCTTACTAGTTTTTATGTTGCTTTTATCATAGGCCTAATGAACAGAGATTATGAGACAAATGCTGCACACGTGCACCCAAGTGTGATCAACCACTGGACTGGCACCGGGCTCGCCATGAGTATTGCAGCAAACAGAGTCTCCTACATCTTCAACTTCACTGGACCCTCACTGTCCATAGACTGTGCCTGCTCATCCTCTCTCGTGGCTCTTCATCTTGCCTGTCAATCCATCAAACAAGGTAACTCTGATGGAAAGTCATGCCACAGCATTGTGTGTGGTTGTAATTACAAGGACACGTGTTAAGATATTATTATGTGAGATTATGAAACGTGTTTTATCTTATCAGGTGACTGTGACATGGCTGTTTGTGGAGGAGTCAACTGCATCATTGAGCCAAGAGTGTTTGTTGCTCTCAGCAAGGCCAAAATGATCTCACCTGAGGGGACCAGCAAACCTTTCTCCAACAGAGCAGATGGTTACGGTAGAGGGGAGGGCTGCGGGGTCGTTCTCCTGAAGCCGCTGAAAAAGGTAATAAATAATAGTAATAAAACCTTTTTTATTATACAAGCAACCGTATCAGATATTAGAACAACATCAATAAATAACTGATTGACTTCCTATCACAAAGCAATTTGTTTCTTTTAAACGTTAAACAGCGTGAACAGTACCCATAAATGTTATATTAGTCAGCAACTTCCTAGTTCCTGTTAGTCCTGTTTCTCTCCACTCACTTAATATCATAATATTCAGTTCCCATGTAATTGTATATCAATATTACATACTTTACAATATTAAAAACTAGGGATGTCACAATACCAGAAATATAGTATTCGATACCAATACGAGTGAAATTCCACGATTGTCGATATCAATTTGATTCCACAGTAAAACACAAAAGTAACACAATAAATCCCATGTTTTTCAACATACACTCCTTTATTCCGTTTGCATACTGTTTTTTGTTAGGAAGTTAAACACGTCATATTTCCTCTCTATTATATATTTTATATTGCTCTCAAACAACTGTATTTATTCAAGTTTCTTGCCAAAAACTACATTTACAAGATTAGATTTGAATACATCATGATAACGTTATAATTTACCTTCGTCTGACAGCTAACGTTAACTAGCTCTCGTCATTTCAACAAAGATTTGTTGTTCGCAATGTAGCATTATCAGGGAAAAAAAAAGTGGGTCGCATCTGTAGTGAGTTTACTGCAAAACAAACTATCATCCATCCAAACTATCCTCAGGATGTTAGTCTTGAGCCCTGACGGTACCTGCGGTACTGTAGAAAAACAAGTACCATCACGTTTTCAGAATTCTGGCATCGAGTTGGTACCAAAGTATCAGTTCTCAAGACATCCCTTTTAAAAACATTCTACTCTTGTCACTGTTTCATTTTAGTGTTGTTGCTTTACAGGCTATAGAAGACCATGACCATATCTGGGGTATCATCAGCAAAACAGCCGTCAACCAAGATGGACACTCAGTGACTCCGATCACCAAACCCTCCATGACTCAACAAGAGGAACTCCTGCGCAGAATCTACTCAGAGTCTGACCTTGCAAATGTCCGGTACATAGAGGCACATGGGACTGGAACGCCAGTTGGAGACCCAACAGAAGCAGGAAGCATCTCAAACGTCATCGCTAAAGCCAAACCTCCTGGTTCAGAGACACTGCGGATTGGCTCTGTGAAGAGCAACATTGGACATACAGAATCTGCTGCTGGAGTGGCCGGACTCATTAAGGTACTCTTAATGATGAAGCACGAGACTATTGTTCCTTCAGTTTTCTACTCTGAGGAGACTGCTAGTGTAGATGCCAAAGCCCTGAACATTAAAGTTCCTATGGAAGCAGAAAAGTGGGAAGCCTCCGGTGCAAGAATTGCAGGAGTTAACAATTTTGGCTTTGGGGGAACAAATGCACACGCCATTGTCAAACAGCACAAACAGTCACGCGTTGAGCAAAAGAATGGTGGGAAACAGGAAAAGTATTTTGTCATGTCGGCAAATTCACCAAAATCTCTTACTCTGATGACAGAAGACACCATTAAACAGCTAGACGCAGATACCAAAGTTGATCTAGATTCTCTGTTGTACACATCAGCTTGCAGGAGGAGCCATCGAAAGCACAAATACAGAAAGGCCATCGTTGTTTCATCTGTAGTCGACCTTAAAGAGAAGTTAAGTGCCACTGTAAGCAAAAATATTCGCCCGTCCTATTCAGATCCAAGGTTGGTGTTTGTCTTTTGCGGAAATGGCCTCACTTACCATGGTATGTGCAAACAGCTACTAAAACACGAGCCTGTATTCAGGGATAAGATCAAAGAGATTGCACAACTTTTCCAAAGACTGAGTACGCTGAACATCTTGGACACACTTGAGAGTGAGTTTGAGGGCAGTGATCCAAATGTTGTCCAACCACTCCTCTTTGCTATCCAAGTCGCCATTACCACCCTACTCAGACACTGGGGTGTCAAGCCCGATGCAATACTCGGACATTCCGTTGGCGAGGTCGCAGCCGCTCACTGTTCTGGCCTCCTGTCTCTTGATGATTCAGTAAAAGTCATCTATTTCCGCAGCAGTCTCCAGAGCAAAGTCACTGGGGGGAAGATGCTTGTGATCAGCAACATGGCCGTATCAGAGGTAACTGCTCTTCTCCCTGGTTACTCTGGTAGAGTTTGCCTTGCTGCTTTCAACAGCTCACAGTCCTGCACCCTCTCAGGTGATGCAGATGCAATTGAGAGCCTTTATAAGGAGCTAAGCACCTCAGCCAACAGTCAGAATCTGTTCCTTCGTGTACTGGATGTTCCTGCTGCTTACCACAGCCACATGATGGACCCAATTCTGCCAGAAATCGAGGAGACAATTGGCTCCTTACAGGTGAATGAACTCGACACAGAGTTGCTCTCAACAGTGACAGGCAAGGAAGTCCAGCAAGGTGATTTCTGCACGGGGGAATACTGGGCTAGAAACATTCGGGAGCCGGTAGCTTTTGAGCAGGCAGTGAGGTCAGCAACCAAGGGAAAGAAGAATACAGTGTTTGTGGAGATAGGGCCAAGAAGGGCACTACAGAGAAACATCATGGAATCTCTGGGTAATGAGACAGCTGTTCTTGCCTCGGTGCAGCCAGAGAAAGATCGTGAAACGATCATGTCCGTTGTGTCTAAGCTGTTTGAACTGGGTGTCCACGTAAATTGGAACACCTTCTACAGAGGATATGAGACAATGCCACTGCCTATCCCTAAATACCAGTTTGATTGCTCAGACAGAGATGTTATCATTGGCGCAGCACAGAAAAACACAGCGAGCAATCACCCTGTGCTCTCTCAGAAAGGAAGTGAAAGCAAAATTTTCAGCTGTGATCTGATGTCTGACTCTTCTTTCTACCTGAAAGAGCACAAGCACAACGGCATACCCATCATCCCTGGTGCCTTCTACGCGGAGTTGGGTTTAGCCGCATTCATGGCCAGTGCCAAACCAAAAGTACCACTCAGCTCACTGCAGGTCAGTGTCAATTTTCACAGTCCATTTGTTTTAACGCAGAATTCACCTGAAATGAAGGTGCAACTAGAACAAACAGAGACAGAGACTAGGTTCATGGTACTCTCCCCATCTGCAATGTACGCATCAGGCACAGTGGTTTCAAAGAAAGAGAGGCTGATTGAGGAGCAGTGCATTTCACTTAGCTCCATCTACAAAAGATGCAAATCTGCCGTGAGCTCTCAGGAGTTCTACGGGTATCTCTCTCAAGGTGGCTTTCAGTATGGAGACGTCTTCAAGAACAAGGGGGATGTGCACTATGGAGAAGATCTCAAGGAGGCTTTTGCAAATGTCACAGTTCCAGAAGAACTGCAGTCTCAGTTGCATGACTACTGCATTCATCCAGTTGTGCTGGATTTTCTGATGCAGCTTCTCCCGGTTACAGTAGAGCACATTTTTGCTGGTAGACCAGGATTTCCTGCCAAAATAGGGAGTTTGTCAGTGTTTGAACCCTTGCAAGATGAGATGATTGTCTATCTGAGAGCAATCGATGTGGGCGTTGATCACTTTGAGATTTGTGGCTGCTTTGCAGATAAAGAAGGAAGAGTGTTAGTTGAGGTGAAGCATGTGATAATCAAGTACCTCGGCAGTCGCTCTCATGTGGTTGAGGAGTATTTCTACCACAATGCCTTTAGTGTCATCCCTGAAGACGTCACAGGTGCTCCTCCTAAGGCCTTGGTCTTCTGTGACCGTTTAGGGATCTCTAAAGGCCTGCAGCAGTATTTGGACTCAAGGTCTAGATATGTTTCATTCACACATGCAAAAGATATCTTGAGCCATGGGTTTCCTTCTCTCTTGGTAAATCTCAATATAACAGATATTGAGAAAAACTTTGATGAGGTCTTATTTCTGTGGGGCAAAGAAGACCTCACTTCACTGACAGCTGATGATGTCCTGCAGAATTTGGCGAACTGCTGTGAGACTTTCCGCCAAATAGTCCTTGAGCTAAAGCGAATTCGCTTCCCCAACTCCATCAGAGCAGTCACCTACTGTTCCTCTGACATCACAGTAGACCACATAAGTCCAGGTTTTGCTATCGCTGGCATGACGAGATCATTTGCTGCAGAGATACCAGATCTTGCATTTCAGCTGATTGATATAAATACTACCTCTGCTAAGGACATTGCAGCTCTGTCTGAGGTCCTAAGATCACATCCTTGCAGCAACTACCCAGAGTTGGTGGTAAAAGATGGGCTGATTCTGAAACCCTCCATTGTCCGCACTCCACCTGAGGTCATTGACAGTTCAGAGGGAAGGTTTACCTCTAAAATGTCTGAGCCCTGCATCTTTCAGACAGCTGAAGCACATGAGATGACACAACTGAGTGCCATTCATTTTGAGGAGGAGGCCCAGCCAATCAGGGAAACATCAGTTGAAATTCAGCCCACTAAGATATGTGTTCATTCATCTGATTACTTCCCTGTCAGTGCTTCCCATCTGAAATTTGGCCAGACACTGTACTGGAACAAACACTCATCCCAGCAACACAAGCTACTGGCTCTTGATTTCAGTGGTACCATTACAGCAGTTGGAAAAGATGTCAGGAAATTGAAAGTGGGAGACCACATTGCTTCCTGTTACCCTGTGGTTGCAGCCAGCAAGGTCAGAGTTCCAGAGGACGTGTGCTACAGCACCAAGAGGTTCCCATTCCTTCAAAAAACACCCTGTGTTTCCTACTTTGTGCTAGCATGGGAGATCCTGCATCGGGCCTTGCCCAGAGCGAAACATAATCTAGGAATCATATCCTCTGTTCCTGATTCTGCTCTGATGAGAGTCTTGGCACACACTGCTTACAAGTCAGGTTGGAATGTGGTTGTTGGCACACAGTGCAATGACTCTTTTGTAGATGTCAGTCAAATGGATGTATTTGTCGTCCTGCCCCCGTTTGACGAATCTCTGATTGCTAAAATTTGCAACTTTCCAGGTGTCCAACATGTTGTCTGCATCTGCGAATCTCAGATGCAGTGTTTGCTTGCTCAGGACGTGTTCCAAAGTGTAAAGGAAAGTGTTCATGTGCAGACAATTCAGATCCCAGTCATTTTGCAAAAGGGATCCTTGAGTGCACAAAGGCCACACATTTATCACTGGTTGAAATCCTTGAACTTGAGCAGGAAATTTGCTCTTGAAAGCTTTACCTTTCAGAATGTGAAATCTGAAAGCATTGAGAGCCTTAATTCAGAGACACCACAATCATACTTCAACTCGAAGAAGCTGGCTGTTGTGACTCTGGAAACAAACGTCAACAGTACGCTGTCTGACATCCCATTGCTGCCAACAAAAAAACAGCTTTTCCGAAAGAGAGCATTGTACATAGTGGCAGGTGGTCTTTCTGGTCTGGGCTTCGAAACTGTCAAGTTCATCTCGCAAAGAGGGGGGGAGTACATTGTCATACTCTCCAGAAGCAAGCCCACACCAGATGTGCAGCAAGAGCTACACAATGTGGAGAAACAGTGTGGAAACTGCATCACTGCCATGGAGTGTGACATATCTGTGTCTGAGTGTGTGCACAAGGTTATCTGTGTCATCGGCCAGAAATACTCTGGTTATCCAATCCGAGGAGTGTTTCACAGTGCAGTTGTGTTGCATGATGGGCTGATTGAGACCCTTGACAGATCTCTTTATGAGAAAGTTCTCAAACCCAAAGTAAATGGTGCACTTAATTTGCACCATGCAACAAAGCACTGTCAATTGGATTACTTTGTGTGTTACTCCTCAATCTCAGCTTTTCTGGGAAATGCGTCACAAACAAACTACGCAGCAGCCAACACATTCCTCGACATGTTCTGTCAGTACCGGCGCAAACTCGGGCTGCCCGGACAGTCTATCAACTGGGGAGCGCTAAACCTCGGTCTCCTCTTGAACAAGGAACATTTCCAGCGGTTTCTGGAGGCAAAGGGGATGATGGTGTTGGATGTGGCTGAGATTTATAAAAGTCTGGAGCAATGCCTTGTGCTCAATCGACCCCAACAGGCTGTTTGCAGGTTTCACTTCAGAAACATCAGGTACAACATCCTCTCTCAAAATGCAGCCTTGACCATGCGCCTGATTGCATTGGTAGAGGAGGCTTTCCTAAAATCCAAAGAGACAGACACTCAATCTAAACAAGCTGAAGTCGTCTCACCAAAAGATTATGTTGTCTCTTTGCTTTGCGAGACTATCGGCATGGATAAAAGTGAGCTGAAAGATGAATCGCCTCTTTCATCCTTAGGCATTGACTCCATGCAGGCCATGACTCTGCAGAATCTCATCTATCAGGAGAGAGGTGTGAATGTGCCTCTGGTAAAACTGCTTGATCCCAATGCCACGCTATCAACGGTAGTAGCTATACTGAGTGAAGAAAGTGAAAGTTTCAGTGATAACAAAGAGTCTCTTCCCGTTGAAGGCATGGGTGTTGTTTCTACCAGATTGTAAAAATGACAATGCAGGCTGTTGTCATACACCGTTCGTAGCAAAACCTACGAAAAATAGCGAGCGGAAAATGACACGTGTTGCTGGACATTCGTAGGAAAATGCATGAAAAATGAGGAATAACTTTTCGTAAGATATCATACGAACCATTGTATGAGGATACGTTGAAAAATAACTAATGTAGATACAGAAATGTAAACAACAGTTATCAGAACAACATAATACTGGACTAGTTGAAATTTTTGTTATTTGATTCAATAGAGGGCTTATGGTGGTCATTGCAATACAACAGCATTCTTGTGTTAATGCCACATATTTATACTGTATTTTGCCTATTTTGTTGTTTTTTTTGTGATTTTTGGCTGTGGTTATTGTTTTGGCTCATTTTGGTAGTTTTACAATGTTTTACATTGTTATAATATTGTTTCACTCACTTTTTTTGGTGACATCCCCAATTTTGAATGAAAGTTTTTGTTTATCACAGTTTTACTTATTCTGTTTCGTGATATGTTCATTATGTAAACATGAAAACGGTCCATTGTTGATAAATGTCGATTTTAAGAGTTAATAATTTATGTAAATAAATGTAACAGCATTCTTTTGTTAATGCCACATATTTATACTTTATTTGGCCTATATATTTCTTTTTTTGTAAATTTTTAGCTGTGGTTATTGTTTTGGCTCATTTGGTAGTTTTACATTGTTATAATGTTGTTTCACTCACTTTTTTGGTGACATCCCCTATTTTGAATGGATGTTTTGTATCACAGGTTTATTCATTCTGTTTAGTGATATCTTCATGATGTAAACATGAAAATGGTTCATTGTTGATAAATGTCGATTTTAAGGATGAATAATTTATGTAAATACATGTAAATATAAGTGTTAATGTGAGTACATTCTTATTTTATTAATTTTTCATCAATCTTTCAAGCTAGTTTGTAAATTTCAAATTTGTCACAGGGGTCGGTCCTCATAATACTTACGTCAACTTACTTTTATCTGCCTGTTTTACATTCACACATATCTCACAGGTCATGGCCAGTTGTTATCACTGCTGTCTCATTGATTCTGATTGATTATCATCTTTATGATGATGATGGAACAAAACATGTGATACAGTATACTGGCATGTCCCATAAATGTTCAATTTGATGATTGATTACTTTAGTCTTTTGCTGTTTGAACCACTAATTTATCACATGTACAGACAAGGACATTACCACCACAAGGACAAATATGCAAATAAAACAGATACAGTAATCTATTATGTAAGTATTTATAGCACTGTTTTCCTCAAATTAAAAACACAATTAAGCAATTCCTCCTATCAATCAAGAAATTTTGACTATAATACAATTATTCTGAGGGGGTTTGATAATACTGATATTTAGTATTGCAACTAATGTAAAACATTTTTGACATCATACCAATTTTTAATGACCAGCACTGTAGTTTAAAAATGTGATACCAATGAATTCTTACATGTTGTCATGGCAACGTGTCAAATGTTTTGTTTTTTTTGCCTCTTCATAAGACAATAAAACAAGCGGCCAATTTCTCTATGCACTTGATAAGATATTAACAAATATCCATTCATGCAGATTACTCAATTGCAATTTTATTAAACTGTCAACGAGCAGCTCCAAATTGGATCATGAAGGCCTATTTTCTTCGTTCACACTTCCAAAAATCCTCTATGCTTCAGTGATTACAAAATGTTAGAAAACAATATGCACAGCTTCAGAAATCCATTTGAAAGTCAAGACATTTTAATTTTGAATGCATGTACATGTACAACTTTGGACCAAAAGGGGTGCTATATACACATTATACCTTTTACCAACATCATTAAATGACAAAGCAAACAAGTTACAATAACAATAGTGAAGTTCGACATCCAAACAGTGCAGTGACAATGACAGTGGAGTTCCATCGCATGAAGACATAAGCCATATCAGGCTGTAACAATACTTGCTAGTAAGAAAAATTAATCGTGGGTTTTAGTCAGTCAGCAACCTTCAGTTTTGAAAAAGTGCCTTAAACTTGCATTCTTTCTAATAGCCAGCAGGGGGCGACTCCTCAGACTGCAAAAAAAAAATCTGTTTGTAGAATAGAATAGAATAGAAAGCTTTATTGTCATTGTACATGGTACAACGAAATTGGATAGAATTGTATAGAAGTCTATGAGAAAATTAGCCTACTTCTCACTTGATTTATTACATTAGCATTTACCATTAAGTATGACAGGAAAGGAGAAAAGTTGACCAAGGTTCTGCTAGGTACCGAGCTTGCTCAACTGTTTTCGGAGCACAGAACGTAAAGAGGTGGGACTTAGCTTAGGAAGGGTCAGTTCTTTGATGCAGTATTTAAATTATCCATTATTCTTTACCATAGCTGCCAAAGTGGCCAGTGTGCTGTTGGGGTCCAATATTCTAACTAAAGGTACATTCACGCCTGTCTCTTGGAAAATCTTATTCTGCAGAGTCATTGCCAACATTGAGTCAATACCCAGCGCATACAGAGCTGTGTCATCATCCAGGTCATCTACACTAACATTGCTGATGTCACTGACAATTGCTCTCACACTGTCATGTCTGGAAGACAAATGCTGAATCCTGGGTTCATTACTTAGCTCATCTTTTAGTTCCATTTCCACTAAAGCTGACAGACGCTCTCTGAGAGACGCATTTTGTGAAAGTACATGAATGTGAAGATTTTTGAAGTTGAACTTGCATATGACTTGTTGTGGTCTGTTCATCACAAGACACTTTTCAAGTGCCTCTTGAACGTCACACACATCCATTGTCATCATCCCCTTTGCCTCCAGGAACTTTTGGAAATGGTCTTTGTTCAACAAGAGACCGAGGTTCAAAGGACCCCAGTTGATGGACTGTCCAGCAAGTCCAAGATTTCTCCGATAATGACAGAATGTGTCAAGGAAAGAATTGGCTGCTGCGTAGTTACATTGTGAAGCATTGCCAATGAATGAAGAGATGGAGGAGTAGCACACAAAGAAATCCAGTTTGTT
Organism: Sebastolobus alascanus; assembly: GCA_916701645.2. Classification (NCBI taxonomy): domain Eukaryota; kingdom Metazoa; phylum Chordata; class Actinopteri; order Perciformes; family Sebastidae; genus Sebastolobus; species Sebastolobus alascanus. The sequence goes on along the minus strand of CAKAOJ020000102.1, from coordinate 468,579 downwards.
GTGAAGTGTTGCATAGTGAAGGTTTAGAGCCCCACTCACTTTGGGCTGCAGTACCTTTCGGAAGAGGGACTCATCAAGGTTTTCGATTAACGCATCATGTAATACTGCAGCACTGTGAAACACTCCTTTGACTGGACAAGAGGAGAACTTTTGTTCGATCTTTGAGATCGCATCCACGACCTGCATCGACACAGAAACATCACATTGGACGTTCATGATTGTCATCCCACATCTTCTCTGGAGGAGTTCCATTTCAAACTGCATTTCTTCAGTCGGAGTACTTCTGGAGAGTGTTGCAATACAACCTCCACCACTATGGGCAATGAACTTTACCGTCTCAAGTCCCAAACCAGAGAGCCCTCCGGTTACAATATAAACACAGCTTTGTTTAAAGAGTTGTCCAGGCCTTGTAGGCAAAGGGATATCTGATACTAGACAATCAGATTCTCTGTTGTCTAGAACAACTTGCTGCACTGTCTTTGTTGTGAAGTAGGACTCGGCATTGGTCTGAGGCTCTTTTGTGCTTGATGATTGAAAAGTCTCCCTTTTCAAAGGCAGAGATACTGTATCAAAGCCTAATGACAATAGCCAATTAGAGATATTCCTGTTTTGTACTTGCAGATTGGCTCTCTGGAGAACATTTGCCACATCAAGTTTATGTACATGCACATGTTCACTCTTCAATGCAAACATGTTTGCTGAGAGTGAGGATGACAAGTGATTGCTACATACAAAAATAATGTGTCTATCATGACCACCGCTGTCATGCCACCCCTGCCAAGAGTGATCAAACGGGGGCAGAAAAACGAATGCATGACTCAGATGAAAATGCAGAGATTCTCCTCTGAAATGTGGCAGAGAGGAAACATTCCAGCCTGACCTGTTTGCTGTCAGAGCCAAAACTTTCACCAGAGCAGAGGCTGACTTGGAGGAGATGATGATCAGCTTCCTGTGCTGTTGTTTTACCTTGGATAGCATTCTCTGCAGGATCTCCCATGCCAGTATGAAGTAAGACACACATGGAGTCTCTTTCAGAAACGGGAGTTTCTTTGTGCTGTAGCACACGGCTTCAGGGATTATAATCTTCGCAGTGGCAGCAACTGGATAACATGAGGCAATGTGATCCCCCACTCTTAGATTACAAACATCTTTCCCAACAGCTGTGACATTGCCACTAAAATCTAAAGCGAGAAGCTTGTGATTCTTTGACGTATGCTTGTTCCAATACATTGTCTTGCCGAAGTTCAAATGTGATGTGGTGACGGGAAAGTAATCGGATGAATGAGCGCATACATTGGTTAGCTGAATCTCAACTGACTTCTCTTGGATAGGATTTGGGTTTGTGTTGTAGGGGATGGCAGACAAGTGAGCCATTCTGTATGGATCAGCTGTCTGTAGAACGAAGTCGCTCACAGAGTGCATATCACCTTCAGATAAAGCCCCATCCTTCATGGGGGTCCGTACTATTCTTGTTGTTGATGCTTGGCCTTTGCTGATCATGACCTCTTGTTGTTTGCAGGTGTTTATCACACGAACCAGCGTTTGAATGTCCTCACTGGTCACAGAAGCAAGGTCGATCAGTTGAAAAGAGAGACCCGCCATCTCTGCTGCAGAAGCCCTCGTCATACCAGACAGCACAAAACCAGGACTGACATGGTCCACAATCCTATCTGTCGATCTAAAGGTTATGACACGGACAGTGCAAGAGCGTTTGCTCTCTTTCAAGGCTAAAACGATTTGGCGAAATAGCTCACAGCAAGTCACCAAGCAGTCCAGCATCTTCTCAGATGACAAATGACTGAGGTCCTCTACCCCCCAAATGAAGAGGACATTTTCCAAATCCACATTGGTGTTAAGTGAGCTGAACACTAAATTTCGAACTTCGTCTGCCATCCAATGCTCTCTGCTCTCTACAAGTGCTGACTCTGGGTGTATGTATGGCCTAAGTCCTTTAGCAATGCCAAGTTTGTCTTCAAAAACGATTGCTTTTATTTGCTGATTTTGCAAGTCTCTCTTGTCAGGAATTACTGTTATTTCATTGTGGAAAAACCGTGACTGAAGAACACTTGAGTAGTTGCCCAAAAATGAGATCCTCACCCCCTTAAGTTCCACCAGTACATGACCCTCTGTGGTGGAAAAGCTACCACATACATCGAGGAAGTCTGGAGTCTCTTGAGTGGCCCGTAAGTACATGACCATTTCCTCTTGCAGTGGTCCTGATATGGCTATACTACCGATAGCTGAGGGGAATCCCTGCTTGGCTGTTAGCCGTCCGATAGCTACGACAGCGGTCATTTGCAAGAAATAGTCCAACAACACAGGGTGAATGAAACAATCATGAAGGTGTTTTAGAAGTTCACCAGGGACTTCAATTGCTGTCACAGCTTCCTTGAATTCATCTCCAGAATGCACATCATCAAGCTGTTTGAAGACAGCGCCATATTCAAATCCTGCTTGAGAAAGAATTGAATAAATCTCTTTTCTCCTCATAACCAATTTGCACCTTTGGGAGATTATGTCAAGACAAATGGTTGGTTCTTCCAACAGCGGTTGGCCATCTGTACATCTGTATGTGCCAGAGGCATGTGTTGCGACAGAAGACTGTATTTTAAATGAAGCCCCATTCACTGCATTCTCCAGTGTCACTTTCAACTGATGACAGTTTGAGCTTAGTGTAAGCAGACTCTCAAATCTTACACTGAGCTGGAGCAGAGATACTGGTTTCTTTGGCCTTAAACTTGCCATCACTGAGGCATAAGCTAGCTCGACATAGAACGCGCCTGGCACAATGGGAACGCCGTTATTTTTATGCTCCCAAAGATATGGTGCAGTCTCCAATGAGAGGTTGCACATGTACTCTTTGTGCTTTATTTGGGATATGAGCGTATGGGGGGAAAACGCAGTTGATTCACCACCTTTTCTCAGAGCCTCAAAATTCAATTCTGTCTTTGTGCTGACAAACTGATAGACTGGAAGAGCTGTGGGCAATGTCTCACAACCCTTGTAGAGTTGATGCCAGTCCACATTGATGCCCAGTTCAAATAGCTTTGCCACGGTAGACAAGATTGTGTCGTAATCTTTCTCTGGCTGGACAGAGGTAAGAACTATGGTGTCATCTCCCAAAGCTTCATGTATGTTCCTTTGGAGAGCCCTACGAGGTCCAATCTCCACAAAGACCATGTTTGTCCTTGATTGCTTGTCTTTGGTGGCAGCAAGCAGTGTTTGTTCAAATAAGACAGGCTCTCGGATGTTCCTTGCCCAGTATCTGCCTGATCTAAAATCACCATCTGAACAACTGTCTCCAGTCACTGTTGAAAAAAGTTTGCACTGTTTGTTGTTGCCATCCAAGGGACCAATACTTTTCTCAATATCATCTAATATAGGATCCATCATCTGGCTATGGTATGCTGCTGGCACATCTAACTCATGGAGGAAGACATTTTTCTCTGTAAACACAACCTTCAGCCTCTGGTGGAGGATGTCTATAGCATCTGCATCCCCTGACAGAGTGCAGGACTGGGGGCTGTTGAACGCAGCAACACAAATTTTCCCAGAAAACTCTGGAAGGATTTTTAATACCTTTTCTACAGCCACATTACCAACAACAAGCATTTTCCCCCCTGTGACCTTACTCTGGAGAGTACTGCGGTGGTACAACACTTTCACAGCATCCTTGAGAGACAAGAGACCAGAACAGTGAGCGGCAGCAACCTCACCAACAGAGTGTCCAAGCATCGCATCAGGTTTGACACCCCACTGCTTGAGGAGAGCGGCAATGCCAACCTGAATCGTAAAAAGAAGAGGCTGGACGACATTTGGCTTGCTGAAATCATCACTATTGTATTCAGCAGCAAGCCATTGACTGACGCTGATGCTTTTATGACTCTGAAAGAGATTCTCAACTTCTCTGACCTTATCTCTGAAAACAGGAACCTCTCTCAGGAGCTGCTTGCACATATCTCTGTAGACAACCCCATTTCCACAAAACACAAAGACCACCTGGATGTCAGACCCTATTGACTCAACCTTTGATTTCAATGCAGATGTTAGCTGATGTTCTAAATCTGAGAGGGAAGATGTTGGGAAGGCCTTCCTATATTTGTGTCTAGCATGACTCCTTCTACATGCTGAAGTGTATGACAGTGCCTTTAAGTCAACTGTTTGATCATGGCAAAGCCTCTGGTGGGTGTCAGTGATGGTCAGGATAAGTGATTTCTCAGAGGCTGCAGATATTACAAAGAGTTTTGGACAGCTTTCTGGGATTTGTGTGGGAACAATGGTATGTCTGTACTCTTTTATAATCACATGTGCATTTGTGCCTCCAAACCCAAAGCTGTTGATCCCAGCTACCCTTCCTAATGACCCCTGGGTCTCCCATCTTTCAGCTTTAACCGGAATACTTATACTCAGAGCTTTTACATCTACACTGGCACTGTCTTCTGAGTAGAAAACTGAGGGAACAACAGTCTCGTGCTTCATCATTAAGAGTACCTTAATGAGTCCGGCCACTCCAGCTGCAGATTCTGTATGTCCAATGTTGCCCTTCACAGAGCCAACCCGCAGTGTCTCCAAACCAGGAGGTCTTGCTTTAGCGATGACGTTTGAGATGCTTCCTGCCTCCGTTGGGTCTCCAACTGGGGTTCCAGTCCCATGTGCCTCTATGTACTGGACATTTGCAAGGTCAGACTCTGTGTAGATTCTTTGCAACAGCTCCTGTTGTTGAGTCATGGAGGGTTTGGTGATTGGAGTGACTGAGTGTCCATCTTGGTTGACCGCTGTTTTGCTGACGATACCCCATATTTTGTTGCAGTCTTTTATGGCCTTTGTATAGAAAGTCACAATATTAGCAGGCTATCTATTATCTCTAGGGCTGGGTATCATTTAAAAAAATTACGATGCCAGTACCAATACCAGTACCCTTAAAGTGATGGCGATACCAATAGAGTACTTCATTCAATACCTATCATGGGAATTAAAGCTGTGTGTGTGTCCCACTGGCTAGCTAATCGCAGCCACACTGCACTGCGTTCATACCGTGGTTACCGCTGAGAACGACGTACCCCGACCCACAGTGGCGGGACCTTAGGTATTGAGTACCGATACCCAGCCCTAATTATCTCTACTGTTTGCAGTTTATTAATGGCATTAAATGACTGTAAAAAATGAAACACAATACTTTCTTACATTTTTTAGAGGTTTCAGGAGAACCACACCACATCCCTCCCCTCTTCCATAGCCATCTGCTCGGCTGGAGAAAGGTTTGCTGGTCCCATCAGGTGAGATCATCTTCGCCTTGCTCAGAGCAACAAACACTCTTGGCTCTATTATACAGCTGACACCTCCACACAGAGCCATCTCACAGTCTCCTGGTTGAAAAAGATGGAAATTAAATTTGGAACATTTAAATGTTGATTAGCTTGCTTTTAGACACAGCATTCGTAGGGGGAAAAAGGGAACCAAATACCTTGCTTTATAGCCTGGCAGGCTAAATGTAGAGCCACCAAAGATGAAGAACAGGCACTGTCAATGGCGAAAGAAGGGCCAGTGAGATTAAAGGTGAAGGATATTCTATTGGCAGCAACACTCATGGCCGTCTCGGTGCCTGTGTAGTGGGTTATCGTAGCAGAACTGTTACTTCGGAGTATCTCGTAATCCCTGTTCATTAGACCTGCAAAATTATCATAAAAGCAGAGTATGTCACAATTTGTGTATCATGAATTGTGCTTGTTTTAAATGTATTGTTGTCATAGTCATAGTGGTCACCTATGTAAACTCCAGTTCTGCTTCCACTGATGCTTTCCATGGCCATTCCCGCATCTTCTAATGCCCTGTATGTACACTGCAGAAGGAGTTTCTGCTGAGGGTCCATGAATTCAGCCTCTGCTTCAGTAATGCCAAAAAACTTGTGATCAAACTCATTAAACCTGAAATATAAAAAAATAGCAGATCTCAATAGCAGCAATAACATCTCTCAATAGAAGGATTAACATTTAAAGTTCAGGTAGAGCAAAAATAAATATGTGTTCTGAGTTTGTCACACCCATAGACTGTACATAAGATGTGGACATAGTCACCGTGACGTCACCTATTGGTTTGTGAGGATTTTAAGACTTTAATCTTAAACAGATGATGCTTACCCTTCTATAAGAGCTGCTTTGGTTGTCTGTGTCTTTCCGGGTTTGCTGTCATCGGCATCATACCAAACAGCGGTGTCAAATCTCTCTGCAGGAATATCTACAACACAGTTCTTTCCCTCCAACAGAACCCTCCAGAAGTTATCCAACCCTTCACCTGAAATAAAATGGACCACAATACGTTTAATTTACCTGAAGACAACTGAAAAAAAAAAACATTAACACAGAGGAATTCCAAATGCTTGCATCATACCTCCAGGGAAATTACATCCAATCCCGATAACAGCTATGTCATCCTCTGCGTCCTCCATTGTTCCTTTGAGATAGTAGTAAAGTCGCTTTATTCTAAAAGCCAAAGCGAAACTTCAAGCCTCTCCATAGTGAAGCTTAATGTCCAGTCCTGGCAGCTGTGGTCAGAACTAGAGCTGCTGTACCTCCCACCCTTTATAAACATTGTGCCAATGAGGGACAAGAGGACACAACAATGCCCTGCCTTGTTGCTTCTCAGTTGGCTTCATCTGGAACTAAATACACTAATTGTAACTTAAGATCATTCAAAGGCAGCAGAGAATAGGTTTTTGTTCTTGTTTGCAGATTGACAATAGACCACAGTGTATAGAGTCCTCTTATGTGGTCATTTCCACAGGAACCTGCGGTCACATCGTCAAAGGTAATAGTAATATTTTTACTTCATAGATAACAAAGTGAAATAACTCCATAATGACAAAGTGAAAACAGGATTTGTTTTGCTAATTTATTAAAAAGGAAAGCTGAAATATTACATTGACACAAGTATTCAGACTCTTTTCTATGACACAGGTGCCTCCCTTTGCTCTTGATTATCTTTGAGGTGTTTCTACTCCTTGATTGGAGTCCAGCTGTGGTGAGTTCAAATGATTGGACATGATTTGGAAAGGCACACACACCTGTCTATATAAGGTCTAAGAGGAGACAACACAGATCAGAGCAAAAACCAAGTCAAGCCGTGTGGTCGAAGGAACGGCCTGCAGAGCTCAGACACAGGGTTGTGTTGATGCACAGATCTGGGGAAGGCTATAAAAATGTTTCTGGTGCATTGAAGGATCCCAAGAGCACAGTGGCCTCAGTAATTCTTAAATAGAAGAAGTGTGGAACAACTAGCACTCTTCCTATAGAGCTGGCTGCCTGGCCAAACTGAGCAATCGGGGCAGAAGTGCCTTGATAACAGAGGTGACTAAGAACTCAATGGTCTGGAGACATGACTACTTGCAAAAAAGCTCCTACAGAACCTAATCTTTGAAAAATAAGCCTCGAACCCAATCAAACCTTTCTGGAGAGACCTGAAAATGGCTCCAAAATCCAACCTGACAAGGGTTTGAGATGCTCTGGAGAAAAGACTGGCAGAAAATCCCTAAATCCAGTCGTGTGAAGCTCTCCCGTGTCATATCCAAGAAGACTTGAGGCTGCAATAGCTGCTAAAGGTGCTTCAACTAAGTACTGAGTTAAGGTCTGAATACTTATGTCAATGTGAGATTTCTGTTTTCTTCTGAATAAACTTGCAAAGAACTCTAAAATCCTGTTTTCGCTTTGTCATTATGGGGTTTTGAGTGAAGATTAAAAAATGTATTTCAACTATTTTAACATAAAAAGTGAAGGTCTGAATGCACTGTGTGTTAAGTGACAATGTGAGAAAGGTGTCACTCAGTGATAAACAAGATAACTAAATCACCCAGAAAATGAAGAAGAAGAAAATGTTAGTTACATTAGCCAATGTTGTGCTGCCCCCTAGTGACCAAGATCAATGAATGCAAGCTAAAGTTTCATGTACTGAACAACACATTCATGAGTAAGGATAACCTTTATTTGAGCTCCAAGAAGGCCTTTGTCTAAAAAGAACAAACAGAAGCACAAAGCCAACCTTTTTACACACGTATATAGTATATATACACATTTCCCCTCATAGGCATGAGGGTCTATCGCTAATTTCAGAAAAAGAGATCACACCTTTGGGCACTTAAATAAATAAGAACAAGCAAAATAGATGCAGCTGAAAGAGAAAAAACTCCAATATGAACAGCGGTATCACTTGTACCTTGCTACAGCCAAATGGTACATTCTAGATTGAGGTACTTTAAGGTCCTATGGTGTTCAAAATTAGACAGACATACATGAATTCATTCATCTCAACTTAATTAACCATGATCTCTGTGAAATTCATTTGCCTGAGAACCTTGTTATGATACCAAATATGACTCTGATGTATAAAACTACTACAGAAGTCATTCGTCTTGAGAGTCGAGGACGACTAGCCCCTCATGAAACATCTCACAAAACAAACTGTGAGAACAAATATTTATTTTCATCCAATTAAACTGAGTGCTTTAAAATCGCTGTGAAACCAAAAGTCTTCTCTACAGGAAAATATAATAAAAATGTTTATAATGGGGTGAAACTTAATCATTTCAGTGTCATCTTCACATTGAAAATAAAGAGGGATACAAACAAATGAAATACGAGGCCTCCAAAAGGCCGCACAGCTTCATATATATACATGATACAAGAGTCTAAAATCTCTACTGAGGTATCTGCTGGTCCAGTGATTTGCCCTCCAGAACCATCCGGATCTCTTTGGCATCCAGAGTTTCATACGTTAGCAGGGCGTCCGCTAGCGTCTTGTGCTCCTTGCTGTAGGTCTTCAGGATGTTTTTAGCACGACCGTATGAGTCCTGGAAAGACAAGGAAGATTGGTGAATAAGAAAGAGATAAATATCTGTATTAATGTAGCTGTGAATTAAGCAAAGTCTGTGGGAAACTCACCTGCAGTAAAGCTCTGACTTCCTGTTCGATGGCAGCTTGTGTCTCGGGGCTCTGCTTGGTCACGTCTCTGTAGGTCATGACACCGAGCTGCAACAAAACACAAATTACATCCTTACGGTTGAATGAACAAAAGACCTTCCCATGCATTAGTCACTGATCATTAAAAGCTGTGAGAGTCTTTTTCCAGGAGTTCAGACTTAGACAGAGATTTTCATTGTCTTAGGTGTAATTATAGGTTATAGTAATAACAGGAGGGCTGCAGGTTTTCATTTCAACTTAACAATAAATCAGTGTCCCAGTCCCTGATTTGAGACACGCATGCTCAGAATAACATTTTTATGTATATTTACACTTTTGTTGTATATACACTGTAGGGCTGCAACTAATGATTATTTTCATTGTCAATTATTTTTTTGATTAATCGATGAGTTGCTTGCTCTATAAAATGGTGAAAAATTACGATCAGTGTTTGCCAAAGCCCAAGATGACGTCCTCTAAAGTCTTGTTTTGTCCACAACTCAAAGATATTCAGTTTACCGTCATAGAGGAGGAAAGAAACCAGAAAATATTCACATTTAAGAAGCTTGAATCAGAGAATTTATCTTTTTTTTTTCTTAAAAAAAATGACTCACAAACTGATACATTGATTATCAAAATAGTTGACGACTAATCGATTAATCGTTGCAGCTCTAATATACTGTAAACAAAATGTCAAGCTCCCAGAACAGCACTGTTTAGTGAAACAATTTCTTTGAGGAAAGGATCAAAATGTTCCCTCATCAACCACACGGATTAAAATGTTACCTTGTCACTCATGCCGAACCTGGTCACCATCATTTTTGCTATTTTGGTTGCTCCATCGAAGTCACTGGAGGCTCCTGAAACGCACAACAGCAGGAGAGGATTTAAACTAATGCTGTATCACAAACGACCAAAGCACAGTCAATATTATCAGACATGCATCTGATAAAGAAATTCTTAGTGGACTAACACTCATACGATTTTGTGGACTAATCGATTAGTTGATTTAATCGAGAGATCTGTATAAGCTTTTCCACAAAGAATCTCACAAAAGCACCACTTTAAATCTTGTGTTTAACAGAGATGTGCTCAGAAGTTTCTTAGAAATAAGTCATAAAAAGGCATAAAAAACAGTTAATCAACTAAAGAAATGTTAGTCGCCTGAGGCCATCTTTTATTCCCGCACCAGTAGTGATGTAGTCGTCCCCAAAGATGAGCTCCTCTGCTACTCGACCGCCCATACTGACATCCATCTGAGCCAGCAGCTGGGCTCTCGTCTCACTCCAGCGGTCATTCTCTGGAAGCAGGGACACCTGGAGGACGGAGATGAGGACAAAACTGATTAGCTTAAGGTTTAGTTTTAAAAAGAAATGTGTATGAGAGTATGAGGAGAGCTCACATGGCCGAGAGTTGGGCCTCTGGGCATGATAGTGGCCTTATTGATGGGCATTGCATCTTTGGTGTAATAGGCAACGATGGCATGGCCGGACTCATGGTAGGCTGTGATGGTCTTATTCTTCTTGTCGATTTCAATGCTCCTCCTCTCAGGGCCTAGTATGAAAAGAATTAAAACAGAAAGATTTTTTTTTACTTACTTACTCCTAACTAGAGTGTGTCTAGGTAATCTGCCCCAGATCTAAACACTGTGTGTACTCACCCATGAGGATCTTGTCCTTAGCGAACTCCAGGTCCTTCAGTGTGACCATCTCTTTCTCGTCCATGGCGGCCCTCAGGGCGGCCTGGTTGACCAGATTCTCCAGCTCGGCCCCAGAGAAGCCCACTGTGCCCCGGGCAATGATCTCCGCTTCCACGGCTGTGAAAAAGCAACACAATAGAGAAAGCCTCCTTTATCAGAGGTGATCGAGAGACAATGCGGTCCTTTACAAGATGATTTCAGCTGATAAGGAGAGTTAATGTTTCTGCAGAATGTGCAGGATTTTCTCACTGATATGACATAAGTTGCCAATTTAGAAATCGTTTCCGAAATGCTAACAAAATTATAAGAATGACAAATAAATAGTGCCGTAAGAAACATTTCCTGAAAGATTTGTTTTCTGAGATATTTTACTCTGAGACCCACCAGGGTCCACTTTGATCTTGGAGAGGTACCAGTTGAGAATCTCAGTACGTCCTTTCACATCGGGGTGAGGGACCGTCACCTGCATGTCAAACCTTCCCGGCCTCACCAGAGCGCTGGAAAGTAAGAGCAGAACAGTATTAATTAAGATTCATTGTATATAGATTCTTAATTTCTTAACTTTTAAATGACTTAACTTTACTGCTTTAAAACCCAAATACCCTGGGTATACTACTGGGTTGGTCGGTGTCCCATAATAATGTTCATAATGAATGCTCTTCCTCAAGTTAGTTTGCAATGAGAAACTGAGAAAATGTGACACTGAGAGCAATTGTTAAAAATAGTTTAGAGGTTTTTCCACAGCAAAGCACATTTTAATTAACTTGCCATAAAATGTGCAAACAAAACTCACAGTATAACTTTAAAGTCGCTGCATTAGTGTTAGTAGAAACAGGTCAGTGGTTAATTTATATTCCGAGTGTTTGTTTTGTTATTTGTGTACATGAAATGGTTCCATTCAGACAGTAATGCAGAAACTAGGACGAGGCCACGATGATAAAAACAGCCCGAGGCATCGGTCAGGGGGTAAAGCTCACAGAGTGGGAAGTAAAAAAACTGGAACAGTTTTGTATACATGAACTATTATCTACATACTGTATGGATTGACCTTATTTCAAACAATCAATAGGTTAAATAAGCAAATTACAGCTTAGGTTAAAAAAATGTGAACATACCTATCCAAAGCCTCTGCAAAGTTTGTAGCACCAACAACGATGACTCCTTCATTTGGTTTAAACCTGTGAAACCAAAACATTGAGAGTAAGAAGTGAAAGTTGTTGACAGCAACATTTTGTTCACACTATGCATTTTTAAAAATGTCAAAACTGACCCATCCATTTCAGCCAGCAGCTGGTTGATGGTTTGTCTAGAATAGGGATGCATCGGAGACTCGATCCTCTTTCCGCCGACGCTGTCCAACTCATCGATGAAGATCACACAGGGAGCGTTAGCTTTTGCCTCTTCTGCAAACCATAAAAAAGAGAAAGAGATTGTAGTTGTTTGGATTCATGCTCAACTCACATTTTCTCACATCCAGCAAACTTACTGAAAAGATTCCTGATTCGACTCGCACCGACGCCCACAAACATCTCGTCAAACTCTGATCCGGAGGCGTAGTAGAAAGGCACGTCAGCCTCCCCGGCCACGGCCCGGGCTAACAGAGTCTTTCCTGTGCCTGGTGGACCAATAAGGAGGATCCCTGAGAGGATAGCAGAGGAAACAAATCAGCACATCAAAAAATATAGGAGAATTGTCATAATTGTGCATCAGGCTACTTTCCTGGACAATAAAAACAGATGAAATGGAACAAATTATAAAATACCTTTAGGCAGCTTTCCGCCCAGAACAGTAAATTTCTGTGGGTTCTTGAGAAACTCGACAACATCTTGCAGTTCATTCTTCGCCTCATCGACTCCTTTCACGTGCTCAAATGTCACATTCTTCATCTGGATGGGGTCGACTGCCGAGTCCAAACCAGATGTGGTGCGGAACCTCACTGTGAAATCCCCCAAAACAACTGGTTCAGTATGACAATAACAACAGAAAAAACTAACATTTCTTTACAGTGTCTCACAATAACAGGCAATATAACTGCTGGTTACAATATGCTTACTGTGGCACCAATGTAAATCCGAAGATCCAAATGTATCCTTTTATATATTCAAATACATCCAGCACACTGGCATACAAACATACAGAGTAGATATTTAAGTAGGACACAGTGATATGCAGCAGAATAATCAGTCAAACTCTACATGCACAACGCAGGAGACTCCATGAGTCTAAAGAGTCTAAAAACATACTTATACATACTTATTTTACATCTGTTTGCAGTGTGAATGTAGGGTTGTGAGTTGATTTACAAGTATAGGAGAGAAGAAAAAACGGAAACAAACCAGCATCAGAAAAGGAGCCTTTACCCGAGAGAAATGGGGATCTCGACAAGCCATAAATACCAATAAGGAGGAGGGCCAACAGGATCAACCTGGTTCTCCTCAGAGAGTCTGTAAAACATAGCACAGACAAAGATTAGTTAAAGTCCTTTATGTCAATCATAGGATCTTTCTGTGTTTTAACTCGGCACTGCCAACCAAAGAAAACCTGGTGCAACTCTTACACTGACTACCAGGGAATCCTTGCATTATATAAGGTTAAATTTCTTTCTAAATGATAACTGTAGTGCCTGATGGCTGAGGCTACATCCACACTAATATGTTTTGTTTTAAAAATGCATAACCAGTGTACGTGAATGGTCATGTGATATGCGTTTTCAGGCGTGGTAGTATGGACAGAGATTAATTCTGAAATGGCCCTAAAACGCTCGTCTGGACGGAGATCGTTTCTTTTTTAAAACGCTGTTTTAAAACCAAAATGTATTGGTGTGGATGTAGCCTAAGTAAGTGAGCCACATGCCTTGTGTCCTCTGAGTGAAGGCCTGAGACCTCATGAACCCCTCAGTGAAACCCGTCTTGAAAGCTTCCTGCTGGTTATCTGGAAGGTTCTTTTGTTTCACCAGTTGGTCCAGTGATTGTGCTTCTGGTCCCTTTTCCCTCTGAAGAAATCCCTGTGAGGGAAACAGAGCGAGAGTTGGTTGGTCAAAAGTAAGCCCTTTTCATTTCATGGTAATACAAAGTGTCTTCCAATAGGTCCCACTAATCTTCGCTGACCTTCATGAAGGCTGGTGTGTAGGACTCGGACTCCACGGGACCATCGTAACCAGACTCCGCTCGTCTGCTCTTTCTTTGCAGTGTCTTGAAACCTCGACTCTGGACCCATGCTGAAAAAACATGGAAAGCCAAAAAACATCAAACACGACCCTGAAATGTCAAGCCGTTCATACACAAACATAACTTACACACAGTAGGTTTCTTACCTGGCAGGAGTTGTAGCTCTGAGCAAGCTTCTTTTAGAGGACTGTGGTATTGCCTGTGGAATATTGGGGATCCAAAAACCCCCAACCTTCTGTGTGAAAACCCTGTCAGACAAAACAGTTTGTTTCACTTTACCTGATTGACAAATGTGTAAAATGTGTTTTCTTTCCTGACACGAATGTCTCCGATACAACAAAATGAGGTTTTTATGAGCTGCTCACCATGCTTATTGTGAAAGAAGCTGTCTGCAGACACATGGCTCGACCTCCATATCGAAGGAACAGCGGGAGGTTCTTCTGGTCCTGTTGTAGGCAGTAACCTGCTGACCAGCTCGTCCAGCTGACTCACTTTGATCTCTGACAGGCCCAGATCCCTCAGACTCACACTGGGCTGTGAGGAGAGGATAACAAAAGGTGGTTATCTAAGACAATAATTGTGTGTGCGTGGCTTTTTAGAGCCTTTAAGATCCATCTGAGACATCTCACTCTCTCACTTTATCATATTAACATATTGACATGTATACAAATAGCACAAGTTAGACCTGCTTCACTACTTTGGGATGTAAACATCATTTGTTTGAACAGGAAAATAATAGACAGACAACGTGGCAGGTACTGGGTGGCTCAAGGCTTAAGAATACATTGCTTGGCAAGTGTAAAATTGAAAAACAATGACATTTTTAAAGCATAATGCTTATATAGTTATTACTGTCTACTCTAAAAATGCTGCTGTTGAAGACAGAGATACACCCTTCAATTTATTTACAATGTTCTTTTTGAATGAATGATGATTCAGTAAAGTTCACTCATAAGGGATTTGTCTTGCTTGATTGGCTATCAAATGCAAATTTGGGTTTGAGTTTGCCATGTTATGATTTGAGCATATTTATTATGCTAGATGCAGTACCTGTGAGGGTTTCTAGACAATATTTGTCATTATTTTGTGTTGTTAATTGATTTCCAATAATAAATACATACATACATTTGCATAAAGCAGCATATTTGTCCACTGCCATGTTGATAACAGTATTAAATACTTAACAAATCTCCCTTTAAGATACATTTTGAGCAGATAAAAAATGTGTGATTAATGTGCGATTCTTGTCTTTTTCTCACATTCTTCTTACTCTCTTGCAAACAGTGATTCCAGACAAATTCCATGATTTTATTGGCTACAGACCAACAAATAAAAAAAATATCTGTGTACGTGGAGACAAGTTCAGACCAAAGTCATAGGTGGTTATGTACTGTACCCTCATGGAGTCATGTCATGTGTACAGTGTGTCCATCTCACCTCTTTTAGGTATGAACTGTGCTCTGGAATGAAGTCTTTGTGCAGGGTCTGGACCGAAGCTGTGGCTGAGTTCTTCAGAGAGTGGAGGGCATTGATGAGCTGGCTGAGGGGCACTATCATCTGACAGATACATAAAACAGAGGAGGGGGGAAGATCAGTCTCTCAACACACAAGTTACAGGGCAGGACAGTTATATCAGTGTTATTTACAAGCTGACTGTACACTGCTCTTGTGCCAATCAGGGGGCAGTATAGCCCACAGACGTCAGACGTGTGCCACTTATATAACCGTAACTCTTTGGAAATTAAGTAGCACCCTTTAATTTACTCTAACTCTTCCCAAACACATCACATGTTAAAGTCATAGCCAAAAACCGCATGTACAAAGCTTGTCGAGGCCTTTAAAACAGCTCACCATGACAACGACGTTAGCTGAGCTAGGTTGTCATTGACCGTGAGAGAAGACATGACGTAAACAAAGATACACAGAGCTTCTTATTGCTATAACAACCACATAACAGTCGTTCCCCAGGTAACGCTGACTTTCTAACTAAAAGACTATATGTTTTTAAGAAGAGTAAACATTAGCTAGCTTAATCAAAAAAGCTGCTTACCTGCTGTGGCTGAAATGACGTTGACAGTGAAAACATTTTTACTGATTAATAATTCAATATTAGGAGTCGGGGGGTTTGATGTGTGAGGAGACAAACTCTGTATAACGAGTCCTCCCGGTAGCGGTGTCCTTTCGTTTTACCTCGTTACACAACTTTCAGCAGCTTAGCTAATAACGGCAAATGGATTCTCCGGCATCTGAGGTCAAATGGACTACAATATGACGTCAGGTTGAACTACTACCGGGTGCAGCTTGCGTCATCCCCTGTGGACCTCAAACCACAAGTTTCAGGAAGTAATAATAGTTCCAATATATATAATTATATAATAATAATAATAATACTATATATAGTATTATTATAATATATAATATATGGTAAGACAATAACTTCAGCAAAAAAACAAAAAGGCTTGTAAAACGGTGAGATTGTTATCCCATTTTAATGTTTTTACTTAAATTACTATTTATTACTATTTATTTATATATTTATTTATATTAAACCATGGCATATTTTATGTTATTTTATTTTATTTTATTTCATATTATTTTATTTTATTTTATTTTATTTTATATTTGTTTGTTTCTATTTATCCCTTCATTTCCTTTATATGTTTTATTTACCTATGTATATTGTATTGTTCACAGATTTAATATAAAGTCTTTTAAAAAAAAGAGTTTATCTTGAAGTTTATTCAAATCAGATTTAAAAAAAAAAATTATACTTTATTTGCATTTTCCGTTGTACCCTACGGTTATTACACATATTTACTTCTTATGTGTCTAACTTACTGCCTGATAAAAATTAAAATATAAAGATATAATAATAGATAGATAGAAGAGTACTGAGAGTAGTTTATTAATCCCGGTGGGAAATGTCATTGTTACAGCAGTTTAGAGCAAAAAAAAGACAAAAAGCGAAAAAAATACAAGACAAAAATTAAATATGTAAAAAAAAAAAAAAGTATAACATCTTACCATTAGCTATCTGATTTTGACAATTTGGTAATACAACTGTGCAATTTGACAGCTAAAATTAACACTTAATTACATCACACATCGAGAGCATTCTATGATTTACAGACAGGCGGTTAGTTGCACAGCTAAATGGAACGTCAGAGGACCCCGCGGAGGAGCAAGTGGAATTCAAAAATTTCAAAACAAACCCGAGATTGTTGTTTTAACATGCGAGTGTTTATTCTGAGCTAGCTGGCTGTTACAGACGCATACCAACTCCTCATTTGAACAACTAGTAATAAAAATGGACGCAGAAGAAAAGCACGACTCCGGCACGAAGGATAAATCGGTGGATGTTCCGAAACCGCCGTCAATCGAGGATTTCACCGTGTTGAAGCCCGTCAGCAGAGGAGCTTTTGGAAAGGTTTACCTGGCACGGAAGAAGTGCAATGCCCGACTGTATGCCATTAAGGTGAGTCACTTTGGAATTTGTCAACTTTCAATCATTGGATGAAACTATTTTATGTTTTTAAAGTGGCAGTAGGCAACAATTTTTTGGCATAATTTGGCAAAAATTCCATAATAACCTTTCAGCTTATTGTAATTAAAGTTTTCTGAGAGAAAACTAGACTTCTGCTCCTCCTCATGGCTCTGTTTTCAGGCTTTAGAAAAATCTAGCCCGTGACGGCAGATTTTGACCAATCACAGGTCATTTCAGAGAGAGAGAGGGTTCCTATTGGCTGTGCTCCGGTCATGTGACCAGAACTTGGGATCCTTCAACAGATTTTACAATGGCGGCTGGGTCACAAACTTTCTCATTTTACAGCTAAACAGTAACTACAAGATGATTCTGAGAACATCTGAGGCGAGAAATAGGCATTACAGTAACAGAATATTGATTCATATCTGATCAGCGCTGCCTAGTTTGACCGTTTGGTCGGAGTTCGCGAGTGATTGACAGCCGGCTCTCATAGACTGCAGCTGGACAGCAGACCTTGTTTTCCTCCGGTAAGTGAAATCCTTCAGATGCCGTTAGGAGCACCGGAGGAACACAGTAGGACACAGAGGAACATGATTTTTTTCAGGTTACCTGTTTCATGTACCACTGTCACGATATAGCGGCCGTTTTCTAAAAAATAACTTTTTAAAATCATATTCGCGCCGATCTCACATACTGCAGCTTTAATTCTACAATGATGTGGCACAGTTTGTCCCACATCAACACGTCTCAGCCCCATGACACACTTTATGTTATTAGGCAGGGGGTATTTTTACTGTATTTATTTGTGATAATGCTGCTTGACTGAAGTCTGTCATTTTTATTATTGTGTTATATATATTTATTGAATTTTGGATTGTACTTGAAACTGTGATGTTATATTGTGATCCTGTTGTGATGTTATGTAGTGTGTCTATTGTGTCTATTGTGTCTATTGTGTCTGTGTTTAGGACTACAGATGGAAATTAGCTTCCCTGCTAAATCTGGTGCACCCATCTTTTTGTTTCTATGTAAACAATTAATGTCTGTGCACACAGTCCTTTTAAACTAATAAAATAAAAAATAAACTTAATTAAGTTGAAAACACTTTTCTTTTTTTTTTTTCTTTAGGTGATGAAGAAAGCAGACATGGTTGATAAAAACATGACGGGCCAGATGAAGGCAGAGAGAGATGCACTCGCTCTGAGCAAAAGCCCCTTCGTGGTTCACCTGTTTTACTCCCTTCAGACATCCACCAAGATCTTCCTGGTAACACCTCAGAGGCAAAATAATGGCACAAAACACATTTTCAGTAACTACTATACAGTAAGTTAAAGCTTTATGTTCATGTTACTTACAGGTAATGGAATACCTCATTGGTGGAGATGTCAAATCTCTGCTTCACATCTATGGCTATTTCGACCAGGATATGTCTGTCAAATACATTTCAGAGGTTGCATTGGCTTTGGACTACCTCCACCGTCATGGTATAATCCACAGGTACAATTTCTTTATAACACTGATTGATCAGTCTTTGGGTGAGATGTATTGTGTGACCTGGAAATTATAACCTTTTTAGGGACTTGAAGCCAGACAACATGCTTATATCCAACAAAGGTCACATCAAACTGACAGACTTCGGCCTTTCTAAAGTCAAGCTTGACAGAGGTATGAGTCCCATCAGCTTGACACAACAAATTGTGACCATCACCACTCGTAATGTTACTAATATTTCATCTCTGTGCTCTCTATCAGAGCTGAGTCTTATGGATATCCTCACTACTCCATCTTTGGCTAAACCGATAAAAGATTACTTCCGCACCCCGGGTCAAGTCCTCTCCTTAATCAGCACCATCGGATTTGTAAGTGAATTTATATAATTTTGCATGGATAAATGCCCTAATAGCATGCTTTATATGTAGTTGGTGTTGAATAATGACTCTCCCTTCATTTGATGAAACAGAATTCACCGGCCGCAGGAGATGGCAAGCGCCACTGCAGCGCATCTACTGTGTCCAGTCCCATGTCCTGTGGTAAAATAAAACAGAAGAACAGCTCTCTTGGTTCTCCCTTGATGAAGAAAAAAGATCAGCTGTACTCTCCGGTTCCTTGGAAAATGGGTATGTCATGGTAGATATCCAAGAGATATCCATCTTCCCCCCCATTCATTAGCATTGTGGGATGACTGGTTGTGCAAGGACTGTTTTATAAAAGGCTGATGCATAGTATAGCTTCCTGCCTGGTGAGATCTTGGCAATGTAAATGTATTTTCACATTCTCCACAGGACCCAACACTATTGTGTTCAGCCCTCATAAGCTGGCTAAAAATCTGACCCCCTCGCTGCTGAAGACCAGGAAGAGGTTTGAGACGATGAGTGCCGGCAGCACCACCGACACTGAAGGTGCCATCAGTCCACTGTGGGAGTGTGAGGAGGTCAGTGACTTTAAACCTATGAGCTGTTAAACAATGTTATGTTTTTATTAGGGGTTTCCTGACCAACTTTGTTTCACCTAAAGTTAGCATTAGATAATTTCTAATGTTGTTGTGACAATGATTTTCCTTTTATCTTTTTTTCTTCAGAAAGAAAATGAACACACTAATGAACAGAAGGGGAGAGGACGTTCTGAGTCCAAAAAGCCTGAACAGGACACAAAACTGGCCACCTTTGGCTTCTCTGCCAAGGTCACCAGCGATCCAGACCATCTCACAGAAAAGAGGCTTCACACCGACAACCTGGGGTCTGTTCCCACAGCTCCCAATGATTTTTGTCTGTCTGCCTCATCTGTAAAGAGAACATTTTCTGACGTTGAGAGAAGCCCTGAGCCGCTGGGGATCCAAGCCAAGAAGAGCAATGCAGCCTATAAAAGATGTTACGAGATTCCAGAAGAGACCGCGAGGTTTCACACCGGCCTGACTGGAACATTTTCCACCGTCCAAATCAGTGACTTCATGGCCTCCGCTGAGGGGTTAGCTGAAGTTCGGTTCCCAAAGCGCTCCAGTCCCATAGCTGTGACCAAAAGTCTGTTTAGTGAACTGGAGGAGCCGACGGAGGACGTGTTTGAAGACGGAGCCAAAGACCTGTCACGTTCAAGTTTCACGTCTCCGCTTGCCGGGGACGGTGACGTTTGCAGGAGCTTGAGCCTCGACTCTGACGGGTCCATGCATGAAACGTCTCTCACTATTGACAGCCGTGCGTCTCTCAAACCAAGCAAGTGTTCCGAAAACAGGAATCCAGCATCATCTGAGGAGCAAGAGGAAAATAAAGACTCGTCCATCAATGAATCATTCCCACAAACTCCATCTGCTGTTACTAATGAAACACCCAAACTTGGTAACTTTGTCCGGAGAGGATCTCAGGGCTCCTTTCTCAACCGGCTCCCTGATCCGGCCTACGGCGTTGCACAGTCCCCCTCATTCCTCAAGCCAAGAAATATTGTAGCTTTCCGTAGCTACTGTAGCTCCATTAACCGCTCCAACATGTCGGGGGTGTCGGGGGTATCGGGGGCGTCCCGGTTTAGCGTCGGTTCTGTCGAGGCTATGGACGTGTCCACAACAGCTTCTCATTACTCTGCGTCTGGCACCGTGACTCCGGTGCAGAAAAGACCCAGCTCCAACAGCTCACTCTGTCAGGTACAAGGACACAGGTTAAAAAAGGTTTCGCGGTGGCTGTAGAGGTGCAACGATTAGTTGACTAATTGATTAGTCGATCCACTAACTATTTTGATAATCGATTAATCGTTAAAGTAATTGTTCTTCATGCAAAAATGTCAGAAAATGCTGTTTTCAGCCTCTCAAATTTGGAGATTTCTTGCTTTTCTCTGTTTTATATCATATTAAAGTGAATCTCTTTGGTTAACAAGACAGTTAAAGACATCATCTTGGACTGGGATGGACATTTGTCACTATTATCTGACATTTTATAGACCAAACGATTAATCTAGAAAATAATCATCCGCTGTGTCTAAGTACAGCTGCTAGCATGGTTGTAGACTTGTTGTCTTTTGTTCACAGAAGTTATTATCTTGGGTACACAAGATTTTCAAAAATATCTTTGGGATTACTACCTTTTGTGAAGCTTGAAATGTTTGTGTTTTTTTAAAAATGTTTCAGAGTGGTGATTCAATATGCAACTTTGAGGACATAGCTTGTGGTGTATGAATTAACATTGTAATTAGCATAAATGTTACAAAGGTTATTTATTGAAGGGTTTTTAAAGAGGACCTTTTATGCTAGTTTGCAGGTTCATACTTTTATTTTTATGTTCTAGTCAAACATCCCTCCCGAAAAGCCCAGTCCGCTCTGATTGGTCAGCCGAACCAAACTCTTCGGACTCCGCTCCAGCTCCACTCGAACTAGCTTTGTTTGAGGGCGGCCAAACTAGCCTCTTGGCAGGATTTATGCAAATGTATTATTTGGTGACATCACCACGTTACAGAAGAAAAGGCAGGACTTCAAGCAAGGCGTTTCAGGCAGTTCAGGAGCAGTGTTTCTGTGGGGGAGAGTAACTCCCTTTGGCCTGGACTTTGTAACTTTGCAGACCTTTTACATGCACAAACAACTATATAACACTCTAAAGGAAAAGGGAAAAAAGCACAAAAGCATAATAGGTCCTCTGATTAAATTTTTGTTGTGTCATTTTACCATTTTCCTTTTATTTCCTTCTCACATCAGACTCCTCAGCCCATGTCGACCTCTTACACCCCTTTCAGGACCCCAAAGAGTGTCAGAAGAGGTGCAGTGCCTGTCGAGGGTGTACCCATTTTAGGAACTCCTGACTATTTGGCTCCAGAGCTTCTCCTGGGAATACCACATGGTAAGATAAGGACATTAAAAAATACCACAACAACACAAAAATAGCCCAACACAGTCTTATGGTATTGACGCTGAATGGTTTTTATTGTAGTCCTTGTGACAGGCATTCTCTTTGAGTTTCAGGAAGTTGTCAGTGTGGTAAGTTTATAATGGTGCTGCTGTTTGTGCAAGCGAGCTTGCATGTTCACCCAGCCTGCTAATACGCTAGAGGAAATGAGCTCTTTCTCATCCCCACTGGTTCTGTTTCTGCCCCTTGGATTGGTGAACAAACTGTGGGCCTGATCAGAGGGAAGAGGGCAGCATTTTAAACGTGTGATTACAAATAAAAATGCTCTAACATTCAGCTAACACCATTGTTAACAGTTGGGGAATCAGGCTGATGTGCTTTTAACTGGACAAAAGGGTTTTTCTGCTTTTAAAATCTCCAGATTTTTGGGTAATTGTGGCACATAGTGACTGTGGTATGGCACTGGCTTTTAGCAACTGACATGCAAAATGTCATCTAAA
The DNA here is from genome assembly GCA_916701645.2 of Sebastolobus alascanus. Lineage (NCBI taxonomy): Eukaryota > Metazoa > Chordata > Actinopteri > Perciformes > Sebastidae > Sebastolobus > Sebastolobus alascanus. The sequence goes on along the minus strand of CAKAOJ020000102.1, from coordinate 445,964 downwards.
AATAGCCTATTGATCTGACATGCTGTTATTCATTAATTCGGCAGTATTTCCTGTCAGTTGCTCCATGCCTTTTTGTAGCATGATTGCTGCTATTTGAATTCATGAACAGTCAGTCTGTGACATGAATGATCCTGTGTGGTGGTATTTATTCATCGGCTGTCAAGTATTGCTCTGAACTCAACAATAGATGGTTGTGATGAATGTAACTTTGAATCCTTGCAGTCATTGAATTGGACTTACAGTAGTTAAAACTACAATGTTAGACAGAAATATCAAGGGACATGTGTGTGAGATTTGATTGATAGTGACAGATATCTACCTGTTGGTGAATGAAAGAAATTGAGTTCCCTTCAATCCCTCCATCCTCAACCTAACGTAGTCCCTGCTTCTGCCACCGCAGTACCATTAGTGCACTCTAACAGGAATCACAGGGAAACTGGTGTTTGAAGCCAGCAGCTGTATGAAATGGGACTTTTCTTTGCTTCCATCCAGACTGCATGGTGGATTGGTGGGCGCTAGGTGTGTGTCTTTTCGAGTTCCTCACAGGCGTTCCACCTTTCAACCACGAGACGCCTCAGCTCGTCTTCCAGAATATTCTCAACAGAGGTGGGTTTGGTTTTCTTTTACAAGAAAGCCTGTATTTGATGATCAACATGCCGAACATATTACAGTTTTAGTTGAACAAATTAATTGATAATGTAAATGATGTTTTACCATCTCCCTGTCAACAACTTTAGATATCCCCTGGCCTGAGGAGGAGGAAGAACTGTCTGTAAACTCAAGAAATGCGATTGAAATCCTCCTGACCATGGACATGACGAAACGAGCCGGTCTAAAGGGTGAGGACCACTTTTCAATTTTTCTTTTTCTAAGTTTAATAAAACAGTGTGTAATGTTTAGGGGGATCTATTGGCAGAAATGGAATATAATATAAATAAGTATGTTTTCTTTAGTGTATAATTCCCACCACAGCCGTTGTAAGTAAATCTAACTGTATGACCAAATTAAATAGGAAGTGCGTTCTGATGATTTTGCTTGCTACATCCACCAGAACTCAGGTGTCACCCCCTGTTTGAGGGCTTGGACTGGGAAAACATGCAGAACCAGCCGATGCCTTTCATACCGCAGCCAGAGGATGAAACCGACACCTCGTACTTTGAGGCAAGAAACAACGCACAGCACATCTCCGTGTCCGGCTTCAGTCTGTAGAGTTACAAACATCCAAAATTCAGATCCATTATACAAATAAACACACAGTAATGATGTGGATTCTGATTGTTTCTCTGTTCAACGTTGTAATATTTTTTAAAAACATTTTACTTAATGTGCAATCACCGGTCATAAGAGCCAGAAAAAGGGGATCTGTTGACTGCTCAGTTAGATTTGAGTATACATTGAAAGTAAACATCTTTTTAAACTTAGTGTTACCATATTACTAGTTATGTCTCTTAATTTAGGCTCTTATGCTAGCAAAATATTTGCTACTGTTTCATCTTTATAATAGGCTTTGATTTCTGTTGTTATATTGATTAAATACAAGATAACTATATATGTAAGTTCATGTAGATGTGGCATTTGATGTTAAGTTTCCATGCCGATACTCTCCATGTTTCGCTGCACTGTTCATTGTAATGTTCCCCTGCTATTAGCAGACTGGGTGGGCGGGCCCCTGAATTTCTCCTTAAGGTTATAATATTGCTGAAGAAAAACATGCTAATATATTCATCAATAATGTATTTTATGTGTAAATCTTGTTAATAACATTCAGTGTCATTGTTTTAAGACCAGAGTGGAGTACTTTGTGTTGTAACGGAACTGTTTTTGCTGCTTTTATGTCACACGTGTTTGTAATTTTGACGTGATCTCCTGTTCATTTTCCACACTACTAGTTTTTTAGATAAGTTCACGAGGCTCCCGGCTGCTTGTGAAATTTTATCTTGAGAAAAAAGTAAAATACAAATAAAATCTTGTTTGTAATATGATGTACTTTGTGCCTTTTCTGGTACGTTATCAAACACCACATTGACAAAAATTTGGATGAAATGTAAATCTAATTTGGCCATATTTAGAAGACAGTTTTGGGAAAGCGCCTTTATATTTCCCAAAATATCAAACAAATTCTTTGAAATAATCCGGACAAATTAAAATACTTAATGAACATTTTTATTAGAGGCTTGGATTATCACATGCAAACACCTCTCTGTCCACAGGCAGAGAGGGCAAGAAAGCCTTAATTAGCACATTTCAGTAGAAAGGTAAACTATTACTTTTTTATTAAAACATAATGGCTCTGGAAAGATAAGTGCTATCGCAGATGCAAACCTTTGTAAATGATATAGTATTCTATATTAATAGTACATGGGAATGCAATTAAAATACTGCATTTTAATCTGAGCTGTACAGCTATTCTATACAATTTACATAGATCTTTGCAAACCATTAATGATTACTGTCACACAATCTTTCCACAATATTGGTACAAACATATTACATCACACATTAAAATTATACAAAATAGAAAACAGCGTAAACAACACAGACGGTGACAAGAGTTATGCATTAATAACCAGACGGCTGAGTTGACAATGAGGCTGTTAGATATTCTCACCACCTCATGGCTCACTAGGTAGTATGATTAATGATAATTTGGTCCAGCACTGGAACAGTTATGCTACAAAAAGTGAATGTAATGTCACCTACAGTATGAATGTACCTTATGATGTTGAGGCACTTCTTCTATTTGGAAAATAATTTGACATAAAGTACAGACTGATATGCAGCAGGACAGGTGATGGGAACATATCGCTAACCTTGTCTAACCTATACACAACATTTAGTGGCAACTTTAAACATAATCCTCATTTATACAGCTGAGATCTGGCCAGCAAATGCCCTCGCTAAAAGCAATAAATATTAACTTATTCTTAGAATTTAAAAGAATCTCACATATCGATATGTCATTACATTCAATCATCTCTTCTAAACTACACATTTTAATTATAGCAGCATTGCCTGGGCAACTAATGAAAATTTATAACCACATCAAGCTCAAAACAACAAAGTATCAGGCCCATTTTATGTGCAACATAGCCTTAGTTATTATGGAAATAATTGAGAAGCTGCTGTAGTTTATAAAAACGTGTGTAAGATCCCCCTCTCAACACAAACCATTTGTTACAGAGATAAAAGATTTCCAGTACAGTGGCATCATCTGATAATCACAGGCTGCGAGCCTCATACATTCACGTTTCTGTTTGATTCCACATCCACAGTACAACACACTTGAGAGATATCTTCCTCTCCCTTGTTACTCTAGGTGCCTTCTTCATAGTGCAAAAGCAAATTACTGGGCTGTGGGTCTAAGCAGGGGGAGTTACAGCCGTTAGCAACCCAACCAAAGACATTAAGAGGACTCCTCTTTACCGTCTGGGTGTTGCAGGTTCAGTTGATTCGTCTATTAGAGAGGGAGGAAATTAAAGGATTTACATTGCAATTTTAAATTTCATATTCAAGCTTATATTTTTGTGTAAAAGAATACCTTCTCCTCCTCTGCATGTATAGGCGAATTAGCCACTGTACCACAAATGGCCATATGACAGCAAATGCCAAACTGGTTGGAGAAATGTCGAAAGGCCACCAGGATGGTTTCTAGGGAAAAAATAACAACAATCAGCAAGTGAAAGTGTTTCGTCAAAAGTAACGTCTAAATCATTTTAGTTCCTGCTAAAGATTATACAACTTTTATTTAGCTGAAACATGGTTTTGTTATACGATAAAAATATATTTTTTTAAATTAAGCAAAGAAAAAAAAGAGTATTTTAAAAGGTTTACCTGACTCCTCTTATTCACCGGGGTTGATGCATAAGTTGGAGACAGAGACATTGATCTTGCCTGCAGAGTTAAGAGATAAATTAAAAAAGAAAAGACCATAAACGTCTGTCCACAAAGTGTTTACAATGCCAAAGTACACAACCTCCTTATCTTCTGTCCTTAAACGCCTCATCTATGTTATTTTTAGGGCAATCTGCCACTCCATGTTATGAACATTATTTTTATATGTTTGATTTTATTCATGTCATATTGATTCAAAATTAAAATAGAAACTCCTTCCAATGGCATACTAATATTTTACACCGATTACAAAATACCAACAGGCATATTTATGATTAATTTATGGCAATTAGAGCTGCAACAATTAGTCGATCGACAGAAGAATAACCGCCAACTATTTTGATAATCGATTAATCCTTAAAGTAGTCAGAAAATGCTGTTTGCAGCCTCTCAAATATGGAGATTTCCTTCTTTTCTCTGTTCATATCATATTAAACTGAACATCTTTGGGTTTTGGACTGACAAAACAAGACATTTAAAGACATCATCTTGGACTTTGAGTAATTGGGATGGACATTTTTCACTATTTTCTGACATTTTATAGACCAAACGATTAATGGAGAAAATAATCGGCAGATTAATCAATAATGAAAATAATCCTTAGTTGCAGCCCTAATAGCAATATTATCAGAATGCACTTAATTCTCTGATAGATTGGCAGTTTTATCAACTGTTTGTGTACTATGAATGTTGATGCCTTTACTTGCTATTTAAAAACACAGAAAGCAGTCTTTAAAATGTTGTAAAATCAAATTTCTTAGAGCGCAAGTTGACATATTTGAATTGCTTGTTTTGTCAGGCAACAGCCCAAAGCTCAAAAGATATTAAATTTCCTGTCATATAAGACAAATAAAACCAGGAAATATTTGAGAAGGCGGAACAAAATAATGTGATATTTCGGGCCTCAGTATTCCTTTCATGGCTGAGAGGACGGACTGAGAGGATGGACTGGCCTGACCTGGCTGGCAGTCAGAGCCTCCAGGGTGTGCAGCCTCTGCAGAACGCTCTGCATGTCCTCCTGCAGTCTCGCCAACGCCACGACTATCTGCTCATTCAGGCTCCCTCCGGGAGTTAATGCTCCTCTCCAGCGGTCGCCGTCCCCGTCTCCACCACCGTACATGGGCATCAGAGATCCAGCGCCGCGGCCTGGAGACCTGGAGCCTAAAAAAACACGGAAAGGATTTAGAATTAATTAGGGCTCTCGAAGTTAACGCGATAATAGCGCGAACAAATTCGTTTTAACGCGACTAATTTCTTTAACGCATTAACGCAACTTGTGATTTTTAGGTTGTAGTGGGCTCAGTTTTAAAGCTAGTGTGAAGATACTGGCATCATATGAAACTAGAAAATCTAAGGAATCCATCGGTACCAACCATGTCATACTAGCTTGTTGTGAAGGAGGCTAAATAAGGCTCCAAACTTCTGCTAAATGTTGGTGAGGAAAAACATGGCATGTTCATTTTCAAAGGGGTCCCTTGACCTCTGACCTCAAGATATGTGAATTAAAATGGGTTCTGCGGGTACCCACGAGTCTCCCCTTTACAGACATGCCCACTTTGTCATAGTCAAGTCAGCACACTGACACACTGACAGCTGTTGTTGCCTGCTGGGCTTGAGTTTGCCATGTTATGATTTGAGCATATTTTTTATGCTAAATGCAGTACCTGTGAGGGTTTCTGGACAATATTTGTCATTGTTGTGTTGTTAATTGATTTCCAATAATAAATATATACATACGTTTGCATAAAGCAAGCTTTGTCCAATCCCATGTTGATAAGAGTATTAAATACTTAATACTTGACAAATATCCCTTTAAGGTACATTTTGGAACAGATAAGAAATGTGCGATTAATTGCTACTATTAGAATCGATTGACAGCCCTAGAATTAAGACATGTTCACACAATGCCAACCAAGGTTCTTCGCCCTATGATGACAAACTTACCCCTTCCTCTTCTGACCAAAGAGCCGTCCGGCATGCCTTCATTCAGTCTCTGTCTCTGCGACATTGTCCCACTGTCCTCTCCATCTTCTCCTCCACACCTGATGCCCTGCGGCGCACCGTCAACGTCCTCCTGTGGTTCCTCTAGAGGTGGCAGGACGTGGTTCTCCTCTTCATCCAGGTCGTCCAAAGAGCGGTTGTGGTCTGAGCTCTGGAGGAGATGCACGTTAAAATTAAAAATCAAGAGCTACAACCGCTGCACTAAACAAGTGGTTTTAAGTTGTTAACTTGCCTCTTCCTGGCCAAACTGGTCCACAGAGTCACAGTAGACTTCGCTGTCTGAGTCGCTGGCCAGGTGGGTCGGACCGGACACGTCCACACTGGAATCTGAGACCAGCAGAGTGAAACAGAGACGTGGAGGAAGGCAACAAAGCCATTAGTTTAGTCCATTAAAACTGTCCCAGGAGCAGCTGAAGTGTTAAGATTGCCACAACGCCGGGAATGAAGCTTAGCAGATTATCTGATCACATGGTGAGTCACAGGCAGTGAGTGAGGAGTACAGAGTCTTCAGTAACAGAACAGGACGTTCACAAATTTAACCAGAACAGAACTCGGTGTTCCTTACCTGTGTGGTGACCGTTGAGCAGAGGCTCGCCGACCGACCCCTCCTGGGAGTCGCCACCGTTCAGGGCAGCCCTGGAGTGGCTCCCATTGGTCAGATGGATGACCCCGTTGGCCACTTTACCGTTGGACAGGGACTCTTTGGGTCTCCTGGCTGAACCCTTCTTCTTTGGCTGTGAAGCTGCTGATTTCTTATCTGAAATAGAAGAAAATCACGTCAGCGAAATGTTTTTCTGACAATATTTTCTGACAGTTTTACAACTTTGTTACCTTTTCTGACCTCCCGTATCACTTGTTCTTCTTCCTCCTCCTCCTCCTCATCCTCCTCCTCCTCCTCCTCCTCTTCTTCTTCTTCCTCTTCTTCTTCTTCTTCTTCTTCTTCTTCCTCTGACTTTTCCTCCACTTCCTTTGATTCGAGCCTGGCAGGACGGGTCTCCAGGGTGCCGTTCATTTCCATCGTTCTGACGATGCTCTTCGCAATGCTCTTCGACGGCATTGAATTCAACATTGTGCCAAGCCCTGCGCAACAAAGTGGATTTAATTTGCAATACCGCAATTAAAAGACAATGCTTCCTTTAAGGATAAGGCTATTTTTTTTATTAGATACAGATAAATCCACACTTTAGCTGTGTGGAATTTCTGAAACATACGTGAGGATTTTGTTCGTCTCCAAAAAGCCATCCACTTAGTTGACTTTAAATTTATGTCTCTCAACCTCATGTTAAAGGGATTTAACATGTTTGGGTGTTTTGAAGTGGGGTTGTATGAGGTACTTATTCATAGTCAGTGTATCACCTACAGTAGATGACGGTCGGCACGCCCCCAGTTTGGAGAAACAGACAGGAGTACCAACACTGTACCACTAGCATGCACAACATGACTGCTAATAAGCACCAAAAGCATCTGAGCTACAACACCAGACCAACACTAAACTATGCCACCAGACTCTAATATTTACACAGTACTGTAATATACTTGCCTTCCAGTTGCCTAGCAAACTGTGTCAAACGGGCTGAGCATATGACAAAAGGCACATTATAAAAAGGTTAAGCTCCACATGCTGTTTTTGACATCACAAACTAAGTGAGAGGCGGTGAATAAGTAAAACCTACCTGTGCTTAGATCTGATATCTGCGTGATCTTTTTCTTGTCCTCGATCAGCTCGTAGAACGGGCCGAGGACGCGTAGGAGCTCCTCCACCTCGTCTGTCATGGGCATGCCCTCCAGGATCTACGCAGAAAATACAGCAAACAGTTAAAGAGAGGTTTAAGATTATTATCAAATTCCTAATATTCCTGTTACATCTTCTGTAAAAGTAACATACCAGCTTCATTTCATCAACATAGGCGGCCATCGCTTCTTCTTTTGGCATATCTCCGAGAGAATTCCACGCATCCCTGAATCATTAAATTCAACAAAAACTGCATTATTATATCACTTTATCAAGTAAAAAAAAGTGTAAAGCGTTGGTGCCAGTTTTCAACTTTGTCAACAAGGCCAGTTTATTTGAGATCACTGTGTTCTTTGTTAACCAAGGGTCAAAGGCCGACAGAAACGTAACCGTTCATTAGTAACCAGAGTTATTCCTTAACTAAGTGTTTTTACAATTTCCTGAAAAACTTGCAAAATCCCATGAGGGACCATGAGAGAAAAGTGTGCAGCCTAGTGGGTAAGAGGTTACATTCCAAGAGTCCAGAGATCACCTAACATGACTTGAGACTAAAGACGGAGAAGCACTAGATAATTTGACTGTGTTTTGTTTTGCACAGTGAGGTCAAAGTGGGCCAAAAGCAACACGTTGTGCAATGTGAACAAGTCAATTTCAACACTCCGTGGTTTATCCTGAATTAAATTCCATGATTTTCCTTTAAGATTGAGTATTCATACAACCTGTACTAGTCAGCTTGACCCTTGAAGGAAAATTATTCTTGTGTAATTATATACACTAATATTTTCCCCATAAATGATACAAAAAATGTAAGATACCTGTATGTATTTAGGCAAAAGTAAAAACACATTGATTGACTGTATATTTCCTTTTAATGTTACCATTTTGCTTTGCCAACTGCATCCCAGAAGCCAGGTCGGGGTATTTTGCACGCGCCCACAGTGGCTTGTTTATAGTAACTGTAGAACTTGAGCATCATATCATTGGAGGGCTGAAAGGGACCTGAAGGAAATAAAAAGGACGGAGATTAGACGCGCTTCAACCGTTTCACAAGGAATAGTAGGCTTGTCTGGTGCTCACTGAATAGGGCAATTTTGTAACAGGAGAGACCTCCAAAGCACACTTCATCAGAGAGGAAGATGATGACGATGAAGACGCAGTTGGCGTCGAAACGTTGGTCTTCTAATAAAGTTGATTGCCTTTAAATCAGTGTGATCCAGTGTGCTTTGGACCTGGTCTCTGAAGTCTCTGCTATTACGGAAGTAAAAGGACATTTCATGCTGAAAATGTGCAAAATAACTGCTTGTTTACTAAGTAAGCAGCACTATTCCTAATGTTTTCAAACTCAAAGTGGCTTTATTGGCATGAAAGTTTCATTTAGGGGCGGCAGTAGCTCAGTCCATAGGGACTTGGCTTGGGAACCGGTGGGTCGCCGGTTCAAGTCCCCGCATGGACCAAGTACTGAGTGTGAACTGGTAGCTGGAGAGATGCTAGTTTGCCTCTTGGGAGGTGCCCTTGAGCAAGGCACCAAACCCCCAACTGCTCTGGGTGCCGGTCAGGGGCAGCCCCCTCGCTCTGACATCTCTCCATTAATGCATAATAGGTCCTGTTTGTGTATGAATTTCGGTCCTGTGTGTGATATGTATATGTAATAACAGAGTGATGGAATTGAATTTCCCCTCGGGGATTAATAAAGTGCCTTTCTTCTTCTTTCTTCTAAAACAATGTTGCCAAAGCATCAAAATACAAATACACAATAACATTAATATGAATATTAACACAAAAAAAACCCAAATAAAATAAATAAATGAAATAACCAATACTGTTTCTCTGCAGATCTCTGCACACTGCTAGTTAAGTGGATTAAGCCTTTTAAATCGCACTAGATCCAGAGCAGCAAGCTGTTGCACTGCAACAAACTAGTTCTTATTTATTTATTTTATTGGTTTAAAAGGACTGTGTGCACAGACATTAATTGTTTACATAGAAACAAAAAGATGGGTGCACCAGATTTAGCAGGGAAGCTAATTTCCATCTGTAGTCCTAAACACAGACACAATAGACACAATAGACACACTACATAACATCACAACAGGATCACAATATAACATCACAGTTTCAAGTACAATCCAAAATACAATAAATACATATAACACAATGTATAACACAATAATAAACATGACAGACTTCAGTCAAGCAGCATTATCACAAATAAATACAGTAAAAATAAGTGCCCAACTGGCCTCTTATCGAACTGAGTTGATCACTTACCATCTGGGGCTAAACTCTTGATCACTTTGACGGCAGCCTCAAACCTCACCAGGGTCAGACGCCCCTCATCTTCCACTTTGACACTCTCCACCTCCATTGTGTCAACACTGAGACTGTCAACACAACACACATAAAGCAACATCAGGACATAAGCTATGAGGACTAGCTTAACTTGCAAGTTACTGTATTTACAGCAAAGACCAGCAGCAGGAGGAGGTTTCTGTATCTAGGACACTTCATCTGCTATGCGACAAAACCTCTTACTGCTCCAATATTTGTGCTAAATACAACAAATACTTCAAAACTGTCGACGAAAAAGCCCGAAACCCGATTATTCTTACCGTTAACGGCCTATCTGTTTGTCAGAAGGCGACCTGTCTTTAGCCTTCGACCAGCTGCCATGAAACCAGGCAGAGGTGCACTCTGGGAGTGGTAGTTTTCTTACTAGATATCGATATTTCCTACAAGCCCCACAATCCTCCGCGTCTACTACACCCTTTTTGGTGGAGAAATGTATACTGAATAAACCAGAAAACTATTAAAAGGTGAAAAATAAGAAATGTTATGTTTTAATATTTTAATGTGTCATGTCGAATTCATAACATGAATACATTATCTCTATAGTTCAGAGCGAAACTACACTTACCGTCATGCTCTATTCGGGATTAGTTGAAAAGGTGGTAGGTAAACGGGAGAGAATATCAAGAGCTCTCACTCTGTCTTTATTTCTGAGTACCGCAAATCGTAAAATATCTAGCTCTGAGATATAGCAAACCCATACTCATTGTGTATGGCCCCTGATGACCTTTTCTTTTATGTAACTATTTAGTGTTGCCTTCTATGTTTTATACATGTTTAAAAAAGCAATACAAACAAAGAAAAAATTATATTTTGAATTCAAAGTTTTATATTTTCTATACCAACTATCAACCACAGCTCCATTATGTGAATGTGCATAGATTGCCTAAATGAATAGATTATTTTTTAAATGTAATGTATGTCATTTATAACACAACATGTTCAAAATACAAAAATTAAAAAGTTCCACTTGCAAATCTTCTGTGGAACTCATTTGAAGTACAATTAGCATAAATAAAAATAATAAAATCTGTTAAAATAAAATCTAAAAAATAAAAAAGTACTTATTACACATGTACTAGTATGACAAGAACATGATTTGAGTCAATTATTTATTATATATTTATATATATTTGGAGTAGCACAGACCAGATGTTGACGAAATACTAATAGATAATATATATTGTAATTAAGTAAAAATAAAGTTTAACAACAATGACAATAAAACAATAATAATAATTATTGTTATTACTATTATTGTTGTTGTTGTTATTGTTGTTAGTATTGTTATTATTATAAAATAATAATAATAATTTGCAGCTGGTAAATGTGGAGCTCATTTTAATTATTTCAATTGATATACTTAATCAGCTGTGAAGCTTGTAAAGTTTCACCATAATTTATAAAATTACATTATCATTTATTTGTTGATTATATTTTTTATTCGTGATCAAACCATGGAAAGAAGCAAAAGTTATCAAATGAATGTGGTCGAGTAAAAAGTACAATATTAGCCTCTGATATATAGTAGAGTAGAAGTGTAAAGTAGCACAAAATGGAGATATTATTTTTTTTAATATACTTGAGTAAATGTACTTACTCTTCACCAGTCCAAAGCCTATTCACTATTTATTGATTTTCTTAAATTTATATTTTTGTATTGCTTCTTATATTTTGTTATATTATATTAAATTATATATGTCTTTCCATATTTACTATTTACTGTTTTTCTCTGGAGCCTCCCAGCGAAAGTATTTCACCTGATTGTACTAGATCACACACTGGTCCCACTTTTAAACCACCGAGTGACTACTCCTCCCCAGCACAGACGATCTTCAGGGCTGAGGGCAGGAATCCCACAATAGCAAGGCGGAGGGTTTTTTTTTTTCTCTCTCGACAGAGCGGAGCTGGTGGCTGCTTCACTTCAATCAAAGGGAAAAGGCAGAAAGAGGGAAGGGAGGCTCTGCGGAGACATGTTAAGATGGCAGAGCTACAAATGTTGTTAGAAGAAGAGATTCCGGCCGGGAAAAGAGCGCTTGTGGAGAGTTACCAAAACCTCACCAGAGTAGCGGACTACTGCGAGAACAATTATGTCCAGGTAAGTGAGTCGGCTACCACGTTATCTCCAGCCGCCTTTTGTCGCCTGAAGCCCGGGATGTTGGGACAGGAAATGTGGATAAAGAAGCCGAATCCCTCCGCCCAAAGCTCGGAGCTTTAATAACACTTTGATGCGTTTAAAACTGTGGGACGTTTGGCTATCTAGTTAAATTCGGACTATTAATCACATTTATTCGTTTACACAGAGGGTGTGTCTACTTTTTTTTTTTTTTTTTTTTTTATTATTACACTGGGTCGGTTCAAAAAAAAAAAGAGAGTGCTTCCACTCTCACTGCTCATAAAGGAGGCCTGTTGTGTTTTTACAGTTTTTTAGCTGCTAAAAATGATTTTATTTCCATTTAAAAAGACATTAACAAGAAAGTTACTCCAAAATTGTTCGCTTTAATTGAAGCTGACACAATCTAACATGTATAAGTGGTACAGTAAATGTCACACTACATGTGAATAGTACAGTAACAGAGCAGTGCATTACATTCCGTGAGGTCATTAAACTCACCATTTAATACCACAAAAAGTCCCCATTGGGATACTACAGGGATATAACAGTGGAGGGAGGTATAGTGTCCACATTATGGGCTTGTAAGCACTCAGTGCAAATGCCATAATGTCAGTGCATGGCTTTTATTGTTGCTGCATAATTTTTTTAACCATTAAACAACTTGTAATGCCACATTAAAGCATAATATATGCATGGAAATCTGCTTGTTTGGACCAAACTCAATGGAGAAAAGAGGCTATTTAAGATAATTCTGCATGGTTGCAACTAAGGGAGGAATGTAAAGCTATTGTTAGTTGGTCAATAAAGGTTGGAGGTATTGATTTTTCTCAACTTATTCATGGGAACAGCTTGCTTTAATCTGTGCTGGGGCTTCACATCTGTTCTCTATAGTTCAGCTTCTTATGAAAGCTCCTGTAGTTTTAAGGAATATTTTTGATGTGTCATAATGAACTTCACTATGGTGTCGCGATGACCACAGATGGCTTTGTCTTTTTAATTTTGGCACACATATATCTGCGGTAAGCCACTTCTAAAAAAAGCCAGAGGACAAACTGAGTGACAGACAAACAGCGGTTGGTGAGAAAAACATTTTTCAGCAGGAAGACAGCTCACCATATCAGCTACAGGGAGGGTGTGTCCACTCCAGCTGTACTCCCCAAGGACTCCCTGTAATTTTGTTTTCTTCAGAGTCCTCCTCGGGTTGATTTGGCACCGTGAGGCAAACTTTGTGCCAGTTATAACCCACGCAAACAATACAGGACAAGAAGGTTGTCATCTTTGTCCCACATGAGCCCCAAAATGAAGTTCATGAAGCTTTTTTTCCCCTTACTTTTAAAAGCAAGATGTGTCTTTTTTAATGCACTTATTTATCATGATAGTTCAGATACGGTGGAATAAATTAATGTGGGAATTTCCTTGTTATGGTTCTTGTTTACCACAGCAAGCTGTAACATGAGATAGAGGCGTTACAAACTGATTTCCCACAATGACACAGTATTATTGATGGGTTCGTAGTCAATTAGTCGAGTAATCGGTTGTTTTGGTCTTAGTCAACTAAGATTTCTTTAGTCAGTTAGTCGTTTTTTCATGCTGGATGACTTATTTCCCAGAAACTTATGAGCACATCTCTGGTAAACACAAGATTTAAAGTGGTGCTTTTGTGTGATTCTTTGTGGAGAAACTCAGTTTTACAGATCTGTCGATTAAATCAACTAATCGTATGAGTGTTAGTCGACTAAGAAGTATTGAGATCTCTATATAAAAGCAGAAACAATTGAATTTTGTTTACTTTTGCAGCATGACAATATTTTGGAGGTTTTGAAGACCGGTGCTGACATCTTGTAGTTCAGACCACAGTTGCAAATAGCCCGTATTTGTTGCTGATATTTAGTGTCTTTAAAGCACTTAACTACCGAATTGAAAAGACTGTAACTATTTTGTAGGGATATCGAACCATACTGACAGAAATGTATCCTTGGCAGAGATTACCAAAAACTACCGAAAGTTGGTCTCGAATGGTCAGATTTATAGTTTTCAGTCCTGAAGTTATGAAGTTGTTCTTTTAGATACAATTTGAGAACCAGCATGTTCATTCCAAAATGATAAGAAGTCAAGTGACTATTTTATAGAACTGGGTATTGAACCTAATACTGACCAAAACTGTCAAGTTGGCATCAAATGCCTGCTCTAATTCGTAGCCTTGTCTTGTTTAATTATTCTTTATTCAGATACTTCCTGATTTAAATCATAATTTTGCAATTTTTAGACAATTTTATTTAGGCAACTTTCCTATACGCATGCTTGAGTTTAGACAACGTTTAACATTTTAGAGTTTATATTTTTTGTTAATTTAAAAAAGAAAGAAGAAGAAAACATAAGGTATTGCAAAAAGTGTTTTTCTTTTTTGTATTGATACTAAAACTTCGGTATTGTATCGACACAAGGTTTTAAATTTATAGAAATAGTCCCTAGATTTTAAGGTAAGGCTGGGTGATAATTCAATATGATAATTTATCGTCTGTTAATGGAATCGTATCGTGATGAAACCATATATTGAGATATCGTGATGCACAATTATGTCTTACTGGAGTAGTTTTTCTTTTTCTTAAGAAATGAGGGGCAAGTAATGCTAATGTATAGTCTGAAATGTGCCTTTAAATCTGACCACTTTTAGTGTGTTTTCTCTTGGTAAATAGAAGAGGCTCCAAAAATAGCATTTAGATCATCATGGGAATAAAAATCTCCACGGAGACCCAAACTAATGAGATGTAAAATGTGCAAAGGAAGTGCACAAAAACTACTTCTTCAAAATGTCCCTTTAATGTAGCCGTGGATAAAGAGTACAGTAGGGATATTTGTTCTAGCTTTAACTATGAAAAGTTGTGTTTCCTGAGTCGAACCGATTTGTGATTCTGTCCTTGTGTTTTAGCTCAGCGCCTTGTTTAAAGCGCTGACGTAAAAATGAGGATTTTAAGCCTTTCGGCACACGTTGCGAGCTCTGTGTGAAGCGAGTGTCAGACTAACAGTGCACTTTTCATAATCCCTCTCTGTCTGCTGCAGATACTCTCTCTCTCTGCCTCTGATAGGAACACACACACAAACACTGTGTGTAAACCGTGCACACATCAACGTGCCTCAGCTTGAATCAGCTCGTCCTCCTTCACATTTCCATCCCCTCTTCTTCTTCTTCTTCTTCTTCTTCCTCCTCTTTCTGTTCTTGTCATGGTGGTTGTGTTGTGACTGTTCGATGTGGACCTTGTAGTGCAGCTCAGCAGACTGAAGCAGATGGTGAAATCTCTGTTTAAGGACAGATCACCGCCTCACTTTCTAACTTGATATAGTGAGTTTTATTTGTCCAAGCAGGGAGTGTTTGATGGTATGTGTGTTATATGACACACTGACAGGTCAGAGTTGTGTTTCCTGTTTGCCTCGCTGACTCCCTGGAAATGACTTCTCTCTGTGTCAGGAAGTGGCTTAATAATAGAGCCAAAAACACCCTTTCAAATTAAGGCACTTGCATTAGATTACTCTGAATAATCTGTTTGTTTATTTTAGTATGTTCCTGTTTATTCTAGCTATACTGTATAGGGTATATAAAACAATCGTTACACATTGCTTGCCCCCTTGAGATTTTTTTTCCCGTAATAATTTATCGGAAGTTACTTCAGGTGTAAAGAAACATACAAATAAAGCACAAATGTAAATGATTGTCCCTCCATATTTTGGTATTTTTCCCCCAAAGCCCTCTCCAATGCAATCCTCACCCATTGCCGATGCAAAAGAAGGATAAAAAACAAAGTTCAATTTTTAAAAAAGAAAAAAAACAGAAAGAAAAGAAAATAATATTTAAAAAAAAAAATAATATAAAAATAAATATATAAATAATAAAAAATAAAGTACACAGTGACATTAATAATATTTATAGGATAAATCCCCAAACTACAGATAAAATAGGCTGATAAACTTAACATCAAATACTCCCCCTTGAGACTTGGCTCACTTGTTTTCTTTTTAATTGATGCGAGTCAGTTTGTTTAACCTCTGAGACAAGGACACGAACACTGTATGCAAAGTAGGCCACCTGGCCATGTTGGCAGGACACACTGAGAGGGCTGCTGACTGGCTTTGTTAAACACAGTAATACTGTAATACTACAGGTTCTATCGGTTGTACTCGGGCTGTTTTTGATATTTGTAGAGCTGAAACAATTCGTTTATCAATCTGCAACTATTTTGAATATGTCTTAGTTTTATATTTCAGTGGTTCCACCCTCTAGTGTGGGGATTTTGCAGCCTTTCTTTGTCATATACTTGAATAACTTTGGGTTTTGTACTGACAAACAAAACCAGCAATTTGAAGATGTCAGTATGGGCTCTGAGCATTTTGTCATTTAGGCACTTTTTTTGCATTTCATTGACAAATGAATGAATTGATTAAATAATCTGTGTATTAATTGATCGTTGCGGCTCTAGATATTCCTCTCACATAAAAGCATCCTCCTTTTAAAAACCTCTTGCGTCAGCACATATAGGGTTTAGAGAATGGAACAGTTTACCATCATGTTTGCAGTATATTTCTTTGAAATCGATTGAACTGTCTTTACCAGGAATTCTGGGGGGGGGAGCTTAAATAAACAGCATACAGTAACAAGGAATAGGGAAATGGAAGTATGGCCAACCAGGAGGTCATACGCCAGATCAGATGCAGTGTTGCAAGCTGAGGAGGACATGTGACTGCTGAGCCAGCACGATGCCCACTTGTGCTTTTAGTTCTGCTCCTAAATTAGCAGTTTTGAAATGTGTGCTGGTATGTGGTAATCAATGCGTCAGAGATATGTCCTGGTCATATAACCTTACCTGTCCTGTACTGTTTTCCCAGGTGAATTAATGTGAGTTTCTCCACTGGAAGAGAGCAGGTGGCATTTTTTATAACACAGTTCTGTCTCTCTGGGTTACTGAGTCCTCGTTTCCTGTCCTTCTTTCTCTCTCTCTCTATCTGTCTATGTGGAGTGGCCTGGATTTTCTCCCAGCATGGCGAGGCCCAGCGGCTCTCGGCCTACCAGCCGGGCCCATTCATCCTCTCTGACCACCTGTCACTCCTTCCCCCTCAGCTGACTGTTGGGCTGATCTGTTACAGTCTCGTTAGAGTGTAGGAGCCATTGTTTCAGACTAAAATTGTCTGCTTGTAGTTGGATTTATGCAGAAGACGTGTCAGCTTTTTATGCATCGTTCACACTGTTCCTCTTTATGTAGAAAAGTGTGAATAATCCACCCAAACAATCACCCTCTGTGTCAGGAGGGTGACCCAGCTCCTCAGAAACACTCAGAAAAACAGATTGTTCATTTTATTTATTCAGGTATAGATCAGTGACTTTAAACAAGTCACTCAGAAGAAAGGTTAATGAGTTTCCTCCGTGTGCAGACGTCCCCTTTGTGTCTCCTCCCCGACACACCGAAGGAGTTTTTAATTGTGCGCTCGCTGGCACTTCTTCAAGGTCAGGTAGACCTTATGGCCTTTGAGTCAGCCTCCATCTGCCCCGCAGGAATTATGAATTCACGTAGCGTACTGCTCAGAGTTTGCTCAAGGAACGGTTGAAGTTAAGTCTGCAGGTTTTCCTGATTCTGAACACGTTCCAGTGTCACTTTCACTACCTTGTCTGTCTCCACAGGTGGATTGTGTTGGCGAGAAGTTTCTCACAGTTTTATATTTAAAAGTTTGAATGCTCTGTCATTTTTTTATTAAGATCAGTATTTTAGCAGCTTTTTCTTGGATTGATCTTATAAGTTGAACTCACCTTTTAGCTCAGTTTCTTGTTATCATCCAGGCTCGCTGCGTCCATCGGTTAGTTTGTTTGTGTTATTGTGTGACTTTGGTGAATCCAAACTTACCAAAGTCACACAATAACACAAACAAACGAACCAATCGAGGCAGCGGTAGACCAGCAACTCCTGTGTTCTGTGAGGTAAAATTACAGTTTTTTTCCAATGGAGTCTGGTGGCTTTGAAGAGAGCATAGATAACGGCTTCAGTTCCCCGTTGTAAAGGGCTGTCTGACGGTGAGGTAAAGCGGTGAAAATACTCTAAGTATAGCGCACAATTAAACTGGCATTGATTCTTAGGGGAAAAATAGCCTTGGACTGGTAGATGAAATTTGGGCTGCTTTAATCAACATTTGGCAGGGTTTTTGGAATATTGTGAAAACACTGGACTGTTTTTTATTGAAATTGTCGGGTTTTAAGTTGCGATTGTGCTGGAAACTGGCACTGTGATCTGGCAACACTGGTCGCAATATTTGTTAAAGACAAAATATGTGTCAAAACACCATTTTAAATTAAATCTTGTCGTACTACAGAGATGTCCTGACCTACACATCATATTCTACAGACTTAAGAAAACATTGTTTAGTTCAGATCCCTGCCAAAATTTGGACTTTAACCATTTTAATATGTTTTTCAATGAAAATGAGAATGATGTAAAAATGATGCAGCTCTATTCCCAATCAGCTGCTGGATGTCAGACAGCCACATCAATACAACAACCCACCGAGCACTACATGTAGCCCTCAGCTGTCTCACTTATCTCACCCTGTCCAGTCTGCAGCGATCAGCGGTCGATACTAAGAGCCATGTGATCTCTACGACCTTCCAGTTGGATTTACATTTGTTCTGCTCTAAACTACACTAGGTACCTTAGAGGAGACGTTCGCCTCCTATTTCTTTTCTAACCCGTCCAGTTCACAGATTAGAAGACTAATTTGTTGCTCTGTTACGGTATGTTTGTTTTTCTTCCTCCGTGCCCCCCTGACACTGTAAGAGAGCTCTCCAGCAACACTTGAAAGTGTGGAGATGTATGACATGTTGCAGAATTCCAAACATTCCTGAAAGTTTCTCTCTTTTTTTTTTTTTTGCTCCGAGAGCATTTCCCCTCCGGACAAGTGGGAGTACATAAACGCAAATGTGCTTGTCAGCTGTACAAATCCAGGAGCAGATTGCACAGTAGAAACTCTGTAGTGTTGTCAAATGTTCACACATGTTTGAAATCCTTTATTTTAATCCGTGTTTGTCAAACTTTGGAGGGATGATTCAGTGAGTTTTGATCTAGGTATTATGTCTCACTTCCTCAGATCCTCTATGAGTCATGTTCGGGAGTCAGGAGGAATACTCATTTTGTCCATTTCCTATTTATGCTCTGGCTTGTGGGTGGGGGGGCAGCTCCACCTCCTCTGACCCCTGACCAGCTTCTATCCTCAGGGAGGAAGTCTGGACCTTTCCTTCCTACCGTCTCTTTGCAGCCCTGACAGTGAAGCAATGCACCACCCTGTTTTAAAAAAAGCACGATTGCACTTCGGTGGCGGTTGTTGGCCGTTATCTTGCCAGACTGGATGGGTGACGAATTCATTGGAAGCATCAATCCAGTTCAGTGCTTCAAAAGCTTCCCATGAGACGAATCCATTCTTGTGGCTGCCACTCCCTTCTCGCTCCGAGGCCACATACATGCTTCCATACAGCATTTGCAAACATTGCTACGCTGGTCCTGTATTCAAGTGGCTGTTTGATTATCTAGCTTGCCTCAGCTCCCAGCTACAATTTCACTTTGTGTACACGGACCGTACATTCCTCTGTACTCCCTTTTTAAACCCAGCCGAGGTGCTGACAGACTGTCTACTACTGCCTGGATACTCTGCAGTGACTTTCAGTCATTACTCAGCTCAGAAATATGAGATAAAGTGCCCCAGGAGCACTAAAGCTCTCTGGGAGCTCACCTCATTCTCTGCAGCTCCTGCTGTGGTGTACTACACTCAGCTCTCCGGTCCTGTTATTTACCTTTTGTACTGAGCAAGCACACATTTTGTCCCTCTCCTGGCGAACGTCTCAAGCACTGTTTGTTCTGTTTTTTTGAATATCTACTGCAGGAGTGTGTCTTTCGGTATCTCACGATTCGATTGTGATTCTTGGGGGTCACGATTTGATTCAAAATTGATTCCTGATTCAATATCGATTGAATTGAATTGAAAAGGTTATATCAACTGATTGCAATAATGTAAACACACAAAGGCAAAATGTATCTATTTATCAACATTTATAAATGCTAAACTTGCACAAATAAACACTTCTTCCTAAAATGGTAAAAAAGTATTTCTCAATTCTCAGTGACTTCATGAATTTCAAGTTATACTACAAAAATGTAATTGCTGCCTGTTACATAAATATAAGTGGTTGGCTTAGGTTAGCTGCCTTTTTATTTCTCAGAAACTTTCCAATTTCAAAAATAGATTGGACACAAAATAACACTGTAAAACTGGTATTTTTCTGTGATTTGTAGACAAATCACACAATCATTGTTGACACAACTTTGACTTGGTGTGTAGGATTACTGCTCAGCAGTAGCAATATCTAGGATCTTTTGTAGAAAAAAAAAACATTTCTATAAATTGATTTTTGCAAGCTGTGAATCGATTCAGAATCTTAGAAGATAAGAATCTCTGTTTTCCTCCACTCCTAATCGACTGTAGTCCTTCTCGCTGAGGATGGATGTCAGAGTTAAGATTCTTGGGTAACTGAACAACAAATCTGGTTAGTTTTGTGTATGGATTGTGAACGGCCGACTTCTGATGCGTGAACAAGTGAAGGGACGATGGAGGCTTTAACTAGAGCAGACGGCACTAAGATGCCGCCAGTGGCGATGCAATCAAGTGTCTCATCTGTCCTCCCAACGCCCACTGCTGACCTCACATCACAGCTCTGGCAGTT
The DNA here is from genome assembly GCA_916701645.2 of Sebastolobus alascanus. Classification (NCBI taxonomy): domain Eukaryota; kingdom Metazoa; phylum Chordata; class Actinopteri; order Perciformes; family Sebastidae; genus Sebastolobus; species Sebastolobus alascanus. The sequence goes on along the minus strand of CAKAOJ020000102.1, from coordinate 425,129 downwards.
AATGCAGTTGGGAGCAATTTGTCCAGATATACAGAAGAAGCTGATTTCACCATTGAACATTTTTGACATGTTGACTCGGTTTATTTCAGCCTTTGTTTAAGAAAATAAAAAAAATTATTGTGTGGACTCAGCTCTGGATTTGAAGAAGAATTACAGTTGTATGATTAACACAAGGCTAAAGATTTAACCTCATGTCAACCATGAAAGTCTCAGTCAACCCTTTCCATTCATTGTATCAGCTTTCTTGACCATTTAATCTGATTCACTGTGGCTGTAGTGACTGTGTCACTGGGGAAATAAAACACTGAGACACTGTGGTAGAGGGGATGACTGTTAATAGTCTTTCGTGCACCATTTTTAGGGCCTAGTTTAACAGCTTCAAATCTGAAACCGATACAGTCTAGTCATCTTGTGCTGTATCATCTTCAAAATGTTTGTTCATTGTGGTCTTGCCATTGCGGAACAGACACATTTTTTCCCTTCCACTTTTCATCAAAATTAAAGGAAGTTCATCTGTTTCTTGGGTAATAAAGCATTCACGCAGAATGCATGATAAGTATGAAAAAGGATTGGACACATTTTAAAAAAGCATCAATTGCAGCCATTTAAACACACAGACTAAACACATCACATGTGCTTTGTGTGGAAGCTACCTTGAATGAATATGTCTGTAAGACATGCAGGATGTAAATGTGTATTTCTTTACACATCACAGTTCAGCGTTTGTGCGCTGAAGCATCAATGGTGCCGTTTGTCTACAGCTGCAAGATGTGGAATTAAACCAAGTTAATTGTGCAGTTTCTTAATATTACAATATTTCAATCAGCATTGTGAATCACAGCGAATAGCAGCATGTTTTAATGCGGGATGCAAATTAGTTTTTCATGTCACAGTATGTGTTCAGTAGCTTCAGTGTCAATGGTGCTGTTTGTCTATGCTCTGCAGCTGCAAGATATTGACAAAACCAAGTTAAAGAGATACACCAGCAATTTAGTATTGCACTAATTAAATTGGGCGGTTTCTAAGAAACAGGTTAAAACCAAATGGTTAAAATTGAAGCAGCAGACACTAAGATACCCAGAGCCAAGCATCAAAAACACTGCATGCTACATTTCCCAGAGTGCATGTTTTCACCATAGATTGTATATAAGAAGTGGACGTAGTCACCATGACGTCACCCATTGGTTTGTAGACTGCTGTTTTGAAGCCTCGAGTTCGACGTTTTGGCCGTCGCCATCTTTTTTGCAACCAGAAGTAACACGAGAGGGTGAAGCTATGTACAACTGAACGCTGAATGAGACATTTTTAGGCGACCAAAATGTTACAATTAACTCTCATGAACTGCAAGCACTCTGTGAAAGAGTAAAAGTTGTAAGACAAAAACAAAGACCACTCCCAGACCGAACAACTCAATGATAGCGACCTGTCAATCACAAGGTAGCCACGCCCTAAAGCATCTCCTGCTTTATGGTCTATTTGACTCTAAATGGGACGCTAAGGCTCCAAAGCTCCCTCCAGAGCCATGGAGAGCTCACTGGCTGCACAGTACTCATCATGAGAAGTAAACCGAACTTCAGGAATTCGGTGGCCATTTAATTATGCAGTTACTTAATATTACAGTTGCTTTTTGGATTGCAAATCACAGTGAGTATCCGGCCGATTAGATTGTTGTCAGGTCATTGAATGGGGTGTTACCCTCATAGATGTCGGTCAGTAGGGCCCTGCTCTGCTACACCCAATAGTAGGTTTTGTCATCTAGTCACGTGGTCCATCACCAAAAGAAGGACTGAAAAAGTGACCTGTAGCGACCGTAGTAATTATGACAGAAGCAAAAGCGGAAGTCCGGCGCTGTAGTGTAGACAGCGTAAAGCTGGGGTGGAGGTCAGGGGCGATGGATGCGACACAAAACACAGTACTTTGACCCAGGACACTGGTTGGCGCAGCCTGTGTGAAACCAACAACCTGTAGTTGTTTTTGTGTTCACAAACGTTAAGTTTCACTTTAACTTTTGAAAACGAAGTTAATTTAAGCCAAAACATGATATTCCGCTAAACTTAACTAAGTGGTATTGTTTGTGTTTTCACTTTTACAATGTAGTAGGCGTAGTAGGCCCCTACTGACCCACATCTATGATGCTTATAGCGAGCGATAATGCACATATAACGGCCCGATAACAGTCGAATCTGGTGCAGCATCAGCATATTTTTATGCAGAGTCTCTGCAATTTTATTTTCTGGGATTTCAGATGGAGTCAGCGGTAGGAATAATATTATAATGCTGACAAATTCAACGTAAACACCATCTCTGACTTGCAGCTTGATATGTAGGCCAGCAGTCATGCACAGGCAAGCATATGTTGAAATGTCCCCATACAGCAAAAACTGCATCCGCTTGCTATTTAGAAATGTCCGTCATGGATATAAGGCCGTTTTATTGGCTGGTTTGTTTTTGTTTCATATATTTATATATTTCCTGCAGCTGTTACTCCATCTACCATACTGCATATTGCAGTGTCAGTAGTAGGTGTCTGTGTGTGCACATGAATGAATGGCCTTTTGCTCCGAGCCCTCTGGAGGAATCTCTCCTCCTTCCTGAGGCTGTTATCGCACAACACATCTGCTGCTCTGATTCCCGCTAAAAGAAACACATCTAAACGCTGTCATGTCCTCACCTGGCGGCCGTCCGAGGCTACCCGACACGCCGGCTCTCCAGGTCAGGAGCTTTTAGCCATACGGACTGCTTCTGGATTAGGGGAATCAGTAATGAGACCCACAGTGACATGGTTGTTTTCATTTTGTCCGTCCGTCCTCTCGTCTTCATATGACCAAATGTTCCCTTCTGTTTTGCCCTCTAACCACTACTACCAGTAATCATCTCCTCCACCACCACATACCCCCCGCTACGGCAGCCTGTTATCAAAGCCCAGCGTTGCCCCTCCAGGCAGCGCTCTTTGGACTCAAGTTTACGAGCGAGCAGCGTTGGGAAGATCCCGCAGAGATCAAACATGATGGCTCAGTTTGGAGCTTGGCTGTTTGCCTCAGCCTGTTTGATGTGAGGTGGCTCTCGAGAGCGTGTCATTACCACAGTTTTTCTGGTTCAGCCACTTTTTTGATATCTTTGTAACTGTCAGTGTTGTTTTCCTTTTAAAAATAATGTGGTGGAAGAATGGAAAAAGTGGAAAACTAAGCTGAAGCCTTAGTTTGTCTCACAGCATTATGAGTTGTTAGCTTGTGTCAGCTCAGTCAACCCACTAACTAGCTAGCAGGCTAATTCATTAAACAAGCCACTGGGAGTTTTTTATGCTAATGCTAATGAGCTTATACTAAAACATTTAATCAATAATCCACTGAAATGTTTTGAGTATCAAACATACATGACTTGTAGGCTTGAAAGACGGAGTATTCAGTTCCTTAAAATGTATTTAGTTTAAACTCCCAATTAGGCACCTAGTAGTTGGTTTAGAAATTAATCTGCTGGCTAGTTTGCTGCCTAGCAAAGCCAAAAAAACAAACTTAAGTGCTCGTTTAGGCAGCTAACTAGCCAGCAAGCTAATTTATTGAAGAAACTAAATGGTGCATTTGATGCTAATGTGAGCTTCTACTAAAAAATTACTCCACCCAAACTTATGTTTTGAGTATTAACCGATTACTAACTGTTCGGCTTAAAAAGGTGACCCTCTAAAAGTTTGTAGCTACATTAGCTAAATTAGCTGTACTTTGAATTTACATTAGTAACCGCAGATTCCAGCAATGACCAAGCTTCTCAAAACCACATCTGAAGGATAATACACTTCCTCTATGTCTATTAATACGCTCAATACATTCTAAACATTCATGTTTTTGCTACAGTATGGCTAAATACACTGCTTCTTTTTGTTTCTAGTGCAGTTAACTATATAGCTTTTTACCCTAAGTGCTACAAAAGTAAAATGTTTAGTGTACTAGCAATGAACAGAAACTTTTAGCCAAAATTGTCAGTGGCAAGATACTTTCTCATGAAAAAAAAAGACAGAAATTAAACAATGTATTGATGAATATGCTAAGTATTTTAAATTCTATCAAGCTGCTCAAGTTTTCTATGTTCAGAAATGTAGTCAGCTGTTTGCGCTCGGTTCTCAGAGCCTCCAATATGGCTGCTGAAGGATGGGTTACATCATCTCAAATCCCCCCAGAGAGAACGTGGTCTCTGGGGAATGAGAGTTGGGGTGGGAAAGGATGCCTCCGCTGCTCTGTTGGCCCGAATCCACCACAACCAAGACCTGGATAGAAGATGGATGTGAATGTTATGTGATATTAACAGTAACTAGGTTCCTCTTCCATCTTTTTTTCATCACTTTTTTTTCTCTAATCTCTTTTCGTGCACAGGCCCAGGACAAGAGGAAAGCTCTGGAGGAGACCAAAGCCTACACCACCCAGTCCCTGGCCAGCGTGGCCTACCAGATCAATGCCTTAGCCAACAATGTACTGCAGCTGCTGGACATCCAGGCCTCGCAGCTGCGGCGCATGGAGTCCTCCATCAACCACATCTCCCAGGTCAGAAATACACGCAGATACACACACCACAGACCATACAGCTGTGAAGAATGGTACCCCACACTTCCCACTTTTCCTCTCACTTTCACACAGACTCTGTTATTTTCAAACACAGTACGAGGCCTTCTGCAGTCTCCATGGTTCCTTATTATTTGCCGGTATTTGGTATCGGTCTTACACAAGTGTCTGACTGGCTGTGTGTTTGGCTAAATGACTGCTGGTCTGTTTGACTTTCTTTTATACTCTTGTCGTCTTTAGTGGCACCCAAACACTATAAAACAGTTCCATTTACCACAATCAATCAGTCTAACTTGCAATTATTATTAGAACAAAAGTGCTGTAATTTATCAATACAATGTTCATGTCCTTTTTGTAAAATAATTAGTGAACTGTTTGTCATAACTTTTTTTTATTTGTGAAGAAATATAATTAATGAAACATAAGTTAAAAGTTTTCTGAATCTGCTCTTTTGATTTATAGAATAGGATTTTACAGGACAAACATTTCCAGGAGAATTAAATGTTCAGACTAAGGCTGTGATAAATAATAAAAAATAAATAAATAAATGACTTGATAAATAAATAAATATGCCACTAAATGTACCAAAAAAAATAAATAAATAAATAGACATTAATTAATTGATCAAATGTGACATTTTGTTTTGATTTCCTTTTTTTTTTTTTTATTTGTCTTTTTATTAATTCCCATATCTACTCTTCTATTTAATTTTCCATTTTATTTATTTATTTTTTTATTTCTTATTAACTTTTAAATGTATTTTTGCATTTTAAAATGTATTTATTCATTATTAAATTGATGTATAAATTAAATTAATACATAAATTGAGTCATGAATAAATAAATTTAAAACATATTACAAAAAAATAAATGCACAAAAAAATAAATTCGACAGTTAATAAAAATAAATAAATAAATAGAAGGAAAAATTAGATAGAAGAGTAGATAGATAGGGGAATTTATAAAAAGATAAATAAAGAAGCAAAATAAAACAGAAACATCATTATGTCACATTTTATCAATTGATTAATACCTACATGTATTTTTAATATTATTTTTGTTCATTTAGTGGCATATATATTTATCTATCCAGTCATTTTTTTTATTTTATTTATTTATTTATTTTTTATTTTGGCAGGTTCCGTCCCCCATACATATATCGGGTCATTCCTAAGGAAAACTGTGGCCTCTTGTAACCTTTTTCTCTCTATAGCATGAGGATTCTGCCATGTGCAGGTAAATCCAGCCGCTCATCCAATGAAGGCATTAAGAGCTCAGACAAATCAAACAAAGAGCTCTAGCCAGGTGGCATCCCATAGATTAGAAGTGTGTGGCATTCACCAAACCTGGACCACACGTATAACACACATCATGGTTGAATCCAAACCTGTTGCAAACCTTCTTTATGCTGCGGTGGAATGGAGGGAGTAGTTCCTCTTAGTTTTGTCTTTCCCATGTCCGTTATCTGGTGTTTTTCCTCTGATAGTGCTTTGCTAAGAGCGCCAGAAATTATTTCAGGATACACTGAAGGTCAGATTTTCAGTCTAATGGAAGGAAAGAGGACTTGTGAGACTTGAGGGCTTGAGAGAGAGAGAGATCCGGCAAATCAGAGGGAAGGATGAAGGAAATGGAAGATAGATGATGACAAGCACAGAAAGGCAAGAGAGAGAGAGAGACCAAAAAAGGCGTATTTACACTCAGGTTTTTAGTCAATATCCTGACAAATAGCATTCAGCCGATACCAAGGTCACCGCCTGCCCCGGTCTCTATGACAACCCCCTGGGCAATGTCGGAAAAGCTTATGAAAGACAGTCAGACGTGGTACTTTAGATCAGAAGAAGAAAGCCGTTGCTTACATTGTTTGACTTCTGTATTCATTACAAGTGCTCATCACCGTCTCTTGTCTTGTGCATGGGAAATTCCATCCTTCCTTCCTGACTGTGCTATATTTATGCCCACGCTTCTGTACTTTATGTGGTGAATATGAACTAGATGGTGTCACGTTAGGTCAGCTGATGGTCAGTAAAGAAATGTTTTCCCCTTTCTAATTTGTTTCTTCTTTTTGTTTCAAGAAACTGCAGAAAAGTTAAGTTAAACTTCAAACTTACTTTCTCTAATTTGCATAACTTTCACAGTAATGTGAATGATTTAGCAGCTTTGCCTTGACAACTCGAAAAGCAGAATTTCCTTCTTCATCTAGTTGTTTTTCTGTGGTTAAACAGGTCCATATGTGTTTGCCGTAATGAGGCGTATCTCTGTTTTAATAATAAAGAAGCAGGGCTGGGAGCTGTGCAGGACGTGGGTGTGTTTTATTGCTCTCCACTGTCCGGTTCAGAGGTGGATCATTATCGTGTTGCCCTCGCTGCTCATGGATATGAGATTAACAGCGGCCCTCGAGGCCGGCGTTGCGTTCTGCTGAATGTGTAACGGAGAGGAAAGCCTGCAGCTCGAAGGATATGTCTTGTTTTAACAGTGGAAAGGAAGATTTCTCAGGTGAATACCAATGAAACATGAGCGTGACTCCTTTATCCTCGAGACACCAATAATAAACACACTGCAGAAGCTATACATAATCATACCAGCTCTTTCTACTACTCTCTCCACAGTCCTCCTGTGTTGTTCAGTTTCTGACTTAAGCCTGTAGCCATCCATGCCTGAAGCTGGAGGACGAGGCTCTCTTACATTAACATGTCAGTCAGTGTGCGGCGAGACTTCGCCTGGCGTCAAGGCCGTTTTCTTCAGTTTGCCCGCAGCTACAAGGGGTTCAGTCTGGTCAGGGTGTGTCTGCTCAGCGCTGGCATCTCTCCGACTGGAGCTGGCATCCCTCTGAGCTGGATGCCAAGTGTATTGTACTGTAATGTACTGTAATACAGCATATCTTGTATTATTCTGCATGTGCTGGGAGGCAAAAAGGATATCTATCTTTTTTAAAGGGCTGAAAAAGGGACCGATACGATGCACAATTTGGTCCAGTTGCAAGTCATAAGAGCAGTTTGCATCTTTTAAATATCTTTAGCAACTTAAGAACTTCGGACTCTGCAATTTTTTAATCTTGTGTTGAAAAAGTGTAAGGTTGTAACCAGTGCTTGATTTCTTCAGCAATTCATCTGTGAATTTCGTTCTTTGGATCCATAAAATGTTTTCCTAGAGCCCAATATGACCCAAATGCTTGTTTTGAACAAACTAACATTCCAAAAATAACTAAGTAATAACTAAAAACTAATAACTAAATATGTGCTCTAATTAAACTGTGCTGGTGTTTATTAAGTATGCAGTATCTGTACCTGAGCTGCGTATTGATATTCAGTGGACGTCAGGCTGCAGTATGACTTCATAGTGAAATGTGTGCTTGAATCTGTGTGTGCGGTTACAGATGCACAAGTATTTGTGTGTGTGTGTGTGTGTGTGTGTGTTGACAGGTATTTGTTTGTGCGTCACCTCCCCTGCTGTCGTTGCCATTCACAAGCCGGGGTCTCTCTGCAGTACTGAGGCGGAAGGGCTGATGGGAAAAAAGAGTCGCCTGCGGGGCTTCCACCTTGTGCTGCGTGTGAAGTGGCTGCTAAGAGGCTGCGAACAGGGAGCGCTTTGTCTGTCCGGCGGAAGAAAATGCCTCACATTGAGAACCTCTCTGTGATACCCAGATAGAAAGGGAAGAGAGGGAGAATAGTGTGTTGGGGGGGTCATGCACATTCAGCCTGTGTTCATGCTGCAGCTCCTGTGTCCTGATTATAATATTTTTTCCCCCCTGACACAGATCTGAAGTTTAACGGAGTTGCTTTTTCCTCAAATCTGATCTGCACCACTTAAATTTAGTTTTATAAAACCGAAGCCAGGGGCATGCAGCAGCTACACGTGAGCTGTATTTGAAAATGAGTTCACCCTCTGTCGTTCACCTGAGAGAGTCCTAGTTTCGGAGCCTGTGGCAGCTTCGTTGAGGGAGTGTTAGTGTGGAGAATGAGACATAACAATGGAATAAAAGCAACTTTATTTGGAGAAACTCAGACACATATTTAAACTGAAAGGAGTTCAGAATAGCAGGGAGAAGAGTAGGTACAACAATAGGAATGCATATTGTTGCTTTGTGCATGTGTAGCAATACATTCAGCTCACAGTTCAGTACGATAGTGTTTGATACACTTGTAGTATTTTTAGCAAACCTGGGATGAAAACAATCTGTGAGGAATAAAAGCAAGGCTGCAACTTACAATTATTACAACATTTTTAGCTCCAAAAGCTATGCCATGATATACAGTTACATCCTTAGTGCATGCAGGTCTTCATGAGTAGATACAAACACAAGATAAAATCATTACTAATGAATTGAACATGAAGACCTGTGACCTCAATATAGCCAGTGATGCATTCACACCTACACCCACACACATGCTGAGCTATAAATGAAGACCCTTTAGATGCTTTTTATTGCCGCCCTCTTAGAAAATCCCCTCAATTCTTAGGTCATTCTTTTAAATTGTTCTTTGGAACATTATTAGCAAGAACACATTTTTCCGCATCCGTCTCATTCTGCATGTTAGTCAGGGTGGAAACACTGAGTCAGGCTCAGCTGTGGGGAACTCTCGTCAGCAAAACTAAGTTGGAGTCTTTGCAAGACAAAACAGCATCTGTAAAATACTATAGAAATAAAATGCAAACATGCATTTAAGTGCAAGTATACCATGCAAGTATCAAGTGCAAGAAATTTAGTCTTTTTTTAAACTTTTAGATTTTTTAAGCCATATTTATCCTATCAAATTGTAAATGAATCTGCTGTTATACCACAAACTGACCACTCAGTGTTAATTAATCAAGTGCGAATTTGAGTGTCCTTATCTAAAAGAGCAGCTGATAATATGGTGATAAAACAACTGATGGATTTATGAATGTGATTTGAGGATAATACATTATACAGCTCACTATTTTGCCAGTACGTCGGCGTTTTACAATGATGTTAAATGGTTAAATTGCACTTCCATTTGGAGCTGGCCGCTGTGTCGGTTGACCCCAGTGACCACCACAGTGATGAAGCAGCAGGCTGGATGCAGAAAGCAGCTGACACATCTACTCTACTGTACTCTCCCAGTTTGCTCCCACAGCTGTTTGCTTCTCTGAGACGCTCAGAATACAGTTACACAGTATTCTTATCTGATCACGTGACTCAACCAATGTTTAGGATCTCAGCGTGGCACGCATGTCATTGTTTTGGTTATTTTTCAGTCCGGTCCTCATTCCCTCGGATTTGCAGTTGCATGCCGTTACACTCTGCTGCGTGTGTGTGTGTGTGTGCAGTGATGAGAACGCACACATGCGACGGCTTAGGGTTGCGTCTGTGTGCTGCAGCGGTGGCTTTTTGACCTCCCGTCGAGGAAGAATGGCATTCATCCAAACAGGAAATGAAGCCTTATAGGTCTCCCTGTGTGTCTGTGTGTGAGCATGTGTGTGTGTGTGTGTGTGCACGCTCCTTGTGTTTCCTGCTGATCCCGCTGCTTGCCTGTGTGTGTTTTGGTCTCTCTCCTGCCTCTCCTGGTGGTCTCTCTCTCCGACTTACCTTGCTGTGAAATGCAGAGTTTGTCTGTATTTTCGTTTTTCACTGTTGGATATTTACACTTACTCTACTTGCCACTTTCTCTCTTCAGTGGATTATAGCGATGTGTGTGTGTGTCTGTGTGTGTGTGGCAGGATCTTTGTGTGGTCCATTGCCTCCGGGCTGTGGATATTTAAAGGTTAAACACATGGGTCTGATATTGGCAAGTGGTAAGTTTGGATTCAGAGCGTGTCTTGAATTATTTTGGATTAGAAAAGTCTTCCTTAAAGGTTCTCTATATGATACACAGAGCATTAATATAGCAGCAAACATCTATTGTCTATGTAAAGATATAGAGGAGAAATGTCTACCTGAGCAGAGAATGAAGTCATTCTCCCTCTGTGTGTGTTGTTATCAGAGTTTTTCCTTGTTTTGTTGACATACTGTAGCCGGGCCGGCCGTGCATGTTCGTGCATGTGAGCATCCCTCTACTGGCTAGCTCACGGCCGCTGCTCTGCACTGTTCTCATACGCCGGTTACAACTGTTAATGCCACCCGACCAACGGCGTCATCACGGAAGCGTAGCACCCTGCCTCCGGTTCCACCTCTGTCAGCACCGTTGCCTTTGAGCTGCCGGCTCAGCTGTCGCCATGTTGAGAGCCGTGTGGAGGCAATAGAAATGCTCCAAATCTCGCATTTAGCACCTTTAAAAGGAAATCCAGTAATTTATGATTTTAATTCAAGGTAGATTATTTTCCTTATTGATTCATTTGTCTATTTTTTGGGGGGTTGGGTTATTTGGTTTATAAAATGTAAAAAATAAAAGATGTGAAATGTTCTGAGAGCCCAAGGTGACATTTTCAAATGTCTTGATTTTTCCGCCAACAGTCTAAACCCCAAATATAGTCAGTTTAAAATGATATAAAACATCTTAAAATCGTAACATTTAAGATTAGGGATAGGGACAATTGTATAGTTGACAATTTTTGAAATTGTTCCAGTATTGAGGAAGAACTGCAGCCACTAAACGAGCTGCGATGGCACGTGAGCAGCAGCAATGTAACGTTAGGTCCACTAAAAGTACTTGTTTTTGCCACTGACAGGCTCAGATTGTTATTATAAGTGTCTGACAACATTATAGAAAGGACCCTACAGAGAAATATAACCTTTTTCTTTCCTTTCCCTTGATCCGGTCTGTTTGTTATTTTGTCCAAGTTCCGCTCAAGGAGAACTCTCGTTGTGAAATCTGAATATCCGTATACTCTAGCTCAAATAAATCAAATTCAAAGACCTCATCCACATTGTGGAAATAATCTAAATATTCAGCCATGACATTGCAAATCTTTTAGATAACACTAAGCTACGCTTTCTGTACTCTAACACAACAAACACTTGCGTTCCCACCATTGATTTATTCCACCGTTGTCTTCCGGCAACACGCCACCTCGCCAGATTTCACAACGAGAAGCGAGAGTGAGAGTGAGCGAGACTCTTTCCATAATGTTAGACACTTATAATAACAATCAGAGCCTGTCATGGCAAAAAGAAGCACTTTTAGTGGACGTAAATGACGGTGTCAGCTTGCCTCAATAGCACCATACTGCAGCCCGTGAGCAGCTGCCGTCTACGTCGTTATCCCTCAACACTGGACCAACTTCAGAGATTGTTGTCCCCGTTAGTTAAGCATAAAAACATGGGAAAATAGGGTCCAGGTTGAAAAATACTGAAGTTACCCTTTAAGGCTGTTGCTGCATTTGCATTCTGCAAGGTGTGTGTTTCCGTGTGAGTTGCAGCGCCCTGAATATGAACCGTGGCAGCAGACACAGGATTGTCATGACTCCGTCCTGCATGAATAGAGGTTAAATGTGAAATGACTGGTGACTGATGTTGTTCAGTGACTCATCCGTGGTTTCTTCCTCTCTTGCTCTTCTTCCTCTTCCCCACGGCAGAGCATCATCATCATTAACCGGCGCATTCTTCCCCACTTAACAACCCTCCGCAATTACATCTAATCATTACACCTCTGTTCTGCAGTTCCTCTCTGTGTAAGAACACTGTCGGCAATTGTTTGACAGCTCCATATAAACAAGGCTGATTAGGAAATTGCAGAAGACACAATCTGTAGCTGAGATTCAGCTCTCAGTGTTCGTTATCTCTATTGTTGTCTGGCTCTAAGTCTGTCGCTCTCAGCTTGTATGTGAACTTCAGAGCTCAGTCAGAACGCCGTTTGGCCGCAGACCAAAAGTTAGATTGGCAAAAGTCAGCCGAGGTGTTTCCATATGTGCTGTGTTAGCAAACAAAGCGTCGACCTTGGCATGCTGTCCTGACTCTTTTTAATGGAGGGCTTTTTTTTCCCTCCAAGGTTTCACACTTAAAATCCTTTCACAACCTCCTCTTCTGGCTCCATCACACCACACATGGGTTGTTAGATTGACCAGAGGAATCCGCTTTATTTGAGGGATGTTTAACAAGAAGCTGCCAAACTGAGAAACTCCCCACGGGGTGTTTGACCTCCCATTTTGGCTCTGAGTGTGGATGGAGGCTCCGTCATGCTCTGCGTTGCACTAACAGCCCCACCGAAGGGCCTTTGGACAACATGTTTGACTTCACGCAGATGACGGGCTTCAGATGTGCTGGCTGAGAAACAGACCAGACAAAGAGGCATTCGCTCTGCTTCGACAGCCGTTTTGGCTCAGTGCAGAGGTGGGAGGGTTGGATTGCACCGCTCCTACAGATGAGGCCGGGCTAAGTGAGACTGGGAGCTTCAGCAGCTTCGAGGCTCAAGAATCAGGCATGTGACCAGAAGTTTAGCGGTTCAGATTTAGGACAAGGTGCCTTAGAGCAGTGGCTTCTGGGGGATGGGTTCCCTACTGGGTCATAAGATCAATCTGACATTTTGTGGGCTCATGAGAAGCTTTTTCTTGTGAAATACTGGATAGTTCTACATTTTCAAGCCCAGAAAATGTATTAGAATGTAGGGCTGCGTGGGTATTGTTTGAAACTTTTACTATTACAAATACGATAACTGGAGATAGTTGGTACCGATACCAAAACAATATTTTTTTTGACACTTATTCACTTTCTTGCTGAGAGTTAAATAACAAGATTGATACCACTTTCATATCTATTCTATCTTACCTTAGCACAAACACTGGAAACAGGGGGAACAGTTAGCCTGGCTCTGTCCAAAGGTAACAAAATCTGCCTAACAGCACCATCGATGGAGGTTTTATATTTGTAAAACTTTCCTCGAGCCGAGAAAATGTATTTTAAAATCTGTGATGTCATCACAATGTAAAATCTATGGGCCGAGCGGGAGAAACGCTACTCCGCATATTCAGTGGGCCTCATACCCTGGAAGTAAACCTGTGAGCGAGAAAACTTTTTGGGAGTATGCGCCAGGTGAGCAATTCTCATTGGACTGAATATGCGCCATCTTGGGGTCTGGTACCCAGTTGTTATAATCCATGACAAGAACATGGTCTCCATAAAATACCGTCAAAAAAAACTGGTAAAATTATGATTTGAATCAGGAACTGTTAGATCAAAAAATAAGTAAACAAGACTATAAATCTGATCTCGTTACCCGACAACTCTGTAGTGCTACAGACACATTTTGGTTGTCTGTTTTCCGTAGCTTTAACAGCCATACAGTCAGAACTCCAATATAACCAAACGCAAAGATACCAATGTCTCCACAGCAGACTCTCAGTACACACTGATGCAACAAAACCACAAGATGCTTTAATGATACAGCTGAATGATCACATTTCCAAGCTCGATTTCACAAAAGCAAACCTGTTCAGGACCCTTCTCTGAGGGTTATTTCAGGAAACGTAGGAAACAACTGTAGTAGAAGCTGACCCGGCAGGCTGAGAGAAAGTGGGCGCAGCAGAAAAGAAGCACACTTCAGCACTTCAACATAAAATACCTGCTGGAACACACTGAGCATCACAAACTGTTCAAATCCGCTCTGTCTCGGGGTGAACGTGGGTAATAGTGCGAGCGTGAAGCGGGGCTTTGCAGAGAAAGAGTCACATTTTCTCCTGGAAAAATAGCAGTTAGAAGACGAGACGTTCATGTCCTCATCAGTCTGTCTTCACCTGTTAGCGGCTCCGACCATTCAGATAAATCCTCCTGCTCAGTAAGCCTGAAACTGGGGTTCAGATGTGTTTAACAGACGTGTGCTTCATAGTTATTATCTCCTCGTAATCCCGCAGAACAAGGATTTCCAATTCCTGGACTGCTGTAAAGACAAGCTTATCTTAGCTCTCAGCCAGGAACGGCCTTTAATAAGACCTTGTGGCATGTCTTATTTCATAATTATGTGTAGTTCTGGTTTATGATATTACACGCCAGTAAAAATAGTCCTAATGTTCCTGGACAGCGTGCCATGGGAACTGAGTACTCGTCAGCGTTGTGTGTCTCAGAGGAGCAGGAAGAAGATGCCTCGCTGCCAGATCTGAACTCTATCATTAACCGTTGGTACATGTGTCTGGTCTGCCTCGCCACACAGACACACTGGTATGTAGGGTGTGTTTGTCTAGTAGCAGGCTTTCCCCCTTATGTTGTGTGTAAGCTCCCTACTACGCCTACAGTACACGCTGCGCAGCTTCTTTGTTTGTCCGTGCGTTTGTGCATAGCTGGCGTTTTATTGAGGATATCATCCCGCGGCCAGTCTGCTGCCAAAGCGCTGAAAAGGCTGTTTTTTTCTTTCTTCTCTCCAACGTGTGTTGAAGTGAAACCGGCTGTCTCAATTCCATATCAAAGTCTACAGACAGACATTTTTTCCCTTTCTAGTCTCTTCTTACCTCACCCTCCCGAGCAGTGTGTGTTTGTCTGGTGGGAAGTTGTCAAGTTACGTTTGCGTAAGGCTTTGAAATTCCTTCCCTGGTGCTTTGATTGGCCGCTGTGCCACCGGACTGAGAGATTTATGCCCCTTTTTGCTGATGTTGTGTAGACGCTTTCTGTCAAAGTGTGACCTGTTTCCCAAAATCCATACCGACTCTGTCTGAGCAGTGTTGATCAGTATGCGGGAGAGAGGCTGAGTCAAATAAGGTAACTGTTTAACATTCTCAGATTTATTATTCACTACCAGAAGTCTAAAATGCCTGCACTCTTATCTCCATTACACCTAATTTATTGTCTAAGCTTTCTGTCAAACATGAGTCAAACAGTCACAGAGAACAATACACAATAAAGGAAGAGTTATTATTCAGAACACACCTGCCGGAGACGGAAGACAATTTAAGTTTTCTTGTGTCATTGTTTCGTCGAGTGGCGCGATGTGACGTCATCAGATTCCTGGATGTTGAAGTTCAAACAATAGCTGACCCCGAGTCCCATTGTGGAGCTGCTTTATTGTAGCTTTCCAAGTGCAGCTGTAACCAAAACGGCAACAATCTGGATGAAAAAGAAATAAATCACAAATATTTAGCCACTTGTTGCTACTAACAACACAACAAGAATCTCTCATCATGGCAACCGCTGCGCTGACTCACTCTTATCCCAAAATGAGAAGTACTCTTTCAGTCCAAAGTGATCTCGACTGGATTTTTTTTCTTTTCCTGTCTGGCTAGAACGTGTGGATGATGATGACGGCGTTGGCAGCAGCTCCAATGTATGACCTGGACGAAAGAGTTGACGATGAGTATAAAGAGAAGTGAAAACATGAGGAGGCCCTTTAAACCCTAAAAGCCTGTAGCTGATGGAGAAGCCAAACACCGGAGCCAAAACTGCTCAGTGTTCTGGGAAAATCTCCCACAGGCCTCAAACATATGGGTGACAGTGGTTGAAAACACATGTGAATCATCCACCTTTTCAGTTTGGCAACATGCATTTGAGTCTCTTTCCACCGAACAGATGGACCATTAGGATCAGGTAAACACCTTTAGTGCCAGTTGAGAAGTCAGAGGAAGCAGCAGTCGAGGAAGAGACAGGTTATGAAGAAGCTATTGGAGCTCCCCACTGGGTCAGTCAAAAGGAGTCAACCCTGAATACGCTTTTCTACTTGGACCTTTTGCATTGTTGTCAGATCTATTTAACGTTCTTTGGGCGCCGGTCAGTGGATTAGCAAAGCTTTCTTGACAGGGTGCAACCGCTCGCTGCGGTTTTGTATTTTACCACCCTGAGAACAGTTGTATCATCACTGTTACAGCAGGGCTATTTTGTCAGCATACAGGAAGGAGATTAACTCACACTATGTCGCCTTCTCACTTCCCCACAGTTTGCCAGCTGCGATGATGTTTGTCCACACGTTGCTCTCTGATAAGAGGAGTGTGTTCAGCCAAGGCCAGATGCTTTCCAAATTTAGATACAATATTTCACCAACAGTTCTCTTGTTTAGGAGGAGTTGCTTTCGGTGGTTTGGTGTGGGACCTTTCCTCTTTTTGAGTTTTGGCTGAAAACCACTTCTTCCCCATTATATCTTATGATAACAATGACTTTACAAGGCCTCTAGGAGAAGTCGTATGTTTGGGTCACGGTGAGGTGAAATGAAGTTAAAGTCTGGGTCCATCTGCGTTCTTTTTCATTTTTTTTTTTCAAATGGAAACACCAACTCAATCTTAAGCAAAAAGCAGTGACGTAGGTTACCAAAGTAAGCTAAAAGGTTATGAATAATGTGAACATTAGCACTAGCTGAGTCAACTGAAAGGGTTATTTAGGATTTTTTGAAGTGGGGTTGTATGTATACTCCTGTGTTCTGCAAGGTTAAATTATTGTTTTTATGAATGTAGTCTGGTGGCTTTGAAGAAGGCGATATAACGATTTCAGTTCCCCGTCAGAAAGGGCTGTCTGACGGCGAGGTAAAACGGCCGTGGACGGGAGCAGCAGCCCTTTCCGACGGGGAACTGAAGCCGTTATATTGCTGTCTTCAAAGACACCAGACTTCATTCACAAAAGCAGTAATTTTACCTCACAGAACATGGGAGTTGCTGGTCTACCGCTGCAACGATTAGTTAGTTTGTTTGTGTTATTGTGTGATTTCACAACTGGAAAGCTACAGAATGATATAAAAGTAAAAAAATAAATAAATAATGCACCCATCCTTTTAAGGCTTTGTTTTGGAAGTAAAACCAGACCTAGAATGACTGAGCTATTCCCTACTCCTCCTTTACTCCTTCCTCTGTTTGGGTACATCGCTAATCCCCATCACTCTCCTGCAAAGAGAAGCCAAAAAGACTGATTAGATTCTGGCCCAGTTGTATCCAGATGATCATGATTTATGACGGTTTTGAAATTTGGGAATTATCTCTGTGCTGTGGAGTCAAATTATTAGCTCAAACCCAATCGTAGTGGAGGCCTTACGCTCTGGAGCTTCTGCTAAAATGGAATATTTGTGCATTGGTTTGTTCGCCTCATCGGGAAGACTTTGTCACCACAGATCTTTTTTACATTAAGAGCCTCTCATGTTCTGGCAGCTCGAGTTAAAAAAGATGACTGTAGTCAACGCTCTGCCATCCCTCTTAATTCAAACAGACACAACAGGGCATTGGAACAGAATGGATGTTTCCCCTTTGTATGGGAAGTCTCTGTGGGAGCGATTATGGATGAGCTTTGCCTGTTATGAAATATTGATTCCTTCTGTTTTCTATCATTTCAACAATCCACTTTCTTATATCCTTATGTGTCCTGTAAGAAGTAAAATCTGCTTTGCATCGGTTTGCACCAGAGCTTGTCAGGTTTAAAATTAGACTTGATATTGTCCAGAGATCACTGCACTGTACCGGACTACACACAAGTCCAGCAGTGTTGTTGATTCCCTCAACTCTGGGACGAGTGATACTTGAAGGCCATACAGTGGAACAGAGACAGAGCTCAGTCCAGCTCCAGATCCCTGTGGCATGAAAGGAATCCTCTGTTGGCGCTGGTCGCTGCTGACTCCTTCCCCCCTGTGAGAGACCATCGTTTTACTGCTCTGCCCTCAGCAGACATTGCAGCCTTTCATCTCTCAGAGGAAGGGCAGCTGCTCCTGGGCTCCTCTCGGCTCGGTGGGAGTGTGGAGGCTGAGCAGGGGATGGAAATGCAGTGATGTGTGATGGTTTTAAGATCTGTAGAAGATTTGTCAGTGGTGTTTGAACGTGATAGTTGATATGCTTCCTTGATGACAGTTGACTGGCAGAAAATTAGTTGTCAACTGCTTTGATAATAGACTAATCATTTATTAAGCAAAAATGTGAAACATGCTCTGGCTCTAGCTTCTCAACTGTGAGGATTTGATGCTTTCTCTGTTTTATAACGGTGTGAATTGAATATTTCTGGATCTTGGATTGTTGGTCTGACAAAACAAGAAATTACCTTGGCCTTTAAAGGGATAGTTTGGGTGTTTTGAAGTGGGGTTTTATGAGGTACTTACACTCAAGCCAAAATGCTGCATTTTTGTACAGGGTATCAAAAAAGGGTCATTCTGAGTTCAGTTGTTCAATAAGTTATTTTTGTCATTTGGAGCCAGCAGTGTGCGAGTTTTCCTAATGCATCTTTAAAGTGATTAGTTTTTATAAAGGGGACTGGCTAATTAATGGAACATTGGTGCAATTTCAGTAGGAAAACACTCTTGGTCTCGAGGAGCATGAATAATGCACCACAATTTGGCCCAAGCATTTGACAAAAGGAAGATGAAAGAGACGTTTTCCTGATGATAGAAATCTGTGAGGATTCGAGTTAAATACACAATAGACTTAATTTTATTCGTCTGAAATATTAATGCAGTCGTCTCTCAATTATGTCACTTCAATCACATTTAATTCCATTGTTTTCTATCTTTTTGTTTGTATTTTGATCTTAATAATTTGCTGAATGAATTAGTGTTTATCTAGATTCAGGGGTCAGTAAACTCATCAGTTCATTGTTGAAATGTTCAGATGCACATGCTTCGGTCATTATTCTGTTCAGACCCTCGTCTCCACCGCAATCGATTTTATTAGTGTGCACTGGCTGTTGTAAAAAGATTACGACC
The DNA here is from genome assembly GCA_916701645.2 of Sebastolobus alascanus. Lineage (NCBI taxonomy): Eukaryota > Metazoa > Chordata > Actinopteri > Perciformes > Sebastidae > Sebastolobus > Sebastolobus alascanus. Next base: position 406,103 of record CAKAOJ020000102.1, on the reverse strand, counting down.
TCGGTGATGAAAAGCACGGCCTCGTGATTTAATTAAACCTTCTTAAGCTGCTGTATGACGAGTTCATTGAATCCCAGCGGTCCTTGTTGTGCCGTACGTCTCTTGTGTTTCCACTGTGGCATCGATCACATCCCCTCTTCTGTCCTCTGTCATTTACAGACGGTGGACATCCATAAAGAGAAGGTGGCCAGGCGGGAGATCGGGATCCTGACCACCAACAAGAACACGGCGAGGACCCATAAGATCATAGCGCCGGCTAATATGGAGCGACCTGTCAGGTACATCAGGAAGCCCGTTGACTACAATGTACTGGACGACGTCGGCCATGGCGTCAAGGTGAGCACTCTTCCCTGATTCTTTTTATTTTTCTCTACTTTAGATCTGCTCCCCGATCAGATTTCTCTCAGTGCATTAGTTTCTCTGCTTCTGTTCTTCCACTATATCTAATTTTCTTCCCTTCCCCCTCCGCTCTTTCTTGCCAGAGGTATTCCTATCTCCCTCCCTCTCTTCTCTCTCCCACTTTGACTGGTTTTCTGGCTCACACTCCATCTCTTGTGCTTTGTCTTTCATCTTCAGAAAGCACCCCTTCTGACCCTACAGGAATATGTTTCAGTGTGGGTTGGTGGGAACGGGTTGGGGGTGGAGATGAACTAAAAAAGTGATTACATCATGTAGCTTTCAGAAAGCAGCTCTATTCTTAGAGAAAAAGGCGAAAGGGGGACAAATTTGCGAGACGTTTTTAAAGGCACTTAGGCCTCGGACCGCCCTCGTAATCTCCAGTTTCTCTAAACCTCCGCGGATGAATGATGTTACAATTACATTTGTAGTTTATTTTCACATCTGAAAGGCGGGAGAGAAGCTGATTTTGATGTGATAAACTCTGATGTGACATGTTCACTCCTCTCTCTGCCATTAGGGCTCGCTTTAGGGGTCACCGGGTCGTCCTGGCAATGGCTGTAATGACATCATTTCCTGATGGCCGGAGGCATTTTTGCCCCTTGAGCGTCCTCTGTCCCATCAATCAGCCAATCAATTGCAGCTTTCACACAGATTGGATTAGAGGCCCGACATTACCGTCCCGTAGCGTTACAGGCATTGATAAGGCAGGATAAAAGCCATTGTGTCATTCTCAATTTACTGTGTAGGGAATTACGTTGGACCAGTCAGTCATGGTGGAAGGGTGTGATGGCGAACGGGGAGTGACAGATTTTATTTGAGTGTGTTTCCCACGACAGGGACCAGGTTTACACCGCTTTATTATGGGCGTTTTGTACTTGAAAGTGTATGAAGATGATGTTTTTTTTCTTATTAAGGCAAAAGTTTTTTGGAAACTCGCTAATTCGCTCTCCAAGAGTGAGATGAGAAAAACGACACCACTCTCATGTCTGTATGCTAAATATAAAGCTAGGGGCGGGGGGCTGTTAGCTTAGCTTAGCATAACGATGGAGGAAATAGCTAGCCTGGCTCTATCCAAAGTTCCTAAATCCATCAGCACCTCTAAGTTATTAAATTATTATTTTTGGATTTTTTTTTTACTAATTCTCTAATTTTTAATATTCTTAATGGTCTCTGTTTTTTCATTTCACTTACTGTATTTAGCATCTACTGTCTTTTTATTGTCTATTTTTTTTCTATTTTTAAAGCACTTTGAGCTGCAACTCTTGTATGCCAGCCAAATCACAGTGAGGCGTGTGTGAATCATCCACACTTCTGTCTCCACTGTGTTAAATATTAAACAGGAGAGTTGCTCGAAATTATGATACCACTACATCATTGCACAATAGTGTCAAATTACCGAAACCATCGTGCTTCATGGCTGCTTTGAGAGTGTTTGATGCGTCTATTTTAAGAACATTACATATTACTGTGGGCCTAATCTCACTGGATTTTCTCCTTTTATGAATGCAGCGTTTAGTTAGTGAATGTGATGGTGAACACACACACACACACACACACACACACACACACACACACACACACACACACACACACGCTCCTACAGCCATCCTACATCACTCACCTCCTTTCATCTATGCATGTCACAGCCCAAAGAGCCAATCAATATTCAGCATCAATACTCCATATTACTTCATATAGCATCCCGTGATGGCTGCTGTCAGATACCCGGCTTGTATAGAATATCTATAGCTATGGTTTACTTACTGACCAGAATCAATACTTTAATGGGACTTTAAATCACGTCTATTGCCTCCAGTTAACTGTGAAACTCGCTGCATGTGCGTGACTGTTTGCAGTGGCCTAAATGTTGAGTTGGTTTTACGGCCTCTCGCAGTGTTTGCTCAGTTAAAACACCAAAGCGTGAGCTGTAATGCCGAGAAAAGACACCATGTAGCGCTCACATAAATTATTAAATACAAGCTGTTCTCGGATCAAAACGAGCAAAAAGGAAAAAAAAAAGAGGATCTGAGAGAAAAGAGAAGGTGAAACTCATCTGGTAGATAATCTAATCTGAACGTCATATCAATAATAAGCGGAGCTGACGGATCAGGATGTTCCTGCGTCTCAAGGCGTCCTGACAGTGACGTGATGCTTTGTAGCTTTAATACGAGAGATGAGATTTATTCCTCCAGTCAGCTGATGTTTAATCTCGTCAGCGGGGATGATGTCAGGTGTTAGAAGTTAGATTGAATTCCTCTGATATTTTGCGTTGTGTCAGTTATGAGTTTACAAGATTATCTTAAAGGGAGAGTTTTTTGGGAATTTTGATATTTTCTGTACTTGAGACGACAAAGCCATGACTACCAGTTTTTGAAGCTCCCCGATAAAAGCCCCAGATCAGAGGCAAAGCAGCGTTGGCTCGCCGCTCGCAAATAGGCGTTTGAGCATCATGCGTGAACTGCTCAAAGACGCTCGCCGAGATGCTCGCCGATGCCTCGCAGACGTATTCCAGATATCTAGCGTGCTAAATATCTGGACCTGTCGGGGACTCCGGCCACAAGCTACAGCCAATGAGAGCGCGAGACACGGGTTGAGGGAAACTGGAGGAGGAGGGGTCGCCTGTAACAACAGGAACTTACTGTATGTGCTGTATTTACAACACGGAGCAAAGTTGTTGTTGCACCTAGAGGAATAAATGAGCAGATTACATGCATGCATCATATCCATATCCAGCGTGGAGATGGCGGACCCCGCCACTAACAATAAAAAATGATATAGAGATCGCTAATTATAGAATGTAAATACATTTACTGACCGACCAAAAATAGTATCAAGAAGAGGTTTTGATTTCAAGATACGACTACTTGCTAATTAATGAACCTGTTTCCAAGTTTGACTTTCTTAATTTTGAGTTTCTCGTTGCTTTTAACCACAAACCAATTACACATGAGTCACTGTGATATATCACACAAGTAAGAATAGTTTGTCACGTCATGTTAGTCATCTTGTTTGGACTATATATTTTGGGATGTATCCTTGGTGACTACCCTAAACTCAGGAAGTGTTTGTGTTCTTTTATACTGACCCGACCGACTCACCGAACTCTAACAGACTTCACTGCTCTGGAGTTCCACCCTCAGCTCGACATGCTAAGCCTTTTTGGAATTGATAATGACCTTAATCTGAACCTGTCTGTCCCATAATTCAACTTGGGACGTTACTAAAGCATTTCCACGCTGACAGTCTGGTTTGTGCAGCAAAACAGAGATACAGCATTAGCCAGGAAGATAAGGGGAGGCAGTAGGAGGCCTTTGCATGACCTAGATTGTAAAGTGAATCTCGTCTAGCTCTGATAACCCGGTGGGGAGAGAGAAATTTGAATGTGAAATTTCCCAGCTGCACTGAAGGTGGTTTTTTTCTGTTTTTAAAGAGGCAGTTCATGCTGACCTGTGCCATGATTTTGCTTTTGGGTTTCATCTTCTCTCTTTCTCTCTCTCGTGGTCTTGTGATGCTACAATGCTTTCTGCAAAGGCCACTGGGGAAGCTGCATTATAGATGAGCCACTTGACTCTGCAGTTGTCAAACCCCACTGATATGTTGGCTCTTTATTCTCTTTGACATCAGCCCACACAAGTACAGTACCAAAGTGGATTTTATTGCTGCCAGTAATGTCATCATCTGAGTCCAAACCTGGATATGTACCAAAAAAAATTAATCTGTAGACTTAAAATCCATATTTATGAGCCAGCTTTTAGATATACAAAGGTAAATTCTTCAAGCTCAGACACCCTGTAGATATAAAACTTGCTTCACTCGTGCACAATAGCTCCGCCATCGGATCCCTGTGATTTCCTTCCAGCCCGACTGTGGCACTGGGTGTGGTGCTGCAGCTCTGGAGCCACACTGTTTTCCTCAGTGGTAGTATGACTCGTAACCGCTGGCCTGCCCGCCCGGGTCTTGCTAAATGTTTACTCAGTGTAAATACAACGAGGAATCGTTTTCCTCCTGCTCGCTTGTACTCTGACTTCTACTGATCCGTTTAGACGTGGCCATTTTGACATGCCCTCTTTCTGTCTCTCTCTCTCTCTCTCTTCTGTCTTTTTTTCCCCTTCGCCTTCATAAGTGGCTAAAAGCCAAGGTAAGTCTGGTTTGTCACATGACCCATTTTACTATAATGTATTATTGATAGATTCCTTTCACAGCAAACCCCTACACATGTAATTATTATTGTCACTTCCCATGTTATTCCTATTAACAGACTTGTACTGTAGTCCTTTTAGCTCAGAACACACGCTGAGGCCTTGTTCATATGTACATGGGTATTTTTGTAAACGTAGCTTTTTCTATACATTTTGGGCTTTCTTCTACACCCAAACGGCGTTTTAGGTCACTGAAAACGGAGCTTTGTAAAACTGTGTTCTCAGTGTTGACGTGTAGACCGGGAAAACTGAGTTTTCAACTTGTAACGTCAGAGTGTGCGCCGTTATCTAATTTGTGAAGCGCCACTAATGAGGCGACATGTCGTGCAACGGTGGCATTTATACATCTATGAATGGCGGACATGGACAAATAACCTTGCTAATGTTTATGTTTACACATAAAAAATAATGCATAGTTCAGGAAATTACATCACTTTATTGTAATATAGCCTTTAAAACCAGGAAAAGACAACACTTATGCCATATTACGATATTATGATATCCAAAATCTAAGACGATACCTAGTCTCATATCACGATATCGATATATTGCCCAGCTCTACCATGTTGTTATTTCATGTAAACTATTTATTTATTGAATTACCAGAAAACATTTTTTTTTTTGAGAACGAAGGAGGAAAAACACCATTTACAAAAACACCTGTGTATGTGTGGACTAGGCCTGAGGCTCTGTAACACCCTCCTTGTCAGTTTACCAACTGTGTATGTTGTCATTTACTCTACATGTTGTGTAGTTGTCCATAAATGTTCTGTAGTTTATTCAAAATCCTTATAGGCTCCCCAGACGAGGCATAAACTCTATAATTTCTTCATGAATTATTACTGAACATGTTGAATTTGCAGTACTGTAAATCCAGATGCTTGTTTGTTTTCTCCGTAGTTACATGCTTGTTAAGACACAAGTGTTTTGCAAGAAGCCTTGTTGGAACGACCCAGAGGTTTCTAACCTGCAATCAGCAGAGTTAAACACAAGCTGGAGTGGCATTATATAACTCTCCAAATACTGTAGTACCACCTGAAATAAACATCTATGATGTTGAAGAGTTGTCATCTGGGCAGCCTATAACATTTGATTTTTTAGTCACCCACGGGTCTGAAGTCTGTTAAATAAGTGTTTTTTTTCTTCTAACCACAGCAACATGGAAACAATCAGTCGATCAGAGGAGGAACACTATCGAGGACCAATCCGCCGACGCAGAAGCCGCCGAGCCCTCCCATGTCAGGGCGCGGCACGATCGGGTAAAGATTTCCATTTCAGTCACCATGAAAGGAAAACTAATCCTCTAATTATGAAACACTGAATGAAAAAAGCAGAGTTCCTGTGGGGGCGATACAAGAACGTGCAGTTAAAGTACATGTCACATTTATTTAGATTATTTTTTTGCTTTTTTTTTAATGAATAAATGTTTGTAACACAGTGAGCAAACAAAAACCCACGGAGCTAACAGGATGTCCCGGGACATTATTTTTCACCACAAGTGTGGTCGTGATTGTGGTTTTGGCTCATATACACATTTGAAATGACAAAACTGTTGTAAGTGAAGCCAGAGAGAAGGGATCCAGGCGCCTGGGAACTTTTATCTGTTGGTGTAAGACGGGCCTCACACCCCGATGGAGCCCGTCGCCGTCTGATGAACAGCGACACTAATCAGATATTAATTCCAAGGGTAAACTGTGATGTAGTCACATCCAGCCTGTAGCATCCAGCTGGGTAAACTGATAGGATTTACAACGCTCTAGCGAACACAGCCTCGCCGTTTTGATAGTAGGATTAACACAGAATTATGATCATTCCTGTCCTTGATTTATTATTTATTTGCCTTTTCCATCTTCGGCTGCCGCAGACGCAACACATCCTACAAGACGCTGGAGCCGGTGAAGCCGCCCACGGTGCCCAACGACTACATGACCAGCCCCGCCCGACTAGGCGGCCAGCAGCACAGCCCCGGACGCACGGCGTCGCTCAACCAGAGGCAACGCACACACAGGTAGAGACACACACAGACCAGTGCTGATCTACAGGTTATTAACCAACTCTTTATAATTGATTTATGAGGTACTATTTTCTCCGTTTTATATCTTTGTTAATTGAATTGAGACAAACAAACAGTTAAAAGAAGCCATTGTGGGCTTTGGGAGCTTTGATGTAATTTACTGCTATTTTAAAACATTTTTACAGACTAAACAATTCATCGATTAATCAGAAAAATAAGCAATAAATTAATTGACAATGAAAATAATTACTTGCACAGCACTTATAAAGATGCAGAGATATTTCCAGACACTTTTCTTTGCACTTGCAGGAAAATGTGGACACACATACTGTATGTATATTTTGCTGAGCTACAGATCTACCAGATCAACGCACACACTGACTCGCCACTTAAATCAAGTCAAGTTTATTTATATTATATAAAACTCAATTAAGTAAAAAAAAAACTTGCAGGAAGAGTAACAGAGGATGTTTTCCAAAATAGTCATGCAATAGGTGCAGCAAGTACAGAGTAGACAGTTGAAGTAGTAGTATTGTTTTATTTTTTTTATTTTTATTTTATTCAACATTAATAAACATTGCTGTTAATGCGCCAGAGTTAGAGGCAAGAGGCTATTTTTCATCTGCAGTTCTTGGACAGATGTTTCAGAGTATGCATCAACCTCCATAACATCAAACTGATAGCAGCCAGACATTGTTGCTCCCTGCTGATATGATGCAGTTCGAGATCTAAACTTACTCAACAAACTTTATGGATAAACGTCTCTCAAATCTGCAGTTGAAACTTTGCACAGCGAGTGAGACCGGTACTTTATACTTTTTCCCTATTTTTGGATAGGTAAGAGTGGAATTAGTGTTGCAGCTACACCTCTAAACTGAGCACTAAATGTGTACTCAGTGTTTCAGTAATGTGAGTAAAGCATCTCTCCACATAAACCCACTGGTCCTGACTGTGTCATATAGTCCTAATCTCCTCACTTAGTTCAGCTGTTCGGATCACTTTCGCACCTCTTCCTCATCGCCGCTGCACTAAATCCAGCATTTGTCTGACAAGGCTCGGAGGGTTTCTGAATCACTTTGATATTAATATCTGTAAAAGCCTCGGATATAAAGTGCTGTTTCAGAAAAGTCAACTGCAGCATGGAAACCCTTGAACACGGCTCTCAAGGATTGTTACCCAGAAGTCTCCGTGCAGAGAAAGCGGGAGGTGCTTTCATCAAATTTGAGTTACGAGGGAGCGGAGTCGCCTCATTAGCTAAAAAGCCTGTTATGCTGACTGTGATGCTCATAAATATTACACAAGTATTTTATTTTCCATACCCTCCAACTTCTCTTTCTTGCTCATGTATGTTTGCACAGAGCTAGAAGTTCTTCTTCTACTTTATCAATAAAAACCAAACTTCCTCAGATGCTTATTGCAGCATCATTGTAGCTGATCTGTGGTTTACAGCCGCCTCGATGTCCCTTTAACAGACTGATGCCGTACCCGCCCTGCTCAGCTGATATTGCTGTGGCATCACTATTTGATTACACCGGCTTGAAGTCGGCTCTGCTTATTCAGCTCATCAGTCTCTGCCATCCTCAACTGAGGCCTAAATCCAATATACTGTAGGCATCTGCGTGATCCTGCTGTTATTATCTGACATCTTTCTGTGGGAAACAGCACACTGTCGTTATTGTTTTAAGAAAACACACTGCTTATTATAGTCAGTAAATAAATAAATACAATCTGATTAATTCCTGCTACTGTCCAAACTAAACAGGATGAATTTAAGATGGTGTGACTCTGTGGATGAATCACACATCAAAATGCAGTAAATGATTTAAAAATGAAGTAGATATCCAGTGTAATTCATCTTCTTGTCATCTCTGAGTATTCAACTTGCCTTTCCTGCTTTTTCTGAATTGTGCCAGCTGTTGTTCCTCAACTATCATTTACTCTTCCACTCCTTCGTTTGTCTGCTCAGTGATATACGGACTGTTATACGGACTTTTATTTTATTTCCTTTTTTTTATAATGAGGCCTTTGGTAGGGGAATGGTAAATGTTTTAATGCCTCTACGCTGGCGACAGCTGTGGCCGGAGGCATTATGTTTTTGGGTTGTCCGTCCATCCGTCCCCATTCTCGCGTATGCAATATTTTAGGAACACCTGGAGGGAATTTTTCATATTTGGCACAAATCAAGGAAGAACCGATTAGAATTTGGTTGTACGCCATTGCCGTAATGTAGCACCCACCCTCCGGTTCCCCCCCAGTTCAACACTGTTAGCTCTGTTAGCACTGTTGCCGTTGTTTCCACTGTTAGCGCTGTTAGCATTGTTAGCTGCGAGCCGCCAGCTCAGCCTTCGCCATGTTGAGAGCCGTGTAGAGGCAATAGAAATGCTCCCAATCTCACCTTTCATCACCTTTAAATACTTAAATGAGACTTTTCAAATATGCCACAGTGAAGCAGAACTGCAGAAGTTAAATACAGTAATTATCCTATATTTATACTGTGCTTATTATGCACCAGCAAGATATACATAAGCTGCCTGTTTCTGCACATTTCAACGTGCAAATAAACAATACATTATAGATAAATGTATTTGATTTTGAGGTTTTTTGGGTGTCCTACGTAGTAATTAGGAGCTCTGTATTTTACACTGTTTACCTGTTAATCACCTCCTCCTAGTGATGGTTTTAAAGTAGAACCAAAACCTTGAACCGGCAACTTCATTGCTACTTTTTAATCATCTTAACATTAATTGTGAACCATTCTATAGAACATCAGCAAACCCAGAGTGTTTTTAGCAGTATGGCTGAGCATTTAGTCTCAGAAAGTCTCAAAATATTTAGCAATAAGGTTTGAATTTGACATAATTTATCCTTTATACTGTATACCGATTATTTGAGAAGAGCCCTGAGCAATCATGTTGTATTAGATTATTATGCTAGATTACAGCAACTCTTCAGGTTATTTATGCACATCAAAAGCCTCAATAGCAATTTTCAGTCTTTGGAAAGAGCTTTCAATCTTTTTCATCTTATTAATATGCTCTGGGCTACTTTGTAAGTCTTATTTTTCCCACTTATGTCGAGTCATATCATGTCACAATGCCTAAGAAGCACATAGTTTTTACATATTGTTTTTACTTTTTGTTCCTCACATGGAGAACAGTGTCTTTCTCTTCATTGGCTCCAGGGATTTTTGTCAGCTGTGAACAAGTGAGCTGGAACTTTTGAAAGCCTCGCTGTGCGTTACAGACGGTTGATTTATAAACAGCTCGCTCTGTTGAGTGGAGGCTGAGCGAGCCAGGCATGCAGGCAGGAAGGTGGAGAGATGGAGTGCTTTTATTTCACAGCGAGCGCTTTGAAACAAAAGCAAGAGCCGGGGAAGAGATAAATGGGTTAGCGAAGGAGCTGCTAAGTTATAGAGGGATTAGAATGGATAAATCCAGAACATGCAGAAGGGGGAGTGAAGTATGACGTTCACTTCAAAAGAGGGACGACATGTTATTGTTGAGCCTTTATCCCCAAAGACACTCGGCTCCCACTGCCACCAACATCCTTCAGAGGGGGAACCCCTGCTGTTTGTGCCTGGAGAGCCCCGGGGCTCCACTGACATGGATCAGAGAGGAGGAGAGGGGGATGATGGGAAACTGGGATAAAGAGATGTGGGGGGAGGTTCAGAGGGAGCGGGTTCAGAGGGAGGGAAGGAATCAGAGGAGACGGGGGTGAGGGGTATGGGGAATCACTTTACAGGCGATAAGAGGAAGAGGTCGAGGGATGGTTAGAGGTGAGAGGTAGGGAGAAGGATCAGCTGGAAAGCAGGGATGAAAGAGGTAGAAAGAGGAGAGGTGGGGCTGGAGAAGAAATGAGGATCGAGGCCAGAGGGAGACAGAGAGTGAGAGGGGGGGATTTAGTGGGCCAGGGCATTGATCTACGAGCCCCGGGGTCAAACACAGGGTGAAACAGCGCTTATACAGGCCACTGCAGAGCTGACATACATACTTCACTGCCATGTCCTATATCCTCAGAGGCTGGGGACGGCCAGTATCGACAAAATTAGAGGTGTTTTTTGTAAACAGTTGTTACTTTTGTGGATATGATGGCCAAGTTTAAAGTTATTTGTTTATCATGCCGCTTAACTAGAGCTGTCAAATAAGTGAAATAACTGTCTCTCTGTAATGTAGCTTTTAAAATCCTCCATGTTTTTTTGTCTTATTCATTTATATTGTATGATGAAATTAGTATGTATTTTGGAGAACAAAGTACATGTATGAGTCAATAAATAAAAAGTAAAAAAATAATAGTAATAGTAATAATAAAAACAAATATTTAAAATAAAATAAAAATAGATAAAAAAATAGAAAATTTCCCTATAAAAACTTTTCATGTGACAGTTTTACATTTAATAACAAGTGATACATTTACATATACAGGTGGTTTATCACCTATGAAACAGCATTACAAATGTGATTAATTCACAAATATGAACATGTGGTTTTTGGACAATATTAGCTGCATCTGCATCTGTGACTACAGTTGGATATGTTGCACCTCAAATCTATGTGTGAACACTCTCATAAAGCTGTTATGTCTTTGTTGCTTTCAGTCCATTCACTAATGCTACAGCATTTGAATAGATTTGGCAAAGGCTCATATCATGTACAATGATGTGTTTGTTTTGAATTTAGCCTGAGATTCAACTCCGTTCTAATGTGAGCTGCCAGATAAAACCACAGCGCGTATGATAATTACTGTAAATTAGATCAAGTTTTTTGGGGCAATCAGAGGATCTGAAGCAAGATATATTTAGGTGGTTTGCATGAAGAAAAAAAAACAATAATCCTGGATATATTCCAGTTTACACAGATTTACTAGATGTTTATTGTCACGCCGGTTATACAGGTACGATCGTGTGAAATACTTTTTGCTGGGAAGCTCCATTAAGAAAGAAACAGTTATGTTATTCTTTGCTACTTAACTGTTTCTTTCTTAATGGAGCTTCCCAGCAAAAAGTATTTCACACGATTGTACCTGTATAACCGGCGTGACAATAAACATCTTGAATCTTGAATCTACTATGACTGACTCTGACCAAAAAGTCCTCACTAGAGTGACTCATGCCTCGCTCACCTGGCTGTGTCACTCTGCAGCTCCGTCCTAAGAAGCCAATAGACGGAAACAATCAGTGTGAGAGAAGAAGATGTCGTACTGATAATTCTAAATAAGACACAGAAACAGCAGACTCCATATATCTTCAGTATAACCTGCTTTGCCCTGAATATCTCCTCTGTCTCTCTCCTCCCTCAGTGGAAGCAGCGGGGGCAGCAGCAGCAGAGAGAACAGCGGCAGCAGCGGTATTGGCATTCCCATCGCCGTGCCTACACCCTCCATCCCCAACTCTGGACCAGGTGAGCTTTGCTAGCTGCATAATCATGCAGTGACAGTTATCTGTCAGCCTTTCTCGTTGCTGATATGAAATGAGGGCAGCATTGTACTCAACAAGCTTCAGGCTTTTTTTAACGCCTTGCAATAAATCCAGCCCCACCCTGCCTTTCAGCGCTGCTAAGAGTTTTATTAACCTTTCCCATGCTCCAAAAACTGGTGTGAGTAAATAAAAAGAACAAATATCTATTTATATTCCCCCCCAAAATAATCTGTTTTTGCACTTGGAAGTCTGTTTGACCTGTGTGAAATGAGATAACACTCTTTAAACATTGACAGACAGTGCTGTTTGCACAATACGCCTACCTGTGAGAGAGTTTACTTTGGTGCATTCATTAGACAGTAGACAGAGCAATTGCTACATAACAACATACTACTACATGCCTTTAAATCCTAAATGCATATCTGTGTCTATTTGCATAAAGTAACCTTTTAATATTTGCTTAAAAATCTAGAAATCATGGAAACAAGTTTATTTCTTTAAATATTATATACCAATAATAGGCATTAATTGACAAGGTGTAAATGTACCATGTATTTGCAGATAGTGAGACTACGCTACATACAAAGCCTATGTTTACCAGACAGGGATTATGCAGGCCCATTGTGTCCTAAGCACAGCTGATTCTCTATCCTACTGTGTAAATAGGCCACGCTGCTTCAGGCCTGCTGCTTTATAGTGGAACAGTAAGGCCCACATAACACCACGCACAAGCCGCACATAGTACTGCATTACACCATACACACGCCTTACATACTACTGCGTTTAACTTTTACAAAAAGATTCGAGCTGAAAAGGAAATATTTTAGGTTTGTGTGGCAGCTTTTTGTACCTCGGCGCCAGGATCAGGCCAGAAGCAACTGAACTAGCCACGGCTCTCGCTGCAAGCTGGTCGCCATGGAAACACTCAATTCATACCACAAAGAAGTGTGTCCAGCGCCTTGACAAAGTCGAAGCGCTCCTCCGGCCCCAAAGGGTTCCCGAGTAAAGTGATGTGGGGTTATGTAACGGCGTCGGAGTGCAGGAGGCGGGCGAGGACAGACTCTGTTCTGCTTTACTAATGTAAATACTCCTTTCAGTCCCGCCATTGTCTCCTCCGGGAGCTCCTCCACCTCCCCCACCCCCTCCTCCTCCTCCTGCTCCTCCTCCTCCTCCACCACCACCTCCCATGGCCGAGTTCGGCCCCCCAGCAGCACCACCACCACCACCTCCACCACCTATAGGTGAGACTCCTCGACCTCCGAGGCCGCTCCTCTCGCCTCCTCTGCCTGGACGGTGGATAATCAGCACGTCTTCTCTGATCTTCTTATGGTGGAGATGCACAAATAAGGGTGCTGTGTGTGTGTTAATGGGTGTCTGACTGTTTGTATACACTGCAAGCAAGAGGTTCAGAATATTTCTGTGCAATCATGTCATCATGCTGGGGCTAAGTTTTGTGCAAAAACATTTGGGCTGCATATACATTGTTTTATATTAAATTGCTCTAAATTTATGCTTAAACAAAGCTTGCTAAAGACCGCTAGTTGCTTAATGAAAACGAACATAAAAAATGAAACTTTAGAGAACACAAAAAGTTTGAGTATGCTTAATTTCTTCACATAATTTTTGCACCTTCTCAGTAGAACTATTGCTCATTAGATGAAATAACATTATTTAGGAAACGAGGAAGTAGGGCTGGGCAATATAGCTTAAATCTTCTATCATGATATAGGTCATTTCATATGTTGATAACGATATATATCACAATATAGCTTGTTTTCTGGTTATTAAATAAATATAGGCCTAGCCTATATCGCAATAGAAACAATATAGAAAATATAAACTATAGAAATGTTTATATTGTTTTGACGACGTATATCATCATATTGCCCAGCCCTACGAGGAAAGATGGAAATCTGTTGCTCTCAATAGCTGATGGCGACTTATTCAGTCGATAAACATGTTGACCTTTCGCAGGTTGTTCAGCTCTGTAGGAAATGACTTGCTGATTGTCTTGCTTGCAGTGTGAACAGACTGTATTTTCTTCTGTTTGGAGACACAACAGGTTCCATACCATGTGAGAAAGCTTTTTTTTCTCAATCCTCAGTGGTGGTGGTGCTTCCTTATTCTTCACTCATCTGCTATAATTGGCTATTAAAGAAGTCTCATATCACCTAAGGCCTGGCAAAAGTTAATAGCTGCCTGCAGAATCTCTAAAATTGTCAATTTACATTTGGCCTCCAGCTGCTGTATATCTAGAGAGACTATCCGAATCGACAGAGAAGATGATAACTTTTACAACCTACAGTAAATTTAAGCTGAGGCATTAGCAGGATGTGGGCCGTGTTTCCATACAAAGATATAAAGTTAATTTACCTTAAGGACTTTGAGACTTCTTTTGCACAGGTACTGTATATTACCGGGGGTATTGACTCTGAATCACTGAAAGATGCTGGTTTTGATTTACTGTCAGAGCTCTGCAAAGCTCTGACTACTATGTGTGTTTGTGTACGACGGCTGCTTATATCTGATTGACTGCAGTAATCTTGAGCAAGATGATCACTTGAAACATGCACAGTTCACCCTCAGAACATCAGTGCACTCTTTCAGCTATAATTACTTCTGTGGGTGACAATATGCAGAAGTTTGAGTTCCTCTGAATCTTTACTTCCTCTGGTTCCACCCATCCCTATCTGAGAGCGCAGCCTCTCCTGAGAGACACTGTGTTATCTAGAAATGTGAACAGGAAATACTCAAACATCTCTTCTCTCCCTCTTCTGTTGTCACACACTGCATGTATACTCTTCAAATATTTTAACGTATTTAATGTTGTTGTAATAATGCTGCTGTTGTTAGAGATGATTTGGTTATTCTTAGACACCAGGTGTAATGACACACGTGTGCACTCAATCATGAACTCTCCCCCTCCTCGCGGTAGCTCAAATCAACATTTATAATCACGTCTTTGACAAGTGTGTGAAGAAGGTATTTTCACTGAATGATCCGTCTGTTCTGCTGCTGCTTCTCTTTGCTCACTGAATCTTCTCCTCCCTAAAGAACCCTTAGGTGCAGGATTTATTTGGATGACCTGTTGGGTCTCTTATGTTTCATTTTACCCTCCATGAAATATCTCTGTGTTATTAATTAACAATCTATGTTGCTTCCCCAGCTCAACTTCCTTAAAAGGGATAGTTCGGGTGTTTTGAAGTGGGGTTGTATGAGGTACTTAACCATAGTCAGTGTATTGCCTACAGTAGATGACAGTCGGCACGCCCCCAGTTTGGAGAAACAGACAGGAGTTACCGCACGGGAACAAAGCAATGTACTGCTGTGGACGGGGCCGACAGCAAAACGTATTTTAGACACCTAATAGAAACCAAATCAGTTTAAGTGTACGCTATATTTAGAATATTTTAACTGGTTTAACTTCCCATGAGACAGCTATGAAGTCTATGTTTAGGACAGGAAACTGAAGCCGTTATCTATACTCTCGCCACCAGACTCCATTGAAAAAAAAATAGTAATTTTACCTCACAGAACACGGAGTTGCTGGTCTACCGCTGCCTCTATCGGTTAGTTTGTTTGTGTTATTGTGCGACTTTGGTTAGCTCAGATTCACCAAAGTCACACAATAACACAAACAAACTAACAGATCGAGGCAGCGGTAGACCAGCGACCCCCGTGTTCTGCGAGGTAAAATTACAGTTTTTTTCAATGGAGACTGGTGGCATTGGCGAGAGCGGAAAGGGCGGTCTCACAGCAAGGTAAAACGGTGAAAATATTCTACACATAGCGTACACTTAAACTGATATGGATTTTTTTAGCTGGGCCTTTCTTTTAGGTGTCTAAAGTATGTTTTTCTGCCGGCCTCGTCCACAGCAGTACATTGCTTTGCTCCCATGCTGGTACTCCTCTCTGCTTCTCCAAACTGTGGGCGTGCTGACCGTCATCTACTCTAGATAATACACTGACTATGGATAAGTAGCTCATACAACCCCACTTCAAAACACCTGAACTGTCCCTTTAAATTGGTTATTGATTGTCTTGTCATACGGTGTGGGGCTCTAATCAGTATTTAAAAAACTCACATTATCTTTTACAATCTTGATGATTCATGTTTTGGGTGCTCTTTTCTCCTCCTCTTCACCTTTCTGTCTCCTCTGTCTAACCCCCCACTCCCCTCTTCTCTCTTTGGTCCTTTCTATCTCTCCTCCCTTCCTTCCCTTTCTTTGGGTGTTTCTAGTGGTGGCCCCCGGGCCTGGTCTGGGCCCCGCTCCAATGTCCCAGTTTGGAACCATCTCGCGGCAGATTTCGCGGCACAACCCCTCCAACTCCTCTGTCTCTATGGTTTCGGCCACGGGCACCTACCGCCGGGCGCCGTCGGTCACTTCCCAGTTCTCCTTGCAGCAGCAGCAACAACTACAGCAGCAACAACAACTACAGCAGCAGCAGCAGCAGCAACAGCAGCCTCACATTAATGGAGGCACTCCTGGCTATGGCCAGAACTCAAGTAAGGCCCTTCTGTCTCCAGTCCCAGCCTGATTTATAGATCCTCAACTGTAACTGAAGCACAAAACATCACTTTTTTTCCAAATCATGCACAGTCACAAACTAAAGAAAGCTAACCTTTGTAGTCACAGACCAATATTTCATATTTGCAAGTGAGTCACTGCTGTCTGAAGGTCAAGATCGCATTCTTGTCAGAATTATTGGCTTTTTTTCCTTCAAGGAATACTTCACCCACAAAATGACCGTTTGTATATCAACTATTCACCCCGTGTTACCTTGAATTCTTGTAGTTTTTCTGTCATGCCTCCACAGTGAACGGAGAACCAAAAATGGAGAATAGTCTTGATGAAATTAAGTAAATTTCTCTGTCCATTAACTGGGTACCGATTTCTTTCAAACTTAGCTACGTAGTCCCCTTTTACAACCGGTTATGAAGATAACATGCATTCAGTGTCTGGATACAGTGTATGGATTATGACATCCGATCCAGGGGGCATTTACAACCGTTATAATAAGAGTGTTTCTGCCTGGATGGGTGTCGTTCACTTCTGCCACTACATGCAGCTTGAGATAGCAGGAAGAAGAGAAGTTATGTGACCTTTCAACTTTAGCGGGCGGATTTTATTTCCCCTAAGAATGTGGTCGCATTGTTAGGATTCACACCTGGCTGAGATCAGATCACAAAGCGAGCCAGACCACCTCCAGATGTGGCCGATCGCATTCTCGTCACAATGTGTTCGGCGTGTATTTGCACCTGGCATTAACATGCTTTGTTTTCGCCAGGTGTAAAAGGGGTTCTAGTGCATCATCTCCTTAAGATGATCATCAGCCTCGATGTGCATTCACAGAATCACTGGGCTCGATGTGTTGATCAGTCCAAGTGTCACTGACTGTGGATTGACCTGGGAAAAGTCTGAAAAATGTAAAGAATTCAAAGTACATAACTGCACCAGATCTGTGGGGAGGTCAGGAAGCTTGCCTGGGATGTGGGTCGAGGTTGATGGACCTCCAATGCAAACAGCGCCTCCTTGTGGCCGCCAGCAGCCCTCACTTCTTTTAGCTTAAAGCCATGAGTGGGAGGTGTCTGATTGACAGAAATCAGACCTAATCCGCAGTTTATCCTCCGGCCTCGGTGATCCCCAGATGTGAAATCTCATCGCACTCACTGAACTTTTGTGTCTGATCTGTGGAGACGCTGCAGCTACAGACAGTTGAATTAATTAATCTGTTGATTATTTCAATAGTTAGTCATTTTAAAATGATCTTTAAAAATCTAATTTCGGATTTATTCAGTTTCTGTGAGTCAGCAGGTTAATTAATTTGACGAAGCACTTCAGCACTCAATCTGTCTCTGTTGCACATCACTCTGTCCTGTTCTATTAGACACGTACACGCTCACAACTCTTGCAGTTTGTCTTTGGTCTGTGTCCATGTTGTGTTTGCTTGGTATTGTGGTGCACTCTTAAAGGAGAACTTAGGTAATTTTCAACCTGGACTTTATTTTCCCATGTTTTTGTGTCTAAGTTACTAATGGGGACAACACTTTTTGAAATCTGTCCAGTATTGAGGGAGAACGCTGCAGCCAGCAGCCGCTAAATGAGCTGTAATGTAACCATAAGGTCAACCGTCATTTACGTCCACTAAATGTGTTTGTTTTTGCCACTGACTGGCTCAGACTGTTATTATTAGTGTCTGACAACATTTTGGAAACAGAGAAATTGAATATTTTTCTTATCTTGTTATTGTGTCTAGCTCGGAGAAGTCTGCTTCTGTAATCTCGCGTCGCATCCACATTGTGAAAATCAGCTGAATATTCAGCCATGACATTGAAAATCTTTTAGATAACACTGATGGTACGTGTCCACAGCCTCCGTCTTTTCCACGCTTCCCATTCATTGTCTATGTAAGCAGCCGTGCAATGCATTCTGGTAGCGTGGTGGCGGCGTGATTCGAGAGACGGGGCTTAAAGTTGAAGTCTAGGCTACTTTATGCAAATCAGGGGTGTCCGGCGCAACTCGCCACCTCTGGAAACTCTGGAACAAAAACTCTCTGTCTGATAGTTTGTAGATTTGTAGCCTATAGATAAGATATATTTTAATAAAATGCAGTCGTACCGACAGAATACAGTAGAGCACAGAAGCCGTCTCCATGCTACGAGGCAGACAAGCGCTTGCGTCTGTCTGTCTGTCTGAGGAGCGCAGTGAGACCCCGCAGATCCCAGCGGGACGTCAGTAAAGTAGGTGGTCCTTAAGCTGGCCCAGGACAGATTCGCGTACACACTGCTAAAAGAATGTGGTCATATGTGGCCCAGACCACCTCTGAATGTGGTCTGAAAGATCGGATATCAATGCGTCTTGAGTGCGTTCACACCTGTACTCAGAGCTGCCCACTTGTGATCGGATCACTGAGGACGCATGTTAATACCAGGTCTGAACAGGGCCTTCGACACAAAAACATGGGAAAATAGAGTCCAGGTTGAAAAATCCCGAAGTTATCCTTTTAACTGTCTTCTGTACATTCTTGGTGACTGATGGGCTTTCTCTTTTTGTTTCTCTGTGGCTCTCCTTCTCGGCTCTTTCTGTCTTTCCTCTGCGGTGCTTTCAGTGTCTATCGCTCCTCCTCCTCCCCCCATGCCCCAGCTGACTCCACAGATACCTCTGACTGGCTTTGTGGCCAGGATGCAGGAGAGCAGTAAGTGAAGAGGCTAAAGACACACTTTCCTCCCTATCTGTGCCAACCACTCTCATTTCCAGAACACCCAGCATGCATTGTGCTTGTTCATCCCTGTCCCCTGTTGAGAACAATTAATACCGTCCTTTTGCAGCAATGAACCATCTAAGAATGTGTCTCTTTAGACTCCTGTCATGGTTAATGTAACTTTTTAAGTAGCTGTATCTGCTGTTTGGAGGCAGATTTATGTCTTCAGCGATTAAACTACATTATTAGTGTTTCTTAGTAGCAATAGGGGTTTAATACATAGCTCACTTTCTTGGCAGAAGAAGTATCTTTTTAAAATATGTGCAGTGGAAAACTGAGATTGTTGAGGCCGCCACCTACTGTTTTCAGTGGTTTAGTCTCCTGCAGGGGATCTTATCACTGCCTGAAGCTTTGTATTCATATGCTGAATGTAGCGCTGCAGGGTTGAGCTGAGGTGAATGATAATGTTTAGGGGAAGAGAAAAGTGCCTAATAGGTTTCTGCAAAACAGAGCTGGAGAAGATGGGACTCTTTGCTGCCCCCTGCTGGACCAAAACCTGCATTACAGTCAAATATCACAAGTTGAGGAAGAATTAGTTCACTGGTTCCCAACCTGGAGGTCCCAATCCCCCACTAAGGGTCACCAAAGCTCCACGGGGGGATCGCGAAAGCATTTTTGATTATAAGGGGTGTAAGACAACTTTAAAAAACTATATACAGTTGGCCTATATCTCAGCATTTCATTCATTTCTGTGAAGAAAACTAAATGCTGCTAAACAGTCTCGTCCATGGCCAAGCGTCAGGGAGAAGAAAACCCTGAAAAAAAAGAAGCCTATTAAGTATGAATGATTATTAAATTTTAAAGAAAACATAAAACTGACAGATAATTGTATTAAAAGTTCCAAAAAATAACAGGAAAACTCATCCCTGATGTAATATTCACAGGAAATAATCTGCTCAAAATTCATCGACTCGTTTTACACAAACTTCCTGCAGTTATTGCGTTCACTATTTGAGTTAATTGTACAGTTTAAAATATTGAATATGATATGAAATATCCATAAAATATGTCACTTACGACTAGTGGTCGTCAGTTTACTCAGTGATAGAAAAGGGGTCGATTAAGGAAAAAGGTTGGGAACCTTAGTTATTTTATTTATTGACAGAAAGCAATTTTAGATTTCTGTGGTGGATATTTGTTAACGAATAATACTTAGAATTATAGTGTTTGATGAAATGTTCATTTAAAGCTATCTACATACCTTTTTTATAGCTTTTTTTCTCAATGTGGATGCTGTCACACAAACATCTAACCTACTAAATAGCATGACACAGCATGTAATAATCAGCAGATCAATGAAGTGTCAAGAGGCTTAAACATACAGTATATGATCCTATGAAGTGATCCATGGGAAGTCCTAACAGTGATGCAGCCTGCTTGATGAATTTAATATTCAAATACCGTCCTGACACACACACTCTATCATTAATTCTGCATGATTCAGCCGCCGCCCTCTCCAGACACCAGACTCGGTGATCTTTGACCTTTTGAACCTGGCAAGGAAAATCTCACTTTCTGTGTCTGTTCAACAGTTGCAGATACTCCTACTCCACCTCCCCCTCCGCCTCCAGATGACTTGCCCATGTTTGATGACTCTCCTCCACCTCCGCCGCCTCCTCCGGTTGATTATGAGGAGGAAGACGCAGCCGTCGTGCAGTACAGCGACCCCTACGCTGATGGAGACCCACAGTGGGCGCCCAAGAGCTACGTCGAGAAAGGTTTGAGCACAACCAGTTGCAAACTCCACCCTGAAAGTTCCTGTTTCTTTCAGAAAGTACTACCCTCAACCAGGGCCTTTTTGGGGGTAAAATGTCCCCGGAACCTAATTTAGACCCTGGTCCCTGAGGTCGAAACGCAATGAGTTCCTCAAAAGGTTCCTAGTTCTGGGGGAAAGTTCTTGTTCCTTTCAGAAAGTGCTACCCCCCGACCAAGGCCTTTTTGGGAGGTAAAATGTCCCCGGTACTTAATTTAGAGCCTGGTCCCTGGGATCGAAACACAGCGAGTTCCTCAAAAGGTTCCTAGATCCGGGGGAAAGTTCCTGAGGTAGAAAAGGGGCTTTACGTTGGATACTCACTCACTACTAATCTGACCAAACGTCTCCCTCCCTGTTTTCAGTGGTGGCCATCTACGACTACAGCCAGGACAAGGACGACGAGTTGAGTTTCATGGAGGGGTCGATCATCTACGTCATCAAGAAGAACGACGACGGCTGGTACGAGGGCGTCTCCGGCGGCGTCACCGGACTGTTCCCCGGCAACTACGTGGAGTCCATCATGCACTACGCCGACTGAAGGGACCTGTCGGTAACAGTAAAGTCTATTTATTCAGTCATATCATAATCCACTGAGAGACTGACCGCCGCAACCTTGACTCCCTGAGACGCATAGACATAACTGTATGATCCCCTTTTGATATGACAGAATGTTCTTTCCCTTACTGATTGCAAATAAAATGAAAAGTAATATCTATTTAGTTTATTTTGGTGTTATATGGGCGGGTGGGGGACATTTATGGAATATGTACAAAAAAAAGTTTCTAAAGAATTGGACTGCACGTGCTCACGCCGGTTGAACTCAAAGACGATGGTCACACAGCTGAAGGATGTACGACATCATCTTGCCTGGACAAAAATGATGAACAAGAGTAGGTTTGTTAAAGTCGTGTAAACACCTCCGGTCGAAGTGTTTGTACTGTCCGTTGTATATAATGTGAGCTGCAGCCACTTGGGTTTCTGTAATGTGAATTCAGTGAATGTCGATTATATGATAGTTTTCATTAAGTGGCGCCCTCCTCGACTCCATGAGGCTCATTCGTAAAAATAAGAAGGCCTGTCGATAATTTACAAATTTTAAGAAATGTGTATGGTATTTCAAAAACAAACAATTACTCCTGAAAATCAGTCTTGGCGTTAAAGCATGCGAAATTTTAATAAGAGATATAATGTAATCTTAAGTTTATTGCCATTATGCTTCCATTATGTTGTAAATGTATTCACCTTTTTAATTTTTATTACACTGTTGAAATCACTGAACTTTTTAGACTCTGAAGTAAATTTCCCCATGATCTCACCCGCCTAAATGCTGATTTGCATTTGAACTTAAAGGAACAGTGTGTAACATTTGGGGGGGATCTATTAATAACTGTTTTCATTAGTGTATAATCACCTGAAACTACGAATGGTTGTGTTTTTTGTTAGCTTAGAATGAGTCCTTCATATCTACAAACCAAACACTGGCTCTAGAGAGAGACTTTCACGTTTTTACGTTACCTGAAGGCCACCGTAGTTCTCCGACACACTTGTGAAACTGCGGTAATGTGAACCGCAGAGTGCAAAACCGTGTTACCGCCATGCGCCGTCTGACTTCTGTTGCTCCTAATGCCTACTTCACACTTCACGTCTTAAGCCCTGATTTTCAGCTCCCCGACAATCTTTGGAGCTTCCCGACAAAAGCCCCAGATCAGAAGCAGATCGGCATCGGCTCGCCGCTCACACAGACACATTCCAGATATCTAGCGTGCTAAATATCTGGACCTGTTGGGGACTCCGGCCACGAGCTACAGCCAATGAGAGTGCGAGACATGGATTGATGGGAAACCTGGGGGGGGAGGGGTCGCCTGTAAGAACAGAAACTTACTGTATGTGTTGCATTTGCAACACGGAGCAAAGTTGTTGTCGTACCCAGAGGGGTAACTTGCGTAGTGTGAAGCGATTTGACGACTTTGAAAGTCTTGTAGTGTAAACTCAGCTTAAAATATTGTTATTATGGTATGGATAGCCTCTGAGCGAGGGGAACGCAGTCTTGGAAAGAGAGGAGTGAGCGGAGGGGTATGGGTTGGTTGCAATCTGCAACCACACCACTAGATGTCGCCAAATTCTACACACTGTCCCTTTAAAATCTTGAAAATGAAATACTTTTTCGTGCATTTGGATCCGTTTGAAGCAAGAGAACACATTCCACTTATGGCTTATTTATCAAGCATTTTAAGATTATGTCACATCACTGTTTTTATCTTTATACTAATCCACATAAACCCTGTAGGATCCATTGGTAACTGGCAATAAGGGACTATGCTTCTGATAGACAGCGGATAGTGTGCAGTGACACTGCCATGTGACAATTAAGATGTATTGTAGACCAACAAACAACTCTAATACCTCCTCAGCCTTCACAAAGCAACAATGACCTGCTCCGGGTTCAAGGACCACGTTGAATCCTCTGGGCTGCACAGGTGTACATATTTTAACTCGAGTAAAATCATCATAAAATCATCCAATCAATATCAGCTGTCACTCAGGTCTAGGAATCATCTTGATAACATTGTATTTTATCTGTTGGCCCTTGAATGCACCATCTAACGTGACCTAATTTTTTTTACCATTTCAGGATACCGCAGCTTATGCCTTGATATTTTGCCCGCTTGCTTTAGAAATTTCCAATTATAAAAAAAACGGCTCAATTTCATGGGTAGAAATATTGAAATCTATCTCTGTCTGCCCTTCATTTGTACATATAATATGTTGAAAATTAATGTACAGTCTTTTATAATAAACAATTCTATGTACAACATGCATGTGTGGTCACTTCAATCAAAAAGGAGCGAAGGCTTGGTTTCGTTAAATAAAAAAAACATGATTGTAGGTTTATTGAGCACAATCATTGAAGATGTTAAGGCCGTAGTTGTTACAGTTCATTAAATAAGTAACCTTTATAACATTTCACAAGTCAGAAAGTCACATGACTGTTTGGCCTCTGAGGTGTGGACGGATCTTGAGAAACAATAATCCAACAAACACACTGATGAAAATGATTCACTTCCGTTGTGTTTGGAATTACACAGATGTTGCAACGCAGCCGCCGCAGCTCAACGCTAGCATGTAACAAAATGTCCGTCAAAGTTGGCTAGTTTCAAGCATGTGAGGAAGTTGCACTTACAGTACTGAATGACGTGAAGAGTTTGTGTTGCAGTTTTCAGCATCATCCATTAATTCATGATTTCTCCTTTGCCAAAATCATCTGTTGATACCATTCAGGAAACCTGAATCAAAGGATTTGCACTAAAAACAAAGTGTATTTGTATATATTGTGTCTTTTTTTAGCAAACCAGCCCTTCTGAACCAAACTCCCATCGCTTCTGTCACGGTTTTTAGTTTGACCGTGGTCAGCGCAAACACGGGAGCCGGGTGAGAGAGGGCGAGTTGCTTTTTTCCACAGGTAGCTGCCTGAAGTGAAGCCTGGCAGTGGAGGTTCACTTGTCTCTGGTGAGAACCATCTCAGTGAGTCTGATGAGGGCGTCTCTCTCTGCCGACGGCCTCAGCATGCTGATCTGCCTGATGGCTTCTTGACAGTAGCGGTGGGCCAGGTATTTGGTCTGATCCACGCCATCGCTCTAAAACGGAACAAGAAGAAGGGGTCACATTGTTTCAGTCCTCATCTACCTGAGCATTTATTCCCTGTACTGGCACACGCTACTTCTCTTTCACAGTTTAACACCGTGGTTCCCAGACTTTTTCACCTTAAGGACCCCTAAACCCCTATTTGATGAGATTTTGCCCCATGGTCCCCCAGGATTTTTACTTTTAGATGTTTTATTACAGAGAGTGTAGGAAAACAATGACCAAATGCATGCATTGTGTCACTGTGGTACCTGTGGGCATTATAGTGAAAATACATTATTCTTGGGGACCCCCTGGGACCCCACTTTGGGAACCACTGGTTTAACACATACCCCTGATTGCATTTATGGAGCATTTTGTGAATGTCAGCTGCTTGAATAGAGAGTTGTTCTGTTAACAAATATGCAGTCTTTCATCAACAGCCCCTGCAAATTAAAAGCGCCCTCCTGCCTCATCAACTGAACGCACACACAGCTTAGGTAAGACTTTAATATCTTGGTTTATGGTTTTGGTCACACAATGTTTACTTAATATATATCACAATCCTTATTTTTTTAATATTCATCTACCCTAATAGAGTGGTTCAGGGATGATGTATTTTTGTAGGCCAACCAGGAAGTTAGCATCGCCCTGGTTCCCTCAACAAAAAGCCAATGGGATTGTTCCATTGGGTTTTGGATTATTGCAGAAAATAAACTCTGTGGCAAACACACGTTTATGTTACTTACACGTTTTATTCCGTAAGACAATCTTCACAAATGAACACCACTTATGATTTTTGTTAATGTTAAAATCTCTTAAGCTTAAACATTGACTTCCAGACGAGGGAACCGGAGGTGCTAAAATGCTAACTCACTTCCAGGTTTTAGGACTCATTCCTGCAGCACTCTGTTTACAATAATAATGTCTCATACAGGAAGTAGATCTTTTTAAGGTCTAGTTTAGGTAGAAACAAACTTGTATCTGTAAGCATTTAAGACTAATCAATGCATTACATTTAATGGATTTAACCTGCACATTTTTATTTGGTTTACAGTGTCGTACCTGAAGGACGTACTGCCAGGCTCGATCTACGTCTCCTTTAGAGCTGAAACGTCTCATGATCATTGAATGGAGCTCAGGAAACTGAAAAGACAGAAAGAAATTGAGGTAAAGATTGACAGTGACTTGATTTAGATGTACAGTCTCTATGAAACATAATGACCAACTAAAATGCTGATCTGACCTGTTGACAAGCAAACAGGACCGGCCCAGTGGCCAAGCCCAGTTTGAGATCTGCAGCCGAGGGCTTCCCCAGCTGACTGGCTCCCGATGTGAAGTCCAAGACGTCATCCACCAGCTATAGACAGAGAAAAATGAACCCATAGAATCATTTTATATACTTATAGACATTAAAAGTGTAATTCTACACACCATTAAGTTCTGGATAAAAAACAAATGTACCAAAACGTCCTTCAAGTAGAGGGGATTCTCATCATTTCTAATGAAGCTTTAGGTCTCACTTAATAAAACTATAGATGGCTGCTGACATGCTTCAGCTGAGGAGTAAAATAGATTCAAGCAGAAAGTATACAGTTACCTGAAATGCGATGCCGACATTCTTCCCATACTTAAAGGCGATTTCATGAACTTCAGGATCAGAAGTTACCAGAACGCAAACCTTAAATTTAATAGAAGAGACAGTCAACAAAAACACATTAAGGGGAGAAGCCGAGGCTTTTCTCCAACTCCGTGATATATGTGTGGAAACAGAACGTACATACTGCTTTACAACTGTTTGCAATAAGACTCGCCGTCTTCTTGAAGGTTTTCTCGAGGTAGTGTTTGAATCTCTCGTTCTCGTTCTCTTTGGAGCCCAGCTGCATGAATTCACCTGGAAGCACAGACATAGATTAGAGACTTTGTTAATGGACGTGTTAGTAGAACTTGGGTTCTGACGACCCATGACACCCAAAATCACCACTTTAAATCTTGTGTTGACCAGAGATGTGCTCATAAGTTTCTTGGAAGTAATTCAGCATGAAAAAACATTAAAACATGAATAATCGACTAAAGTTAAAAATGCTTAGTACAGCTTTAAATATACATTACTGACTGACATGGCAAAATTGCGTGAACAATGTGATTGCTGTACCTCGAACCAGATCTTCAATCACCTGGGACATCAGTTTTACCACCGTGTTGTCACCAACACGAGCCATGGCCATGGAGGCGGCTGAAAGGATCAAATCTCCAGCCAAGATGGCCTGGAAGAGAGAAAAGAAATCTTATTCATATCCTTAAAATAATGTGAGGAGAAAAGGAAAAGGTTTTTGAGGCGACGTAATTCCCCTTACCTTTTTTTCACCCCACACTTCATTGATGGTTCTCTTCCCCCTCCGTTTATCTGATCCATCTATAACGTCATCGTGCACCAGGCTGGCAGTGTGGATCATTTCTGTGATCATAGCTACCGTCCTCTGCCCCGGGAGCAAATCTCTACAGAGGTCAAAGAACAGATAGCAGGAAGTGAGAGGAAATAAAACCCTGGACTATGCTTCATATAATAATTTAAGAGTTAACACAGGGTGTGGTGCATCTTTGGCTTAGCAGTAAATGCTAAAAACATAAAATTCTGTTTTACGCGTTTCTGTTGCTGTGGGAGTTGAGCGCCCGGGCCATCAGGACAACAATCATCGGTCGGATGGCCTTGCCCTTTCCATCAAAGTAGTAGTCGCATAGAGACTTCAGCTCTTCTTTGGATACAAATAGCTCCTGTGAGGCAGAGTAATATAATTCATGTCTTTTATTTCAAACACCACATTGCTGTAGATAAAGTCTTCTGTTAATTTCTAACCAATATCTTTTTGAGATCACTTGGATGGCTCACTCGTTGCCTGTTATTATACTGTTTGTTAAGTTTTCCTTCTAATGTCGGCTGAAAATTCCCATTATTTCATATGTAGAGACACATAGCGAGCGAGCACACTCTCTCTACCTTTCTGATGTCATCATATAAATTTGTTAAATCTTTCTGGGCTAACGTGAAGGGGTCCTTCAGCTTCACATCACTGTGTACGCTCTTTCTGCAACAGCAAGACTGTAGCGTAGGATTCAGCAACCGTGACTTGTGTCTGGAGAGAAACACAACAACAAATAATGACTGTCAAATACAGAAACATATATAGAAATACAGAAGATATGTACAAAGTACTTAAAAGTATAAGTGGAATATTTTATTAAAAATAACTTGATCACTGTGGTACAACATACTGTGTGTCAATTCTATTTTCATAGCCTTAATTTTATTATATATTATTAATATGTACAGGATACGTAACCCTATACCCTAAGATCCTTGGTTCAGATCAGGAATATTGACTATTGTTCATTTATTCGGATCCCCATTAGCTATTACAAGCGCAACAGCTACTATTACTGGGGTCCATATAAAAAAATGTACTACAACATTTTCATGTCATGATGTAAATCTTGCATTGCTTGACATTTAACCAAAAAAGTGTGCTAAAAACTGTCAGGTGGTGTGCGGTGACAGTTATAAGTATATGCAAAAATGTAGGAAATAGTTTGTTTACAAAGCCTTTGGTTAAGAAAACTCACCTTGGGAGAGATTTGGTAAAGTTAAATGTTTTTGGGTGTATCTGTGTTGGTAGGGCTGCTGGCTGCCCCTGAAAGAACAAAAGGACATGATACCAAAGGATTTTAGACTTTATATTTAAATACTTTTAGGCCAACAGAGTCAGCATTTCTCCCCAATTTGATCCCTGTCAGCTTGGAGAACAAACTTAAAAAACATATAGACCCTCATGTTGGTAAATTTAATTTACAGTTAACTGCAAAATTAGAAAATGAAAAATACAAGTAATCAAAATAAAATCTGGGATCCTATTTGATCATGGTGGGAGGGAAGTTTTGTAGTTTTTACTCTTTTTAGCATTGTAAAAGTAACCTTTGTTATGGAAATCAGATCCAGCTTTACCGGCCAAGTATGTTTCTACATACAGTCTGTTTTTAAGTTTCTCTCAATGTACACAGTTCCAGGTGTTACACCAAAATCTGTGTCCGCAAAGAGCCAGCAACACATGAGGTCACCATTTCTGACGGCTGTCATCAGAAAACGTGACCCCCACTGTACCTGTGTAATAAACGAGGCAAATATGTGACAGAAAACACACAAAACTAACTTGTTAAAAGACATAAATGTATTTTAATATTTTCATTTATTTAAAGATATATTCACAAAACTCTAAAAAGAAAAGTAAAAGATAGGTACAGTGGGGTCACAGATTTCAGTGTAACACCAAATCCCAACTAACATGAAGATAGAGATAGACATGCAGCTAAAAACAAGGACAACAATCTGAACAAAGATAGGTAAACATTGACAATTTATTTTGCTTATGATTTTCATTGTATGTGGATACTGCTTTTTTTCTGGCAGTCCACTTGTTGTATGATGATTCTCTTTTTTTTAATTATTATTATTATTTTACATGTTCGAAAAATAAAATTTGAAATGAAACATAAACACAGAACTATTGTGTATATACAAGTAGATGAACAATAGGTGTGTAAGTAAATATAAAAAGCAACAATGACCAACAACATACAATGTCTGTATACGAGTCAAGTGGACTGTAGAATGTAAACAAATACAAATAATGTAAAGAAATGTGGAGTAACACATGTGAGTCAATGACAAATGAATGACTTGGGTGTAAACAAAAATAAAAATAAAAATAATAATAATAATAAAAAAAGATATATATAAATGGACAGGGACTTGACAAGACATTTGTTAGTAGGTTAGATTAATTTCTCTGTAATATTAGACTCAGGTCTTGACCTTTAGGTGTGCTGAGTGAGTTCTACCAGAAGTCAACAAGTCAACATTCATTCATGAATTTCTTACACAAAAAGAGACAAATAGCTCCAATAGTGGCATTACCATGAAAGGTCACACAGACAGTGTAGTAACGTTAACACAGCCGGTAGCTGAATATGACCATTCATTCATGAATTTCCTCTCTGCCAGCTCTTGCTGTGACCTTCCTGAGTCTAACAGCACTACTCCCTGCCCGGTGTCCCCTTCTATAACGTCCGCCGCTCACTCACCCGGTTCCCCGGCCCGGAGCTCCAGGATGTCCGCCCCACAGAGGACACGTTAATATTCCACACGGTTTCTAATAAACTCGTGCTCGTAGTGTTTGCACTCAGCCTCCTGCACTGCCTCAACCACGGGCACGCCATGTTCCCACTCCTCTAAGGCATCCGGTCAGGTTATATATTTCACAGGAACCGGAAATCTGTAACCTGGTGACGGTTCTTGACGTCGGTCGGAAGTGCGCTGACCAAATATGGAAGAGAGCGTGAGTTGAGACAAACATTTACGAACTCCTCCAAATTTATTGTTTTTAACAAGAATTGCGGTAGATTTAAACTACGGTTGTTTTCTAATTTAAACTGAAGATACAAAGCGTGTCTTCTTGTGTAGGGTCTCCGAGAAAATAGCAACGCTCGTGTTCTACTTTGGGTTAGTAAAGAGTAAAGAAGCATTAACGTTGTTTGGGGCTAGCTAGTAGCTGGGTTGCTAACAGCAACGGTAGCTAGGTAGCTGTAGCTAACGTTAGCTAGCTAGTAGCTGGGTTGCTAACAGCAACGGTAGCTAGGTAGCTGTAATAATAATAATAATAATATATTCTATTTCTATAGCGCTTTTCCGGAGCTCAAAGACGCTTGCTGACGTTGCTGGCGTTTTCCAATCAGTTTAAATCTATAATCTGTGGGATGTGTTAAAGCCGAATAAACATACCTTTTTATTTACACACTGTAGTTAAAATAAAAAATTCTAAATTGAGTTTTTAGTCATTGTTTTTTTTTAAGTTATTACTTTAAAACTGATAAAAGTTAAGTGAGTTAAGGGTATTCTCATAGAAACTAGCTAACTAAAGTCATTGGGGGTTGTTTGCCAGTGGTGGAAAGAAATAAGTGATATTAATGATACTAAAGTACAATTTGAGGTACTTGTACATTGAGTGAGTATTTCCATTTAATACCACTTTGACACTCCTGCTTCACTACTTTTCTGAGTGAAATGCTGTTAATTTTATCCACTTACAGTTTCAGTTACTTGTTACTTTACAAATTAAGACACAAATATGATGCAGTTGAATAGTATGTTTACTGCTGATGCTTTAAGTAAATTGATCTACTTTTTTTTCAAGATTCAAGATGTTTATTGTCACGCCGGTTATACAGGTACAATCGTGTGAAATGCTTTTTGCTGGGAAGCTCCATTAAGAAAAGAAACAGTAGGTTAAGTAGCAAAGAATAACATAATAAAATTAAAATTAAAATAATAGTGTATTTACAATAATATACAGTATAATAATTAAGGGAAAACTTGGTGTATTGTAATATATATACAAGTATTGCACAGGCATTTTTGTTTTTTATATTGCACAGAAGTATGCATTGAAGTATTGCACTTTTTCATTGCACATAGTGAGAGAGATGGTGTTTGGGGATGTGATTTATCGGTTCAACAGTCTGATGGCCTGGAAGTAAAAAGAGTATTTTGAATGCAGGACAGAGTATTTTACTGTGATATTAATACTTTTTTCTTCCCCCAATGCTGTGTGCATTACGATTACCAGCTGGAAAACATAATTAAGTTATTTAAGTTATTTTATCTACAACTACATCACTACTCACAGCCAGCTACCTTTAAGACAGTTGCTGTGTCTGTGACATGTGGATCCCCTACAAAGTGTTAGTCTTTGCTCTGGTAGCAGCATCCAGCTTCAAGTCGGTGCATGTTCTGGAGTTCTGCCCAAGTACCGACCGTGACTGCCATAGTGATAGTCATGATAGTACGGCATCAAGCAGCCAGCTGTCCCCAAACGCTGTCAAATCCAGGTGGAACATCAGTGTTTCAAAGCTTACACAGGACCTGGGCCAGTTCAGAGTGTCCTGCAAGAAGCTAATTGGTAAATAGTGATTTGTGTGTCTTTTCAGGTCAATACAAAAAAAGAGTTTGCAGTTACTTACAATGTCGCAATTCAATCTTTACTGTCCTTTCTGCAGAATCATTCCCTATCGATGAGGTCGATGGCAACTTTGCTCGCCCTGTAAAGAACTGCATATTCTCCAGATCCATTCCAACTCCGCTGAAAGGCTCGTTAAGACTGGCAGCAGCTTCTAAGGTATCCGTCAGTATCCATCAATCAATCAGACTTTATTTGTATAGCACTTTTCATACAAATCAAATGTAAAACAAAGTGCTTCACACAATACAACCCCCCGCCCCTTCAATAATAACAGCATTCAATAAAAAATAGAAACAGGATCTGATGAAAAACTAGCATAAATCTTGTTGATTTACTGTGAGGAAACACCAGAGGCAGAATAAAAACTTTAACTAACTATACCAACATATTACAATAAACAAAACAGACTAGAATACATGAATAGATAAATAAATAAAGCTTAATTAAAGGCCAGACTAAAAATGTGAAATACAATAAATAATTAGCCAGATAAATAAATAAATAAAGCTCAGTTAAAAGCCAGACTATAAAGGTAGGTTTTGAGTTTGCTTTTCAAAATGTCACAGTCTTTATATTAAAATGTGAAGAATTGTCTGAATTTGTCTCAACAGGACGCTGTCGAGGGGATTTTAGACTTGGATGTGGCCGTAACCCAGTCAGATGATTTCCTGCATTATGCCAGCGGTGGCAGACTGCCATCAGGATCTGTTCCACTTGCTCACAGATATGGAGGTCATCAGGTAATGATTCATTGAACTCTTACTGGCATGCATTTATTGTATATTAACTTAAAACTACTGACATAAAATGCAACATATCAAGGTTCAAAAACAGATTTTAAAATTTAAAAATACAATCAAGATATAAACCATTTCCTTTGTGATAAAAACAGGTGTACAGTTTATTTTCATTTGATATATTTTCCCTATAAATACCTGTATTCTTATACAGGCTCCTTTTATCAAATCACATAGACTGATTATTTGTTTTTGAACAGGAACATATACTGTATAACCAGAACAGATAAGTCATCAACTGAGGACTAAATTAAGCCAAAAAACAAGTTGATTAGTAATAGTATCTGTCGATTATATTAGTTGTTTGGTCTATAAAATGTCAGAAAATGGTGAAAAATGTCAAACAGTGTTTCCCAAAGCCCAAGATGACGTCCTCAAGTGTCTTGTTTTGTCCACAACTCAAAGACATTCAGTTTACTGTCATAGAGAAGTAAAGAAACCAGAAAATATTCACATTTAAGAAGCTGGAATCAGAGAATTTTGACTTTTTTTCCTTAAAAAAATGACTCAAACCGATTAATCGACTATCAAAATAGTTGGCGATTAATTTAATAGTTGACAACTAATCGATTAATCGTTGCAGCTCTACTTGGAAGCCTCTGTAAATTTCTTTAAGATAATAATACCCGTGTACATCTGAGACTTGATGACATTAAGATTAAAAAGATGAATTTCTCCTTCTCCCATCAGTTTGGCTACTGGGCAGGTCAGCTGGGCGATGGTCGAGCACATTCCCTTGGTCAGTATACCAACAGGTGAGAACATGTTTGAATTTGTGTATTCAAATGAACTGTATATTCAAGATGCATCACCAGTTAAAGCTTTAACTTATATTCCTTATGAAATGTCCAACAGGAAAGGAGAAGTGTGGGAACTGCAGCTTAAAGGCTCTGGGAAGACGCCTTATTCAAGGTATGGTGGTTATTTTTCCAGCATACCCTTTTTATTTGGTGATAACAAATAGCAGCCAGAGGCATCTATCTTCAATCTGAAATTTCAATATGAATTTGAACATCTTAACACAGGTCAGGAGATGGTCGAGCTGTGATCCGTTCTTCCGTGAGGGAGTTCCTGTGCAGTGAAGCCATGCACTTCCTGGGTGTTCCTACCAGCAGAGCTGCCAGGTGAGAGGGATAGGCGACGGGTGAACCACAACAAACGGGGTTAACATACTGTATCAAAGGATGTGTTAGTTTTTAATAGGCCTTAATATGTTGTATTGGATTCATAGAATTTGTGCAGTTTTGTCTGTAATGTTTTTTGATAATAACTAGTCAATATGTCTGTTAGTTAAACCAGTTGTTCTCAACCTGGGGGTCGCAAGGTCATTTCTGGGGGTCGCCAGATGGTTGTGGTGAAAAACATAAAACCCCAAAATGTTGAGAACCACTGAGTTAAACCACATAGCTTACAGCGTTTACTTACACCAGACACTTCACACATTTTGAAATGGCAGTAGAGATAAAAACAACATATATTAAAAATGTTTACCAGACACCAAATAATTCAGAACTTTGAATTGTTAAAATTGTTGATATGTTTAAGAACCCTTTAGAAGGCCAGTATCTGTATAAACATGCAGCTAAAAAAATTAGAATATCGTGAAAAAGGTCAATATTCTTCGTCAGTTATTTTCAGAAAGTGAAAATGTAATATATTCTAGACTCATTACACATAAACAAAAAAGTTTCAATTATTTTTTTTCATTTTAATTTTGATAATTACAGCTTACAGCTCAAAAAAGAAAGAAAAAGGTATCTAAAAATATTAGAATATTTAACTTTGAGTTTGAGTAAATTACTATTCATACAGTATAAATACCGTGTATCTCTCGGTCTAGTTCAGTACACACAACCACAATCATTTGGGAAGGCTGCTGACTTTACAGTTGTCCAGAAGACGATCATCGACACCCTCCACAAGGAGGGTAAGCCACAGAAGGTCATCGGTCATGGCTGTTCGCAGAGTGCTGTATCGAAGCATGTTCATGGAAAGTTGACTGGAAGGGAAAAGTGTGGTAGGAAAAGGTGCACAAGCAACAGGGATGACCGCAGCCTTGAGAAGATTGTCAAGCAAAGCCGATTCAAGAACTTGGGAGAGCTTCACAAGGAGTGGACTGAGGCTGGAGTCGGTGCATCACCACTCAAAGATGCCTTCAGGAAACGGCTTACAGCTGTCGCATTCCTAGTATCAAGCCACTCCTGAACCAGAGATAACGTCAGAACCATCTTACCTGGGCTAAGGAGAAGAAGAAGGTCCAAAGTCCTCTTTTCAGATGAAAGTACATTTTACATTTCATTTGGAAATCAAGGTCCCAGAGTCTGGAGGAAGAGTGGAGAGGCACAGAATACAAGTTGCTTGAAGTCCGGTGTGAAGTTTCCACAGTCGGTGATGATTTGGGTTGCCATGTCATCTGCTGCTGTTGGTCCACTGTGTTTTATCAAGTCCAAAGTCAACAGAGCCGTCCACCAGGACATTTTAGAGCACTTCATGCTTCCGTCTGCTGACAAGCTTTATGGAGATGCTGATTTCCTATTCCAGCAGGACTTAGGACCTGCCCACACTGCCAAAACTACTGCTCACTGGTTTGCTGACCATGATATTACTGTGCTTGATTGGCCAGCCAACTCGCCTGACCTGAACCCCATAGAGAATCTTTTGATCGATCTTATGAAATATTCTGATATTTTGAGATACCTTTTTCTTTCATTTTTGAGTTGTAGGCTGTAATTATCTAAATTAAAACGAAAAAATGCTTAAAACATTTTAGTTTATGTGTAATGAGTCAAGAATATATAACATTTTCACTTTCTTATATAACTGACGAAGAATATTGAACTTTTTCGCAATATTCTGATTGTTTGAGCTGCACCTGTATATACCTCAACATTATTTAGCATTAAGATTGATAAAGAAATTTAGAAATTTAATTAAAACCGGTGTCTTTATTTGTGCTTGACACTTGAGAAAGAGCAGAAATGTTTTGGAAGAAATTGGTCGGGCTGCCCCCTCTTGGTTGATTAGTCCACTAATCGGTCGTTTTGGTCTTAGGCGACTAAGATTTCTTTAGTCGATTAGTCGTTTTTTACGCTTTTTTCATGCTGAATGACTGATTTCCAAGAAAGTTACGAGCACATCTCTGCTAAACACAAGATTTAAAGTGGAGCTTTTGTGTGATTCTTTGTGGCGAAACTCAGTTTCACTGATCTGTCGATTAAATCAACTAATCGATTAGTCGACAAAATCGTATGTGTGTTAGTCGACTAAGAATTTCTTTGGTTGAGGACAGCCCTGGAAATTTTAATCTGTTACTGATCTGATAATGCTTTGCTTTGTTTTAGTCTAATTGTGAGTGACCAGCCGGTGATGAGGGATCGGTTTTACAATGGCAATGTGAAGACAGAGAGAGGTACAGTAGGTCATGCAAAAATACTTCAAAACCTAGATTTGACTCATCAGTTCCATTTAGTGTTTCATTACATTGCTGTTTTATTAAAGCTTCCTTATTCTTTTTATAGGAGCCGTCGTCCTCCGGTTAGCCAAGTCCTGGTTTCGGATCGGATCTTTAGAAATCTTGGCTCAAAGTGGAGAGATCGATCTCCTGAGGTGAGTCTGGTCACTCGATCTTTCAGGCTTTCTTCCCATTTAATGGCCTCCTGTTGCCTATCGAGTACTGCACCCTGTAACATCGTGTTCTTTTTCTATTGGTTTTAGAAAGCTGTTGAACTTTGTGATTGATGAACATTTTCTTTCAATCAATTCAGATGACCCAGATAAATATTTGGTAAGTTAGGTAAAAAAAAAATGTTGTTGTCATTATTTTTGCTAACTGAATACAAGGTTTTACTTGATCTAGAAAATATATATAGAAAATAATAAACAAAAATAAGTTGCTGGTATCATATGAATGAATACTGAAGGCTTTTACTTATCAGAAACATGCTGTGGTTACTGTGTATCTGCATGATGTATTCTATTTGTTTCTTTAAGGAACTTCCTCGTTTCATTCTTTGTATTTTGTTTATATTTTTCTAGGTGTTTTATTCCACAGTTGTAAATGAAACCGCACATCTGATTGCCCAGTGGATGTCGGTTGGGTTTGCACACGGTGAGAACGTGTTGTGGCTGAACATTTTATCATACAGTTTGTACCCACATCTACTGATATGCAGTATACTGTGTGTTATCACGACAGGTGTGTGCAACACGGACAACTTCAGCCTCCTCTCCATCACCATCGACTACGGACCATTTGGCTTCATGGAGTCGTATAACCCCAGTGAGTATGATGACACATGTCTGGGTTATATTTAAATAACTGAATGTCCTGTTCTTGTCAAATATCAAACAAAACTTTGATGTTGCAGATTTTGTCCCCAACACATCTGATAATGAGGGCAGATACAGCATCGGAGCTCAGGCCAACGTCGGACTCTTTAACCTTGAGAAGCTCTTGATGGCTCTCAGTGTGCTTTCTAAAAAACAGCAAAACGAGTAAGAACACCATGATAAGTGTTTATATTAAAAAGTAATATGGGACTAGTGTTGACCTGTTTGCCACCAATACAAAGTGCAACAACACTGAGTTCTTCTAACTTCTACAAAACCCTTTGCACACATTAAACTTTGAATGAAGAGGTCGGTAAATACAGAAGCACCTCGTCCAGTAATAATGTAACTTGACCTTGAATAGGATCAGATCTATCAGATATGGGTAGAATAAGACCAGATATGGGTAGAATAGGAACCGATCTGGGTAGAATAGAACCAGATCTGCCAGATATGGGTAAATTAAGATCAGATATGAGTAGAATAAGATCAGATATGGGTAGAATAGGACCAGATCTTGGTAGAATAGGACCAGACCAATGATCAGTGATCGTAATAATTTCTCATCAGTGATGATTTGGTTAGTGATGGTTTCTTTTTTTTGCTTCAAGGAAAAAATAAAGCATGGTCAAATCTAGCATGCACAACAATGTGGGCTTGTACGTTGACCAAAATATCGTAAAAATGTGCTTTTGGTAGGATCATATTTAGGCAATTTTCAAAACCTTCCCTTCATACAATTCCTGAGAACGTTTTGTCTCTCATTCAGAACATATTGAGGACACAAAATCCATTGAGTTTGTTTTTGTCGCAATTTGTGTGAGGTTGACCCGCATATTTAGGTAAATACCTGGAGTAAACATTCAGCAACCTTTTCAAACTGTAGTACATCATATGTTTCTCTTTCTACTCTTTTCACCTTGAAATTTTAGATTTTCTTGGACAGAATCATTTTGGACTCACTTGTCTTATCTTTTTTTTCAGGGCTAAAATTATTTTAAAAGGATATGCTGATATTTACCAGACGAGGTGAGCTCCATATGAAATGATGATTTCTTTATGTTGTCCTCTATGCTCTATATCCAAGCAGTGAGAGTAATAATATAGTATTTTCAAGCCTTATTGATGCATGTATTTCAGGTTTCATCAGCTATTTAAAGCTAAACTGGGGCTTCGAGGTGAAGAGGAGGATGATGGCTACCTCATTGCCTTCCTGCTTAAGGCAAGTCATTGACAATGTAATAGACATTTTTACATAGTTCATCTCAGTCTACTAAATCGATTTAATGTGTAAAATGTTGATGTGTTTGTCCCCCCAGATGATGGAGGACACACAATCAGACTTCACCGTGACGTTCAGGCAGCTCAGTGAAGTTTCAGCCCAGCAGCTTCACAACAGGAACTTCACACAGGTAGAGCTGAAGCTGCAACACGTTTGTAGATTTTGGTGACATCTTTAATATCTCATCGCTGTGATCTCGCCCAAGACATCATCTTTCAGTGCTATGTTGTGTTTCTTCTAGGACTGTCAATTGATTAAAGTATTAAATCACGATTAATCGCATGATTGTCCATGCACATTTTTTATTTGTTCAAAATGTACCTTAAAGAGAGATTTGTCAAGTATTTAATAAACTTATCAACATGGGAGTAAATATGCTTGCTTTATGCAAATGTATGTATATTACTATTATTGTAAATCAATTAACAACACTGTTTTATCTCAGATCATTGTCTCAGTCTATCTGAATAGTGAATTAGTGTTATTAGTATGCAGGTAACTCGCATGCAAAATGCTGCTACTGCAACAGCAAAAGATATGCAGAACTGGTGTTTTTAATCAGAAGTTCAATTTTGATTTTAAGACATCCTTTTCATTTATTTTTTGTTTTGTAACAGATGTGGGCCCTTCAAGACTTGTCGTCCCACAAGCGCTTCTCTGATTGGCTCAGCCTGTACCTGCTCCGGCTCAGCAGGTAAACAAAAAGATGTACAGATTAATGCCAGACCTTGCTCAAGTTAGTTTGGTAACTTAAGTTTCTCTGAAATGTTCATAAGGTTTGATGTCATTACATTTGTTGTTATTTTCTTGATTATATCAAAGTGGATATTAAAGTTTGTTTTCTCTGTTTAGACAACAAAATGATAGTGATTTGGATCGTCAACACAGGATGAAAAGTAAGCCATTAAATTTACATATTAGTGTTGATCTGAACATGAAATATGTAATCATTTGAAATTCCATAGTGAGTCATGGCATTGTGCTTCAAAACAGCAAATAGGAAAGAATTATAGATTTCTATAATATGAGACAAAGTTGTTCCTGGTAATAATACCAGGAACAACTTTGTCTCATTGTGAAAAAATCTCTTACAGATGTAAATCCTAGATATGTGCTGAGGAACTGGATGGCAGAATCTGCGATAAGGAAAGCTGAGATGAATGACTTTTCTGAGGTATGTATGACATATTATATTATGATTTTTTTATGGCATGCTATACTATGACTATTTGACTTTTTTGACATACTATATACTATGACTTTTTATGACTTGATATGATACAATTCTGTGAGTTTTTATGGCAGACTATACTACAATATTTTATTGACTTTTTTTGTACATACTGTGACTTTTTTATGACCTGCTATACTTTGACTTTTTAATTTATTTTTTTTGACATACTATATGAAGACTTTACTGGAACCTTTTATGACCTACTGTAGTATTACTTTTTTATGACATACTATATATACTATGACCTTTTTATTGCATACCATACTATATTTTTATGATATACTATACAATGACTTTTTATGATATACAATATTTGACTATTATGACATATTACACTATGGCCTTTTTTTTGATATGCTATACTGTGACTTTATATGTTGATATGCTATACTATGACTTTTTCATGAAATCTTTTATGGCATACTATGACGTTTTAATTACTTTTTTGACATACTATACTATGACTTTTTATGGCACACAATACTATGACCATTTTTGACATGCAATACTATAACTTTTATGACATACTATTCTTAAGTATTAAATATAACTTCAGGATTCCTGCATATACCCTGTATTAAATTGTTCAATTTTACTATCCAAAATCAAAGCAATTGCCCACTACTTTTCTGTTAGACATTATTTGATTGTTTTTTCCCTGGTGTCTTATTTTCCCACCACTAGGTGGAGCTGCTGCACCATATCCTGTCATTTCCCTTTGTTACACAAGAGACTGCAGAGGAGGCGGGCTATGCAGCAAGACCCCCCCATTGGGCCAAGAGGTTAAAGGTCAGCTGTTCCTCTTAAGAAATTCTTGCATAGAGCACAAATAGAGGAAGAATTACATTATACATGAGCTTTAATTGTATATTCTGGTAAATTCTCTCATGCTGTTGAATGTTATTTTCTACTTGGATTACCCACCATGTGTGCATACAGTGAGCATCAAAAATTAGATACAGTTGTCAGTGCTACAGAGTTTGGTAGAGAGTACACTCAAGGCTAAATACTTTGCGTTTTTGTCTTAAAAGAGAGTAGAAGAGAATGGAGACCTTTTGATGCTGCTTCAGTGTTTATTGATATGCATATGTCTATTTTCCCTTATTGTAAAGCACTTTGTACTGCATTTCTTGAATGAAATGTGCGACACAAAAAGTTTATTATTAAACGCTAACAACTTCCAAACATCTTGACACCAAAATAAATTCAAAGATGCGCAAGTGGAGGCTGTCCTGTTGCTTTTTTTAAGGATCTAGGTTCATATACAGTATGACTTTTCACCCTATTTACAGCCCTCCATGCAAACGTGACAATATATACAATTCTGTAAAAGTACATTTTCTTTCAGAAAGAATATTTACCCTTTCACTTAATTCATGCAAGATTATGTCCTGGACAAGCAGTCTGGAACAGATGAAGTCTGTACTGGCTTCATGTTGGAGATGTTCAGTTATTGTTGTGGATGTAAATAGTGGCTGGTTAAGTTGGTCGTTGTGTGGGCGTAGTTCGTACGATTGTTTACAGGCCCCCAAATTTCTTGCAAAGTTAATGATCACCGCGCTTCTTGTTCATGGCCTTCATCAGTTCTGACATGAAGTCTCCTTCTCCTCCATCTCCTCCTGGCATCGATGGTGTAGTCCTCTTTGGCGGAGCAGGAGGCGCCTTTTTTACTGAGCCAGAAGGCCGCACCGCTGCTCTTGGTGCTGCAGCAGGTGGAGGAGGTGGTGGAGGGGGTGGAGGGGGTGCTCCAGCCCCTGTGAACATTGGCAGAGGTGGAGGCGGTGGTAAAAACTCTGGATCTGGTGGTGGAGGAGGCAGAGACTGGTCCATACTCCTGAAACTCGCTGGGGGACGCGGTAGTGGAAGGGAGTTCAACTGTGGCGGAGGAGGTGGCAGTGAACCAAAGCCAGTGGCCGGAGGAGGGGGTGGAAGGAAGTCTGGCGGGGCATCGTCGTTGGGTGGGAACGGTGGTGGAGGAGGGAGGTTGTCCATTGGGGGTGGAGGTAGAGGGAAGTTGGTTGGCAGGTCTCGCTGGGGGACGGCAGGTTTTGAGGAACTCTTTCTAACCAAAGGAGGTGGTGGAGGAGGAAGGAATGGGTCTGGAGGTGGTGGGGGAAGGATCTCTGTCAATGGTGGGGGCGGAGGTGGGAGATATTCCAAGTCCTGAGGAGACAGAATATGACATAATGATAACCAAAACAGGGTATTTGCGGGATCTTAAAAACATACTATACTATGACCTTTTTTAGTCTTTTTTCATCACACGGTACTAAGACTTTTTCTTTAACTTTTTTAGACATGTTATACCAAGACTTTTTTTTCGACATACCATACTATGACTTTTTTATCGACATTATATACTATGAATCTTTTTTTCGACATACTATACTATGACTTTTTTTCGACTTTT
The DNA here is from genome assembly GCA_916701645.2 of Sebastolobus alascanus. NCBI lineage: Eukaryota > Metazoa > Chordata > Actinopteri > Perciformes > Sebastidae > Sebastolobus > Sebastolobus alascanus. The sequence continues at coordinate 364,319 of CAKAOJ020000102.1, read as the reverse complement.
TTCTACATACTATAGTATGACTTTTTTATCGACATACTACACTGACTTTTTTCGGCATACTATACTGTGACTTTTTTTCGACATACTATACTATAACTTTTTTTCGACTTTCATCGACATACTATACTATGACTTTTTTTTACTTTTTCGACATACAATACTATGACGTTTTTTTCGACATACTATACTATGTCATTTTTAGTATGACTTTTTTCATGGAAATTTTCGAAATTTTAAACTGAGTTTTTTTTCCACCAAATGAATCGACAGACTATACTATGCCTGTTTTCATTAAAAATTTCGACATTCTGTACTATGACATTTTTTTACGAATATTTTCGAAAATTTTCATGAAAAAAGTCATGTCAAAAATATTCGTAAAAAAATGTCATAGTATAGAATGTCGAAAATTTTAATGAAAAAAGGCATAGTATAGTCTGTCGATTCATTTGGTGGAAAAAAAACTCAGTTTAAAATTTCGACATTTTTGTGAAAAAGTCATGCTATAGTATGACTTTTCATGAAAATTGATGAAAATTTAAACTGAGTTTTTTTTCCACCAAATGAATCGACAGACTATACTATGCCTGTTTTCATTAAAAATTTCGACATTCTGTACTATGACATTTTTTTACGAATATTTTCGAAAATTTTCATGAAAAAAGTCATGTCAAAAATATTCGTGAAAAAAGGCATAGTATAGTCTGTCGATTCATTTGGTGGAAAAAAAACTCAGTTTAAAATTTCGACATTTTTGTGAAAAAGTCATGCTATAGTATGACTTTTCATGAAAATTGATGAAAATTTAAACTGAGTTTTTTTTCCACCAAATGAATCGACAGACTATACTATGCCTGTTTTCATTAAAATTTTCGACATTCTGTACTATGACATTTTTTTACGAATATTTTTGAAAATTTTCATGAAAAAAGTCAATCAAAAATATTCGTAAAAAAATGTCATAGTACAGAATGTCGAAAATTTTAATGAAAAAAGGCATAGCATAGTCTGTCGATTCATTTGGTGGAAAAAAAACTCAGTTTAAAATTTCGACATTTTTGTGAAAAAGTCATGCTATAGTATGACTTTTCATGAAAATTGATGAAAATTTAAACTGAGTTTTTTTTCCACCAAATGAATCGACAGACTATACTATGCCTGTTTTCATGAAAATTTTCGACATTCTGTACTATGACATTTTTTTACGAATATTTTCGAAAATTTTCATGAAAAAAGTCATGTCGAAAATATTCGTAAAAAATGTCATAGTATAGAATGTCGAAAATTTTCATGAAAAAAGGCATAGTATAGTCTGTCGATTCATTTGGTGGAAAAAAAACTCAGTTTAAAATTTCGACATTTTTGTGAAAAAGTCATGCTATAGTATGACTTTTCATGAAAATTGATGAAAATTTAAACTGAGTTTTTTTTCCACCAAATGAATCGACAGACTATACTATGCCTGTTTTCATTAAAATTTTCGACATTCTGTACTATGACATTTTTTTACGAATATTTTCGAAAATTTTCATGAAAAAAGTCATGTCAAAAATATTCGTAAAAAAATGTCATAGTATAGAATGTCGAAAATTTTAATGAAAAAAGGCATAGTATAGTCTGTCGATTCATTTGGTGGAAAAAAAACTCAGTTTAAAATTTCGACATTTTTGTGAAAAAGTCATGCTATAGTATGACTTTTCATGAAAATTGATGAAAATTTAAACTGAGTTTTTTTTCCACCAAATGAATCGACAGACTATACTATGCCTGTTTTCATTAAAATTTTCGACATTCTGTACTATGACATTTTTTTACGAATATTTTCGAAAATTTTCATGAAAAAAGTCATGTCAAAAATATTCGTAAAAAAATGTCATAGTATAGAATGTCGAAAATTTTAATGAAAAAAGGCATAGTATAGTCTGTCGATTCATTTGGTGGAAAAAAAACTCAGTTTAAAATTTCGACATTTTTGTGAAAAAGTCATGCTATAGTATGACTTTTCATGAAAATTGATGAAAATTTAAACTGAGTTTTTTTTCCACCAAATGAATCGACAGACTATACTATGCCTGTTTTCATGAAAATTTTCGACATTCTGTACTATGACATTTTTTTACGAATATTTTCGAAAATTTTCATGAAAAAAGTCATGTCAAAAATATTCGTAAAAAAATGTCATAGTATAGAATGTCGAAAATTTTAATGAAAAAAGGCATAGTATAGTCTGTCGATTCATTTGGTGGAAAAAAAACTCAGTTTAAAATTTCGACATTTTTGTGAAAAAGTCATGCTATAGTATGACTTTTCATGAAAATTGATGAAAATTTAAACTGAGTTTTTTTTCCACCAAATGAATCGACAGACTATACTATGCCTGTTTTCATTAAAATTTTCGACATTCTGTACTATGACATTTTTTTACGAATATTTTCGAAAATTTTCATGAAAAAAGTCATGTCAAAAATATTCGTAAAAAAATGTCATAGTATAGAATGTCGAAAATTTTAATGAAAAAAGGCATAGTATAGTCTGTCGATTCATTTGGTGGAAAAAAAACTCAGTTTAAAATTTCGACATTTTTGTGAAAAAGTCATGCTATAGTATGACTTTTCATGAAAATTGATGAAAATTTAAACTGAGTTTTTTTTCCACCAAATGAATCGACAGACTATACTATGCCTGTTTTCATTAAAATTTTCGACATTCTGTACTATGACATTTTTTTACGAATATTTTCGAAAATTTTCATGAAAAAAGTCATGTCAAAAATATTCGTAAAAAAATGTCATAGTATAGAATGTCGAAAATTTTAATGAAAAAAGGCATAGTATAGTCTGTCGATTCATTTGGTGGAAAAAAAACTCAGTTTAAAATTTCGACATTTTTGTGAAAAAGTCATGCTATAGTATGACTTTTCATGAAAATTGATGAAAATTTAAACTGAGTTTTTTTTCCACCAAATGAATCGACAGACTATACTATGCCTGTTTTCATTAAAATTTTCGACATTCTGTACTATGACATTTTTTTACGAATATTTTCGAAAATTTTCATGAAAAAAGTCATGTCAAAAATATTCGTAAAAAAATGTCATAGTATAGAATGTCGAAAATTTTAATGAAAAAAGGCATAGTATAGTCTGTCGATTCATTTGGTGGAAAAAAAACTCAGTTTAAAATTTCGACATTTTTGTGAAAAAGTCATGCTATAGTATGACTTTTCATGAAAATTGATGAAAATTTAAACTGAGTTTTTTTTCCACCAAATGAATCGACAGACTATACTATGCCTGTTTTCATTAAAATTTTCGACATTCTGTACTATGACATTTTTTTACGAATATTTTCGAAAATTTTCATGAAAAAAGTCATGTCAAAAATATTCGTAAAAAAATGTCATAGTATAGAATGTCGAAAATTTTAATGAAAAAAGGCATAGTATAGTCTGTCGATTCATTTGGTGGAAAAAAAACTCAGTTTAAAATTTCGACATTTTTGTGAAAAAGTCATGCTATAGTATGACTTTTCATGAAAATTGATGAAAATTTAAACTGAGTTTTTTTTCCACCAAATGAATCGACAGACTATACTATGCCTGTTTTCATTAAAATTTTCGACATTCTGTACTATGACATTTTTTTACGAATATTTTCGAAAATTTTCATGAAAAAAGTCATGTCAAAAATATTCGTAAAAAAATGTCATAGTATAGAATGTCGAAAATTTTAATGAAAAAAGGCATAGTATAGTCTGTCGATTCATTTGGTGGAAAAAAAACTCAGTTTAAAATTTCGACATTTTTGTGAAAAAGTCATGCTATAGTATGACTTTTCATGAAAATTGATGAAAATTTAAACTGAGTTTTTTTTCCACCAAATGAATCGACAGACTATACTATGCCTGTTTTCATTAAAATTTTCGACATTCTGTACTATGACATTTTTTTACGAATATTTTCGAAAATTTTCATGAAAAAAGTCATGTCAAAAATATTCGTAAAAAAATGTCATAGTATAGAATGTCGAAAATTTTAATGAAAAAAGGCATAGTATAGTCTGTCGATTCATTTGGTGGAAAAAAAACTCAGTTTAAAATTTCGACATTTTTGTGAAAAAGTCATGCTATAGTATGACTTTTCATGAAAATTGATGAAAATTTAAACTGAGTTTTTTTTCCACCAAATGAATCGACAGACTATACTATGCCTGTTTTCATTAAAATTTTCGACATTCTGTACTATGACATTTTTTTACGAATATTTTCGAAAATTTTCATGAAAAAAGTCATGTCAAAAATATTCGTAAAAAAATGTCATAGTATAGAATGTCGAAAATTTTAATGAAAAAAGGCATAGTATAGTCTGTCGATTCATTTGGTGGAAAAAAAACTCAGTTTAAAATTTCGACATTTTTGTGAAAAAGTCATGCTATAGTATGACTTTTCATGAAAATTGATGAAAATTTAAACTGAGTTTTTTTTCCACCAAATGAATCGACAGACTATACTATGCCTGTTTTCATTAAAATTTTCGACATTCTGTACTATGACATTTTTTTACGAATATTTTCGAAAATTTTCATGAAAAAAGTCATGTCAAAATATTCGTAAAAAAATGTCATAGTATAGAATGTCGAAAATTTTAATGAAAAAAGGCATAGTATAGTCTGTCGATTCATTTGGTGGAAAAAAAACTCAGTTTAAAATTTCGACATTTTTGTGAAAAAGTCATGCTATAGTATGACTTTTCATGAAAATTGATGAAAATTTAAACTGAGTTTTTTTTCCACCAAATGAATCGACAGACTATACTATGCCTGTTTTCATTAAAATTTTCGACATTCTATACTATGACATTTTTTTACGAATATTTTCGAAAATTTTCATGAAAAAAGTCATGTCGAAAATATTCGTAAAAAAATGTCATAGTATAGAATGTCGAAAATTTTAATGAAAAAAGGCATAGTATAGTCTGTCGATTCATTTGGTGGAAAAAAAACTCAGTTTAAAATTTCGACATTTTTGTGAAAAAGTCATGCTATAGTATGACTTTTCATGAAAATTGATGAAAATTTAAACTGAGTTTTTTTTCCACCAAATGAATCGACAGACTATACTATGCCTGTTTTCATTAAAATTTTCGACATTCTGTACTATGACATTTTTTTACGAATATTTTCGAAAATTTTCATGAAAAAAGTCATGTCGAAAATATTCGTAAAAAAATGTCATAGTATAGAATGTCGAAAATTTTCATGAAAAAAGGCATAGTATAGTCTGTCGATTCATTTGGTGGAAAAAAAACTCAGTTTAAAATTTCGACATTTTTGTGAAAAAGTCATGCTATAGTATGACTTTTCATGAAAATTGATGAAAATTTAAACTGAGTTTTTTTTCCACCAAATGAATCGACAGACTATACTATGCCTGTTTTCATTAAAATTTTCGACATTCTGTACTATGACATTTTTTTACGAATATTTTCGAAAATTTTCATGAAAAAAGTCATGTCAAAAATATTCGTAAAAAAATGTCATAGTATAGAATGTCGAAAATTTTAATGAAAAAAGGCATAGTATAGTCTGTCGATTCATTTGGTGGAAAAAAAACTCAGTTTAAAATTTCGACATTTTTGTGAAAAAGTCATGCTATAGTATGACTTTTCATGAAAATTGATGAAAATTTAAACTGAGTTTTTTTTCCACCAAATGAATCGACAGACTATACTATGCCTGTTTTCATTAAAATTTTCGACATTCTGTACTATGACATTTTTTTACGAATATTTTCGAAAATTTTCATGAAAAAAGTCATGTCAAAATATTCGTAAAAAAATGTCATAGTATAGAATGTCGAAAATTTTAATGAAAAAAGGCATAGTATAGTCTGTCGATTCATTTGGTGGAAAAAAAACTCAGTTTAAAATTTCGACATTTTTGTGAAAAAGTCATGCTATAGTATGACTTTTCATGAAAATTGATGAAAATTTAAACTGAGTTTTTTTTCCACCAAATGAATCGACAGACTATACTATGCCTGTTTTCATGAAAATTTTCGACATTCTATACTATGACATTTTTTTACGAATATTTTCGAAAATTTTCATGAAAAAGTATTTCGAAAATATTCGTAAAAAAATGTCATAGTATAGAATGTCGAAAATTTTAATGAAAAAAGGCATAGTATAGTCTGTCGATTCATTTGGTGGAAAAAAAACTCAGTTTAAAATTTCGACATTTTTGTGAAAAAGTCATACTATAGTATGACTTTTCATGAAAATTGATGAAAATTTAAACTGAGTTTTTTTTCCACCAAATGAATCGACAGACTATACTATGCCTTTTTTCATTAACATTTTCGACATTCTATACTATGACATTTTTTTACGAATATTTTCGAAGACTTTTTCATGAAAATTTTCGAAAATATTCGTAAAAAAATGTCATAGTATAGAATGTCGAAAATTTTCATGAAAACAGGCATAGTATAGTCTGTCGATTCATTTGGTGGAAAAAAAACTCAGTTTAAAATTTCGACATTTTTGTGAAAAAGTCATACTATAGTATGACTTTTCATGAAAATTGTCGAAATTTAAACTGAGTTTTTTTTCCACCAAATGAATCGACAGACTATACTATGCCTTTTTTCATGAAAATTTTCGACATTCTATACTATGACATTTTTTTACGAATATTTTCGAAAATTTTTCATGAAAAATTTTCGAAAATATTCGTAAAAAAATGTCATAGTACAGAATGTCGAAAATTTTAATGAAAACAGGCATAGTATAGTCTGTCGATTCATTTGGTGGAAAAAAAACTCAGTTTAAATTTTCATCAATTTTCATGAAAAAGTCATACTATAGTATGACTTTTTCAGAAAATTGTCGAAATTTTAAACTGAGTTTTTTTTCCACCAAATGAATCGACAGACTATACTATGCCTTTTTTCATTAAAATTTTCGACATTCTATACTATGACATTTTTTTACGAATATTTTTGACATGACTTTTTCATGAAAATTTTCGAAAATATTCGTAAAAAAATGTCATAGTATAGAATGTCGAAAATTTTAATGAAAACAGGCATAGTATAGTCTGTCGATTCATTTGGTGGAAAAAAAACTCAGTTTAAATTTTCATCATTTTTCATGAAAAGTCATACTATAGCATGACTTTTTCACAAAAATGTCGAAATTTTAAACTGAGTTTTTTTTCCACCAAATGAATCGACAGACTATACTATGCCTGTTTTCATTAAAATTTTCGACATTCTATACTATGACATTTTTTTACGAATATTTTTGACATGACTTTTTCATGAAAATTTTCGAAAATATTCGTAAAAAAATGTCATAGTATAGAATGTCGAAAATTTTAATGAAAACAGGCATAGTATAGTCTGTCGATTCATTTGGTGGAAAAAAAACTCAGTTTAAATTTTCATCATTTTCATGAAAAGTCATACTATAGCATGACTTTTCACAAAATGTCGAAATTTTAAACTGAGTTTTTTTTCCACCAAATGAATCGACAGACTATACTATGCCTGTTTTCATTAAAATTTTCGACATTCTATACTATGACATTTTTTTACGAATATTTTCGAAAATTTTCATGAAAAAGTCTTTCGAAAATATTCGTAAAAAAATGTCATAGTACAGAATGTCGAAAATTTTAATGAAAAAAGGCATAGTATAGTCTGTCGATTCATTTGGTGGAAAAAAAACTCAGTTTAAATTTTCGTCAATTTTCATGAAAAGTCATACTATACTATGACTTTTCATGAAAATTGTCGAAATTTAAACTGAGTTTTTTTTCCACCAAATGAATCGACAGACTATACTATGCCTTTTTTCATTAAAATTTTCGACATTCTGTACTATGACATTTTTTTACGAATATTTTCGAAAATTTTCATGAAAAAAGTCATGTCAAAAATATTCGTAAAAAAATGTCATAGTATAGAATGTCGAAAATTTTAATGAAAACAGGCATAGTATAGTCTGTCGATTCATTTGGTGGAAAAAAAACTCAGTTTAAATTTTCATCAATTTTCATGAAAAGTCATACTATAGCATGACTTTTTCACAAAAATGTCGAAATTTTAAACTGAGTTTTTTTTCCACCAAATGAATCGACAGACTATACTATGCCTGTTTTCATTAAAATTTTCGACATTCTGTACTATGACATTTTTTTACGAATATTTTCGAAAATTTTCATGAAAAAAGTCATGTCGAAAATATTCGTAAAAAAATGTCATAGTATAGAATGTCGAAAATTTTAATGAAAAAAGGCATAGTATAGTCTGTCGATTCATTTGGTGGAAAAAAAACTCAGTTTAAAATTTCGACATTTTCATGAAAAAGTCATACTATAGTATGACTTTTCATGAAAATTGATGAAAATTTAAACTGAGTTTTTTTTCCACCAAATGAATCGACAGACTATACTATGCCTGTTTTCATTAAAATTTTCGACATTCTGTACTATGACATTTTTTTACGAATATTTTCGAAAATTTTCATGAAAAAAGTCATGTCAAAAATATTCGTAAAAAAATGTCATAGTATAGAATGTCTAAAATTTTAATGAAAAAAGGCATAGTATAGTCTGTCGATTCATTTGGTGGAAAAAAAACTCAGTTTAAAATTTCGACATTTTTGTGAAAAAGTCATGCTATAGTATGACTTTTCATGAAAATTGATGAAAATTTAAACTGAGTTTTTTTTCCACCAAATGAATCGACAGACTATACTATGCCTGTTTTCATTAAAATTTTCGACATTCTGTACTATGACATTTTTTTACGAATATTTTTGAAAATTTTCATGAAAAAAGTCATGTCAAAAATATTCGTAAAAAAATGTCATAGTATAGAATGTCGAAAATTTTAATGAAAAAAGGCATAGTATAGTCTGTCGAGTCATTTGGTGGAAAAAAAACTCAGTTTAAAATTTCGACATTTTTGTGAAAAAGTCATGCTATAGTATGACTTTTCATGAAAATTGATGAAAATTTAAACTGAGTTTTTTTTCCACCAAATGAATCGACAGACTATACTATGCCTGTTTTCATTAAAAATTTCGACATTCTGTACTATGACATTTTTTTACGAATATTTTCGAAAATTTTCATGAAAAAAGTCATGTCAAAAATATTCGTAAAAAAATGTCATAGTATAGAATGTCGAAAATTTTAATGAAAAAAGGCATAGTATAGTCTGTCGATTCATTTGGTGGAAAAAAAACTCAGTTTAAAATTTCGACATTTTTGTGAAAAAGTCATGCTATAGTATGACTTTTCATGAAAATTGATGAAAATTTAAACTGAGTTTTTTTTCCACCAAATGAATCGACAGACTATACTATGCCTGTTTTCATTAAAATTTTCGACATTCTGTACTATGACATTTTTTTACGAATATTTTCGAAAATTTTCATGAAAAAAGTCATGTCAAAAATATTCGTAAAAAAATGTCATAGTACAGAATGTCGAAAATTTTAATGAAAAAAGGCATAGTATAGTCTGTCGATTCATTTGGTGGAAAAAAAACTCAGTTTAAAATTTCGACATTTTTGTGAAAAAGTCATGCTATAGTATGACTTTTCATGAAAATTGATGAAAATTTAAACTGAGTTTTTTTTGCACCAAATGAATCGACAGACTATACTATGCCTGTTTTCATTAAAATTTTCGACATTCTGTACTATGACATTTTTTTACGAATATTTTCGAAAATTTTCATGAAAAAAGTCATGTCAAAAATATTCGTAAAAAAATGCCATAGTATAGAATGTCGAAAATTTTAATGAAAACAGGCATAGTATAGTCTGTCGATTCATTTGGTGGAAAAAAAACTCAGTTTAAAATTTCGACATTTTTGTGAAAAAGTCATGCTATAGTATGACTTTTCATGAAAATTGATGAAATTTTAAACTGAGTTTTTTTTCCACCAAATGAATCGACAGACTATACTATGCCTTTTTTCATTAAAATTTTCGACATTCTATACTAAGACATTTTTTTACGAATATTTTTGACATGACTTTTTTCATGAAAATTTTCGAAAATATTCGTAAAAAAATGTCATAGTACAGAATGTCGAAAATTTTAATGAAAACAGGCATAGTATAGTCTGTCGATTCATTTGGTGGAAAAAAAACTCAGTTTAAATTTTCATCAATTTTCATGAAAAGTCATACTATAGCATGACTTTTTCACAAAAATGTCGAAATTTTAAACTGAGTTTTTTTTCCACCAAATGAATCGACAGACTATACTATGCCTTTTTTCATTAAAATTTTCGACATTCTATACTAAGACATTTTTTTACGAATATTTTTGACATGACTTTTTTCATGAAAATTTTCGAAAATATGCGTAAAAAAATGTCATAGTACAGAATGTCGAACATTTTAATGAAAACAGGCATAGTATAGTCTGTCGATTCATTTGGTGGAAAAAAAACTCAGTTTAAATTTTCATCAATTTTCATGAAAAGTCATACTATAGCATGACTTTTTCACAAAAATGTCGAAATTTTAAACTGAGTTTTTTTTCCACCAAATGAATCGACAGACTATACTATGCCTTTTTTCATTAAAATTTTCGACATTCTATACTAAGACATTTTTTTACGAATATTTTCGAAAATTTTCATGAAAAAAGTCATGTCAAAAATATTCGTAAAAAAATGTCATAGTACAGAATGTCGAAAATTTTAATGAAAAAAGGCATAGTATAGTCTGTCGATTCATTTGGTGGAAAAAAAACTCAGTTTAAAATTTCGACATTTTTGTGAAAAAGTCATGCTATAGTATGACATTTCATGAAAATTGATGAAAATTTAAACTGAGTTTTTTTCCACCAAATGAATCGACAGACTATACTATGCCTGTTTTCATTAAAATTTTCGACATTCTGTACTATGACAATTTTTTACGAATATTTTCGAAAATTTTCATGAAAAAAGTCATGTCAAAAATATTCGTAAAAAAATGTCATAGTATAGAATGTCGAAAATTTTAATGAAAAAAGGCATAGTATAGTCTGTCGATTCATTTGGTGGAAAAAAAACTCAGTTTAAAATTTCGACATTTTTGTGAAAAAGTCATACTATAGTATGACTTTTTTCATGAAAATTTTCGAAATTTTAAACTGAGTTTTTTTTCCACCAAATTAATCGACAGACTATACTATGCCTTTTTTCATGAACATTTTTCGACATTCTATACTATGACATTTTTTTACGAATATTTTCGACATGCTATAGTATGACTTTTTTCCTGAAAATTTTCGAAATTTTAAACTGAGTTTTTTTCCCACCAAATTATTCAATAGACTATACCATGCCTTTTTTCCTGAAAATTTTCGACACTCTATACTATGACATTTTTTTACGAATATTTTCGACATTTGTTCACGAAAATTTTCGACATGCTATAGTATGACTTTTTTCATGAAAATTTTCGAAATTTTAAACTGAGTTTTTTTTCCACAAAATTAATCGACAGACTATACTATGCCTTTTTTCATGAAAATTTTCGACATTCTATACTATGACATTTTTTTACGAATATTTTCGACATTTGTTCACGAAATTTTTCGACATGCTATAGTATGACTTTTTTCATGAAAATTTTCGAAATTTTAAACAGTTTTTTTTCCACCAAATTAATCGACAGACTATACTATGCCTTTTTTCATGAACATTTTCGACATTCTATACTATGACATTTTTTTACGAATATTTTCGACATACTATAGTATGACTTTTTTCGACATACTATACTATGACTTTTTTTAGACTTTTTTTGACATACTAAACTATGACTTTTTTCGACATACTATACTATGACTTTTTTGACATACTATACTATGACTTTTTTTTCGACATACTATACTATGACTTTTTTTCGACATACTATACTATGACTTTTTTTTCGACATACTATATGACTTTTTTCGACATACTATACTATGACTTTTTTTTGAATTTTTTCGACTTACTATACTATTACTTTTTTTCGACATACTATACTATGACTTTTTTTTCGTCTTTTTACGACATACTATACTATGACGTTTTTCGACATACTATACTATGACTTTTTTTTCGACATACTATACTATGACTTTTTTCGACATACTATACTATGACTTTTTTTGACTTGTTCAACATACAATACTATGACGTTTTTTCGACATACTATAATATGACTTTTTGTCGACATACTATACTATGACTTTTTTTGACATACTATAGTATGACTTTTTTTTGAATTTTTTCGACATACTATACTATTACTTTTTTTCGACATACTATACTATGACTTTTTTTTCGTCTTTTTACTACATACTATACTATGACGTTTTTCGACATACTATACTATGACTTTTTTTTCGACATACTATACTATGACTTTTTTTGACTTGTTCAACATACAATACTATGACGTTTTTTCGACATACTATACTATGACTTTTTGACGACATACTATACTATGACTTTTTTTGACATACTATAGTATGACTTTTTTTTCTTTTTTTCGACATACTATACTATGATTTTTTTTCGACATACTATAGTATGACTTTTTTCAACATACTATACTATGACTTTTTTCGACATACTATAGTATGACTTTTTTTCCGACTTTTTTCGACATACTATACTATGACTTTTTTCAACATACTATACTATGACTTTTTTTCGACTTTTTTTACATACTATACTATGACGTTTTTTTCGACATACTATACTGTGACTTTTTTTCGACATACTATACTATGACTTTTTTTTGACATACTATACTATGAATTTTTTTTTACTTTTTTCAACTTTTTGACATATTATAGTATGTCGAAAAAAAGTCATACTATAGTATTTTGAAAAAAGTCATAGTATAGTATGTCGGAAAAAGTAGAAAAAAAGTCATAGTATAGTATTTCGAAAAAAGTCATAGTATAGTATGTCGAAAAAAGTCATAGTATAGTATGTCGGAAAAAGTAGAAAAAAGTCATAGTATAGTATGTCGAAAAAAGTCATAGTATAGTATTTCGAAAAAAGTCATAGTATAGTATGTCGAAAAAAGTCATAGTATAGTATGTTGAAAAAAGTCATAGTATAGTATGTCGAAAAAAGTCGAAAAAAAGTCATACTATATATAGTATGTCGAAAAAAAGTCATAGTATAGTATATTTAAAAAAGTCATAATATAGTATGTCGAAAAAAAGTCATAGTATAGTATGTCGAAAAAAGTCATATTATAGTATGTCGGAAAAAAAAGACAGTATAGTATGTCGAAAAAAAGTCATAGTATAGTATGTCGAAAAAAGTCATAGTATAGTATGTCGAAAAAAAGTCATAGTATAGTATGTCGAGAAAAAAGTCATACTATAGTATGTCAAAAAAGGTCATAGTATAGTATGTCGAAAAAAGTCATAGTATAGTATGTCGTAAAAAGTCATACTATAGTATTTCGAAAAAAGTCATAGTATATGTCGAAAAAAGTTGAAAAAAGTCATAGTATAGTATGTCGAAAAAAGTCATAGTATAGTATGTCGAAAAAAAGTCATAGTATAGTATGTCGAGAAAAAAGTCATACTATAGTATGTCGAAAAAAAGTCATAGTATAGTATGTCGAAAAAAGTCGAAAAAAGAGTCATAGTATAGCATGTCAAAAAAAGTCATAGTATAGTATGTCGAAAAAAAGTCATAGTATAGTATGTTGAAAAAAGTCAGTACTATGCTATGACATACTATACTATGAATTTTTTTATGACGTTCTTTACAATAATTTTTTATGTCATACTATGCTAAGATTTTTTATTTTCACTTCATTACATATTTTAATCATCTTTTTAACAGTTACTCAACTGTTATGCAGTTACTTTCGAGGAAAATGTCAGAAGATTTAGGGCTTTAAAGATAAAGTGTCTTCCCAATTGCCGCTTGTTTCAGTTTTTTATCATTGTCAATAAAAAATATTTGAATTTGGCCTGATGTTTGGACAAAACTCACCTTAGGATTTGGGCATTTTTCACCACTGTTTTAACATTTTATAGACTAAATTAATAATAATAATTAATAGATACACTTCTAATGAAAATAATCATTAGTTTCATCCCTAATGAAGAGTTTTGTACCTCAGAAACAGGTCCTGGTTGGGGCTTAGGAGCATGACCATTAGCCTGGCTCGGTGATTTGGCTGGCAGAGAAGGAGAAACACCATGAGTTAACATACTGTACAAGCAAAATGTTTGTACTAATATCACTGATCATCACTGATCACTATCATCCTAGGCCTGTACTACGAAGCAGGATTTGGCATTAGCGAGGTAACTTCAGGGTTAACCCTGGGTTTTCCGTCCTACGAAGGTGGATCACTTCTTACTGGGGTAGATCGCCATGGTAACAGCTAACCTGCTCCAGAGCAGGTTATGTTCCAGATAAGAGATCAACTCGTATAAAAGCACCGCCTACTGACCAATCAGAGCTTGGTGCGCGGATCGTATGGTAATATTACACAGATATGAAGAAGTTTAAGTCATAACCCAGGCTAAAAAAACAGAGTTTACACTGACAAATGCAGGAAGGACAGCTGGCTGTATGCTGTGGATGCTTACCGCTTTGAATTAGGTTTTTATATTTATTTTTTTACTTTCTCGAGTCTGTTTCACACCGCCGGAGACGCAGCTGAAAGAAGGTTGAAATAGTCATACACGCCGCCACAATGTTATTGGGCATAATTCATTCATCCATTACATGTCGTAAAGCTATTTATATTTAGACGACTATATCTGACTTTTGAGTGTTCCATTAAATTAATAATTCTGTTAATTTACACATCGGGAGATTTTTCTTTTGCCAGCTGTACTTCCTGCATTTGGCAGCTTCAACTGTGTTACTTTTAGCCTGGATTGTGTTTTTAACTTCTTTGTATATGTCTAATATAGTTCGCTCTTCCTTTGTAAAATGTGCCACTCTGCCTGTCTGTCTGCAAGTCTGTAGACTTGTCCATGTCTGTGATTGGTCATAAACTGCAGAAACCACCCCGTTCATGTGAACGCGCTCACAGCCAGACTGAGAAACCCTGGGTTGATTTACCGAGTTGATAACCACCGTCGTAGGACCGCTTAGCGTGATCTCGTTTGTTAGGGTTAGTTAAACCAGATAACGAGAAGATACCCTGGGTGTGTTGAACTCGCTTCGTAGTACAGGCCTCTGGGTTGTTTCACTTGTGTGTCGTGCTACCTTTGATGGTGGGTGAGGGCGTTGATGGATTGGAGCTGGATGGAGTGCTGCGGTTCGTCCACACAGAGCTGACAGCAGCCTTCCTCTCTGCGGTTTTATAGTTTTCATACAGCGACGCACCGTACTGGAAGTGCAAGAAACACACCACAGAGCATGAGTTCGGGTCAAATGGAGATTATTTTCCTTTTATTAAATGCAGAGGTGATTAAATGTACCTTTGCAATCCGTATTCCGGTTACCCAAAGGTTCATGGACCAAGCATCATCGCAGCAGAGGTACTTGATGTACTGAGACTCTTTCTGGATCTGAGGATGCTGTAGAGACAAATCCAAATGGTAAACAGGTTAGTAAAGAACCTACTTTGTTCAAGTCTTTTCCCATTATAAACTGTAGATCTTTAAGATTCCTGTCTTTTATTACTTTAATTTTTGAGAGAAATGAAGGTAACATACTTTAACAGATTACAGTTACATTACACTACACTTCTCTGCACCTACACAACCCTGCCTTTCAGTATAGCTCACATTAAACGTGCAATTAACATTAGCCTCTTGGGTGACATGTGGCACTGTGACCGTCTTTCTCGCTGTTGTGCAAACACGACTGTATTTCATAAGTGCATTCACTGAAAGACAAACTCCCCTGACTCTGAGAGTGTTAACTAACTCATTGATTGAATGATTCAGCATTGCACTTCTACACCATTCTCAGAGAAAAAGGATAGCAGCAGAACCAGAGATATTGTCTACTTTTAAGCATCCTTTTCTTTTCAAACCCTGGGGGGCCTACATTACCCACAATGCAACGCAACAGCTGACAGCTCACTCAGAGATTCAGGTGTAGTAGCTGCTAATGTGATGAGATGAGGAGCGGGGCTACAGAGGTCTGATAAACTCACTTTTTTCTAACTTCACACCTCAAGATTTTTTTTATTATTATTTTCAAACTTGTAGTCTTCAGCCCAAACTGAATAAACAACCTTTTTCCACATGTGCAGTGATACCCAACCTGTAAACAAACTTTGATGTGTAAAATCAGTGGAGTTCCCCCTTTAAGGGTACCACAAGGGGGCAGAGTGAGTCCAGAATCAGAGTGTTTACAGGCAACTCCAGTTAAATGGATGCTATATTTTCAATTCCTGTTGTTTGGAATAGTCCAGTCAGCATTTCTGAACATGAGCAAACAAATAAGAATGTGTGTGCCATTGAGTACATCCTGTTATCCAGTTTAATTTAAGAAATGTGAGATGTTTGATGCTCAAATAGTCCTCGTTGTTGGATTTATACCACTAAGTGTACACCAAATATTTGCACTATAGTTCACACTGTATGGATCTAACATTAATCTAAGAGTCAACTGTTTTCACCTGAAGAGTATTTTGACTTCCCACGTAATGTCATGATAGCAGTTATACATAATGGTATTAGAGATCACCTAAGGCAGCTCCTCTGAATATAAAACAGCTAAATGATGAAGCTAAATTGTTTTGCTGTCGTCCTTGAATTGCAGCAGTTTTTGGCAGCCCGTAAACACACCGCCCCACCAATCTGTCAAAACACACCCTAATTGAACACTTTGGCAGCAGAAAACAGCTTCAGTTATTATCATCTTCATCACCATCTACCACAACTGAGGCGGCTTTTAACAAGTTTTACTCCATGATTCCTAAACAACAACAAGGACAAGCAACCATGTGAAACCTGGCTAGCCTTCCCAAATGTCCACTCTGACAGGTCATCTTCTTTCGCCCTTGTCCACCAGCGCCTAATAGCCTCCTCCCTTTAGCTCAAACCTTGAGGACTCTGTCTTTCACTGGTAGGTAATTCAGTTTCTTTGCCTCTCTAAGCTCTTTCTGCTCTGATCCTCAACATCTAGCCTGACAGTATCTGCTGAATCTTGTATTTCCAAGAGAAGATAGGGGAAAAGAAAGAAAGCACACTTTCACATCCCTTTAAGACTCACCACCAACTCATCTAATTCTTGCTCTTTTTTCATGTCAAGTCAGCATTTCTTGGTCTTAAATGAGTACTGTAGGTACCTCCCATCACTGTTAATATTCTCAATTCGATAGTACTCTTTTAATTAAATGCACGGTGCTTCTACAGTAATTTAAAGAAATATTAGGAACTGCTTAAAAAGTTTCTTTCTCACCACTTTCAGCTAAATTGGATGAAACTGTCTCCTTTCACTTCTTCAAATTAAACTATTTATTGCATTTCCAGCAAAGCAAGCAGCTGTGCGGCTGACCATACAGTACACTCAGACACAACCATGCAGTAATCAATTCTGCATTGATATCTCTTCCACCGTGTGATATACAGTGAGATATATGCCTCTTAACACCTGCTAGTAAAACAGCAAAACTCACACGGCACTCAAAAGTCTTACTGTAAATGTTTTCTCCAGTTAGGGGAAGTTACAGCTTCTCTGTTTATGAATTCCACAGTGAAAGGGTGTGTGGCCTTGAGGCTAAAATAGATTGATAAGAAAACAAATTTAAAGCAAACATACCTTCAGTAGAAAGCAGAAGTCAGTTGGGGCTTTGTATTTGTTCTTAAAGTCTTTGCCATAGTAGACATTGACGTTGTCAAACTGGATAAAGCAGATGAGGTCACGAGATGACTGAAAAAGAAATAAAATGATTATATTATAAGTTGATCTTTAGTGTTCCTGTTCCTTCTGCCTATTGAATGGATACTCTACACTACAAGTGGGGCATAATGTCCTGTATGAATGGTATGTTTGGGTGCAAGAGCTTCTAAAGATATACAGTAAGTGAATGGGTATCCAGCAGTGAGTAAAAGCTGCTGTTATATTCAGCGATGCATGAAAGATGAATGCGGTTGATAAAGCAGAAATACTGCACACAAGGACTTTGTAGTCCAAGTGAAAAATTGTACAAATCAACTATATATTTCTTAAGGTTTCAGTTGACATTTCTAAAATCTCTCTATATCTGCTGGACTTTCATCTTTCACTACTTGCTTGAGCCCGACTGAATGTATCGTGGATTAGAGTATTAGCTGCTGGATGGGTGTTTATAGTCTGGATGTCGATGTCCCCTTCTGACCCCTGACCTTGGTTTTCCCTTTGGGAACGTAATAAATTCCCGAGGCCCTCAGCTGGAAGAGCCGCGGTTTCCAAGACTTCTTGCCGTCTTCTTTGAGGTGTATCACACCCTCGAGATCAGGCACGATGATGGACGTCCCGCAGAAGTTCTCCTGCAGAGGTGAAGAGGGGATGAAAGGGGTCACTGCGAGGAGCTCCCACTGGGACAACTGTCACTTAAAAGAAAATATTTCACTTATGGTTTGTGTGTATTTACGTGACTTTATTTACCTGTATTAATAACTCCTTGTCTTTGTCTTTTATGTCTTTGAGAGCTTTCTTGTCCTTCTTCCATAGATAAAAGTTCTGTAGGAATAAAACAAAGTACATCAATGAATCTCCTGTTGTTTCCTCTAGCGCAACCAGCAGGTTCACATTTGTGTTTTCAAGTGAAATGTCTCAACAACTATGAGATTTATTGCCATGAAAGTTTGTACATTTTGGACATAATTTGTCCAATACTTTGGTTTATGACCAAATACTTGCAAAGCTACTGACCATCAGCCTCAGCTGTACTTTGTGATTAGCACTAAGCAGCAATATTAGCATGCTAACACAGCAAACTATGATGGTGAACATGTTAAATACTATACCTATGGAGGATGGAACCTGCCGAAATCAAAAATAAATGAATAAATAAATAAATGACTCAATAAATGAATAAAAGTCATTAAATGTAGCGAAAATAAAATTTAAAATTAAATGTAGCCATTAATTAATTGATAGAAATGTGACATAAATTGATATTTCAAATTTAATTTGCTTCTTTACTTATACAGTATATATTTGTATTAATTCCCTTATTTATATACTCTTATTTAATTTTCCCTTTTATTTATTTCTGTATTTTTTTTTTATTATTAATTTAAAAAAATATATATATATTTTTGCATTTATTTTTTATTTAATGCAACCTCAAATATTTGTTTCTGTCTGGTCAAGGATATTTTTAAACCTTACTGTAATTTTTTTCAAGAAAACTAAAGAAAGAAATTAATTTAAACATATTAAATATCAGAACAAAACCGCATCCTGAGCAGAAACAAAAATTATCAGCTTTCAAACTGAACTCTACTCTTTGTCCCTGTGTGACTGAGCTAGTTTGATTTCATATCATAGTCTTGGCATATTTTCATTGTGGTGAGAGAAACCCCAAAGGGAAATTCTATTTTGGTAGTTCTTGTGAAAAGTTGAAACTGTATACTGATAGGGGCGTTCTGTATAAATCAGATAAGTTGGGGGGGATGTGGAGGACATGATGGAGTATTTAAAAATGAGAATATCTCACCAGTTTTCCAACCCGACTATTTGTCTCTGCCAACAGACCGAATCCATTAAATACTCTGAGATTATAAAGGGTCCCATTATATCAACAAACATGCCAAGATCTCACTGTCTTTTGCCCGAAGCCGTTTTGTCTGATATATTACAGTGAGGACATAAATGTGAGAGGTCATCCCGCATGGAGGAAAGACATCTCATAATTCAGACAACAATTCAACAGTGAAAATAGCCAGATGGAGCTGAGCTGAAACAATGTGGGGATAGATTTCCACAAACCAAGGCCAAGAATATATGAACCAGCCAGTGTTGGACCTCTGAGCGATCACACGCACATCATATGTTCAGAGAGGTATATAAAAGGTGCACACAATGAGGGGACCAACCTGTGGGTTTTTGAAAACCTCATATTTTTCCCCTCGCTCCTGAAAGAGGACTTTGTTCTCGCTGTCCCTCGTCCAAGCTAGGAGAGGCTCCACCAGGTTCTCGTGGTCTTCAAACGCCCGTTCTGTCAAAAGAAAAGCAAACTTGCATATCAGCAAACTAGTAGTGACAATATTTAGATTATATAATTAAAGCCAATATGTGTGCATTTTTTACGTCATTATAGCATCTTTCAAATTACTCTGATGGCAAGTTTAGATTTTTCCACTTTTTAAGGTGTCTATTTTTAAGGTACAATTAAAGGCTTTAAAGGTGAAGTGTGTAGGATTTGTTGGCATCTAGCAGTGAGGTTGCAGACTGCAACCAACTGAGTAGCCCTCCACTTTCTCTTCCCTGTCCAAGACTGTGGTAACGTCAAAGAGTATAGAGGCAAAGAGACAAAACTGCGGTGTTTTTTGACAACCGCTGCCGCCATTTTGGACTGAAAACATTTATTATATATATATATATATATATATATATATATATATATATATATATATATATATATACATATATATATATATATATACACATATATACATATATATATATATACATATATATATATATACACATATATACACATATATATATACATATATATATATAATCCATATCTATCTGGATCGTTAAGTCCTTACATAATACAGCTGGAAGTGTGGGAGGAGAAGGGGCCTTTTATGTGTACAGTATGAGCCCAGAGGTCCATTGTCTTGGTATACCTCCATGGCTAACAGGAAGTGGAAGTAAAGTTCAATGCATGCTGCGCACATGGGCCGAATTAGATCACCTGTATTGGCTTTATGTTTCTAAAAATAATCAATTTGTTTTATTAATGTATTTATTTATTTTCTGAATTATAAATTATAGTATTCTTCACACTAAAAATGAAAAAGAATTTTTATAAATAATCCACAGAAATTTCTTGGGGGGGGGGGGGGGCCACGGCTATCCAAGGGGTAGCTACAGCACCCTGGAGACCCTCCCTGGCGCCGCCCTTGGTCCATAAAAGTCCTGCGTTCAAACTTATTTTGGACTAAAAGTACAGAGTTTACGGCATCAAACTGCATTTTAATATTGAAGCTGATCCATGTGGTGCTGTATCAAACTACTATATATAGTTCTGGGTGGATGTGATGCATCATTTATTTTAATAAATATACTTGCTTACTTGCCACCTCTGCAGTAAACACAGCCATAAAAAAATATTTCCTCAGCACATTCAAACACTAATGCCAATACTCTGGAGACATTTTTAATCTCTCACTCTGAGTAAACCACAATCTGAAACAGTCTTTAATGTTCACCATGTCCTCTCTGTTTCAGCTTTGTACCATAAAACATATGAAAACAAATGCTTTACCATATGTACAGTAGTTCACTCTGTCATGAAATCTTTAAATCAGCTGAGCTCGGTTCAGTCAGTTTCACAGCTGTACAATTGTCTATTTCAAATGGGATGAATTAAGGAGGGGCTCAATAAAACACAAGCCTCCCCTTTTTGCTGGAAGGACTTTAAATGGCACTAAACCTCAAAAACACATTAAGGGCACTTTCCTCGTCCTCCTCCTCCTCTCTGGCCACCCACACACTCAGTGCCATAGATCTGCAGAATGCACTGGGCATTTGACTGTAGTTTAGCCGTGGTCCCCAATTACAGGTTACCAGCCGAGGCAGAGGTAGGCATTAAATAAATTGCTGCCAGGGCTCCAGCCTACAGTTTGACTATTACAATCATTAAATGCACAGTGTGACTTTGCTGCTAGAGCGAGTTATTCAGAGTAAAAATCCCTTTGAACTGCATTAACCACATGGTGCACTTCAATAGTGTGCATGGTGAGCACATGGGTGAATTTAACAGAGATATGTTTGAAGATGGTGTTGCTGTTGAGCTCTGTGGGTGTTTATTGGGCATGACTTGCCTTGGCTTTTTGTTGATACAGATTAAAGGTCTGCAACCGCTGTTAGAACGCCACACGCTACAGGGGGTTTACAGGCATTTAAAAATGAACTCAAATGTCAAGTTGTCATAGCTAGTCAGAGATGACACAAGGCCATGTGCACCCCCGTGCCCATGAGTCAAATGACCTAAACCTACATGTCAATGCGTCAGACAGCTAATTTAAACACAGGTTAAAAATAAACCATGTTGACCAAACAGAAACACACATTTCCTCATTTGTTGTGGGCTGGCAGCATATCTCATCTTTTTGCAAAAAGATTAAAAAAAAATATCCAGAGGTTCATCTACAATATTTATTGTACTTGTTGTAAGGTTAATAGTAGGGCAGTCAATCAATTAAAATATTTAATCGTATAACTGTCCAGGATTAATCGCGATTAATTGCGGCAAATATGCTGCTTTATGCAAATGTATGTGTATATTTATTACTGGAAATCAATTAACAACACAAAACAATGACAAATATTGTCCAGAAACCCTCACAGGTACTGCATTTAGCATCAAAAATATGCTCAAATCATAACATGGCAAACTGCAGCCCAACAGGCAACAACAGCTGTCAGTGTGTCAGTGTGCTGACTTGACTATGACTTGCCCCAAACTGCATGTGATTATCATAAAGTGGGCATGTCTGTAAAGGGGAGACTCGTGAGTATCCATAGAACCCATTTTCATTCAAATATCTAGAGGTCAGAGGTCAAGGGACCCCTTTGAAAATGGCCATGCCAGTTTTCCCTCCAAACTTGCGCTATGTTTTGGAGCGTTATTTAACTTCCATCGAGTTAACTTTGACAGCACTATTTTAAAGATTTACGTCTTCAGAGGGATAAACAGGACTTGGTTGCTGAGAGCCACAGACAGGGTTGGAAAGTCTTGTAAAATGGACTTCTAATTAAATTTGTTGAAAATACGGGAATAATAAATCCAGGCTTATCCTTCAATTTAGTGTTTCACAGCTTAACTAGCTGCAGATAAAATTACTTGAATATAATTTTCAAGCAAAATATATATTGACTTACAATTTATTGCTCACAGAGGTTAATGACTTTACCACCAGTTTCTCATTAAAACAGTTTCAGGGCCACGTAATATGACTCCCCGTTCATGATATATACAATTTGTTAAATATTATCTCCGTAACAATGTGATGAAGATGTCTAGCAGCTGAAGTAAATATACCTCAGACGGCTCCGACGGAGGATTGAGATCATAAGGCTTCTATTTCCGTATGACAGAGAGGATGACTGACAGTGTCCGATACAGCAAATTAAACCCACCTGTCTACACTGTATATGTGTGTGTGTGTCAGAGAGAGAGGGATAGAGAGAGTATAGGAAAGAGAGGGAGAGAGAGCTGGATAGATCAATGTTTCATTGTGAGCTCTCTGCAGTATGGCTGCCATCGTGCCAATAAAAACACAGTTCATCATCTGGACCTGAATGAAATATCCCTCCCTGCAGTGTGTGTGTGTGTGTGTTTAGTTGGCAATTCGTATAAAAACACAGTGAAGGGTTACGTTGTTAAAGTCTATCTTTATTATCACTAAGTTTTTCTGGTTCAGTTGATATATTTGCTGCCCAGCTCGCTTTTTTATTGCCGTAATGTTTCTGCACCAGAAATCACTTGTCATAAAAGCAGTATCACCGGTGGTATTTATTCTGTGTATTTTCTATTAATAAAATCTTCGTAGTTGCTTATTCTAGCAACAAATTTCTTTGATTTATTCCAAACTGCCGCTGGAAATGTGCGCAAAAGGCTTTTTAATTTTCCCCTGAAAATACTTAACCTGTCACAAGGTGTTTAAAACACATAAAACACTCATAAAATGACCACAGACTGAACCACCATGGTGCTATATATATATATTTATCAACTAGTGACAACACATTAAAAGCACTGGGGATTGTTGATGGATTAATAATTGGTCATAAACGCTCCTCAGCCTATCAGTGTGTGCTTCATTTCCCACTAGTCCCTCCAATGTTACAATCTTCTCTCTTACAAGTGAAAATTACACACATTTTAAAGTTTTTACATTGGTTTCCTGTCATTTTTGTGATGATTTTGAAATGATTTTATAAAATTATCTTGCACCATGCCTTTAGTTTTTATGTTCCAAGCCATTGAACAGCAACTGGAAATGTATCTTTACACTTACAGTATAACCTCTTTAGCTTGGGTTTTAATTAGAATATTTATGGCCTTTATCTAATTTATTTTAAATTATTTATTTCACTGTCTTGTGTTGAAACGTATGTATTGTCTTATCATTATCTTATCAAATATGCCACACAGATGAAGTTTGATTTAATGATTGATACAAGTGCAGTCTGTGTAGCATCAACCACATTGTACAGTATATTAGATGGAACTCACCAAGCTGCAGCTCCGGGTTGGTCTCACACAGGCTCCAGTCCACATTGCAGTCACAGTGAGTTTTCTCAAACATGTTGTCCAGAACTTCTCTGACGTTCTGCCTCTCGTCCACCATCAGAGTCTTGGCGCTGCCATCATTCATCAGAACCTTCACCACCAACTGTTAGAAACATGTGTTAGCACCATAAGCACATGTGGGTATAGCATGCTAACCTGCTAAGTCATTTCAGTAGACCTTCTGTAATCACACATTGTTAATTAAAAAAACATCTACATTAATTTATTAATACATTCAATTTCAATTAATTCATGGGTTATGTGCAACTTCTATCAATACATTAATGTAGTTGTTATATAATTAACCATGTGATTGATTACAGTGTGTCTCCTGAAATGACCAGAAATAACTTAGCAGGTTAGCATGCTAAGTTATTTCTGGTCATTTCGGTAGAAATACTGTCATCAATCACGTTGTTAATTAAATAACAACTACATTAACTCATTTATACATTCCATTTAAATTCATTTATTGGTCAAATGCAACTTCTATCAACGAAATGTTTGTTGCATGAGCTCCCCTCCATGTTACCTGCTGGCCATGGTTCAAACTATCAAACAGGAAATAGCAGCTTCCATTAGGCTTTATAGTGCAGGGGAATTGGACTGTACCATTTTGAGTAGACTAGAAAGGGGGGTTTCATAAGGTTATAATAATAAAATAAAATAAATAAATAAAAATTATAATGAATTAAATTTCTAAATTTATGAATAAAAATAAACAAATTAAAAGTAATGATAATAATAAATACATATAAGTAAATAAAAATAAATAAATGAATAAAATAAATTCACACCAGATTCCCAGCACCTACTTATATCCCCGTGGTCCCGCCACCCAAACAGGATGTGTGTTTAAGGCACAATTACAAAAGAGTAAATAAAACAGAATATAAAAATAATCAAATATTATGAATATAATTTAAAAAAATATTAAAGCAAAATTAATTAAATCAAGGTTGCAACCCTAACTTTTCTTTGTCGACTTAAATATCTCCTCATGTACTTTTGAAAGAATATCTTTATT
The DNA here is from genome assembly GCA_916701645.2 of Sebastolobus alascanus. Classification (NCBI taxonomy): domain Eukaryota; kingdom Metazoa; phylum Chordata; class Actinopteri; order Perciformes; family Sebastidae; genus Sebastolobus; species Sebastolobus alascanus. Next base: position 338,821 of record CAKAOJ020000102.1, on the reverse strand, counting down.
TTTGTTTATTTTTTATTTTTTTATTTTTGTCTATATATATATATATATTTTTTTTTTTTCACAACCTCACTAAAACCAAGCCTGAACTATATTTTGGTGTTATGTAATGTACAAATAAAACATACACCAGGTGGAAATTACTCCGGCCTCCTTGTGTTCTCCCTCTTTACAATGTTTAAATCCCGTTTCCAGTCTATACACAAAGCTAAACTTAACAGTCTCCTGTAGCTTTATATTTAATGGACAGATATGATGATATTGATCCTTTCACCTCACTCTCAGCAAGAAAGTTACAATAGGCTTGGTTTTAAATATTAATAGCTATTTAAAGACTGTGGGGGCTAAAACGCACAAGAAGTCTAATTCTCCTTTACAATAATTCACTATACAGTATGTTTATATGCTCTCTCTTTTTTCACCATACATGTGTTTGCATCCCTGATCCCAAAACGTGAAACTCCTTAATGAAGTGTTTTTGGATCTAACATGAGGATTTCTGTATCATCTGCTTGCCAGATTGAAGTTAAACCATGTTGTGGACAGCAGCAGGTGTCTCTAGAGTGCGACATCAAATCAAGCCTTGAAGCACATGCAGCTTGTTTATTATCCAGTTTAATTGCAGGCCATGCACAGTAAATGGCTGTTTCTGTTTCCTAATGTTAGTTTTACTAGAAGAGTTGGAGCATCAGCACTTCTGTCTCTCCATTCTGTTCAACTTCTTTTTTCTTTTAGTAATTTCCTCCCTATTGTATTCGTCTCTTTTTTTGCAGTCTTAGCACCTCTTTTTCCCCAAGTTGGCGGAGATTAATTTTGCTCTGGAGCGGTGCTTTCCTCACAGGCTCATATGGCTTCACACATCCTCTCATCTGAAACAAATCCAGCTTTGGGAAGCTGAGGAGTTTCACAGACCCAAGGTCAGCCAGTCGCTCGCCTTGTGTCGTAAAAAATGTGGGTTTTAGAGATGTTATCACAAGAGGATTTAGAGTGTTAGATCACATGTTCCTCGTCTCGACTTACCCTGGAAAACAATATACCTTTGGCATGTGGTTGAATCAAATGTCACTGGATATCAAATTATTTTCCCTCTTACAGTACTTCCTCATGCAAGGAAGGTATCTACAAAATACATGATCCGTGTCGAAAGCGTGCTCCGGAACCCCCTGCTCCTCTGCCCACAGACGGTTGTGCTGAAACCACTGAGATTGCACCTTGCTCTTCTGCGCCTAACAACCCGGAGACAGATGTTCCTGTGAAAGTGGCCAGTGGTCTGTGTTTCCTCAGCCCCATACACACACACACACACAGCAATTTAGAAAAGCTGTTTTTTGCTGGTTCCCTTTAGATTTTTCTAAGAATTTATAATTAACTATCTTAACAGAAAAACAGGCCATTAATGCAACTGCACCCATGTAAATTATAAGCCAAGCCACGAGTAGATGTGTGGAACCTGGCAGTCTTATCATCACCTATTATAAAAGTGCATGCAACTGGCACGAAACTAGTTTGGTTCTGTGTAAAATTGCACATCCTGATGTGAACCTTTGCATGCGAGACCGCATGTCTGTGCTTTTGTTGACTGCTTTGAAGATGAGAAAGTGTCCAAACATCAGCCAAAGAGGGGAAAGCGTGCCGTCCTGCAGGACGTTGGCTGGATCCATTACGGTGATTGATGGCTCCTCCGGAGAGAAAGAAAGAGCCGTACTATCTTTGAACATTACGTCTTTTACTGTGACGTCCATGTAGCCGTAATTCACAAGGTCTTTAAAGTTTACTGTTGCCAGTGGATGTTATGATCAGAGGAGTCAGTGTTTGGCCGTCTTACCTTTTTCACTTTAGCTTCCTTCAGCTTCTCAAGGGCGAGCTTGATTTTGTCTGCTTTCATCTGCGCCTCGATTTCCTCCTAAATAGGACAAACAATAACATGTTATGTCATGGTGCAGAATAGATGTTCATCCACCATTAGTTATAATCTAGTATAAGAGGGATATATACTACCATAGCGTCATTGTGTTAAAGCCATATACTTTGGAAAATCAGCACCAAGAAATCATATTTTATGTCAGTAAATTGCACACAGCACAATCAGGAATAGTTTGACATTTTGGGAAATACGCTCATTTGTGTATTGCTTTGAGTTAGATGAGAAGATTGATACCACTGTCATATGGTAAATATGAAGCTACAGCCAGCAGCCTGTTAGCTTAGCTTAGCATAAAGACTGAACAGGGGAAATCAGCTAGCCTGGCTCTTTCCAAAGGAAACTAAATCTGCCTACTAGCACCTCTAAAGCTCAGTAATTATAAATAAAAAAGTCTGGCGAATTCATTTCTGTGGATGCAGCACTTCAATGCTGCTCAGTAGGTGTTTAATTTGGATTTCATAACTTCCCGTGTGTGGAGCGTTTTCATTTGCGACATTAGATCTAATCTACTAAATCTCAATTAGCAGGGATAGGATACCCTTTACTTTGGCTTATAACACTGGTTTTTACATTAAAATCCTGCCTACAGTGCAGTTTTAATGAACTTGTACACCTCTACCTAACAATGACACATTCTCTGCCTCAGCACAGCTGGTGTTTTTACCTCAGAAGGATGAGGTAACAAGCCCTGCTAAAGCAATAAGCTCCCGTCTGGCTTCGCCCCCCCACCACTGCCACATCTTTACCTCCCCTTCTCCAACCTTTGGTATTGATCCTGTTACTCTTTCCTGCCTCACGGCTGTTTGATCTGTTCCAGACAGACTCAGACGCTGTTTCGCCTCACGAGTCTCTAACTGTAACAGATGCCTCCGTCCAGGAACGACTCCGCCATGATCTCACCGTCCAACTGTTATAAGAGCAATACCACTCTTCCCAGTTCCACAAAGACAAAAAGAAATCACTAGAAATTTATATTCTGGGAACGAGTGATGTTTTCGTTGTAATACTGTCTTGTCACGCACGGCTCAGGAAGTGCTTTCTCGTGGTAAACCAAGACACGCCACCAATAAAACGGAGATTATGATATTATTGCCTCTCTGCTTCATGTGTCATATTACGTTTTAAGAGCCCGACGATGCAAAGAAATGTCATTTTCTTCTTCACTCTCTGTCGTCCAGCATTGTGGCATTTTCCTTGAAACTGTATCAACCAAGATCAACTCTCTATTACTCTGACAAGCCTTAGTTAAAACTCTCACCAAAGAGTATAGAAGCAGAGAGACGAAACTCCTGTGTTTTTTTTTTGACTGATTTTGGACTGAAAACGCTTATTATATTTATAATATTTTATGGTTCAACACAGGCTATTTTGGTAGAATATGACAACAGAAGAGGAATAATTTTGTTTTACTTTTGTACGGCACTATTTAGGCGAACATTTTAATGGCGTCCGGTAGTCGCATTCAGTCCAAAATGGCAGAAGCGTAGCTTTGCTGCTGGGCGCTGATGTTGCAAAGGAACAAACAATTGACTTTTACTTCTTGGCAATATACGTCTTTGGTCTCACTTTTTAAATTCTGGATCAGTTGCCAGTAGTCGAGAGGTCAAAAGGTGATTGCACACTCATCTTACAAACTGTACACAGGCTGACTCACCTTTGTAGGCTTTGAAGACTGAGGGGGCGGAGGTGGTAAAGGGGAGGCGGCGGAGGAGACCGGGGTGCTAACATTGCTGCTGGTGCTGCTCGCTGGTGATGACGGGGAAGCGAGGGAGGAGGTGGGGCGGGCGCTCAGGCCCTTAGGAGGCGGCGGCGGCAGGTCTGACGAGGGCGGTGATGGCACCTTCAGACCTTCCATCTGTGCTGCGAGTTTCTCTTCCGTCGCATTGAGATCAGCCACCAAATCAGCCATGAGCGCATCCAGATCGCAGTCTTCCAGTTCATAAAGGGACTCTGGTGTAAGTAGAAAACCAGTTAATTTGTTAAGAAATGATCCAGGTACAATAATTAGAGACAAGTGCCAGTTAATAGTTCAAGACCTCTTTCATAATATTTGACACTGAGCAAACAGTGTTTTTTAATTTTGTCAAGTAGAGGATGCCTTAGTTCCTTTTTTAATATGACATGTGCTTTCCCTTAAACATTAAGAACCTTCATTTTTTACAAGTTCCTCTCTTTGTTTCATAACAACAACTAACTGGTCTGGTACATTGCACCAAATGGTAACATTTGTGTTTAATATTGTACAAGGATGAAGGTATTTCTTTCATTTCATTCCTCATTCACCTCCCCTTGTCTTCCTTTGGGAATAAAGGCTGTAAATTATTCATTATTAACTATTATTAAAGGCACAGTGTGTAGGATTTGGCAGCATGTAGCGGTGAGGTTGCAGATTGAAACTGAAACTTCTCTCGCGTGCCAAGCGTATAGAAGAACTGTGGTGAAGAGCTGTAGAGATGAAGATTATTTGACAAGACTTACGTACTTAATGACGTACAGTTGAACAGGATCGGGGAGACTTTAAGTAGAGTAATGACAACAGATGCTGCAACCTTGCTTTAACATTAACCTGCTTGTTTCACAGCCCATAAAAGCCAAAGGCAAACACTGAGTAATTAGCACGTGCAGTGACCTCAATCTTGGTCTGAAATCACCTCTTGAACAGTAGCCAGATAAACTGCAGAGCAATGCTGTTTTCCTCCCTTTTTACGTCACTGCTCGTAATCTGGATCATTTTCTAGGTACGTGATGAAACATGCGATACATCCTGCCCTTGCACAACCGCCACACTGTATTAAGTCATTGGGACAAACTGTCAACACGCAGCTCTTTGTTGTATTTCTACACACATGACATGCAAAATGTTGAGTCACCATTCAGGTCAGCGAAGCCGATGGACAGGTTGACTTCGCTGTCGGTGCTGGGGAGAGGCGCAGGAGGTACTGTTTCCTGTCCGAGACTCTGCAGGGAAGAATGAACAAGGCAGTGTGTTTATAAGAGCGTGGCTATAATATCTGTACAGCCACAAGACCCCCACAGGCTCAGCCAGTTAATCCACAACACATTCTGAAACATAAACGCTCCCTGAACATTATGTAAAAAGTATAATGTTTACATGTGTAATGTTACATCTGTTTTTAGGTATAGCACCTAACAGGGCTTCTATGTGTTATATGAAGCCGCCCTGGCAAAATGGAAGTGATTTAAAATGACTGGCGGGTTAGAAAAACAACATCAAAGTGATCAGCAGGGTTTTTCACTCAGACAAAAAATGTGTAATCTCTAGCGGGCTCATGCCATTTGACCTCCACTCCAAAAGAGAGTGTAATTTATGGTTGTTAGATGACCACAGAGAGTGTTTCCCCCCGCTGGGTCTGTTGTGCTTGCCAGTCTCGAGTGTCTCGGTGATCGATGGTGGGTTTTAGTGGGTCTGTCATCTGTCTCTAAAGAAGAAAAGTCTATTTAAGGTATATAAGGTGAGGGAATTAACCACGGGCAGTCTGGAGAAAATGTGTCGTTGTGTTCAGTATGTGCTGCATTAAAAGTGAGTATAATATCTTATAAAATTGATTGAATATAAAATTGTACTTTATTGCAAAAACAAAGAGCATCTGATGCATTTTACTGTGACAGCAAAAAAGTTAAGTGTCTATACCAGGGGTTTTGCTTGTAATACATTTTAAAAATTCTGTTAATAGAACAAGTGAAATTCGCTTGGTAAGATTTCTTGTGATACAATGTAATATTTAGGCCTTTCAAGATAAAAAAGAGATCTTGACATTAGCTGGGAAAAACTAATTTTGAGCTTCATTTCACTATTATTAGCAAGTGTTGTGTGTCATAATTAGCCTGTAATGTGTAAAAGTAGTATTTTTTCAAGATATTCAAGATGCAAGATATTCAAGATGCAAGATGTTATGAAATATTTTGACTAGTAATTAGACAAATATACTAGTTTTTGCAACAAATAAATAATAGCAATGCTAATTTCAATATAGATTTACTTGTCCCAGAGGGATATTTGTTTCAACAGCCAGTACACAGTAACATACATACATATATATACACATAGTAACATAACACATATTACTAATTTTAAAAAATCCTTAGCAATATAGCTTTTATATTATATTGTATTATAAAGATTAGCATTGGGTATTTATTTCTGTCTCAAAAGTAAATGGTAATGAGGTACAATACAACTTACATACCAATAAGTAATGAGTGATAAATAATAAAATAGGTGACAAAGCAATAAAAAGAAGCAAAAGCCTGAAGATGTGAAGTGCTAGAATGTAACTATATGACCATAGTTGTCATGACAACCGTCTTAGCTCACCTGAGTGAGGAGGTCCATCTCCCCCAGCATGTCACTGAACATGGCGTCAATGTCATCCATCTGTTTAAAACAAAAAACAGAGCAAAGATCAGACTGTAAACTTTGTCCACTGTTGGGGGGAAGCAAGTGTATCAATGTATTGATTGGTGCTGCAAGGAAGCAAAGAATTTCCATTCATTGGATGGTTGTCATGTGAATGAGAGTGAAGGAATGTGTGGAATGAAGAGGTATATCCAATCTGTGTGGTGAAACAACTGTTAAATACACAAGTTACACAGCCAGTGGTGAGACACAGTACTGCTACTTCACTTTGAACTGTGTGCAGCTGTAATATGTGCCCTGAGGCCATGTTATCATCTCCACCCAGACTGAAGGAAGAAAAATATGTACGCATAACTTCCAGGCATTCATTTTTCGCCCGGACGTGTTGTGTCTTGTAGAACATGTTGAACTGGAAGAGTGCGATTTTATTTCACTTTTGTATTTTCTGCCAGATTTTGAAGTACTTTTTTTATTGACAGTCCTGTGCCTCTCGATCCTCCAACTCACCACCGCAATCAGTCCTATAATGTCATTAAAGACCATTATGTGTGGAAATCATGCACTCACATTACATGAAAACAATTTGCAAAGTTGGTTTCAATCATCATGTAAGAGAATACAGATTCATTTCAAATACCGTATGCTAGGAAACAAAATCTGAATACTGCATGACCACAAAAATTGATCCCTGAAACATGCTGAGTCGTGAAGAATAAGAAACTATAGACAGTTATAAAATATGCACGCTTGTAGACTGTGCTTAGCTATAAATTGCTGCACTTGACTGCTAAAGAATTCTATACTTTAACTGGCTGTTTTTCCTGAAAACAACTCCTGAAGATTCACTTGAGATCTGTAACTCGTACAGTATGATGTCTCTCACATGTATATTATTTGAATCCCCATTTTCTCAGAGCAAATGTTATGATGGGCTAGAGCGTGCAGTCAAAACAGAGTCCCTGTTTTCTTACATGACCAGTAGTGGGACGGTGTCGGTGGGAGTTCATTCGGTCACAGTGGTGCTTTGATTGGGTTTTAACTTCACTAACTCCAGACGTGTTACGTGCTGTATTTGCTACCGTACAGCTCCGATGCATGTTGACAGTCTGGTGGCTGAGCCTGTACGGGTACAATATTCTGATTAAGGACATTTCAACAGAAAATATGGCTGCTGTAACTGCTGCTGAACCAGTCTGGTGAACATTAAAGGCCCACTTTCTGCCAGTGCTTCTCTGGCTCTTAATGAGTATAACTGGCCTACGTTTTAGTCATGCTAAAGTAATTGTGCTTAGGAAATTACTTTTTTTTTTTTTTTTTTTTAATTAACACTTAATGAACAACCACACTTTGGTGTTTCATTATCATTTTGGTGTTTCATTTTGACTCATTACTAAATTTTATGGACTGCAATGACAACTATTGGATGGATTGCCATTAAAGTTTGCGCATGACTTTTCATCTTGTGCCTCCATGAAGTCAACATTTTCTCGGTACCTAGTGCGTCGGTATCCGATGCCCAGTGGCACTGACCAGGCGGCGGTATTTGTCGAGTTGGGAGTGAGAATGGATGGATTGGCACAACATTTGTTCAAACATTCATAGTTCCCACATGATGTATCCTAATGACTGTGATCTATCATCAGGTCAAAATCTGAATTTGTCAAATACTTTATGACCAAATACCTGCAACAATAATGATCAGCCTGAGCTGTACTTTGTTTTGTGCTAATTACCAAACGTTAAATACGTGCTAAATGTGTGTTGTTATGTTAGCATTGTTATTGTGCGTATGCCAGCATGCTGATGTTAGCATTTAGCTGAAGGCAGCTGTAAGTACGGCCCCGCAGAGCCAAGCATGGCTGTAGACTCTCAAGCCTCGGTTATACCTTCCGCAAGGACGGACGCACGGACACCAGCTGATGTGGAATCGCGAGGAAGCGTTTGGATCTTTTATACTCCATGCAGGTTTCTCCTTGTGGCAAACAAACATAAAGATCCGCAAAGTTCTACATTTTTTCCGCCCATCCACACCCGTAGTATATTTTGGATGTGCGTGGACGGGCGAAAACCTGCTGCACGGAACCGCTGCGAAGGTGTCTGATGGTGTGACGTCACTTTGGCCGTGCGGACAGTCTCGACACGCGGATGCGGTAAGCATAAATCAAGCTTTATTCTTATAATGTTAAAACTTATCAATATTTCATACAGATTACACACGATGAAGCACAACGACGGCAGCAGAGGCAACCCCAGTTTTTATTGTTGTGTAATACTTAATTCATATTCCAATACTTTGTATAATGTTTGGAACAAAACTTTGTTCATTCAAGACATCAGTAGTGATGATTTGGAACAGTCTAGCTATGAGCGTGGCTATATTTTGGAAAGAACAGGTAGGCTGACCAACTAACTTAGATACCTTAACGTTGCTTTGCTCATTTTGTAGCACAAAAGCATGATTGGTCTGCAAAACTCATATGTGTTGTTGCATACTGACTAAACGTGGTTATGGCTACAGTAACTGTAAGACTTGAGACGCTAAAACTTGAATATGAAGTAGCTGAGGTTAGGTACAAGTTTGGAGTGGTTAAAGTTATAGCAACAATATACTGTAGGTGCTATGATGTCTCAAACAGACCTCACAGTGGCTTCACACTCTACCCGTTGTTTTTAATAGGCCTCCCTGTTAGTGTACTGTTAGCCACTAACCTATAAAAAAAGCTCCACCCACTGATTAATCTCATTGGTTTAACTTAACCAATGAGATCTCCCTCTCCCTCTCCCTCTGTTTCAATAACTAAATCTACAATATTTCCGCTGTTATGGTACATTAGATATGGAAATATTATCTCTAACAAAGTGTAACACACTGTTTTCACTCACCACAGTTTGGACTCTGTTTAGTAAACGTTTAGAGCCAACAAGAAAAAAAGAGAAGAAAGAAAGTCGGGGCAAACCCTCAGTCGCACTGCGGAGAGTGAGACAAGAGTGATTGATTGTGTTCCAGTCCAGAGTTCATACAGCGCTGTGACATGATGTTTCTCATTTGAATGTGAAATGGATCAATATTGTTCCAACATCTAACAGATGGCGTGTGCATGTATGTATCTTGTGATTTCATAAATGGGTTTGTGCAGATTATAGTGTAGATAAAAACTTGCAAGTAATTCTAAAGTATTTCCATAATGACTAAACTGCTTTAAGTGTCAGACAATAATTTCCACATGACATATGTAAGTGTGGGTCTTTCTAACTGTTTTAGCATGTGGGCCCCCTCCTCCACCCCTTTACAAGAATGGTTTGGCCCCCAGGAGGAAGTGGTAAAGGGTGAACTTCCTGCCACTTGCAATGTTGAAATGGTGTAGGAAATGTTGACATGAGCAGCCACCTGCGACCTTAATGCGACTGTTTCCTTCACTCACACTATGTCACATTTTAAGGGTCTGAAAACATCACTTGCATGGTCCCACGTACACAATATTCTGCATAATGGCTAAACAAAACAACGTTAATTAATTGCAGTCTCAAATCCGCAAAGCTTGATATAAAACATTCATTATTAAAAAAATCTAATACAACCAATCAATTATTTTCATTCCCCTCTTCATCCTGTGGTTTCACATTTTATTTAGTGTTATGACAACCACAATACAACAGATCTCGCTGCAACAACCACAGTATGATTTGAGTCCAAGTCAGCTCTTTGCTCACGAACAACCACACAGAACACGTAAACACTGAGAGCGTCTGATGCCACTTCAATGCAGATTTTTAAAGTGACGCGAGGAAAAAATGAGTGTCAGTCAGGTCATTCCAGGCAGCTGCTTTCTGAGGCTAAATGCATTAAATGGAACGCTCCCAACTGTCATTCAGTAAAGAGAAGTCAGAGAGGGTGAGTGTAGCGTTGGTCAGACCTTGAAAACAAACAGACATCTGCTGATGGAGGCAAAAGTTGCTCTATTTTTTGTGACGTTTATAAACTAAACTGATTGTATTCATGTCTCACTCCCCGTATCAACATTAAACTTACTGTAAGGAAGTATTACACTTTTTTTTCATTTGAAGGTGTGACATTGCAAACGCAACACAGAGGAGAACAACAGAAAAGGTGTTAACCTTCAACTGGTGTTATTATTAAAAATATTAGATTATCAGTGGAGCCTATTGGTTTTACTTAAAGGAATAGTTTGAAAATTTTAGGTATAAGCTGAGAGTTAAGGCCTTTAAAATTAGTCTATTGATTAAACAAACAAGATATAATTATTAATGGTTATGTTAGTGTTTTTTTATATTTGGACAGAGCCAGGCTAGCTGTTTCCCTCTGTTTCCAGTCTTTATGCTAAGCTAAGATAATTGCTTCCTAGCTCTAAATTCATATGCATCAGACAGTTGAGTGGTATCAATCTTCTCATATGACTCTCGGCAAAAACGTGAATGTACTTATTTCTCAAAATTTCAAACTATTCCTTTAAATTGTTTCCCCTTTTCCAGTCTTTATGCTAAGCTAAGCTAAGCTAACTGGCTCCTGCTTCCTACTTTGTGAATGGTATCAATCTTCTCATCTAACCCTCAGCAAGAAAGTGAATAAGCTTATTTCCTAACATGTCCAGTTATTCCTTTAACCATGAATAAAAAACTGACACAAGATATCAGAGATGACGGGGATCTATTGTGAAATCATGGAAAAGATTTATATCAGCAAAATTAGAGAACCTTCATAGTTGGAAGAGAAAGTTTGGCATGACTAACGCTATTCAACAGAATCATTACTGATGCATAAAGTGCTCTGACGTGAGTTTTCCATTTTAATCGAACAAACTGATGACAAGTGTAGATTGTCCTCTGTAAAGTGAGATGGAGGGAATAACGGGATGATTTCATTTCCGGTCAATAACGGCATTTACTGTAAAAAAAAAATTTGTATTTGTGAACTTTCATATAGACGATGTTGCAGCCTGAAGGAAGACAATCATTAAAGTATGTTATTGCCTCTTTTTCACCATTTTCTTTCCAGCAACCGCTCTGAAAATATGTGATTTGTCAGCATTTATAAATAAAATTGGAAATGCTCGGGCATGGAAACTGGCGCCCTTTCAAACCCGCACAATGCATTGTGAAAACACACCACATTTCCAAAGAAATAAAAAGTCAAAAATATATGCAAGTGACTTCTACATTCCTGCAGAAAACGATTCCTACATGATCTCAAATATGTTTCCGGTATTTTTTTTTATAAATCCACAAACGTGTAACTCAAGTTTCAGGCGAGAAAATGGAAACCAGACAACAACCCTAAGTGGCCGAATCGAAGTACAGCATGTTTACCGTATTGTAGAGAAACTCCCTCTGTTACTCGGCTCAGATATCTGTGTTTACAGAAGTGGATGTACTCTATTGTAAAGTAGGCAAATTAGGGGGTCGGCAGCAGAAACAAAGCGCTGAAGGGCATAAAAACCAAGAATCCGAACTGACATTTAACAATACACAAGATCGTATCTGTTTGCTGAAGGCAGTTTATGCAGAAATGAAACATGGACCTAATTTCCACTAAGGTTATATTTACATGGAAAAAACTATCCTTCAACCTTTTCTGCTGCACATGAGTCATTGGACAGTCTGTCTAAACATATATTGCAGCGTTTTCTGGCTTGACAGCAGTCAAAAACAAAATGTTTTTTTACTCCAGCATTCCAACTCAACAGTGATATATAGTTTATGAGTAACTCGGTCCATTTTTCTGTGATTTAATCTCATCTCAAAAAGCCAAATGTACAGAATGTTCCTATCATCAGTGACAGCACTATTAGCTTTAAAATAAGGGGCCAAGCCGATCGGTTTCATGTGCTTATTGAGTCATACAGCAGTCTGAGATTAGAGCCGGGTCCACCCAGTTGGAAAGCCGACAAGAGAACATATGAACTAACACTTTATTCATTATATTAGAATAGCTTAATGATTGACTTATCGCTGTACAGCGACCTAATTAAGCCTTATCTCGTGAGTACAAAAACATCCTGGGTGACAATAGCCGTTTTGTATAATATATAAGTCTGTATCAAGGAGGCTTTAAATCACTAAATTTGGCAGGATAAGATTTTCAGTCTGTATTATGAGCATTATCTGTATTGTTCTTCCAGCTGAAGGAGATTTTATTTGACAGCCCAATCACCAAAAAAACAGCAACGATTCACAGAAGTCACATACGCTCAGAGGAACGCAGCTATGGGTGTTCACCGTTAACTGAAGGTACAATTAAGCAGAGATGTAACTCACCTTTTTCAAATGTATTAATCCTTGTTTCACCAGTTAGTTTCAAGCTTCATGGACACCAGTTCCACCTCAGATTATTATTCTCTAATAAAGCTCAACACTAGAAAAAACAGTCATATACGGGCAGATTTGGGTGTGTTGATGTGGATTGCATCTGGCTCTCTTGACTCTTGACTTCTTCCTGCTTAATGCGGAAGTTCAGGTCCAGACCTGTCACTACATTCCTTCTCAAAGCTCAAAACTTTCACAACAGTCTTGTCTGGGCAGCGCCGGGCCCGTCCCCCTTATTATCAGCCTCCTTATCTCCACTGTATACTACAACTGTTTCAAACTGCTAGCTGTGACTTTCAATCACGGTGCTGATTGACAAGCACTTGAGTAGATGGTGAAGTATTTGGCAGAAAAAATGAAAGCGAGGTCTCGGTGGGATCGAGAGAACGGCTGATTCAGCAGGAGGAATGTGGCGGTCTTGGTTAATAATTCACCTCGCTGAGACTGATTTACAGCAGGTCTTTAGACAGGAGTGGTAATATGGCACGTCACAGCGGTGAACACCAGACTCCAGCAGAGCTCCAGTGAGCTAAATTCGTCTGTCACCTCTAGACAGATCCATACATTCAGAATTATTTTAAATAAAGTAAAACAAACCTCCTCTAGGCAACTCAGGCTTACAGAAGTTGCTTTCACTTACACTCAAGCGTCTTTTTTCTTCGCTTAAGATCAGGAAGGAATATCTTAAGACACTGGTGTGGTGCAACAAGGTCGGTTATCTTCAGGGGGGGAACCAAGGAGAGCCAAGCTGTCAAGCTATGAATAGCCTCTGGCTCTTATCTGACCAGGCAGACACAGATAGCTCTATTTATTTGCATTTCTCCTTGAGTCAACCTGGGAGGCCAAAAAACAAGATCTTTTTTCAATCCCTCTTCTTCCTCTTCTTACAGAGGCGTCAAAATATTTGGAAAAGGTCAAAAAGTAGCGAGGAATGACGATTGTGATGCAAAATGATTCTTAAAAGAACAACTTTCCCTCATTTCTACCCTCCTTAATCTGTTTATAAAGGAAAATATGACTTTCCATTTGCATTATTAGCACTTGTGTCCTTTTTTCCCCCAAAGACTAGCCTCAGCTCCACTGGGAGAGGCAGACCACCTTCTCTATGGCAAAATCCTGTCATCATACAGTGAAGCCGAGCACCACGGGGGGAAAACCAAATAACCTTGAGCGCGTCCAAGAGCCATTCATAACTCGTGATGTATTAAACAAACACTCATGGTACAGGCATGTGTCCCAACCAACCTCATTTCCTCTCTCAGGGGTTGACAAACAGATGGACACCATAGGCAGCCTCCCATTAGCTCCAAGCATCTCCTAAAACACGAGCACGCCGGTGCCTCGGAGAACATTTCTCAAGTAGATATGCTGATTAACGGTTGTGGAGCTCGGTAGCAAAGAGAGCGGTGATTTTTCTGCTTTGCAGTCAGTCACTGAGGGTGGTCCAACGGAGTGGATACTGATAATGTTTTTGTCAATGTATGCTGCAGCTCATACATCACGGCATGGAGTCAAGAAACTGTAGAGGATTGTTATTTTTTAGTGCAAGTTTTGTGCATTTCAAATAAAGTAGGAGCTGCAATTTAATGGTGCAGTGTGTTGGATTTTGCGGCATCTAGCGGTGAGGTTGCAGATTGCAACCAAAGTTAACACGATGATAAAGCGTTAATGCAAATTTGTTTTAACTGTCAGACGATTAAATATTTTAATCGTCTGACAGCCCTAGTGAAAATGCAAATTGCCCTCTCTAGAGCCAGTGTTTGGTTTGTCCGTTCTGGGCTACTGTAGAAACATGGCGTCCGGCTCCGTATGTACATATAAACGGCTCATTCTAAGGCAACGAAACCATGACGATTCTTATTTTCAGGTGATTATACACTAGAGAAAACATACTTATTAATATTATATTCCATATCTGCCAATAGATCCCCCTAAATGTTACACACCAACCTTTAATTCTTTACAGGTTGCAAAACAAAGCCCTTGGCTACTTATTTTAAAGTATTGCAGAATCCAGATGGTAAGGTGTGAGGTGTAAGAGAGGCCATACGCTGAAGCTATTAGTCTCCATCATATTAAATCAGAGTGCTCCAACACAGCTCTAAAAACCATTATTGGACTTTTCTGCGCTGAAAGAAAATGGGGTGATAATGAAAACCAGTGGGCACCTTTCAAAACGATGAAGCATTTGTCATATATAGTACTGCAGAGGACAAACTGTCACACTGATGATGTGAAAAGTGATGCATTAGGAGTGTTGTAGTGCCCTCTGTTTGTACTCTGCTGTACAATACATTCCAGCTCAGTGGGTGGTGGACAGCAGCTCATGCTACCAACCTGCACCACTTATTTTCTTTGTGCAGCACTGATCCACTCTGAATGTTTACACCAGGAAAATAAATAACAGTTAGCTGGATTTTTTTGTATGCATGTAACTAATTTAAGTTTCCAATCAGCCCCTCCTGCTCAGCTTGGCCGGATTTATTTGCCATCAGAATCCAAAAAAAAATGAGAGAGGTTTGTTTTTATTAACATGAGTCAAACGTGCCTCTCTATGGAGGCTCATTTCTGCCACGTAAAAAAAGACTGAAATGATTAAAAAAAAGTAATAATAATAAAAATTGTAGAGCTATTTCATTAGTTTGATTATTTCACTACTATTATTTGTTATGTTTTATATATATTTCCGTAGACACTAGGGTCACTAAGCACCAGATCAACTTGTTGAGTGAATGGCAGGATTAAGGATAAATGTAGGAGGTGTTTCAAACTCAGGTGATGCACCAGGAAGGGACATGTTTTTTTACCAGAGCAAGAGAGCTACGGCTTTTCGCGTGTCATTTAACACCACGTTGTTACCGTGAAATGGTCGCGGTTATGTTTAGGCGACAAAACTACAATAACGGCCGCAGTTAGGTTTAGGAAAATCCCCATGGTTGGACTTAAAATAAGTACGTAAACTAAGTGACGTAAGTACGGAAAACACGTCAGTAAAATACACGTCACAAACGTAACTTCTAATTTTTCTAGTCTAATTTTTCATAATTTTCTTTTCTTTTCTCAGCAGAAATTATCTTCCATACCTGTCTGACCTTGAAATAATCAAACAGAAAATTTCATCAGATTCTGACAAACTAAAAACATCCCTCCACATATCATCCTCAGATAACCTCCCGCTGGACACGTTGTTGTGCTGAAGCACTAAAAAAATGAGTGGGTCCGAAAACCAGCTGTGGGTTTCACATTCCTGACTTCTGCCATAGGTCCCCTCAACAAAAGTTTGACCTCTGTCGGCTCCGTCTATAAACAGGGGCGCCCGGTGTTGACAAGGCCAGTATAACCTGAAGGACACTGGGTTTGAGGACCAGCAGCTGTCTCAACATTCAGACACTTTCTGTAACTGGGGTGTCCATAAGGTCAAAGGGGAGTCAACAGTGGGCAAAATGAAAAGTGACAGTCATCAGAGAAAAGATAACAGGGCTGGAGACCATCGTGCACCGACACAATATCCCTTTGTTTTATTTTAACATGAATATGGGAGCAAATATGTATATTCAGAAAATGTTTCTGCCTTCTTTCACCTCAATGGGGAATTCCAGCATGGAGAACAGGGAGGGTGAAGGGTTAATTTGTGGCCGGGGAAACCTGATGCTAATTAAGTCTTAGGAATGCCACATACTGACATTGTAGTGCAGAAGCCCTCAGAGTGGGTCAGGCATGGAGAGAGCCAGTAATGCGTGTGTCTAATGTTTTTATTCCATATACTGACAGTCGGGGAAGCCAGTCTCACCGGAGCCTGGAGCTGAAGGTAATGTTCTGTCAAGAAGTGCAGCTCTCAAGTTTGTTTCCAGTTGTGACAGAGAGGTTTCATCTCAAAGGATGCACAGTTTTGGAGATTTTTCCACATTTGGGAAGCAAAATCTTAACTCGCATTTTTCTTCTTTTGCAGGGAGAAAGATAAAGCTGAAGCAAAAATGGTTTTAAGAACACCAGCGCTGTTGCTGCTGCTGTCTTGGGCATCACTGCAAGCTGTCGCAGAGATCTGCCGGGGGACGCACTGCTACGGCGCGGAAACCGGCGATCCAAGACCGTGCACCGGAGCGCACTGCCCGGGGAGCAGATCCTCCAGACCGCCGCGCCAGTTTAACCCGACGACGCAGGGGAGAGCGGCGCAGATAGTCGCCAGCCAACACCACGCATACCCGAGCTCTCCGAGAGCAGCACCGGACGCTTATCCGGCTGTCCAGACACTTCGCGGGCGGCACAGTGACGGCAGCAGCGGCGGCAGCAGCGGCGGAGGCGCACGGATGAGAGAAGTTCTACCTGCAGGATGCACCGATGCGGACTGCGCCGCTCTTGTGAAACAATTTCATCCCACTAATGACACCCGAGACTGTAGAGGGATCGAGTGCAGACTGCCGGCGAGGATACGGCCAAGAGCCCGAGCGAGGTCTTGTGTGGGAGAGGGATGTAGTTCAGAGGAGAGCGCCAGCCAGCTTCCTCCTCTCCATCTGTCCGACAGAGCCGCGCAGTTTCTGGGAGATTTTCCGGAGCTTGGATATCCGTCGTCGGAACTTGGCGGCGCGCCTTTGGGAGTCCAGCTCACATGTGACATCAAGCCAGGTCTGCTATCATCATCATCTAACATTTTAACTGAGATGATTATAGGCTGATTAACTTCAAACTGTCTTTTACGCACCAGTCTAACCACTGTGAGACATTTCTGGTTGAGTGACAATCTTCAAAAGAAGTTGATGAATTATTATCTTGCTCTGGAAACAGTATGCCTATAATTTAACCATGCATGTTACCCTTTATTGACTTTAACTCCCTTTCCTCACCAGTGATCTGCAAAATGGGATTATGGTCTAAAAGCAAAGGAAGACTTTGTTGATGTTCAGCCTCTGCACAGCAACTAGAGCAGCTGAACTGGAAAAAATGTCTCTGAGTGAGAAAATGTGGAGTGCTTTGATGTTGGTCCATACAGGAAACTTTCATTGCACTTGCTAGCTAGGCCAATAAACTGGGGTCACTGGGTGTTCACACTTTGTTCCAGCAGTATTTCTTCTGAATCTTAATCTCATTTAATCACTTCCTCCACAGCGGTGTTTAACAATAAGAACTTGTCTGATCCCATATTTCACTCTGCATTATTTTCCCCTCAGGGGAGAATGAAGTTCCCTCAGAAGATGCCCTCATCTTGCACCTCCAGCTGGCAAAGGGGCAGGAGAAGCTGGTGGAGGCCCTGCGAGCCCAGCAGATGGTCATCCGCGACCTGCAGCAGAAGCTCGTGGACCAACAGGAGGCGCTGCTGTCCCAGCAGAGGGAGATCCTGGACCAGCAGCGGCGCATGTACGAGCAGATGGACGTGGTGAAGGCCCAGTACGGCCTCCTCTCGGACACCGTCAAGCAGGTCTCCTTCCAGGGCCTGCAGGGCGAGCTGCAGAGCTACTTCGAGAGCCACCTGGCGGGTCTGCAGAGCCAGGCCCGCAGCCACCTGCAGAAGTCCTACGCCGTGCACAAAATGGACGTGGACGCGAAGGTGATGGATGTAGTCGGAGAGGCTCATTTTCCTCAACCTCTGCTGGGATGCCCTTCACCCTGCGGGCAGGAGGAGTTCTGTGATTTCCAGAGGGACCCACCTCAGTGTGAGAAGTGCACCATGTGTCCACCGGGCTTCTTTCTGATCTCACAGTGTTCTCCAACTGCAGACAGGATGTGCCAGGTACTGCCCTTTAAAATTTTGATCTGATGTCTGTTTTCATGATGGTGAGACTGATATCTGGACTAGATTGGTGTTATCTGATGTGTGAAAACCACACACACAAGTGTGAATGAGTTTCAGCTGATAGTTGTAGAGTCATATGGTGGGATCAGTCAGAGGTTTCCAAGCATACGGCAGCAATGACCAAACATAATAACAACTGATTTGGAGATAAAATGTTCATATTCATCCCTGATTTGAATAAAAACTAATCTCAGCTATTTGCTGTTTCAGTACAACCTATTTTATAGGGCTGTCCTTGACCAAAAAAATTCTTAGTTGACTAACACTTATACAATTTTGTCAACTGAGTTTCTCCACAAATAATCACACAAAAGCACCACTTTAAATCTTGTGTTTACCAGAGATGTGCTCATAAGTTTCTTAGAAATAAGTCATTCAGCATGAAAAAATGACTAATTGACTAAAGAAATCTTAATTGACCGACTAAGCCGATTAGTTGACTATTGACTAAGAGGGGGCAGCCCTTCTATTATTAACATTAAAAATGTATTAACAATGATAATTTGGATGAATTTCAGGACAGAGATGAATGCCTTGAGGTGCCAAACATCTGTGGAGAGCGAGTGAAGTGCCTTAATACTCCAGGTAACACATTGCTTCTCTTTTTTTAATAATTATAGTAATGTATCCCCCAATTATAGGCAGTGTGAAAAAATAATATTTCCCTCTTAGTATTTTCATTTTAGAAAATGTTTCCACATTTTCACTCCTTGGTTTCTCTATTCTCTCTATCTTTAACTGCACAGGGGGGTTCAGGTGTCTGGGAGTCTCTGAGAGAGAAGCGATGATGGGCTTATGTGGTCACGACTACTTCTACAACCAGGAGCTGCAGGAGTGTCAGGCCTGTTTTGACTGTGATGGAGAGCCTGTTTCTGCTCCCTGCACCGCTATCAGCGACTCTGTCTGCGGTCAGCCTTCAGAGAGCCGACTCTCCCAGTCTTGGGGGGCCAGTGTGGGGGTCCCCCATGCCAGGACGCCTGGCGTTCAAATCTTCCCCGGGCTTCAACTAAACATCCGCGGCAAAGAGAGAATTGATCTGCTGTCCAACGAGGCGGGGCAGGTGACGTTCCTGCAGCACGGCCTGGTGTGGTTGGATCACAACTTCGCCATAAAGCACAGCTGCAGGAACTTCCTTCGGTTGGGAATGAGGCTCAACGGGAGCCAGGAGGAGGAGGGTCTGGACCTCAGCGGTGTTCGCATCGAACAGCCGGATGGGAAGTACTTCCAGGGCGTCAGCGTCAGCAGTGGCGTCGAGGTGGAGCCCAACCACACCTTCACTCTGCTGCTGAAGAGTCCGAATCAACACTGCAACCAGAGCAAGGACATTCACGTCTACGATATCGCCACTCCCTCTTTCAGCCTGCTCTGGTTGTCGCACGACACCGGCGCCGTAGCTATGACGGCTCAGATGTCCCTGTTGACGCACTACCAGACCAGCTACCGCCCAACTTTCCGTATGACCTCGGTGTCCGACCCGTATATGATCATACTTACGCACGACAACCGCGGTGTGCGCTTCACGGAAAGCGGTGTTGTGAAGTTCGTCCTCCAGCAGGCGCTCTACTCGATGGGCCACACCTGCATTCGAGAGGGTTTCTCCCTGATTGCCTACACTAACCGCAACGGGACAGGACAGGAGGCGATGCAAGCCTTCAAGACGGGCGTCAACTACAGGGACACCTCCATCACCCTCTCTGGCGCTGTGAGCGTCGCCAGCGGGGACACGCTCAGCTTTGAGATCGCATCTCCGTCGCAGTGCAACATCCGCTACTTTGCGGACAGCACCGGGATCAGCATGCTGAGCCTCATCTGGATTCCCTCGGCGGTGTCGTCAGCTCTGACTGCCACTGTGTCCAAGACTGGTCTGCCCTCCGGAGCAGTCAGGAATAAGCAGCTCTCGTTCCAGCAGATCAGCGCCGACACGCCGCAGGTTCATTTGGCCCGCTCGGGGGAGCCAAACAGCCGGAAGAACTTTATATTCCACGAGAAAGGGACGGCGAACATAGCCCTAAACCTGAAGCTGATACACTCCTGCAATATTTTGAAACTCACTCTGCAGCGGGCGGGGAGTCAGGGCGGGCAGGCAGGTCCTGTGGCTCAGCAGGTGTCTGGACATATGCCTGGAGGGAGCGAGTGGGCCAGCATCGGGCTGAGAGCCTCATTTCCCGTACAGAACGGCACAGCGGTGTATGTTACTCTGGACTGTATCCGCGGACGAGTTAACCAGATAACACACGAAGGCGGCACTAACATTTCAATCCTCTGGGTTTCTGTTTGATCCAAGAAGGGATGAAGCCTTTGTCATTAATACAGTTTGTGAAAAAAAAAAAAGACAGTTTTGCACAATATTGAATTGCAGAGCAGATTCAACAATTTACCAAATTAAGAGAGAATAATGGTAGATGAAAATTATTCATCTATTACACATATTTTGTTTTACTATTGTTTTATATGTACGTTTCATCACCTGTTTAGACTTTTATTGTGAAATCTCATTTGATTAACATACTGTAAGTACTGCTTTTCTTTGAAGTACTTCGGCTGGTTGAGCAGTGACCAATTCTTTATGGGATGTGTGTGTGTCTGTACAGTATGAGTGTGTGTACATATACAGTATGTGCAGTGGTGCTTATATATGTATGTATGTTGGCATGCCTACTTTTGTATGAGTCGTTTAATATGTATATCCTTACGTTCCTGCACATATTTAACTTGCGTACTGTATGTAATAAACCTTTCTGTATTATATCATTAGGCATTTAAATCAATAGTTTAACATTTTGGGAGATACGCTTATTCACTTTCTGGAAGAGTTAAATGAGAAAATAGATACCACTCTCAGCTGGTTAGCTTAGCTTAGCACAAAGACTGGAAACAGGGGGAAACAGCTAGCCTGGCTCTGTCCAAAGGTAACAATATATGCCTACCAGCACCTGTAAAGCTCACTAATTAACACGTCAAATCTCATTTAATCTGTACAAAAACTGCGGTGTGCAAACATTTGCTATTTTAAGGGGGGTTATGTGCCGGACTATTTTTTGGCCAAGAACAGTACACCATTTTTTGTAAACAAAGAGGTTAAAAAAATGATGTGCTGGTTGATGGATTTTCTAACTTTTGGACGGATCCTGGTTAACTGTTTCTCTCTGTTTCTAGTCTTTGTGCTAAGATAAGCTAACCAGCTGCTCTTGCCAGCTTCATATTGGTATCAATCTTCTCTTCTAGCCATACTCCATTAAGCGAATACATGCATTTTCCACAGTGTCAAACTATCCCTTTAATGCTCTGAAGAGCCATGAAAGACCTATAAACACATATGTAAACTTTCATAAGCAGGAGTTGGTGTTTGATGATGTTTTTGATGATATTTATTTGCCTTTTATAAAACCAGACTTTTGTATTTACACTATAGAATGCATATATTTGTCAAATATGAAAAAAATATAAAAAATATGTCGTATATATGGTAAAAAGCACTGAGTAGGCAGTGTTGATATTCAAATACAAGCAGTGATAGCCTCCATCATACGTTTATTTGCACACGTATAGTTTAACATAGTATTGTGCAAACATCGTACTTTGTTATCCTTTTGCCTCAATGCTGTTTCCCTGTGAAGAGTTGCCCATGCATTTCCTTCCTAATTGCCTCTGTGTGTGTTCTGTCCTCTTAACAATTAGGCATAATTAAGTGTTTCAGGGAGTTGGCAGCGAAGCCACTGACATTCTTTATTCTCACTTCATTATGTTTAGTGATTTTTTTGTTCTGTGGTTAGGCTCCCTGCACATGTCAATGCATGCATTCTTGTTCGACACCAAATAAAATGTACATATGTTTTGCCAGAAAATAAATTACACTGTTCACAGCTTGTTAATCCGCAACAATCAGAGATGAAAGATATTTCACAATTTAGTTGGGTGATTACAGTATATATGTATTTCATTTAGCATAATGTAAAGCATTCCTGTGCAGCCACATCATTTGACATCTCATGTGGCCTTAATTCTTCTAATTATTTTCCATCGAGATAAAGGGTAAAAGTTTAACATTCAGACATTACTCTTTCCATTAATGTCAAACATACTGAACCTATTTGAAAGCAACAGCTATAGGTGCCAAAATTGCAGACATAATACCTGGAAAATCATACAGTGTATTTTCCTCTCAATTGGTCTTAATCAAGTTCAAATTATTCTTCCATCTATTACCTATAGGAGAGCTGCTCTTTAGCTTAAACATAACAAATAGCCTGTGAGTCAACGGGAGGGAGAGGGAAAAAAAAAGTCTGGTTGTGAGAAACAATCAAATGTTTCTGTCGGCTGCCTGAATTGAAAACAGGTGTTTGAGTGGAGCAGTGCTCCAGATGTCTGACGCTGCAGATCAAATGAGACCCACAGCACATGAAGACTTTCAGAGACATCAGAGAGAGAAACGGGGACAGAGAGGAACAGCAGGAAATAGACAAAAAACAGGAGAGGAGTGTGCGTGTATTGAAAACTCAGCCCAGTCATCAGAAAACACACGACTTTCACCCAGGAGGCCGCTGCTAGTGTCCCGCTGTTAGTGTCCCGCTGTTAGTGTCCCGCTGTTAGTGTCCCGCTGCTAGTGTCCCGTGTGAAGCGTAACGTAAGAAAGTCCGTTAAGGGCTGTATTTTTTACGGTTGTTACGTTATTATTTTAGCACTAATCTCTATAACCATATTCTGCACTCATATGCAGAATATGGCAACAACAGGCTTATCGGTCGTCGGAGTATGGACTTACATTCATCAAGCGGCCAGAAACACAACTCTGGGACTCTGGCAGCTGATTGTTGCGAGACCCGATGTACGGAGGTGGCGTCCATCTTGGCGTCACTCTGAAAGACAAAGATTAGAAACTTTTGAGCTACTTTTTTACCCAATTTCTTGTAATCACCAACAGTGGAGCTACAGCAGACCTGGAAGCATACATTGATCACTACTATGATCAACAGCACAAAGTAAAAACTAGCGATAAAAGACTCATTAAACTCAAACAAGTGAAAGAAGACATCATCCACAGAGAAAAGCAATCTGCAAATTACAGAAATCCAAATAATTCATCAATAATACACTTCATTTGCTTGTCACATTCCAAACAAAAAGTTGAATTGACTACAAATGAATGCTAATATTGCCGTATGTCTGCTGGATATGTAATAGGCATAAACTGTGTATAAGAAGTGGATGTAGACTGCCGTTTTGAAGCCTTGAGTTTGGTATTTTGGCCATCGGCATCTTGGTCTTTGGCTGTCACCATCTTGGTTTTTTGCAACCAAAAGTAACACGACCGAACGCCAAATAAGACATTTTTAGGCTACCAAACATGATTTACTTTCATGAACTGAAAACACACTGTGAAAAGGTTAAAGTTATAAGACGAAAACACGGACAACTCTCAGACTGGACAACGCCGCGGTAGGAACCTGTCAATCAGGGGCTTCACTTTCAGCCCCTGAGGTTGAAGACAATTTACTGCTAACACATCAGCATATATAACATCATAGGGTGTAGTGGGGTTTTCAGGTCTTTATGGGGGTTGCTTTCCCCTTCTGTCCAAAAAACCTGAGCAGTTCTTACAGATCATTTAAAAACTTAAACCTACAATAACAGACTATTTAGTCACTGAGGGGCAGTGGAAACAATCTGCTGGAAAACCAAAACAATAAGCTGAAAGGAAACTGCAGAGTCGGGTGATAATTCTCTGTGGGTTCATCACTACGATCAAATACAAGTAGTCTTGTGATCCTTTGTTTAAATGAAATCTTGATTATAGCCGCTTTAAATGAGGTGCACTTATTCCACATTCATCTTTCATTCACACACATAATACCAAGAGTTAATAAAAGTTTGGCGCAGATCGGAAGCCTCAGTCATGATAAATTAATCAACCGAAGAATTCGGAAATTCAATCAATAAATGTTGTGATGTGAAAACACAAAAGGTGCCAGACTTGCATACCAGTGTATCTGTGGATAATACAGAGACGCATCTTTCATCGCCGCAATGCATCTGCTGCGAGTTTATTTGCTTTCTGAGGGTTTTTGTGTTGGAGTTCACTCAAACAGACAATGGTATGCGAGGAAATTACTTAAACACAACACAAATCTCTGATGAGTCCAAAAGCACAACTATGTCCACAACTAAACCATCCAATATATCTAATAGGACTCCTTTTATGTTTAACTTAATATTCTAAATGTGCATCCGCATCATTTGATCTTGTGTGCACGTTGCGGTCGAGGTGAACACCCTCCTAGCCCAAACCTGGCCCCAGTCTGCTCCGATGTTGACTTAAAAAGGACAAAGCTGGAGACAGGCTTGCTTTAATCAGAAGCGGATGTTACTGTAAGACCCGAGGCCTCTTGTCGACAGGGAAATGTTTAGACCGTGTGGTCAGGTTTGATGCTGCAATCCTCCGCCGTGTGTTACACTGGTACTCGACAGTGGATTTATGAGGTGCGAAGAATGTTTGTAACGATGTCGTTGATTTTTTTTTATCCAGCTTGTTTGGTTCTTTTGAGAATTAATCACATTAAATAGTCTAAATACGGAAATTAAATCCATTGGGCATTTGAAATGTCTTGATTACCATATTGAGTTACAGCTGAAAACCACTTCTGTACGGTACAAAGTTATGTTAAACTTTGGGGCCAATTCTTGTGTGTTCAGAACGGTCTAAACTGCCAAGAATAGCTGACTTGATAAAAAAAATGTATATGTCTGGCCATTTTTAAAACATTTTTCATCTTGCTGTTTTGCTTTTGTGCCAAAACCTGTAAATCATGTGCATGAACTATTGAATGACACCAATTGGATTAATTCCTCTAGACAGGAAACTTAATGGTGTCGTTTGTGCCTGAACTGAAGATAAAAGTATGAAGTTACATCATTCAGCTGGTGAGATTACAGATGACGTTTGCTCTAAGAGTGTTTAAAGTTACTGTTCGGCTCCTTTTCCTCATAACAGTCAAACTATTTCAAAATGTTAGTAGTGGCATGTTTTTCAAACTCAGGTAGGTGACTGAGGCTTATCAAATGAACGTTGTTATAGTCATCATGAATGACCGGAAAACATGTGTGGACAATTTGCAAATACAATAGACTTTGTTTTACTGAGAGCTAACATGCTGATATAATGTTTACCACATTCAGATTCTTCTTCTTTGTTTTTGGTTAGGCAAGCTAACATTTGCTTATTAGCACTAAACATTCATATACCAGCCTAGTCTTCAGGAAAGAAATCATGGATATATTAGAGTAAATGTCAATATGCTTTTGTTTTTTTTTTGCATTCGGTCAGAGCAAACGGCGTAGTATCGGGTCATAAAACGAAGTATTGGACAAATTATATTTTGACCTGATAATGGCGCTAGATGAAAAGTCAGGGATCATCAAAGATAATACAACGCGCCAAATTTCACGGCAATCCATCCAATAGTTGTCCAGACATTTTACTCAAAACCACAAATGTCAACCTCAAGGGAAAGTCAGGGAATCAACAAAGTCATTGTGATTCAACCTCAGGGTGCCATGAATGTCTGTGCAACATCTCATGGCAATCCATGAAATAGTATTTGAGATATTTCACTCTGCAGACATTTCCAGCCATAGAGCCAAGCAGCTATAAATGTGGTTCTTTTTATCACCACTTCCTCTGCCTCTGAGAGAAGTTTGTCTAACTAAAAGTCATTTATTGTGCAAAACCACTGCATCCATATCTCTGAATTTTTAGTAACTGCTTGATCTCCATCATCCTCCCTTTTTTGTGCATCCGCTCATTTATCGCAATCTCCTCCCTCCTCCTCCGTCCATCTGTGTCTCCTCATTAGAGAGGTCACTGATGCATGAGCGAATGGGCTGGCAGGTCAGTAGCCACAAACACAAAAGTGGGATTCATATCGAACGGCCTGTGAAAAGTTTCTCGGTCTGACAAACACAAAAAAGTCGAGCATCGAGCTCTTTATATTCCTGAGATTTTCAGCAAAAAGTGTATCAATAATGTATGAAGAAAACTTTCTTTCATAGTACAGCATAAGCAATACTTGCTTTCTGTAGGATATTTTGGAACGCTGAAACCTAAACTGGCACTGAAAATAATCATGCTGGACGTGCTGTATCTCCCTTCTCCAGACTTGGCAGAGGCTCTGCATAGTTCCCTCCAGTGTCTGGTAAATTCCCTGATCACCAGGAATGCAGCATTTAATTTTCTTGTTCTTTAGCTGACCTTAATCATTTCTGCATCAAGGGCAATCTGAAACTCCAGAGCCACGGGGATCAGTCAGTCTGGGTGTGGAAATAAATACCGCTCTATGTGTGTGTGTGTGTGTGTGTGTGTGTGTATGTGTGTACAATATACACATGTATATGCAAAAGGGTGCGAGGCCTGTCTAGCTGTCTTCATGAAGAGGCCGTTTAAAGCGCTGATGATGAATAATAGGTTGGCTGAATGTGAGCGAGTGAGTCCCTCTGGTGTATATTTAAATGGCGGCGAGATGCTCTCTCACTCATATCAACTCCCCGGTGGTCCGCGAGGTTAATTGCTTTCTCCGGCAGGCGCTTACAGATTAACTATCTCACTGAATGCATCCATACAAATGACTCTGCATATACCATAATAAGTTGGTGGTGTGTGTGTGTGTGTGTGTGTGTGTGTGCGGTGCTTTGCAACAGTACATAGTGTATGCTTAGGTAGCAGGCAGGGTGCACGGCGAGGTCACAGAGTCTAATGAGTACGACTGACTTTGAGTAACAAAGTGAGCTCAACAGAGTATCTTTGACTAAAGTACAGTAGTCTTCAACTAAAGTGTAATAGTCCAGTATTTCTATTATTGACACTGATGTAAGTTGCAGACTGCAACTAACAGAAACTTCTCCCGTGTGCCAAGCGTGTAGAACTCGGGCTGACGAGAAAACGGCCCTCTCTAGAGCCGGTGAGAGGGCCGTGTTTGGTTTGTCCGTTCTGGGCTACTGTAGAAACACGGCGGCCGGCTCCGTGAAGAGGACCCGCTCCGTATGTAGATATAAACGGCTCATTCTAAGGTAACGAAAACACAACGATTCTTATCTTCAGGTGATTATACACTAAAGAAAACATACTTATCAATATTATATTATATTTCTGCCAATAGATCCCCCTAAATACTACAAACTGTTCCATTAACTCTGCTGGTCCCAACCAACTTCTGAAGAGAATATCTGGCTCTTAAGCAGCTTGATGCTCCACTAGCTTCAAAGGCTAGTCGCTAACTTTGTTTGTGTGCTGTGTGGTGCTGAGCAGGGAGCTTACAGTGGGTTTATCGGAGCTTTTTCACTGGAAACAGCTGCCTGCTGCGTCTGGAAACGATGCTACGAGGGCGGTGACAGTGAATCAAAACAGTGAAAACAAAATAATGAGCTGGAACACTTAGACCCCTTAGACTTCTTTTGACCTCCAAACCAACGCATCCATGTTTAGTGGCAAACTCCTGGCTGGACAGCTGATAAATAAAACAACATGTGCAGAGAGAAAAATGGGTCTTTGCAACTTCTCCTGCTGTCAAGCAAGCATGCGGCCTCTCCCCTAAGGTGACCAGGCTTTCATGTGTTAGCTGAGCGGTGTCAGAGTGAAACCAAACACTAACGGATGGCCTACCAGCTTCTGGGCTGACATTAGGGCAGAGGCAGAGTTCAGGCAACGTAAGACTGTGAGGTGAGCGCCACCAATTCCAACAGACACCAACATCTGGCTCGGCTTAGCCGCCACACACGCACATACGCACGGTCTGTTTTCAGAAAAGACTTCAGTCGTTTATAGAAGCACGAGAATCCTTTTGGCCTTTCTGTCAAAATGCTTTGGTAAGCCTCTCTCCAGCCAGCCACCCTGACTTTACCATCTGTTGGTTTGCTCATAAATCACACAGCAAAGTTTGAGAAAAGAGTAACTTCTCCGGCTTAAACTTTATGACATGTTTGCTACATTTCTTCTATCTGCGACCCGTGTGTGTTTGGATGGAGCGGCTCGTCTCTTCTTTGTGTAATCACATGTAGGATTAGAGCGTCGGGGCTTTACAGGGCCTGGGATGTGCTCCACATGGTCGGGGGGGGGGCAGATCATCCAGGTGACGCTGGTGATGAACTGCTCGCGTGGGAACATCTGAGAGGAAGGAAGCGTGCCGGGGGAATCTCTGAGAAACGTCAGGCCTGGTCATTTAGTCATTATTCTTATTACTCCTCGAGTTCCTTTTAAATCTGTAAAAGGCAAAATGTTTAAACTCGGCGGAGTCGCCTGTCAGGAAGATAACAGAGTCCGTAGAGGCAGCGTGTCAAGGTTGATTGAAATTAATTTGGTCTCATGACACCAACAGAATCCAAAATGTGATGTCAAGAGTACACATAGGTGATTCCTCCTTGATGATAATTAATGGAGGATGAGCTGACAAGTCATTTTGTCTCTCTGTGGCTCTGCAGCATCATAAAACTCCCCATGTGGGCTGTGAGGGAGGATCACATAATGACTTCATGTGTGCGTGCGTCAGAGGCTTTGTCCATTCATTTATGTGTCAGTGCATTTGTTCAGCACTTATACTTAAAATCACTATAGCTACCTTGCCGATCTTCTGAGATTGTTGCTATTTATCTTTTATCTTTGTTTTGACCAGAGTTAATTTTTTGCAGTTCAAGCTAGCTAAGTTAGCTATGAGTACTTCCAAAAACTTGTGGTTCATTGCAGGGCTCAACAATGCCGGGGCAAGTAAAATGCCACTTCAGGCTAGTAAATCTAGCAACTCACTTTACCGATCGGGCAAGTGAAGAAAAACATTAATGTTGAACCCGGCATTGGCTTCACCAATTCATGTTCAATTCAACAAAAACTAAGAAATGCTTTAATGGCTAAAACTGGAGTCTACGTTTATTTACTTACCTTCGTTTTTGCCTTGCGAGCAGCAGGGGCCTGATGTTGGTCAGCTGGTTGGTCAGCCCATTCAGTCCAGCAAAATGTTGACATCTACTGATGAGAAAGGTATAACATTTTAATTTTGGATGTTTTTATTTCATTTATTATATATTGCTAGAATAGTTTCTATCTGTTTTATTATGATGTATGCTCTGATGAAAGTCTGACAGACTGAAAGCTTAGAATAAAGTGAAATACTGCATAGATCTAAGTGTGTGGATATCTTTTCTATCATCTTTTGAACTCATTGATTCTTCCAGCACCTTAGCAAAGATTTAGACAGGTGGAGCGGTTGTCATCCTGTATCTGTTTTATTATAAAATCTACTCCATTTGATTAGGTTTTATATTTAACTTTAGATCTGTAAAACTGAGTTTCTCCACAAAGAATCACACAAAAGCACCACTTTAAACCTTGTGTTTACCAGAGATGTGCTCATAATAAGTCATTCAGCATGAAAAATGCATTAAAAAAAATGACTAATCGACTATAAAGAAATCTTATTCAACTAAGACCAACAAGCCCTAAAACTTAGCAAACAAAAGAGGACTTGTTTATTTAAAGAAATATATACCACATGTGTAAGTATCTATTCAGCTGTGGTAGAGGTACACGGTAACACGTTGTAAAATGGAAGCCACAACCTATCAACAGTATACAGGAAGAACATTAGGTAGAGTTGTCAACCACATTACGTGCTAAAATAACATCTTCAGAAGGCTCAACAGTGAGATAATATTAAAGTCTGGAGCTCCAAGGTGTTGGGGATTGATCACTGCATTGAACTAGCTTGGACACAGGGCCCCACTGTGTGGAAACAGTTAACTAACTGAGTGATTACATGTCATATTTGTAATGTTATAACATCCACTTCCTCTTTGCGCCTTCACTCAGAGAGCCAGCTGACAGTGTGCAGCCCAGATGTTTTATTTAAAACATACTGTATATCTCACTTTCTTATCTTATCACTAGAATAAACAAATATGGTAATTCCCAGTCTGGTTGTGAGTCTTTGTCACAGAGATTATTCCCATTATCCCTATGTGGTACTTTCCTCTCTATCAGTGCGTCAGTGTATGAGAGGGACAGATGAGGTAAACCATCTGGGAACCCTTCACATAGTTTGGGATGTGTTTTCTTCTTTCGTTTGGACATAAAAGGATGTTGTAATCAGAAACGATTAGGAGGGAAATGTAAAAATAACAACTCATTGGGTCAATGACGGAAAATCATTTTTATATGCCAAAAATTCCAGCAACATTTGCAGTCCATGCCTATTTTGAGGAAAGGTAAAAAAACACTCTGTTGCTCCCTCATGATTAAATAGTTGGGCAGCAGTGCCATCTAGAGAGAAGGTAGTAACCTACCAGTGATGCTGCTTGCATTATTATCATCATTAGTGGATAGAGTGTATTTTTACCTTACCTCAAAATAGGCGTGTACTGCAAATGTGGCTGGAAATTTTGGCATATAAATAAAAATGTTCTGTTATTCAATCATTTCTGATTACAACATCTTTTTGTGGCCATTTACAAAAAGCATTTCATACCAAATGCAATAACTTAAATTCGTAAACACAATTCTCACTAAGACCATTCCTGTTATTGTTGTCTGTACTATGCATGTTGTGCTATTTATTGTATGTATAGTGATTTACAATGATGTGTTTTAACCATTATTATTATTATTATTATATTTTGGTGAGGAAAGTGTTCAAATCTGTACTTAATTTATGGTGTTATTTATTGGAATGCATGATAAGACCTCTTTTTTTATGGTTATGTTTTGTTTGTTTTAATCTTTAATATTTATGTGAAGCACATTGTTATTTCCCCTGAAATTAAATATGCAATATAAATAAACTACAGTATTGCTTGCATGCTATTTTACATTAATCAACTATTATTATTATTATTATTATTATTATTATTATTATTATTATTAATAATAATAATAATAATAATAATAATAATTAATTATTTCGTTTAAAAAGGGGGAAATTCCATGGATGTATTAGGGAAATTCGCAACCGTTTATATGGATGTCCAATCAGTGTTGATGGTCAATGTAGTCCACTGAAGTAATACATTCCCCAGTGCTTGCTATATTGACAGGAAAGCTGATTTCTGCTGCTGCGGAGCTGTGCCTACATGTACCAGGATGCATTGCGGGCGAGCGGCGAGTTCCCTACGTCTGAATTTCAAAATAAACTCCCAAAAGTCAATGAAGGAAAATATTCTTACACATAAACAGAAAAATAAAACCGTACACCTTCTGAATTAATGTTTAAACTAAGACAGGTTTAAATGCCTAGTTAACTTAACGTAAAACACACTTTCAAACTGGACAGAAACAAAATAAAACTCACCAAAACCGTTGGTCCGTTCGACTGTCAGCAGCAACGGCTAATTAACGGCTCTCACTCCTTCTTCAGAGGCAAATCATTCAATTAGCGACATCCAATGATCAAAAATCGGCCCAAACTTCTCTCGTTAACTCAGGTTCTGGTTCAGGACGGTCCCCAACAGCCATAAAGGCCCTGACACACCGAGCCAACGGGGCCTTTGGACAGTTTGAGGCAGGCAGTGAGCGTCTGTCGGCGTAGTGTTTGCGGTGTAGCACATGGCACCATGGCAACGCCCACAAAACGTCACATCCGGTTCACACCGTGGGGGAAAACAAAACTTTTTTTTTTTTTTTTTTCAGAACTTTATTTTCAACAAAAGACAAGTATAAAAGTATAGGGAATACAATAAACAGTACAAAACAAACAAGACAAACATAAAAACAACAAAAAGACAAACCTTAATGCCAGAGGAGTTCAATGTCCATTCATTTCAAGTCTTTTCAGAGTTCAAAAAAATGTACTTCCTTTAAAATATTGAGAGACTTTACAGCTTTTTGTTTTTTGACATTTTCCAGTAAGGTGCCATACTGCTTGAGTTCAACAAGAAACCGACGAAAGCAGGGTTTGGAGTCAGACCATTTCGATCTGTGGATGTGGAATTTACCAAGTATAATCAGAAGCTGAATTATATAGGTAATGTTGCTATCCATCCCATAAAACACAAAATATAGCATCACATCAAATACATTAATCTGTACATTAGTACTCATTTTTCTATTTATGAAATTTTGCATATCTGTCCAAAATAAAGTCGAACGATTACAGTGAAAAAACAAATGAAATATTGTTTCTCGATCTGAATCGCAGAAAACATATGTAGAGTCTATATTTATTTTAAATCTTTCTAATACTTCTTTAACAGGGTAAATTCTATGTAAAATCTTGAAGGATACTTCTTTCACTTTATTATTGATACAATATTTGTTTAGAATACAACAAGCCTTTTTCCACTGTAAATCACCCATAATAGACGACCAGGGGGAAAACAAAACTCACTACCTTGCTAGTCACACTGTGACATCACTGGTAGGAGGAAGAACAATTGCTTCAATTGACTACATTTACCACCAACACTGATTGGACATGCACATAAGAAGTGGCAAATTTCCCTTTAATGGTAATATTTTCTTTTTAAAAAACAACAAAGTTTAACATGGGTTATTGTATTCGATTGCCTGTAATTATAGCCCACAAGTCCTGCATTTTTTGAGTCCAGTTTGGACACATAAACCTATAGGCTGTGATTACAAACCCTCTCTCTGTGCTGATGTGCTGCTTTGTGACTAGCATTTATAATTTGAGAGGTCAGAAAAAGATGACATAAACATGACCAACGCTGTCCTGGCACCGCAAATACTTATCCTTATCTTGTAGTGCTGTGAAAGTGCCACTTTTCATGTCCCACTTTGCTGTTCAAGGACCAGTTTATGTAACAAATTAAACTCTTCTGCTCACGAAACACTGTGTTTTCGGCCCACGGTATGAAGCATTTTGAAAATGTTACTGTATGTCTGAGAAAAAACAAGACAAGAAAGAATCCAATAATGTCTGTTTTGACAATATTTATTTCTATTTTCCCAATAGTAACATATAGTTCAGGACAAATGAATGTTTGAGAGAAGCTAGCACAGCAGTTTGCAGATTATATGATTCAAAATCGTACCATATTTAGTGAAAGTGTACTGCACTCTGAGTACTAGGGGTTTTAATAGTTCTCAAACAATATTTCCTGTAAGCAAGAAACCAGGGTATATATATATATATATATGCTCTATACTTCTGTGTTAAAGGCTAACAACACTTGCGTTGGACAAGTTTTTGGACAATCAAGTCTAAAATCCTACTGATTCTGTTTCTCATACATCCCAAAAGAGTCAAGGGCCTTTGGTGAAACAAAACCAGAAACGGTGACACCATGACACGAGTCAACACACCCGTCTCAGACACGCAAAACAGGACGACAGCGCGGCAGCAGCCGAGAGAGGAAAGAGCAAGGATACAATGTCACTGCTACCAGAAGGCGAAAGCGGAAGAGAAAGAGAGAAAAGGTCGTACAGGTGCAGAGCAGAGAAGAGCTTTCAGAGACATGCTGAGGGACTAAACACACATATATAGATATAATACTCTACGTTCAGAGCTGCGACAGTCTTCAAGCAGAAGAAGAAGAAAGACGGAGGATAGAGATAGTCAGATCAAGCGCGGAAGAGGAGTACAATGCTAGGCGAGGTTAACATGCTTGCGGCACGGAGAGACTTTACAGGAAGCCCAAGACACAGAGAATCACATGTAAAGGCTAGAGCGACAGTGCACTAATCTACAGGCTAAAGCTATACATCGGACACTAAAGCTAATTACAGGAGCTACACATACTGTATATATGTATATATATATATATAGAAATAGATATATAGGAAATATCAAACAAGCTGGATAGGCAAGGCATCGCATGCACGTGCAAAGGAAGCAGCAGCAGCAGCAAGAGAAGAAAATGTCTGGCTTTCCAAGAGCGTCGCAGTCATAAATCTGATGTTGTCTGTGTCACAGTGTGTACACCAAATTTTTTATCTGGGAACAGAAATAGTATTAATAAATCTAAAACATATGTTAAATTTGAGGCTAATCTCTGTTGGGATGCAACGCAGAATTCACACCAGGCAGCGGCGAAGTGTGGCTCGCCACAATAATTAAATAAAAAAAAAAGTAAATAAAAATAAATTAAATTAAATTAAAAAAAAACTTTCTTTCCTCTTTCCCTCCCGCCCATACCCCCCTTTTTTATTTATTTTTATTTATTTATTTTTGTCTCTTGCCCCATTACCAACATGTATGGATAGGACATAACAAACAGACCTTCTCACCCACATACACCCCCCAGATCAAAGGACCAACCCCAGATTATTACTTTGCGGTTACTTTTACCGTCATGTTACCAAATACACTGTCTTTGTCTTGTCTTGCCTCACCTAATAATAAAAAAAAAAAATGAATTAAAAAAATATTTTTTCTGCGGCCGGGAGGCGTGTTCAAGTGTTTCTGGCGGGAATAAATTCTTTCTTACACAGGTCAACATGTCCCAGGAGTCACAGGATCTGTTTACTGATTGGCTGCGGGTATTGTCTGGCCGCACTTCGCCGCTAAAAGTTCAGCTTTTCCCAACATTTTGTTTGGCCGCACTTTGCCGCAGAATCAAAACGTCCGCAGGCCGCTGCAGCTGTTGGCCCTGACACACCAAGCCGACGGTCAGCCGTCGGACAGTTTGGGGCCGTCGGCTGTAGTCTTTGCGTTGTGACTTTTTGGCCAAGAAAGAGGTGACGTGAGGCGACGCAACAGGCGGACTTCAACGCCGCTAGTTCTCTGATGTCGGTTGGTGTGTCCCCAGCTTTTCATAGACACTGCATGGCAGCACTTCGCCGCTGCTCTGGTGTGGATTCAGCGTAAGACAGTAACACTTTTATAATATCTATAAACACCAAAATAAATGTTCATTTCCAACAGACCCTCGATTCGTGTCACATTCAGACCAAAGAGCTTAAGTTACATTATTTTTTTTAAACATCAACTTATGAACAACCATTGGACATTGCACGTTATGTGTATACTCTAAAGTGCACAACCTCCCCTTCAGAGGGAAACTAGACAATACTGGCAAATTTATACTAAGGCAACACAGTTACAAACACACTAAGGTACACATTGGCACATACCGTCAAGTATTCACTTGTGCACAAAAAACACACAGGGCTTCAGAGTCAAAAATGGCTTTGCATATTCATTTAAAACCCAAACACCAGCAGAGTCTCTCTGAGCGAGACTGGGAAGTGTTTCGAGGTGAAATCTGTCGGTTTCTTTAAAGCCAGTCCCTGAAACATCTTTGAAATAGCTAGAAGAGTCACAAACCAAGTCAAGTATCTGACACACACACACACACACAGGAAAAAAGCCTTTTGGACAAACAGGATGAAAATACAGGTAATCTATATTGGAGATAGAGAAAATATGAATAACTTTACCTCACAAATAGTCTCTGGTTATATGTCTTATATACACGTATGTATACACAAAGATATGTACTTAGGACATCTTGAAATACTATATACAATCTATGATCAAAAGTGATTGTACACTGAGCGACCGTGTTGTGCTTCTCTAACTTGTTCTAATGAAAATGCTACAGAACCTGTGGTTCACGGTCCATCAACTACCCTGCCTACAGTACGCATGTTTTTAGGTTTGCTAACTCGTAGCAAACTTGATTATCGTGAACTATTGTACACATGAATTTGCCGTTTCTTTAGATTTTTTTTGCATCTATATATATATATATATATATATAGATTGGACCCATTATACTCGAATATTGCTTGTGAATGAATAAAGAAGAAATCTCAGTTGCAATGCTAAGGGACGCTCCTCCTCCCCCGATGATTTAGTGCAAGTGAAGTCAGGTATGCAGTAGCTGCAAGTCTGGTGAAGTTCCTTTAATATTCAGACTAAACACCATTATTGCCCCGTTCCCAGTTTTCTTTAAGATCCTCGATCTTTCTTTAAGTGCTCATCCGAAAACAAATAGCTTCTCTCGTTGTGGTACTGTAGAGGAGAGGTTTCTTTAAAGTTATAATCCTTAAAATTTCATTGTGATAACAGCAAGTACGCGATGCTGTGTTCACACTACGAGCGACACAGCAGCAAGCTACAAGTCACTTGTTGACTCTGCGATAATGTAGCTGGCCACGCTGGCCGTTTTGACGTTCGTAGTGTGAACATAGCTTAACAAAGCCGACAGTAGCAATGACGGGATGCGAGGACATTTTGGAGTAGTGGCCATAAGCGCAGTCTGAACTGTAAGGTTGGAGGTTTACCAAAAAAAATCTAGAGGGAATGTAATGTGTACAACACAGAGAGGTCTAGTGTATTGTGATGCTGTGTGTACATATTACACTGTGTCCTAACTCATCAGTTTGATTGCATTATTTTATTGAATTTCAAGTGGTAAAGATGGACTTCCCCACTTATAATTAAACCTAATATAAAGAGAAGCAATTAAAACTGCAATTACTTTGAATGGCTAAACAAATGTTGGCCAATCATTGTTGCAGAAATGGGGTTTGAAATGATCTTAAGGATTATAACTTTACTTTACCTCTTAAATGTTGATTACTCTCATTTTACATCACCAATACACCATGTAAAGCACAGCTAAATATACAGCCTGGTTGGAAATATGTGCATGTAGCTGGTTACATCAAACAAAATGGGTTTAACAAGCCTTTACCACCTTAAATACACTAGAAAGAAGTCTGTGTGTAAAAAACAGTTAGAAGTAATAAGATAAATTAGCATCACAATGCTTCATAAATGCTTTGAATTGACTTTGCTCTTGTGTCATTTTGATGGAAATGCCTTCTTTTGTACATGTTTCCTACTGACGTCCTGCTCTGGTTGGGATATTTATTTAACATGTGTTGGTGCTGCTATACATCACCAGTAAAGAGAATACCGTCTTGGAGTACCATGTGCAGATGTAAAGGCAGTTGATTAAGCTGAGGTAAGGTGAAGTGCTTTTTTTGTTTTGTTTTAAACCAGAAGTTTAAAATGTAAAGTTACTATAGAACACAACCACGTTTGGCACTTAACAACATACTCGGCAAATGAGAAATGATTAAAAAATAAAACTCTTCCTCGTCGACTTATTGCACAAGCATTTCATATCACAAAAAGTACATATATAGTTACGTCACTTACTGGGATCGACTACACTATAGGAAAGGCAGACAGAAGCACTTTTACATAGCTTTGGACCAAGTTGGTCCACGGCAAAGCTACAATACATAATATATAGATATAGATCTTTTTTCTCAAATATACTCTTAAATATGTGACTTTGGAGGAAAGAGAGAGAAAAGAAAAAGTTTACCAGTACATTCACGACAAACAATTCATCCGTCAAAGGGGAAACGTACGGGAGGATTTGGTGAGATGAGTCTTATAGATCCTGGCCGAGTCGTTCAATCTCCTCAATAAGAAAGTCGATGTCCGCGAAGGTTGCGGCGGGATTTGAGATCACCATGCGGAAAAAGTTGACCTTGTCTCCTTGTGGTTGGTAGCTGACCATGGTCGTCCCGTACTCCATCATCCTGGCCTTTATCACTGGAGCCACCTGAAAGAGACAATTTGGCTGGTAATACTTATGTTCTTTTACAAAAATAGAATTTTGAAAGCAGGACTTTTACTTGTAACAGAGTATTTTTACACGGTGGTATTGTTACATTTACTTAAGTGAAGGATCTGTGTACTTCTTCTACCAAAGGCTGCAGTACTGTGGCTAGTACTGTACTGTAGTTCTCATTACATAATCAGTCATTCCCTCTAAATCTCTTGCAGGTGTCCTGTTGCAGTTTCTGTAAAATAATCAATCAGCTGCAGATTTCCATCAAATCAGTCTTTTGACAATTTTCCAGTTATCCTTTAGAAGTCATTAAGGCAAATGGAAATCGAAGAAAGCTCCTTCAGTTTCCTCAACATGACATCATCCCTCAATCTTAGTGTCAGAGTCTGTGGAAAAGAGCGAGCTGTCCAAACACTCGGTACCAGCGAGGCGTATCCACGGCGCTTTTTCAATCAAACTTTGGAAAACAAAAAGGAAATCTCTCCGTTTGATGTGCTATGACAAATGGTGGATGATTTTACAGGGAAAGAGAGCTCTTTGTATGGCCGGCATGTACACCATCTGCTTGTCCTAATTGTCAATTAGTAGCCCTGCTGCTGTGGGACCCTCTGAATGGACGCCACTTTAGCTAACTGAATAGCCCCTCTAAGTCAGGCCTGTGATACCCTCCCTCTGTGAGTAACACTGTCACAGTTTACTAAGTATGTGCATGGCAAAGTATTTCTTTAATCCTGAGTATAAGTGCGATGTAGTCCCTAATGAGGAGGACATGTGATGGTCAAGCTGGATAGGACTGAAAGGCTTGTAGGGCAAACGAAAGGTGCAGTGAAATGTGTTTTTTGTAGATATTATAGTCAGGTTTCTTATCTCCGCTCACCCACCTTGTGCAAGTGTTTCTTCCTCTCCTCTTTGTCCTCCATGTAGCGGATCCCAGGAGGGAGGTACCAGAAGCAGACGTTGGTGTGCTGAGGCTGAGGGAACACAGAGCCGACAAGAGATGAGAGGAATAAACTGCCACCAATGCAAAACATGCACACTTAGGGCTGGGGAACCAGTGGTAGCTTTATAATCACCGGGATTGTCTCATTTTTCTGTAAGCAAAAATGTAAGATATCGGAATAATTTGAGAGATGTTATAATCACATACAACCGTGAATGTATTCACGGTTGTATGTGATTATAACATCTGAACATTGTATTTAAAAGCTCTTTAGCTGTATGTTTAAAGCTGCTCTAATCACTTTTTTTTATTTTAACAATGGATCAAATTACTATGTGTAATTTGAAAAGAACTGCTCATGCTAATTAACTCACAGAGAATTATTACCTGACTCAGCAAGTTCAAGTCAAGTTTCTTTTATTACCACACGGCTCTGCAGTTCCCCTCAGTTTTACAGAGCGTTTTTGCATCTTTCAGCTCATTGTTTTGGTTCTACGGGCCGTAACGTTACTGTTTTGATTGAGTCTCTTTGTTTTCAACGAAAGAGTTTAGATAAACCAGCTGTACACTATACCTGCCCAGACTGGCAGACAGACAAAATTAGCAACTAGTAAACGCAGTCAAACATTTAGCAGCTAAAGAGCAAGAAATTCCTTCAGGAGTTGGTAAACACCAAAACGGAGTAGGGTTGGAAAATATTTTCTTTTTGTTATATTAGTTGAAATTCTCATTACATCCCGACAGCAATCAATAAATCAAATGCTCTGATAAAAAAAGGAAAAGAAATCCGGTATCTGTGGCTGTCGCAGAACTGTCATAAACCCGTCCATCACTTCATTTGTTGCTGAATGAAGTGATGGACGTTCTACCTGCCTTAGCTGCCTGTCTGAACACACTCCGCCCGTGCACTCAGTGTGCGTCACCGGAGCTGCTAGCTTGTCAGCTGTGAGTACTAACAATAGCCATGTTCGTTGTTTACGTTCATAGCAATGATTTTGGAGGAGTGGCTTTGGAGGGAGGCCTGAATGGATAATAAAAGGTGATAATGTAAGCTATTATTGTTGTCGGACTGAGTGGCAAGTGGAAAAAAAAAAATAAGAAATGAATGAAGGTTTTAGGCCATCAGAATAATTTAGGAGATGTTACAAGACGAACCTTCCACACATCACATATTGGCTTCAACATTGTAATTAAAAACAATCAATATGTGTAGTTATAGTTGTAAATAAGTGTTTTATAAACATCATACATACATATACCTATAACTACATACATATACATAGATATGCAGTACACATATACACGTATTTACCAGTCATTCTTGCTTGAAATCCTACAGATACCACAAAATAAAAGGCGCTGAAAGCAACCGTCCATTTCCCCGATCTAGAGCAGATTCTGTTTGAAAATGGCTTTCAGCTGAAAAAGGAAATCCATTAGTTGTTCGCAGCATCAGACAGGTAGCTGTCTCCTCCTCAGATACTCTCTATATGTCTGAAAGCCAACACAGCTCTATATTTTGGCATGTGAAGCCCTGCTGGAGCAGCCTGTCTGCCTAAAGCATTCATTACCTACAGCTGACTAGCCATGCACACCAGCCTCGTTTATACAGCCCGGCTGGTTCGGCCGCAGTATATTCAACATCAGATTGATGTAATGGCTCATTGGGAGGTACAGACAAGTGAACACCTGGGCCGCTGCCCAGAGGACTTGGCTTTTTCCCACCATCCTCTCTTCATGATGCTCTGAGCCATTTTGTGGCTCAGCAGGAAGACAATAAGCCTTGAAACATTGAAGAGCTTTCACTATAAATGACTCTGGGTGTCCAAGCACCCCTCTTATAAAAGAGTTTTTAGCTTAATAACCCCATCAGACCCGCATATGTTTGGGCTGTTGTAGAGGATATTTCAGACACTGTGCTATTCATATGCATATGAGCAATTACAGGCTGCTGTGCTATTCATTAGACATAATAGCAGCACATTATACTGGCAGCTGGAGGTAAAAATGGCATTCATCCAACACAAAGCAAGAGCATGCTGCGTGTCAATCAAGTCACCCATAATGACACTGAATACACGGCGGTCAAAGAAGCAACGTTGACTAATGTTGGCTACTTCTCTCTCTGAAAGTTAA
The DNA here is from genome assembly GCA_916701645.2 of Sebastolobus alascanus. Taxonomy (NCBI): domain Eukaryota; kingdom Metazoa; phylum Chordata; class Actinopteri; order Perciformes; family Sebastidae; genus Sebastolobus; species Sebastolobus alascanus. Next base: position 297,810 of record CAKAOJ020000102.1, on the reverse strand, counting down.
ACGTGGACGTACCTTCCCGTCAAAGACCATCTCGTATCCTTCTCTGTCCTTGATCTTGTTGTAGAGGTACTCCGACAGCTCCAAACACTTGTCAATCTGAGCCTCAAACCCAATGGTGCCCTGTCCAAGAAGAGATTTGAATCTGTTAGGTTTGAAACATTTATTTTGATTGTGGGCCATATACAGAAAAATATAAGGAGTCACGGGCCAAACAGTAGTAAATGCGTAGTTTTCAACCAGTTACAAAGCAAATCAGTGTTTCTAGTCCAGATAACCCTACAGTATGTGCCATAGAAAATTAAACAAAGTTATGACCACCAAAGGCATAACATAAGGAAGTCTACTTTATCATCTCAAAAATCAGTCCGCATTTCAAAGACTTGCATGCAAATGTGAGCGAGAGAGTAAATTACCTTAGCTCTCCACATGAGCCACAGCTTGAAGATGTCCACATGGCGTCCGCACTGCATCGCTTTGTCCCCGGTGTCGTAGGAAAGGTCGTAGTGTTTGTCCTGCTGGAACAGGTAGCAGGCGTGCATCTGGTTGCAGTTCTGCATCAGACCCTGTGAAATCACATCCACAATGTTTTTGAATTACAAGAACAAAACAAATACTCACATGTACTGTATGTATGTGATGACGAGGCCTACTGTACCTCCTCTCTGACCAGCAGGGCTGAACACTGCAGAGGGACGGACATCATCTTGTGTGGGTTCCATGTTACTGAATTGGCCCTACAGGTAACAGAAATAACCACCACACATCGTTACTTCAAATGCTCGTTAGCTTCCTGTCAGTTTGTGTTCACTCCATAAAAAAATATCACTTGCCTGTCAACTCCGTCCAGCTTCCACCTGTGTCTCCGGGACATGAGGAGACTTCCTCCCCACGCACCCTGACAGGACACACAGATTATAATCACACATGTGATACTGTCAATACAACATCAAGTTAACCTTTTATTAAAGGGACACTCCACTGATTTTACATGCAAAGTCACAATTCACTACTCAGCTTGTGAAGGAGGAGCTTTGTCAAGTTTGTGAAGTGACGCAAGAATTTACCAGCTGCAGAGGGTCTAACAATACATAATATCAAGTTGCATTGTGGGAAATGTAGGATCAGGGTTTTCAGAGCTCTGCTTTTTTTTCTTTTTTTAGATTAGATTCAAGAGTACAGGTACTGAGACAACGAAATGCAGTTTACATACTGCATACTAATAATTAATAATTGGCAGATTGAGCGATAATGGAAATAATTGTACCTCCCTATTGAGTTTCATCTTTGCATGATGGTCTAATTCTTCACTCTAAACATTGGTACTATTGTCAGCTTTCAAAAGGTCTAAATGTCAGAAGCTTGTGTGGATGTTTTTACAAGCATCTCTGGATTTCCTGGCCTCCTAATGTTTACTACTGAGAGTTAAAAAGGCCACCAAACACACTTATTTCATCCATAAAAGAACATTTTCCAACAAACGCAGCGGCTGCCACAACACTACAAAGCAGGATGTGTTTTCTTCCATCTCAGCCAGTTGAGGAATGATAGATAAGGCCATTTATGTCTCTTAATAGAGGTGTCCCCCTGTCAGGACTAAATCACCTTCATTAATAGATAGAGTTCCTTCAGTGAGAGGGCCCATGATGGCAAAGTCAGGGGAGGAGATGATTTACAGCCTCTGTTCCACTTTTTCTAATCCCCAGTGTTAGATAGGAAATGGCTGGCTCCTATCTGGGTCAACCGCGAGCAGTTAGAGGCGAGACAGACGTAATAGATTTGTCAAAGTCACCGGCGAGCTCAGTATTTCTCTGTATTCCTTCACTAAAGTCAGATATTGTGCATCACAGACGTTTTAAGGTAATAACAGAAATGAGGCAACAGGAGATGTTTAGGTAGATTTTATAGAAAAGACCAATTTGTTTTACTCACATCCACGTGCATCCAGACGTTGTACTTTTTACAGATGTCAGAAATGGCGATGAGTGGGTCAAAGGCTCCGTACACGGTTGTTCCAGCTGTCGCACTCACAAAGAAAGGAACAAAGCCCTGCAGAGGTACAAACAGGAAATGATTGTATATGAAGCAGCTGATGCTGTTATAACAATGTTTCATCATCACAGCGGTTTCAGTCGACTGAATACTAGAAAATGAGCTGTATGAAGTAATAATGCAGTATTTATAGCGGTGTTACTATCACAGTACCTTCTGTTTCGCCTCCAGTATTCTCCTCTCAAGGTCAGCTGGGACCATTTTACCGCTGCAGAAGAAAACAAGCCTCAATTCAATGGTGGAAGAAGTATTTAGATCATTTACTTATGTTAAAGTACCATGACAACAATGTTAAAATACTCCATTACAAGTAAAAAGCCTGCTTTTAAAATCCTACTTAATATTATCTGCAAAATGTACTTTATACCGATGCATCAATGTGTAAACATCTATAAAAATTGTTTGTCCTTGTTGCCATAAACTATCTTAATTAGTAAGGACCGCTACTTTTTGAAGTAAAGCAACCTCAGCACACAGCATTTTATCTATTTATTAAACCATGATTCAGTCCTCACCATCGAGTACCTGGTGCTCCTTTTAATGTAGCTTCTATTGTGTATTGTGTTTTTATATAAATGTATTTTAATGTGTCCTGTCTGGTTGTGATATGTTGTGTTTTAATGTATCATTTTTAATAGCAGATTTAGCACATGCAAACCAAAGACAAATTTCTGCCTTTTGCAGACAAAAGCTAGTTTTAACTACTTTATATACAGTTATTGTAGGTATGTTACTCTGGTGGCTCCAAAGCTAGGGGTCAGGCCCCTCCAAAGGGTCACAAGATAAATCTGGGGGGTCGTGAGTTGATTAATGGAGTAAGAAAGAGGAAAAAAACTAAGTTCTGCTACAGAAATGTTTTCATTTTTTTGGATGACTTTACCTTTCATCTGCTTTGATGCAGATCACACTCTCTGTTCCGATGCCGAGAGCTGCTGCTCCTTTTTTGATTGAGAAATGGCTCTAAAAGATAACAGGGAAATAAATGAAAGAGAGACTGTGTTTAACTATCTGTACACCAAGGTTACAGGAGGGGGAAAAATCTGGAAATATATAATAAAATGTGTCAAACAGCTTTGTCGCTGAAAGGTTTGTGTGTGTTTTCACAGCATCTTTCGAATGTCCTTTAAAGGTGAAGAAGGTGACAGACACACCAGTCACCTTGTGTCCTCCTGCGTAATGTAAGTTTTATATCAGAGCGACACAAAGTCACTTTTAAAAACACACATCAAGCACAGCCACAGCTAAAATGTGCAAAACTATTTGAAGTTATTCCTGCACCATTGAGAAAGATCTTTGACTTTTGATTCAAGAAAACAGTTCACATAGTGTTCAACGCTCATTATTTGATCCAATAAGACACATATTGATAATGTTTATCAGCTGAATTGAAGCATAAATGCCTACATGTTCGGATGTGAAGGCCACCAGTCGGGGAACGGATGACATTCCTTTCTCCTTCACTTCAGGGAACATCTTGAAGCGAGCCAGCAGCATGGCGTACATATTAGAAATAGCACCACCTAGAGGACAGACAGGGCTCAGTGATTTACAGAGGCACAGTCTCATGGGAATGATGCTTCAGAGCAGAGTTTAAAAATGTCTGTGCATGTTTGAAATAATCAAACAACAAAGATCCTTTGTTTACAGCATATCGAGGAATGACACAGCATCCAGCTGTCCACAATGTCAGAGCCAATCACAGTCAAATTCTCCAATAATTTCTCCTCATCACGTGTCAAACAGAAATGCATGAGAGGAATTAAAGATTGAAGGGTGGCGAGGTGGGGGCTTGAGTTGGAAAAATGATTTTATGCTAATTGGCTTTGAAACGACTTCCATTTATATCATCAAAATGCAAATCGACACACACACACAGGCAGTTCCATTCTCAGCGAAGCAGAGGGGTGGTGGGATTGGCGTCGCCGTACATACCAGGAGAGAAAATGCCATCTCCTCGCCCATCCGCCCAGCCAATGATCTCCCTCATCTTCTTCAGAGTGACGTATTCCAGCAGCACAAAGACAGGAGCCACCTCATAGGTGAACCTGCGTTACACAAGAGGACATCACATGGTGCTGGCTGGTTACACAAAGTGTGCCATGACTCATCCCCGAAAAATAGCCGGTAAACGGACGTTTTTTTATCTGTAGTTTGGCTGCTTCAGGACATATTTAGAGGTGAAATTGAGGAGGTGGATATAACACTAAATCATTCAAATTCTTGAAGGATAAAAAAACAATATTTTGTGCGCTAAACATATAGAATTATTGTTGATTGTACAGACTTCACCTTGAGGAGGCAAAAATATGTTAACTTGCATTGATGCTTTTGAACAAAATGTACTTGCATCCATTTCTTTCTCCAAGTCACAGCTGCAACTGACGATTATTTTCATTGTTGATTAATCTGTTGATTATTTACTTGATTAATCAATTAGTTCTTTGGTCTATAAAATGCTGAAAAATGTTGAACAGTATTTCCCAAAGCCCAAGAGGACGTCCTCAAATGTCTTGTTTTGTCCACAACTCAAAGATATTCTGTTTACTGTCATAGAGGAGTAAAGAAACCAGAACATATTCACATTTAAGAAGCTGCAATCAGAGAATTTTTAATTTTTTTCTTAAAAAATTACTCAAACCGATTAATCGATTATCAATATTGTTGGTACTTAATTTAATAGTTGATAATTAATCGCTTAATCGTTGCAGCTCTACACCCAAATATGCTTTCTGTTGTACAGAAGTCTCACATTTTTATCATCCTTGCTGCACTAAAAACTACATTTCCAGTAGTGCCTCCTGATGTATTTTTCTACTAATACATGGTGTATTAGCTGCAGTAATTTTAAACCCCCGTGTGTCAACAGCAGGCTTATTTTGCAGTGTTGCCACGGCTGGCTCTTGCAGAGTTTATCACCCCAAGAACACACACCAAAATTAGCTCCAGATTAGTCTGAATTTAATTTCAGGGCTAATTTTCTCCCCTTGAATCCCCATGGAGATCGGAGGTGAGGGGGAGGGATAAAAGGCAGAGGTGGGAGGGCTGCAGGGTGGTGGTTGGGTGGGTGGGGGGGTGCTGCCTTTCATTTCACCCTTTTCATTTGCCATGATTGAGTGAAAAAAAAGAAGCTGCTATCAGCGCCTGCAGACGGCATACGGATGGACCGGAAATGGAATTCATTGTCATTATCATTATCAGCACTTTAAATCATGATGAAGGGGCCACATACTTACATATTGGTGTTGGCGGTGGATGTTAACCAATCGGCTGCCAGGCCGACCATGTCTAATCCTGTAGAGAGCTGATTGAAGTATCTGGGATGGGCTGGAGGAACAGGAGCAGAGAGAGGAAGGGTGTGAGACGGCTGCAATTTTATCTGGAAAATTGAAATATGCTTCTTTCTATGCGTTTATGCTGAGTTTGTGCAAAAGGCACATCTTCTAAATGCTTTAATTGCAGGTTAGAAATTCAGCTGCAGTGACGTTTTAAATCATCTTGAGAAATAATGAATACATTTGGTGTTGCATAGGAATTTAGTGGAGGGTATAAACACCCAAACTGCCATCTTTGTTTTATAATACAGGCTACAGCACACACAAAGCAGCTCTGAAAACAAGTAAATTAAATGTGGATGTTTTTTAAAAAAACAAGAAAATCTTAATGTTTCCTAAAAAGGGGGATATAAAAGTCTGATTCAAGTTAGACACTTGAATTTTCCTTTATTCTATATTACAAACATGCAATGCAACACTCTACTTTATCCCTTTCAATTTTAAATTTATAAGCAGCATATAAACGTTTACTGTAATAAACACTATAGAATAGTTTGAAGCAGATACGTTTGTTAATTCATTGTCAAAAACTTATATAACTCCTCCTGTGGGCACCCTGGTGTATAGACAGATAATAAATGACAATATAGTAAAAGACAGTTAATAATATAAAATATGTCTTCATAAGAGAGGTTATAACTGTTGATAAATACTGTGCATTATAAAAAGAACACTTAAAAAATATTATTTCTGTTATATGCAATGTATTAAATGTGTATACGCTGTTTAAAGGGGCTTACAGTAAAGTAAAATCTATTAAAACATATCTGTATTTGTTTTTTGGGGTTTGAAATCTGTGAATAAATGTATATAAATGTTCTCCTGCATGTGTCAGTGAGGAGAGAATAATAGACTTGGCCTATGAAGACTGGTTATTAGCCTATTATCTCCTACTTGGTGAACCAGATTTACTGCGTCACTGCATTTATCGGTCTGGTGGCCACAAAGAGGAGGAGGAGGAGGAGGAGGAGGAGGATGACAGCTTCCAGGAGGATTTTTTTAAATAGACATAATTTATTCTAAACATATATTTCTAAACAGATTGTTTTCTGTTATGTCTTTGTTTTATTCTGTCTTCACTATGTACATTTTTGGAGGATATCCTTTAATAAAATTGGAGATAGGATTCACCTCTTTGCCAATTAGTGATTTTCTGGTAGATTTTATCATCTGTTTTTCAGTATTTCTGTGTTATAATATAGGATTCTGTGCTATATATAGTTCATTTCTCTTTATATGTTTTGTATGAGATAGGAGATATTAAATGCATATTATGATTTAGACATATTTAACACAAAGACATGCAGCAGGCCGGACTTTAGGCCTATATAAATGTAAAAGATGCAGCTTTAAAGTGAGAAATATTCCCTAACATGCCAAACTGAAACTGTTTTTAGCATGTGTGAAAAGCCAGAAATAAAGCAGGCTATCTATAAAGCATGCATCCACCATGCAGACCCAGTCCTGACCTGTTTTGATGGAGTATTTGAGAGTAGCGCGACAGCTGATCAAGATATCATCCAGGTTGGCCGGCTCGCCCTGCAGCTCCCAGTTGTTCATCTGCAGCAGCTCGTTTGGATAATGAAAATCAATCACTTTCGTTTCCCGGTCGAAAGACTCCACGATGTAGGTCAGTAAAATATCCACGACCTCCTGCAGGAAGGTCAAGGTTTTGGTGTCGCCATCCATGGCAGGTAACAGGTCTGGAATAAAATGGGAGACATTTTGTGAGTTATATTGAGGCTCGTAAAAGCCTGTTTCCATGCAACATTAAGATGCATATGTGTAGGCCTTTTTTGCTGTGAAATAAGCCTGCAGGCCTACAAAAAAAGGGAGAAAATGCCCACATTTGGTAACATTTTTACAGGTAAAATTTAAGGAAGTTTTTGCGAAATCATCACATCAAAACAAGAGATTCTGCTGAAGGTGACCTCTCCGAAAAACTGCAGAAATGTTCACTATAACTCACAGAATACTGTAGATATGAAAAATATATGTATATATACAGATGCTGATTTATTTCATCCAATTACGCACATGTTCTGCCATTTTTTTCCATTTTATTTGTATGTGTATTGTATTGGCGATGGGCGGATCACATCTCATCAACAAAATAACATTCAAATTGACAAAAATCGATTTGCAAAATGTCAATTCATATATTTCCTGATGTTTTTCATTAATTAAAAAAAGAATGACTACACTATAGGAAATAACTTGTTTATGGTGTTTTTTTCTACTGATTAAATGACGATAATCCAAAGCGAGGCCAAGCTGCGACTCAATGAGACGGATCGGGAGTCCGACAGTGTTTTAATCTGCAGGTTTACAGCATGCTTTCTGTACCTGTTGAATAGAGGTCGGAGAAGACCACAGCAGCTTTGGTGCAGTTGCAGGATTTGTTGCAGCCGCAGGTGCCTGCAGCCTCCGTCTCCGGCGGCTGCTTCACGGCCGGATCGGCGGGTTTCTCCAACTCCCCGACGTTCAGCAGCGCTTTGGACATCACAGAAATCACATTTAGATATCTTTATTACCCTGTCGACAAGGTTGTAAATATAATGGTGGAAATAACGGCGCCCAAATAGCCTCCCCCACCCACAATTCCCTCCACTGTGAAGCAACATACCACATAATTTCGATCCAATTCCTCCGGATAATTTCTGGGCCGCCGCTTGACACCAAGCCCTGGCTGGAGGAGAGAAAATCAGAAAGATGCTTCAGGTTCACAGTCCAACTTTAAAATAGAAACACAAAAAGCGCCATGCAAGTTGCAATAAAAGAGCCATTTAGACAAAATGCATCCTGCAGGGTGAAGGAAGAAAATGCGTAAAAGCAGATGTGTCGATTATGGATACAGCAGGCCTGTTTGGCGCCAGGAACACCAAACGCTGCGCACCGGTTTGAGACAATGCACTGGAATTAGAGCCGCTCCATCAGAGGTGGTTTGAAGACACTCACTTGTACTGGGGCTCTGATTCCCGGTGTTGGGTCCCGCATTATCTCCACCGAGAGACCAGAAACCCTGTGATGCCATCGTTGCCGGTAGTTAGGAGCTGCTGCTGCTGGAGACCCGGAGACCGACAGAGCCCATCCACACGCTGCGACCCGGAGCTGCTCAACGCTGATTATGTGGTGCTGAATGTGACCAGACCTCTCCGACTGCTGCTGGCGATCCAGCCGCGCATCCGATAGACGCGTAATGCTGCAGGAAAGAGCCTACAAATAAAACGCGTAAAACAGAAAGGAGCAGAAAAAAGGCGTCCACGGGGCTGTTTTTGCGTCCACAGGTGCACGAAGCGTAAAGCAGCGTCCTTCCAGAGAAATCCGCAAACACTTGACTTCACCGGCGCACCACGCTCTCCATACAAATTAATATTACAGTGCAAAGAGTTCAGGTGCCAAAAATCTGCGCTGAAATTCTGCTTCGGATGAAAATTTGTGATAAAAATAAAATAAAAATGTGCTGCAAAGTGTTCTCGGTGAGCAGCTATAAACTCGAGCCTCTGCAGCACACACGACTCATGCCTAATTGCATCTAACCTAAATATCACGTCACTAAAGAAATCCCATCTTCAAGTCATGACGAGCTGCGCGGCGTCGTGACTCCATACATCCCCAACATTTTGTCCCCCTTCGTGCGCGCTGAACTCCCCCTCCACGCAGACAGTGAATGCCAACTGAACTAATTCATCTGCCCGACAAGTGCAGACCTATTTCTTGGAGACCGGCTGCTCTAATTGCGCCCCTCCGGCGGAGGAAGCAGCGGGGCGGCGAGGCGATGTGAGAGGAGCGCGCACAGGTCCCTCCTCTCCCCTGTCAGTGTTGGGGCTCGTTACTCCAAAACTATTTATTACTCGTTACTTGTTTCACGGGGAATAATTCCCATAGATCTCCATTTTCTTGCACATATAAATATTATTACTTTCTTCACCCAAAATATCGAGATATCCAATTTTTTCAACCCTAAAATATGAAGAAAAAATGAATGGACCCTGGTTTGTAGATTTTGATGCTCAGGTAATTATCATCCTTGACAACATTACAATCCAACGCTGTTTTCTTATCGTTTAAACATGAATGAGAGCAAACGGAGCCTGCGGGCATCAGAGCTATGAGCCACATCTGTTAGGATTTATGAATGCAATCGCCAACAACCATGTAATGCCACAAAAGACCCATTAAAAGAAACTGAACCCTTTGGCAAAGCCACTATAATACTGTAATGTTTGTGTATGGAGTCTCCAAAGAGGCCTTACACTGATTTTTTTTTTTTATTTTTTTTTTTATATTAATAGCTTTCATAAAGCTTTGGAGTCTAATTTCTATTTTTTTTAAGTATTTTGTATATTATTTTATTTGTTAAAACTGTAAAAACTGGATTTTTTCCTTTATCTTTTTGGCTGTATGTAGTTTTTTATGTCAGTGTGTGCAGTCAGCATGTCGTTGGGGATTCACTAACACTCCCTGTGGGGTTTTTCTCTTTTAAAATGTCACATAAAGGTCAGTGGTTGAATCTCAAAGACATACTCAAGCCAATATGGACTACATGAAGAGGTATTTACAGGAGCTGGTTTGATATCAACATTACACAGCTGCTTCTGTTTATGCCTTCTGATATCATGGAGCTTTTTTTAACCACCAATGATCTGCAAGAATGAAGGAAATGGGTACAACAGATAATAAAAAAAGCTGGTTATGAGTTCAGGAGGATAAGGAAGAGGGGCAGCTATACTACTGTAAATATAAGATAAATTGAACATCACAAGGAATTTGATATATTTTACATTTAAATGAACAAAACAGAGATTACAGCAGAGGACAGAATGTACATTTCTTCAAACAGTGAAGCAGCATTTTTCGCAAGATACATCCTTCAAAAATGGATTGAAATGCAAAGTATTTAAGTGTGAGAGCATGACTTTTGTATTTACATGATGTATAGATATATTTTATACAATTCTATTTGGTGTTTAAATGGATATGGACAACCTCAAACACAATATTTGACCAACCAAAATGAGAAAATGTAGCGATGTCTAGTTTACAAATTACATAAATAATTTACAGTATTAAGGTTATAACATTATATTATTTACATTTACTTTCATCCTGTCTATGCTGCATTCAGATTAATAAGACTGGTGGTGACTTATAATCAATGCAGTCAGTGCTTTTCATGTTTTTAAGAAGCTGTGATGAATGAAATGCTCATATATCTTATATCAGGATCTATGATAACACATTGCCACATTCAGATTTTGAGATTATGAGCCAAATGGTGAAATAGTCCAGTCGTGTGTTCAGTACTGTTTGATGAGCCTTCGTCTCTGGGAGGTCTTCCTCAGTAGGTGTCTGAAGTCGTGCGGGTTGTCGTCAGTCCGACTCTCTGTGGAGAGCATTCTGGGAAGTGAGCGCCTGTCAACACAACACAGGAGACAACAGAGATAGAGAAGAGCAACGTAGAAAAGAAAAGGAAAAACAGAACAAGAAGATGGTTTGAAAGATTTAAACCAGAAACAGAATGAGAGAAAAGATGAAAAGATTGCATATTGTTTATCATCTCCAGTGATCATTTATCATGTGCGTGGGCTGTCTGAGGCAGCAGCCAGGCAGGACTGGAAACAGGTGAAATTGGATGTATGGATTTATCACTTTGACCAACTGGAATGTGAAATGCAAGTGTGTTATTTTTTTTCAAATCAAGCACACTGAGGACGAGGACATACCTGTCGTCACTGTCAGGTTTAGGAGGTGCTGGTTCAGTGACGGCCCTCTCTCTGGTCGGTCTACTGGCAGCAGCTGCTGTCTGCTCTGTAGACTGCCTCCTGTTCGTGGACCCTCTTCTCTCTACAGACTGCCTCCTCTTCGTGGACCCCCTTCTCTCTACAGACTGCCTCCTGTTCGTGGACCCCCTTCTCTCTACAGACTGCCTCCTCTTGGTGGACCCTCTCCTCTCTACAGACTGCCTCCTGTCCGTGGACCCTCTCCTCTCTTCAGACTGCCTCCTGTCCGTGGACCCTCTCCTCTCTTCAGACTGCCTCCTCTCAGGCATGCTGCTGGGGGACGTGTCCTCTGTGGAGATGCAGGGTTCAGACCTGCTGGTGGACAGTTCCCGGTAGTAGTGGTCATCCACATCCAGCAGCTTCCCTGGACTGGAGCACAGACAGAAGGGATGGATGGATGTTAGGGGGACAGACTTAGATGTCAAACAGACATTCAGGCCTCATTGTTTTTGGTGACTGTTTATAAATAGTTTGGTGACCCATACGAAATACCAATCTGAAGTGACTGTGGTATCTCCTCTGAAATGTGCAGCTTTGTTTGATTTTCTTGCCTTTGTTACGTTGTTGTCCTGAGTAACACATTGTCAATACTAGGGCTGCCCCCTCTTCGACGATTAGTCGTTTTTTATGCTACTTTCATGCTGAATGACTTCTTTCTAAAAAACTTATGAGCACATTTCTGGTAAACACAAGATTTAAAGTGGTGCTTTTGTGTGATTCTTTGTGGAGAAGCTCAGTTTCACAGATCTGTCGATTAAAACAACTCTGAACTAAAACAACGAATATGGTAAACATACCTGCTAAATATCTGTATTTTAGCATTGCAATTGTGAGCATGTTAGCATGCTGACGTTAGCATTTAGCTCAAAGCGATGCTGTGTCTGGGACCAGGGTTGGTTCAGGGCCTGGTTCACTGCTCATGCTAACCACCTGGTTTTTCCTGTTTGTGGTCAACAAAATGCTCTTTGCTGCTATTATAAACACAAGACATTGCTTTACTGGTACATAAGAACTTTCCACAGGAATGGCATCATAGGAAAGATTTTATGAGCTGTTATTATGTCACATCTTTGGATAAAGGGTACAAACAGACGTGTAATAGATCATTGCTTTAATATTGGCAATAAAAAAGAGATATCTGTGGTTCTCTATCACTGTATCTGATTAACTCTGCCTCCCTGTTTCTCCTTTTGTACGTCTTTACTCCCATTTACTATCATCACCTCTGTCTCCTCTTCAGTTTTCCCTCCTCTTACCTCCCACACTCTCCCGTCTCCGGTCCTCCTCTGCTGTCAGCTTCAGCCAGAGATGCTATCTTTCCTGCTGACCTTCTCATCCTTAATGATGCATGTAAACTGCTCCTGTCCATCGCTGGCTTTATTTATCTGCTAACAAATTATTACCCTTGATGTTTAGCGCTGTATCGCACTGTATGTGTGTGCGTATGTGTCTCTTCAGACTGCTGTGATAAAGCACCCTGGCCCTTTCTTGTTCAGCACCGCCCTATCGGTCTATCTTCCCCCCCTCACTCTGGGCGGTACGCTCACCTCGTGGCCTACACGGCACATACATATGCATGAACGCACACATCCACACATGCTCTCTAGTTGCTTAGCAAAGTACATCAAACATCTTACTGTATATATTCAGTGAATGTAAGATGAAAGATGAGGCTAATTAATTTCACAGAGGATGTGTGTAGTCCTGCAGATCATTAAGTTTGGACCCAGACGCCGTCCTTATGTTGGTGCTGGGCTTCAGTCATTACTCCTGACCCGGTGTGCTGGGTAGGCAGCAGGCCAACCTCTTAAAAACAGGTTGTTAAAATTAGGTTGAAATGAGAACTTGCACACTTACTCCTCTTTCCTGGGCTTGCGTTTATCATCCTGGACAGACCGCTGGGGGGAAACAGAGCACAGATAACTACATGTCAGTCAAACTCTCGTAATCTCTGCGTTCAGGTGAAGCTAAAGAAAGTGTTTTTAGAACAGTGGTTCCCAACCTTTTGGCTTTGTTTATAAGTTGTGACCAGTTAGTCAAAGAGTAACTTTAGCCATGCTAGCAGCAAAATGTGCTTGACAATTGAATGGAAACACGTCTCCCTCAGGATGTATTCTAACAATTTGGTGCCAGCTTTTGGTAATAAACCTTCCTCTAGTGTCACCATCTGGTCATTTTTAAATTAGTCTAATACTTTGATTTATCCTGTTTCACCATTCCGCTTTGTCATGCGACCCCTTGGAGGGTTGTGACCCCATGTTGGGAACCATCGTTTTAGATGTTTTGTTGCAGTTATTCACTTTTCAGTCAATCAACAAAATAATTTCTAAAATATGAAATGTAACTACCGTAAATATTTTCAGTGAAATTCATGATCAAATAGATCACATTTGTAAGCGAGTGATCAAGTTATCATCTGGTCAATCCTATTTTAAACTATAATGCTTCTTTTATTAAATATGGCAAAGTTATTGCTAAAGTTTCTTACTCTTTATCAAAGGTTGAATGTCTAGTCTTCATTATTAATTCATTAAATTATCGATTAGATGTACTATACAGTATATAAGTAAAAAGAACTGACAGTATTGTAAACAAACCTTAAGTGCTTCAATAAGAGCTATTTTTTGCAGAGCTATTGCTCGCTGAAATCATGAACCATTACATAAAATTACATGAGGAGAACACAGAATGAAAAACATAAAAAGACAAACTGTTGAAGAAAATTGTTATTTGTCAGAAACTCTGGAACATACTTTTGCAGACAACTTTTTAATAGGCTGATATTTTTTGCCTTGGGAACATATGTAGTTAAGAGTACTACAGACAGGAAAAAAATTGCCAATCAATAGTTCATTGTGGAAGCCGATAGCGTGGGGAAGTAGTTACAGTGTCACATGGCAGCTGACGGCAAAGCTTTGTTGTAGTAAATATCTGAAATCGTTCTCCATCTCTTTGTGACTCACATGAATCAGGTTGTAATAGGTGGAGTCCTCTGGTGTGTTGAGGGTCTTTGGCTGCTGGGTCCTGCGGGGGGTCCTCGACTGTCTCTTTTCAGCTGAAAAGTAACAAAGACGGTTAAATATACCATACATAGTGATATTATGTTGACTGTACTGAGTAGGTGAAAGTAGACAAAAGACGCTGGGTAATGATTCCTGTTAGACGTGTGCAAATGAATCTGAACCTCAAATACATTTTTACACATCTGCAATATTCAGTTCATTGTAGCTTTTGTGTTTTAATTTACTTTTCGCATTGCATTTTCTCATTTCCTACATTTCCCAAAATGGTGTAAAAGTGTCTAGCTATATTGAGAGTTTAGAGAGTTAAGATTGGCCTGCATATGCATTGCATGACGGTAGGCTGAGGTTGATGTTAAGGAGGGAACATTTATTTTTCTATCTTTTCAGCAGTATAAGAGCAACTCCTGTGTTCTGCAAGGTAAAATGGCTGTTTTTCTGAATGGAGTCTGGTGGCTTTGAAGAGAGCGATATCACGGCTTCAGTTCCCTGTCGGAGTAGGCTGTCTGATGGCGAGGTGCCACCAGACTCCATTCACAAAAACAGTAATTTTACCTTGCAGAATGCAGGAGTATACATACAACCCCACTTCAGAAAATCCAAACTAATCCTTTAAGTTATTTCCAAACCTAGCACAGCTAACGTTGGCTCAGCTAGTGCTAGCATTCACATTATTCATAACCATATTGATTAGTAGGCGTTTCAATTAAAAAAAAACAAAAAAAAACAGAACAGAACATGATGTGAAGTTATCTGGTGATTTTTTTTACTGTGATGGGATTTAGAGGAGGTTGGGTAAAAGGTCATTGTGTGGCTGACTATCATGATCAAACCGCTCCAGAGCCGCTGGGATCATCATACATACATGGTTGGTTGGAGAGAGACTATTGAGTGTGATGTGACACCATGCTAACCTTTGACTCTGTTGTGCTTATTGAGCTGCCCTCCACACATACTGCAGTTTAACCCTAAGGCCTTTGGCCAGTTTGAATTTTCCAACAGAGATTATGTGAAGCAGCCTTTGACACAAACAAACAAAGTGTCCTATAACTTCCATGTTTGACTCCCCGCGTTGTATTGAACGTAAAGAGAGAGAGACGTGTTTGTGACCAGCTGTGCTTTGCATGCATAACATTTTCCACACTGCAGTGGTTGTGTTGCAATCGATCATGTTTCTCATGACTGTTACTCTTTGGACATGTGATTGTAATTGCAATTATTAACATATTACAACGACCTTTGCTTGCTGCTCATTATAAATCTCTGTTCATGCACACAGCAATCCATCATGTGCAGAAGCTCTCAGGTAAAGGAGGTGAAAAGTTTGTAATATTACTGAACAACTTCATCTAAAGGTCACTCTGTATTTGCTCAAACAACTTAAGCCACTTTCTCACACCCTCTTATTAATTCCTGCCATAATTGTTGGAAACGCTTCGCTCACAAAACGCGATTAACATTTGACGACCTTTCCCATGAAGAACAATGTGACCGGCGTTCCTCTGCTTTCATTGTGTGTGTCACAAATGATTCTGATGAGGTTTATTGTGTCAATGAAATTTACAGCTTAGGACTGTTGATGGAGAAATGACCTAGTGGGGCTGAAAGAAGCACAATTTAATAGGGAGTTGCAGCAGCCGTTGGAAATAACACAGATAATTTATTCTGTTTTACCTCAGGCATCGTGCTGTTAAAGAAAAGCCTGTAAACGGCAAACATGCCCAGATTAAAGGACCACTGTACTCTACTGGAAACTCTTTGTGGAGTAATGTGTGTATAATGTTTCACTTTTACGTCTATGTTTGCCATCAAAATAAAATCAAACAGAAGCAGATCTAAAAGCACAGCTGCAGGTGCACGTAAGTGAATTTCACTTAAAAAAATAGGTCGTCATTTTAGGAAACATGCTTATTCGCTTGCATGCGTTGCTGTCTTCTACTGGTCAAGCACCGGCCTACTACGGTTTTGGATGTGCGGGACTACTTTACATTGTTTGTCATTTACCAGAATTGTCACTTTTGAGCCACTGTTAAGCAAAAGCTACATGGTCTCGCTTTACAGTATGGCTATGGTCTAATGAAACAAAATCACTTATTCAAGGTTAGGGAAAGTAGAGACAGAACAACAAAAACTAAACTTAAATGCTGAGAATCAGACAGATACCACTTCAAAACATTTAAAAGATATTGTAAGCTCGCTCTATATGTTGTAATGAAACTCAAAAAGTCACCGAAGATCAAATGAATGGCAGAATAATCATGATGCCAGTTAAGAAAGGGCAATCATTGGTATTATTACATAATTATTACATTATCTTCTCAGGACACCTAAACCTACGACAACGGTGACATTTCAGCTGCCAGCTCCGTTTTGCTAAGACGGTGAACTTTCAATTTGCCGTCTACCCCCCCTTCACCACCCTCAAAAGCAATTACACCTATCACCTGTGTAAATCAAATTTTATTTTTGATGACACATTGAGGAGAGAAGCGCTTCCTGTGTTGGCACTTGACTTTCCCACGTTTCCTGATCTAATCGAGCGTCAAGAGAAAAAGAGAAGGAGAACGTCGATAACATCACCTTCTGTGAGGAGACGGTAATAAAATCTCTTTTTTTTTACATAAAAAACAAGGAAATAGCTGGCACAAGCCCACAGACCTTTAACTTTGAAATAATAAATACTGAACAAGCAGCAATTCCTGCCTCAAATCCTGAATATTTACAATCATGGCTTGAGAATAATCCTCTCTTTTCTGTTCTGTGTGGCAGGAAATGACACAGCTGCACTCTGACTTATTTGGGTGAACGTGTAAACTCAGTGCAGCAAAAACAAAAAAGACTAGTGAAGGATGGACAGACCAAAAGAATAGATAAATGTCCTCCTCAGACAGCCAGCCTGTCTTCTCTAATTATCTGATTGCATCAAAAATAGAAGCAAGAATGCACATTAACCTCAGGGTCACGCTGCGCCAACATTATGAATTTTATTTATCGCTTTATAATCGTTTTTTCACAGAGCCAATCTCAATTATCTTACCCGATTGTTGAATCTGAGGAGCGAAGCCATTGATTGTTTTTCCTCTCACGAACATGCCGTTCTTCTCTGGGTTTGATTGATGGGCCTCGATGATCTCATTCAACTTCTGCTGCAGGGCCACAAAGTCCTGAGAAGTCTTTTTGATCTGTCGAAAAAAAAAAGAATATATGAGTGGAAAAAAGGAGGAGTTGGAGAAGTAGAGAATAAAATGTGTTTCATGTAGAGATATTAGTGGCGTTAAAACGAATTAGCGTTAACACGTTATTATCGCGTTAACTTTGACAGCTCTACTTTAATGATATTACCTGTTTGGAGAAGCTCTCTAGTCGTGCAGCTTCTTTCTGCCCTGTTTGTTTGTTGGCCTTCAGGTTCTTCCTGTCCTTGTAGCCTCTGAAGTTGCTCTGGATCTTCACCGCAGCCTGCTCTTCCTCCTGTCTTTCTTTTTCATCATCTGTCTCCTCTTTATGTTCTATAATCACATCAGTAACATCCAGGGCCTCTTCCTCTGCCTCCTCTAACTCCTCTTCTTTAGTTTCCTCCTCTACATCACTGGCAGCTTCTTCCTCTGCTTTATTTTGCGTTTCTCTCTCTGCTTTCAGTTTCTTTCGGTCCCGGTGGCCCCTGAAGTTACTCTGAAGGACAGTAGCAGCTTTTTCCTCGTCCGGTCCGTCCGGCTGGGATTCTGGCACTGATTCTTCTGTCTGCGTTACCTCTTCTTCTTCTTCTTCTTTTGGAGGTTCTGGTGTTACTTCTTTTTTCTTCTTCTTCGGGATCTTTCCTTCCTCCTCGAGTCGTTTGCGCTCTTTGTGGCCGCGGAAGTTGCTCTGAAGCACCACAGCTGCTTTGGCCTCGTCTTGGTCGTCTGACTCGACCTCACTTGAAGCAACATCTGCTGCATCTGGAGCTTCCGTTGATTCTTCTTCTTTTTCTGTCGTTTGAACTTCGGGCACCTCTTCCTCACTCGTAGGGCTGCTCACTGTGGGCACTTCTTCTTCACCAGTCGGACTTTTTGCCTTCTGTTTCTTAGCTGGGATCTTGCCTTCGTCCTGCAACTTCTTCCTCTCTTTGTGACCTCTGAAGTTACTCTGGAGGACAGTGGCAGCTTTGGTTTCTTCTTCTATGTTAACAACCTCTTCCCCTTCAGCCGTCTCCTCCTTCTTGTCCTCCTCTTTGCCAGCGTCTGGTACCGGTGCGTCCACAATCACTGCTTCATCTTCCACCAAAGTATTCTCGTCATCTTCTGGCACCTGAGTTTGATCGCTGTCATTGTTCTCCTCTGCTTCATACGTACTTTCATCTTCGTCGTCATTCTCTTGTTTATCAGCGATCTTTTCCTCTTCTTTGCCGCTAGGCTCTTCTGGTGCATTTGGTGGTAACTCTAATTCAGCCCCCGCCATCGTCTTTTTTCTCTCCTTAAACTTTTTTCTCTCTTTGTAGCCCCTGAAGTTGCTCTGGAGAACCACGGCAGCCTTAGATTCATCTTCCTCGTTAACCACTTCGTCGACGGGAGCAGGGTTAGTTTCTTCGTTGGTGATGTTCTCTGGTTCAGGAGTCTCTTCTTCTTTTTCTTTAAGGGCCTTCTCTGCTTTCTCTTTCTCTTTATCTTCCCTACAGACACAAATACGTACATCTTTGTCAAAAAACATATTTTTTTCAGTGCTATATTGTGTAAATTTCCTCTCTCTCATACCGTTTTCTTTTAAAGCTTTTCCTTTCCTTGTGCCCTCTGTAACGAGCCTGAATCTTGGTTGCAGCTTTGTTCTTCTCATCGACCAACTCCTTGTATTTCTTTTTTGCAAGATAGCCCCTGCAAACTGAAGAAGGGACAAGCGAGAAACATAAACCAACGTAACACACACCAAGATTTTTGTTGGATTCCATCTCAGATTGTTCTTACCAGCCTGAAACTGGACGACGAAGGCCTCAAACTTTGCTTTGCCTTTGTCATCAGCCACCCTCTTCCGAACTTTCTGACCTCTGTAAGCTGTGTGTGAATGTGAATCAAAAATCAAAGCATGAATTGGCATGGAACACATTATAATAACTACCTCATGTTCTAGTGGATAACAGAGAGTACAGTTTATTAACCTGACTGCAGCACCAGAGCGCTCTGTTCTCGCTCTTTTAATATCCGGCGGTATCGTTTGGCTCCCATCCAGCCTCGGACGTAAGCCTGGAGCAGAACGATCCGCTGTGTGGCCTGCTGCACCATCAGGTTCAGATGCTCAACGTGGTAGTACTTGAGGAACACCTGAGAGTCGGGGCACATAAAAGACCATATCAACTCCATTTTACTGGTTTACTTACTAATACAAATATACACTGGAACAGCAAATTGCATTTTTTTCTGAGCAACTACAGCTTACGCTACAAGTTTGAATCTTAATTATAAGAAATCAATGTGAATCAAGAAGTGGTGCAAGAAAAGAGCAAGAAGCCTCCTTCCACTGAGGTGGGATGAGTTTACAACAGAGTGCAATGAAGCACATAATACCCGCTTTCATGCAA
This sequence comes from Sebastolobus alascanus, assembly GCA_916701645.2. Taxonomy (NCBI): domain Eukaryota; kingdom Metazoa; phylum Chordata; class Actinopteri; order Perciformes; family Sebastidae; genus Sebastolobus; species Sebastolobus alascanus. The sequence goes on along the minus strand of CAKAOJ020000102.1, from coordinate 278,081 downwards.
ACAATCTTACATGTTCTATAAGAAATTGGTTGTGGAGTGTTAATGAATGAGGTGCAGTCTTGATTTGCATGGCCTTGCCTTCATGGTTATTATATGTTGTCATAATAATGAGACTGTGTAATCACAACAAGCTCACAAGCAATAGAGATGATTAAGTTGGAAAAGGTAGCTCTCAGACTGTAAAATAATGAGAATACGCTGAAACATCAACAGCAACAGTCAACATTAAAAAAATAAAAGAGAGGAAAGGAGAAGAGAAACAAAAAAGAAGGAGAAGGAAGGGAAAGAAAACTGATTTAAACTTATAATTGTTGTCTTTTGTAGCAGGCTCAGTTAGGAAAACATTGGTACCAACCATGTCATACCAGCTTGTCGTGAAGGAAGCTAAATAGCGCTCCAAACTTGCGTTAAATTTTGGTCATATATAACTAACTCTATGACAGGCCAAAATAAAAGCTTGCTGTTGTCGGGTTTGCGTGCTCTCTGCAAACAATACATTCACTTACCTTAGTCTTCCCCATTGCCCAGTTCTCCAGCTTGGCCTTCTCCAGTATCGCAGCGCAGGATTCTTGAGTCACAGCCGGATCCTCATGAGCATGGAAAGCCAAGATGTAGTACCTGTAACAGTCAGAGTAATCAGCTGGACACTAATACATCACACACTGATCTCCATTTGTTACAACATCTACTTCCTGTTCTGGTGTGAAGTGAAGCCTGCTGACCTCTTCATGAAGTTAGCAAACAGGATGCGGTGAGAGTAGCCCTGCCGTCTGATCTTGGCGGTCTCCAGAACTCCGGTGTACCGCAGCTGAACCAGGACCTTCTCCCGGTCAAACTTGTTGGCATGGCGATCGTTGTTTGGTTTGATGCAGCGAACAAAGTGAGGCTGCCCGGCCACCATCTTGGACAGCAGGTCCATCAGAGAGTACTAGAAAGAGTATAAGGGTGCAATGGTGGAATGTAAATAAGTACAAATTCAAGGTACTTGTACTTTACTTGACTATTTCCATTTTATGCAACTTTATACTTCTACTCCTCTACATCTCAGAGGCAAATAATGTACATTTTACTCCACTACATTTAGTAGATCTTTAAACCTACATTTGAATGAAGATATCAGCAATTGAGATAGAAAACTCACTCTGAAGTAGGAGGCCACAGTCTGTGTTCTCATGTTGGTGGTTTCTCTCGGGTGGTACGGCGTGTCTGCGGGTTCACCCGGCTGAGCAAACAAACACAAAGCTGGTCAAAAAAATCACAATAATTCACGGCGTACTGTATATGTCTCTACAGTCTAATGCCTTTACTGTACATACAACTTCATGAGATGCAAGGGAGCATTTTAGGGCAGAAGCCAAGCCGGTTGCTGAGCATAAGAGGATGAAATTAGGACACTGAGCTAAAGTTAATGTACATTATTAGCACACCTGTAGGTGATTCACATCTATAAAGTTGTAAAGTCAGTCATATTTTAAGCTTTTCATCTTTCTGTGAAAAATGACCAATCACCGTTTGCATTTGCACTGTGGCATCAAGAGGCATAGGAAGCAAGCATTTTTTTTCAGGGGCGAGCTTTATTTCCCGAGAAGGCTGCAAAAGAGACGCATGAAATGGATAAACAAAAGAAAAAACAAATCCCAATTCAAGTTTAATATCTGCATTAATACAACTTTCCTGAAGCTATAACTTCAAAAACTGCTATTAAATCAGACATATTAAAAATCAAACAAAAAACTGCTCTAATGAATTATGCCCTTACAAAAACGTACAGTATTTGCCCTCATAAAGACAACACAGAATGCTACAAAACTATGAATATAAAAATTACACATACAATCGTATTAACCTGCACATATTTCGTAACATTTTAACAAGCTCCACATCTAATCCTCAGCACTATTACCTCGGGGGGGGGGGGGGAACCAGTTTATAGCAAGCCATCAGCCTGATGCTGTTTGTAGCATTTTCATTGTGCCTCTTAAGAGCGAAGCCTTTGATGAGCTTTTTGTCTAACATATGCAGATGAATGGAAATAGATTCAAGAACTCATCAAACACAGTTCATTTAAATGTTGCTTTTAGGTGAGCAAATCGCCTCCAGCGTTACATTTGGTAGGAAATGCAATCGTGCTGCCACAGTTTAAACAAATTCACTAAAAGCAAGTTTTTATTTGCCCGTTGGCAACTGACTCCGAGCTGATTATTGAATGCTTTGAATGCAAGAATTAAAGTTTTAATACTTTCTTAAGCAATTTATTTTAAGGCGAGACACCTCAGGCAAAAACATAATTATTTTATGCACTGATTAATTTTGAGATTTTCGGCTATTTTGCTTCCATGACATGTCTCCTTTCAGACTAGTGGAAAGAAAACATCCAAAATACACATTTAGCTGTTTATTTTACTACTTTGTCTATTTCCAGCTGTAGATTTCTCCTAAATTCACAAAAAGTTAGCATTAGATAATTCCTACTTTGCATATTTAATCATTACATTTTAGAAAACTTCTAAAACCAAAAGTAATTGTCTTAATGTAAGAAATCAACTGGGGAAGTTTCATGGTGGTATCTGTTAGTTAGATTATTTTTTTAACCTATTCACCTGTAGTGTCTCCCCTTAAAACTTTGATTCACTGTGAAGTCATTTTACTCAATTTAGTAAGTTAGTCAGCATGAGGCCTGGTGCTATAAACAGATAATCCACTGCAGCAGCAGCAGCAGCATATACTTCTACATTCAGAGGACTTAATGAAGATGGGGAAGTGTTTATGCATTTAGCATTCTACAGGTTGCACACATGCATGAGCACAATGACATGCACACAAGGGGCCACAAATGAGAAGGAGGAGGAAGTTGTTTTTTTATTTTGCATTTTTTTAATAAACTTTGAACTTTTGAGTATAAATCAAACTACTAGCATTAGCGCATATACTGACATTTTTTGACTTATCTAGAGTGAGTAAGGGTGTCTGCACTGGTAAAATAAAACATACTCAAACACAAACTATATGGAAATATGTTAATTACCTCGCTGAAAGAAAAAGAACTGTATAAGGTTAGCACTCCCATCTTTTACGATAGAAATGCAGAGACAGAAATGTGGAGAGAAAAAGGAGACAAAAAAGGTTAGACCAGAAGAAGTTGTAATTACAGTAGAAATGAAAAACACAGTAGAGACAAGAGAGGCTGAATTGTAATTCAAGAGCGGAGTCTGGCTCCGGTAGTGAGAGTAAGAAGGGAAGAAATAGATTGAACAACTTTTCAGGGGGAGTTCTTGATGAAGAAGATAATAGAGACGGTGCTGTAAGTACCTTGGCGAAGGTGATGGTGCGTGTCGGGGTCCGCGGGCTGCACATTGTGTTTATGCCTTTACCCTTGGTGTGGGCAAGGTTGCCTGTGAAATAAACAAAGAGAGGATGAGAGTCAGTGAGCAGAGAGTTTGTCATACATGTAGGAATCATCCACAGGGACAGGGCTGGATGTTTTTGATCAATTAATGAGGTTATTTTTAGCAGAAATATGATAATCGTAATGAACACCCTAAAAATAAAACTGTTGATAATTCAAAACTTAAATGAACTCAACGGAGCAGACACCAGAGGAGTCCACCAGTCTTTCTTTTCATGTGAGTTACTGATAGGAATGAAACAGCTTTAAGACTACTTTAAGAGAGTGATTATGTGATTATTGGCTTTGTGATTCGATTATGACAGAGCTGGCAGACTGCTCTGCCAACAAAGGAAACTCGCTGCCAAGGCCAGCTTATTTCAACAAAAAGTCTGGCAGACAAGAGAGGAAAGCCTCGCTAAAATAGGCAACAATAGCCAGTTGTTTTACTTCAAGTAAGTATTCAGTGCTGCGTTCAAACTGTTTAAAGGTCCCATATCATGCTCTTGTATTTGGGTATCTACTAGAACATGTTTACATGCTTTAATGTTCAAAAAAACTGTGTGTCTGAATATATCTGTATCCACCCTCTGTCTGAAACGCTCCGTTTTAGCGGACTGGTGATTGGTCAATATGGCGTTCTACGGTCTGTTATTTCTTTATAGCAGGCCGTTGCTATGTATAACAGACCGTTGCCATGGACGGAGTTCTGATGTCGGACTCTGGAAGACCGTTTTTGTGTCAAATTATTGATCTCTTAAGTAAGTAGCCATGTCATAAGCAGATCGAGTGCAAAGGCATTGTGATAGATTCGTTACGTTCCGCACGTAACGTAATGACGTCATCATGAGCGTACAACGTGATGACGTGACGAACACAAAACACTGTGTTGTCTTATTTCACGGTTTGTGGGTTGGTTGTGAGTTCTTCATAATATGTCCCCTTTACTTAAAAGGTTGTAGCAAAGAAACTTCCCTCTTAAGGAGGAACGTCTTTCCTCTGTACCTGTCTTGGTGAGAGGATGAGTGACGAGTTTGCGAGTGAGCTCGTTTTCTGACGACCTCAGCAGCAGGACGATGTCGGCCGGTAGCATGTCCCTGTTCTTCGCCAAGAAGCCTGAAGCGTTGTAAATCACCTTTAGAGATCGGAAGAGAAGGATAATACTTTTAAAGTGAAGGCCAACGCACATCAAGTAGCTTCAGTTTAAAATAAAACCTCTGTGCACACATTATTAGAATCAATTACCTTTCCAGCGTAGTGGTGAATACCAAAGCCAAGGTCGACCCTCTTTGGTCTCCAGAAGTTTTTGGTCTTCAGGTTATCTTCAAATTTCTCTAAAATGTCCAAAGATATATTGGTTAATCATCCCCAAAACCACTAAGAATATAATCTCTGAAGTGCATATGTATATTATACCTTACATTAAGTTATCTAAAAGTGATTCTATACCTCTGAATATCAAATACATCCTGTTCTCTCTGGCACTTTACTAAGAGGAGCTGAACATTCACTTCTGTTTCTGATTGCTATTCAAAAAAAGAAGACCACTGACCTACGAGGGTCTGGTCGGTGGCCTGTGGGAAGCGACTCTCCTCGTCCAGGAGTGAGAGCATCCCCATGGGCTTCTGCAGGAACAGGTCCAGGAGGGGCCGGTTGTCCTCGTACTCAATCATCCGAGCGTCCACCTCCTCATTCAGGTACTCATCCTGGACAGACATGCAATGGATAGTTCCTTTAATAATATATATATATAAAAAAATTATAAGATAATTCCTTTCTTTTTGCAAGGCGATCCTGGATTTTCTGTTTTTAGTGTGGCGTACAATGTTCTCAGGAGGTCGGGATTCATTTAAGGTTCTTGTTTTCACATATAGAGCACCTGACTACATCTCTGACCTGCTCCATCCTTTTATCACCAGTAGGTCACTAAGGGTCTTCTGACTAGGGCTTACTGCTTGTCCTTTGCGCTCAACTTAAAACTAAAGGTGCAGATGCCGTTGAAGGGGTGGCTCTGACACTTCTCGTTATTTTTTTAATGTTACATAACGTAAGAGTAAAAGCGACACTAGAGGCATCTGACATCATAAACTGGCTAAACATTAACTAGCCAAAATGAACGCCAGAAGGTGTTGCCTCTCGTTGTGACACACTCCCCTCCCCCCCTTCACATAAATCTGGTCTGGAGGGCAAAACTGAGCTCAGGCCTCCACTTTATATTCAGCTAACCTGATCACATCAGGTTGACTGACTCTCAGAGCTCCTACTATGACTCAGCAACATTACCGGAGATTTCTATTCAAGGAAGAAAAGGACAAAACAGCATCAAATCAGCGTGCTTGTTCAAGCATGACGTTCACACTGTGAGGTAAACAAACCACTTCAGGAAGTCTGCGGGGATGCAGATGGATTGGGACAACATGTGACCACACGTGGAAACATATATGGAAACATTCAGGTAAATCTCAGCCCACTACATGTCCCCTATGCTCGGTCTATATGGTGGCACTATAGGACAAATGTATTTCTGGGCATGGGGCCAATAATACCCAAGAGTGAGATTAAGTCAAACGCTAACTGTCTTCAACTCCTAATTGACCCTCGTTGGGGATGATTTATAACTCCTCTCCATGGGTGAGACCAAATCATTTAACATTAGCAAACCATTCTCTGCCCCCTCAAGGCAAAACACACTCACGAGAGTGCACAAAGGGAGAATCGTGAACCTCATTCTCCCGTAAATAAAGACAGCAGCATATTTTACCCTTGCCATCTCTCTAAAAGTGACAAATGATGTCAAGTTCTCACTATTTAGATGGAAATGAGGTAGTACCAAGCTGAAAAATGCATGCAAAGTGCTTTCCAGGAGGAACTCAAGCATTCAGAAAGCGATCTTTGATTTCAGCGATAGTTTAGGGCGGATGCTGGGCCGAGCCTTTACCTGTTCCCAAGCGAATATGTGCTGGTTGAAGTAAAACTGGATCTGCTCGTTGGCGATGTTGATGCAGAGCTGCTCGAACGAGTTCTTCTTGAAGTTCTCAAAACCGAAGATGTCCAGGATGCCGATGTTCAAGCCCTTGTCATCCTCTCTGGAGGTGAGACAAATGAAAAGTCACTTTATTTCAATGCATTTAAAAAGTTCTTGTTTTTGTCAGTTGTGTCAAATGTCCACTGCAGGTTGACAGCATCCAAAAGAAAGAGCAAAGTCTAAAACATATTTTTGGGATGTAAAATCTTTTTTTACTTTTCTGGATTTTTCAGCAAATCCCATGTCTTTCGAGGGCTGGCAATGATCAAATTTATGGTGCATACTCTTTCATCCGTAAAAACTTCCTGAGATGACCTCGTTCTGCATTCATGACAGCCAAACACACCACATCACATCTTCTGCTCCTGATCTCACCCTAGCTGGCTGTCGGGCCGCAGCAGCGCGTTGATGCGGTTGACGATCCAGCTGAAGAGGCGGCCGTAGAGGGCCTTGCCCATGGCGTCCCTCACCTCCGCCGCCTTCTCCACCGTGTTGGGCCTGACGATCGTCTCTCCCCGGGCCACAACACAGTGGGAGGTCAGGGCTTCCTGGAGCTCGTCTGAGCGGATGCACAGCAGCGATGCCACTGAGGGGACATTAGATAAGGAATGAATGAAAGTTAACATTTCTGACGTAAAATGAGTGAAAGAAATACATGCAGGGTGTGCAAATGTGCAAGTGGAGAGAAACGCTCATCAAATTAATAAACCTCATCTAGACAGCTTTGTAAATTACCAGTCAGCACAGATGTCTAAATATAGAAAATACATTACCGGAGGGAAACAATGTCCTGTAACATCTAACCATTGCAGATGTATGCTTGGTAATGATGCTTCTGTAGCCTGTCTGCACTGATGGATAATTTATTTCTGAACAATAGTTTAATAGAGAGGAGCTGAAGAGGGAGGATGAGGAGTGTAGCAGAGGAAACTCAGACTCATGGTTGGTTTTACGTATCATACATCATGCCTCTCTCTCTCTCTCCTCTCACCGTTCTCCAGTACAGAATTGTTGGAGATGTTGCTCTTGTCTGTTTGGTGCTCCGTGGCAACCGGAGAAAACTCGATGTCGCCGGAGTTGAGGATGGCAGCCAGAGTGCTGTAAACGCTGCCCAGCTCCTGCAGAAGAGATAGGCAGCGATTTACTGCAGAAAACCCCAGAGGCTGGGAGACAGTATGATGTCACCAAGATATCAAATAACATCTTATAACCAAGTTAAAGAGACTTTACTCCATTATCTAAATAACTTGAATTGGACAGGTTAGCGTACCAGCAGTGAATTATTAATCTGTTCTGCCATTTTCTAATGAAGATAGACAGTTGTGCTGAAGTTATGTAGGGATTACAATTCCCAAAACAGTAATTATATCACAGTTATTAATCCGAGTCACGTTGGAACGGAAGGGATCAATTATCTCTTGTTGTTTCATGCTATAGTGCCCCTAGCAGCAACGCTCTGACTACAGCTCGCGCTCGTGTTGCGTCAGGTCACATTCAGGAAGAACTCTCTAATGGCCAGTTACTGTCTCAAAACTTCAAAACAGATAACCTTGCCCCAAAGATCATCTTCATACACGCTCCGTGATTTCATTCAAGACAAGACGTACTGTAGGAGAGAAGGCTGTTCCTCCAGTACTGCCAAGTGATTACAGGATAAGTACTATTGACGTGCAGATCCCAGAGGCAATCACTTCTTTGGGCCTCATTAGCCTTCACAATGCCAACAGCTGACTGCCTCCATGTGCCTGTAGCTTCATGCTCCATCACATGTTGTAGACATTAGGAACTGCTAATACACTAGTTTCAAAATGTATGTATTTTTGAGAGCTTACTGCTTGGTATACTTGCTTCAATGTTGTCTTTTAGTCATACACTGACTTTAGCACATGACATATATAATACAGGAGAGCATGAATGTTACGATCAAGGTTATGGCCAGTAATTATTGCAGCAGTTGTTACCTCCAGGGTGAATCCAATGACTTTGAAACATTGCTCCACTGCATCAAACTGCTCCTTGTAGAAGGTGTTGCTCACGATGTCAGGCCCTAATTTAATGTGCTCGTTACACAGGTACCTGCGGATCAAAGAGGAAACACAGAGATCAGGAAGTAGGAAGTGTGAGTAGGAAATAACAGTGTTAGGGCCAGTAGAGAAGGGCTGAGGAGTGTCAAACCTACTTTGGTGTTTTGCTGTCGGAGAGCTTGTAGTGGGCCAGTTTCTTCCTGTCAGCTAGGCCAGCGTAGATGTAGTAGAAGATGTGGAAGTTCCTCTCCCCTCTGTGGAAACACACAAAGACTCGGAAATTCAGGTCTTAAAAGCACAAGACGTTTAATGTCAGCCATATTACTCATTTGATTAATGTAACTCCTGCTTAGCAAATATAAGACGATGGAAACAAAACATGCTAAACGCTAAAAAGCACACAGACAGTATAAACCTCCGACGAGGCTAAATATTTCTCCTAATTTGTGTTTAAAGAGGTATTCCAAATAAAGGAGAATATATGGCTTGAGATCGCCCAGCAGCTGGGATACAATGAAGATGGTAATGTAGCTGACTTTCTTTTGGGCATCCTTAATTCTCTCAACTTTTCTTTTCAACTTCTGTGTGTGCACACAGCCCTGCAGTCTCATTCCCTTTTATGTGGATTGGCGGGGTGTTTACCTGCTAATTAGGATCAACTGGCACACGCTTTCAACTTATGAGGACACAGCACTCAGCTAGTGAAAACTGTTGTATAATGTATGCTGTAGCTCTGCTTTTTCTGCCAACATGAATTCACCTTGTTTGTTATTTCCCCCAAAATGAGTATCCAATAACAGGCTGAGGAAAAGTGTAGCTGCACACAATGCTCGCAGCCAAATCAAACCCTCTGAACCGTGTGTCTGTTTTCTAATGAAATACTCGAGTCTGCCTTTGAAGCTCCACTAAGGAGACTTGCAAGACCGCAATCTTTGATCAAACAGGAAATAAGCTAGCCCCTCCACTTGACCCGGTCCACTCCCCAGACACATGATAAGAAGTGAAGGATTGACTGAAGTGCAGGTTGAAGGCAAATGCCACCGGTTTCAGATGGAGAAGCAGAGGTGAAAGGAAGAGCGACAGAGTCTATTACACACTGATCCCTGGCCAGCAGGCGGAAAAATAACCTTCTGGGCAATGTTCTTTCAGAAAACATAGAGACAGGATTTAAATTTCTATGAATGTCATTGTCACATGAAGGTTATAACAGGAAGTCATGTGGTTGCTTTCATTAGACCAAAAGACAGAAAGAAAAAGTGATATTTACACTGCCTGGTGGATGACTCTGGATTTCTCCAGCAGGTACTCGGATATCTGCGCTCCGACCACAGTTCCTCCGCAGGTGAACTTCATCTCCAGGTACTTGCCAAAGCGGCTAGAGTTGTCATTGATGGCGGTGCAGGCGTTTCCAAACGCTTCCACCAGGCTGTTGACCAGCAGGATCTTCTCCTGGAGCGTCCGATTATTGGCCTGAATGAAACATTATTCCAGATAAGTAACTGGGAAATCAATATAGTGGAAGTAATAATGAAGAAATGATGCATATATTTCTGCCATGTTCCCTTTTATTCATGTTATTTCCATTTAAAAGTGCAACTGCTTATTTCAGTCCCCCACTATGAAAAGAGTGGACTGAAAGGGAACTTTCTTTTCAATTGGGTTGCAAATCATGACTGGCATTATTTATTAGCTCACACTCATATTCACAGTGGGTTGGAGGTGTGCAGGTTCTCGGTTCAGGACACAAAGTTGTTGCACAAATCAACTGTTAAACTATTTTGGGTAAAAGATGCCCTCCTGGTCTGAGACTCATTCATACAAATTATTTATCCCTTTCTAATTTCTCGCCAGTCATAATTATCTCCATTTAGATATCACATGGGAAGGAGATTAATGTTGCATTTTATTAATGCAATGTTAATGAAACGTATTTATGGACTCACCTTTCCAAGTACTGTCAGCTGCTGTACCAACAGATGAGCACTCTCTGTTTTCCCAGCTCCACTTTCCCCACTGATCACAATACACTGAACACAGGAAGTCACACAGATTGTTGAAATATTTCAACGTATCCTCATACAACAGTTCCTATGATATTTTACGAAAAGTTACTCTTCATTTTATGGGTGTTTTCCTTTGAATGTCCAGCAACACGTGGCAATTAATTTGTGCTTTGTATATATATTTTAATTGTGCAAAAATTACAAAATTCTCAAGCTTAACTTCCCTTGGAGATTTTCCAGAAATTTCCAGAAAATGTTCCGACCCTTTACAACCATAGTTAAAAGTAACTTTTAGCACTCAGGACTTAAAAATAATAACTGAGTACTACTACAGTACCTGGTCTGCATTGTATGACACCATGGACTGGTAGGCGACATCAGCCACAGCGTAGATGTGTGGTGGGTTCACTGTACGCTTAGCTCCGATGTACATCTTGGTGTACTATGAAGAGAAGAGGGTTGACAATGAAAAGAAAAACAGAATTTAAACCTGCATAGGATGTAGTGGATACCATAATATAGATATAATGTGGCAGAAAATAAACTTGCTATTTTGCACTACAAGCGAATGGAAATTGTCCATGCAACACATTATATTATCGTTCTGGGAGGAGAGGAATGAAAAATAGCTACAAATACAGTCAGTGAGGTATTGCAGAGGCAGAGGCAGAGGCAGAGAAACAGGGGCTGTGCGTGTGTGTGTGTGTGTGTGTGTGTGTGTATGTGTGTGTTTGTGTGTGTGTGTGTGTGTGTGTGTGTGTGTGTGTGTGTGTGTGTGTGTGTTTGTGCAGGTGAGGCTAAATGGGATGCAGCAGACTGAAGAACTGCAGAGGCACTAATGACATACGCTCGGCTACATTCAGTGCATTATTGACCAAATGTAGGAGCACAGGTACGTAAAGGAAACACAGAGAGAGGTCTATATGGACAGACCTCAGGAGTGTATATGTCCATCTTATGGAAAGGGTTGACTGCGATGATGATGTCTCCCACATACGTGTAGATTTGATCTCGTTCATAGCGACTCTGAAGCTGCTCTGTGACCGTGTTCTGAAAAAGATTCACACAACAGGTACAAAATAAAATGTTTGTCAGAACCATGCATAACAAGCAGTACTTTAGCTTATGTCCTGACTGAAGTCAAGGCCTGTGACGCCTTTTACTGTACGTCAACATATTATCTCCTTGTCATACGGTGATTAATTCTCCTGTATTCACGCTGCCAGGACAGGTACATCAACAACAGCAGGGCTGCGCTGCCTCCGTCATACCAGCAGAGCGCCTCATCTTGAGGGATGGCTGGAAATATCCGCTGGCAACTGAGACTGATTGTATCATTCACTACGTCAATGCAGCTCAGATGTGATAAATTGCTCTAAATGTTATTTGTGCAAAAGATGCTGCCGTTCATTTCTCACTCACAACATAGGTGACCGGGGAAAAATTATGCTGAATGTTCTAGTTAACAAATATCAATGTGACCTGCCTTGGATTGTGTCTATATAATTATTTTATTTAACTTTGGAGCGTTATTTAGCCTCCTTCGCTACAAGCTAGTATGACATGGTTGGTACCAATGGATTCCTTAGGCTGTTTAGTTTCATATGATACCTGTATCTTACCTCTAGCTTTAAAACTGAACCCACTACAACCTAAAACTCTCAAGTTGCGTTAAAGAAATTAGTGGCGTTAAAACAAATTTGCATTAACGCGTTAATATCTTGTTAACTTTGACAGTCCTAATAGTTCAATGACCAGATGGTCGACTCTCTCACCTCATCCAGAACTTCTAAGGTGGCGAGGTCTTCCACCTCATCTGGGTCAGTCTGTGTCTTCATGTGGCTTCCTTTTTTAGTGTGGATGCGTTCATGCCTAGAACTCACAGAAGCCACAAGCAACTTTCACTGAGCAATGTATGTATAAGTAATCTAAATTTAAATTCAATGCATTAGGAGCATATACTGTAGCAGTGCACGGTGCTGCCAATGGTATTTACTTAGGCAAAATCGTACAGCTCTTCACTTAAAACAAACCCTAAACAGTGTAAATATAATCAAAGCTTCGACTAGATAATGATCTAAATGTAAATATAATACTCTATAGCATTAATGGTGAACAATGGCGGCCATCGGTGTGCAGTTCCCTTTCTCCTGCCAGACTCCTGAGACTAAATGGTAGTTTCCCCAGGTGTAGGAAGCCAGAAGACGTATGTTCTAATTTCTTCAAAAACTTCAAAAATCATAAAAGTGGTGTTCATTTGTGAAGATTATCTTGCTGAACAAAACGTGTAAGTATCATAAACGTGTGTTTGCCACAGAGCTTTTTTTCTGCAATAATCCAAAAGCTAATGGAAAAATCCCGTTGGCTTTTTGTCGAGGGAACCAGGGCGATGCTAACTTCCTGGTTGGCCTACAAACATACGTCATCCCCGGAGCACTCTATTGCACCTTTAATGAACACTGGTGAGGTTTGGAGCTCATTAACTGCTGTAGTTAGTTTACAGCGAAGATCATGACTTCAGTTACACTACAGCATCAAATGACAGGATAATACATAGAGAAAAGGTAGAAAAAAAACAAGGGAAAATATGACCACATGATTCATAACAGACAACAATGCTTACGATGGCAGGTTGGCAGCATGTATCTAAAATCAGCCCATGTAGTTGACTGCAAATACATGTGCGATCACTACAACAACAAGCTCTGACTGAACAAAAAGAAGATCATCTACTCCTACTGTGGCATGAAGGTCATATAGGCATTTGTTACCTGTCATTACTGTCTGTGCTTCTGTCTGTCTTTCCATGATGGCTTAAATGACAGAAATAGGATTAACATTTCATGACCGTACGGGCAATATACACTCTCTGGGCTCATGTGACACACACTGTGCAGCCTGCACCTCGAGAGAAGCTGGAGCAGGATTGAGCCATTGTTTATGTTGGAGTGACGGGGCTTGTAAAACATCCAGCAAGGAGGGTAATTTGGATTATACTGTCTGCAAAAGATAAGCTGCAGCCTACCATATAAAATCCACTGACAGGAAGGCTTGCAGACTAAAAGTTTTTCTTGGGTTTTATAACCAAATCTATAAACACTTTATAGGGTGTGAGTATTCTGCTCATACTGCTAGACAAATAGGAGTTGTGCGTCTTCGAACGCGTCACAAATACACGTAGAAATGTGTGATTTTGGACAGAAAACACACATACAACTACAGTTAAGACAGTACCTTGTTTTATCAATGACTCCTATTTGTTGGTTGAGATCAATGAGTTCGATCAATTGCTTCTGCAGTATTTTCTCTCTGCCAACAATCTGTTTGATGAACACATGCCGGAGCAGGTCTAGCACATTTGGTCTCAGCTCAAAGTCCTTAATCAGACATCTGAGGGGAGGAAGAAGAGGTAGAGGGAGGAGGAGTGCAATGAATTTCTTGGATTTAGATTCTGGTTATGTACCATCAGTGTAAATATTTATTATTCACAGAGGCGTAACAAACACACTAGCATCCACACTCACTTGCAGATGAAGTCATTAAAGTCGTCTGACCAGAGCTCCGGCTGGTGGAGAGTAGGTGGAGGATTTCTGTTAAAGGAGGGAATGGAAAAGATAAATGGAAAGATAAGATGGGATGGGATTTACGCAGACGGGCCGGAGAACAAAAGGCAGAGGCACACAGTGGAACGATGGAGTGAATTCATCATCGAGGACATCCAGAGGCGTTTCTTCTGTGGCATGAGGCAATAACAAATGGCGCTCCACCTGTGCAGCTTGGTGGTATTGATACAGCTGATTTTATGACATAAAAGCAATAGTTGGTGACACTTGCTATCAAATATATAACCAGATCTTAAAAGCTTATAGTTTCTCCTGTAAAAGTCTCGTTCAAACAGACACACGTCGTTAAGGGGTCAAGCCTCACAGCCGGCAAACAACTGAGCTAATTTGCTGTAATTCCACGTTCTACTTTAAGTACCTTTTTACAAGAGGGTTCCTGGCAAATGGTGGGGAAGTCAATGCTGCCTGCTAATGTACCGGGGCCTCTTTCACGCTGGCTCTGACAGCGATAAATTGGTCTAATGAGAGGACATGCATCTCCTGTTTATCACACAACACACCCAATATAGACAGCAAATGCAAGAGACATTTATTTGGAGCCTGTTCTGCTAATGCAGTGACTATTAAAGTGTTTTTCTTATCCTAAAGACAAATAGGTTCTTGTGGAGGCAAAGAGTCGCACTTAAATTATACTTATTCAGAGTTTTTAATTCATTGGATACAAATATGAGGATGTATTTTAATTCTAGTAACCTGTTTATACCTGTTTTTACTCAGGTAAGCTTTGATTTACCCATTATGCCCTATAATAAATTCACTCTGTACAGTATGTGAGGCAAATTCAAATCTTCTCTTTTACACATAATGAGGGATAAAAGCTTAAATCTTTACACGTGTGCATAATTAGAAGAGCCCTTTTAATCTTTAACCTGCTCCAGAGTCTGAAGCTCTGAGTAGGGATTTGACTTCTGCACTTACACTGTCATCCCAGTCCGTCCCCGTCTTTCTCACAAGTCAGAGTCTTACTTGTGCTTGTGTATGTTTATTTCAAACTAACTAGCTAACTTACTAGCAAACTATCTAACTTGCTGTCCAAATATTGGCTAGCATGACTTCACTGTCTTCTGCAGCTCCTGTATATTTTCTATGTGATTTACCTGTAATCCTGCTGTTACAACAAAAACCTATACCGTACTTTATACACTGTACTGCAGAGGGGGTTGACAAAATAACTGAAACACTTGAACAAAATAATGCTATTTAATGAATAATTTAGCTAATTTAGTTCATTTTTTATTTAGCTCAAATTTGTGATGCTTTAATTTTGGATTGCATTATATCATAATTAGTTTCTACTATTTTTAAGAGACTGGACACACTGGTGGACAAAATAACATGAACACTGTATAATATGATATAATATAACATTACTGAAGCTTTTTTTTTCACTGTACTGGTGTATATATTGTGTCGTATTGTGTCTAGCCCTTGTATACCATATGATAAAAACTATACTGCAAACAGCAGCACTAATGGATGACAAATGTATTCAGACACTGTAGGAAACACATCATAATGATGGTTGTCCTTGATGATGTTCTGTTTGCATTTGGTGCTGTTAAGTGTTTACCCTAAATTAAATAAGACGGGGTGTGTATGAATCAATGCCCTCAGCGTGTCTTTTTCCAAGACTGTTTGACGAATGAACCCAGAGCAGTGAGAGGAGAGAAGTGAGGAGTGTGAACAGACAGCCTGAAGCTCTGGCTGCAGCAGTCACATAGATTGTGAGGAAGCTGCGTGATGTCTCCTGTGGAGCACGACCCCCAGAGCAAACACACACACACACACACACACACACACACACACACACACACAGGACAGCTATGTCACAGGAGCTGCCTGATGTGTAGGTGTATGTGTGTGTGTAGGAGCACACCATTTCAGGGCAGTGATGGACAAAGTGCTGTGCCGTTAAGACGACAGTGACGGTAAGTGCTTATGCAGCTCTCACTCTGGAATCAGGAGACGATAAACAATTACTTTTCACCTTCAGCCCACAAAACACACAGATGAGAAAAGGATGGCTGTGTTCTCAGCCTCCACCCACAGGATGGATGGGATCTGTGCTTTATGGATAATCCCCTGCCAGCAGAAAAAAGCCATTTAAAATGAAAAGACTGTACTTTGTCTGTATGGAGAAGCCAGGTTGGGGAGCAGGAGACGGCTTTTCTGGATTGCAGCATTGAAGCAATACCTTGTCTTTACATTCTGACTGTCTGCATCAGTGCAGTGAATTAAAAATCAACTTTTTTTAGCTCGGCTGTGTAAGTTTAAGCATGGTTTTTTTTCAGGCCTTCACAAAACAGCAGTGTTTTGACAGGATAAATACACTATTGTTTCTTTACTTTGACACCATCATTAATCATTTATATCAAAATAAGGGAGATAGGAAACGCATGTTGCGAGAGATAAACACAAATAGGGCTGTTCGTGTCTCCAAACATTCAAGTATGCGTAGACAAATGGTCATTTTGCCATAACGAAGAGTCATTCAGTAAAACATAAGCCAAGTCATTTAGTTGGGAATCAAACTTATTTCCAAAGCATTCATAATAATTACAACTTTTAGTCTTTAATTTAAATAAACACATTTAGGACAGCACTGTCACCTTAAAGCTAGAACCCGATCAGCACCGGGGTTTAGAGTATTGATTCATAACAGTAGAATAAGCCTACACTGACAGAGAAGGGTCAAAGTCACAGCCCCCTGATAAACGATGAAAGAGTGTTGTGTAGGTGTGATGGAGGCTCACCGGGGTATTTTGAAAAGGGCTCTCATTGGGTGGAGTTCGGAGAGGGGCGGGTCTCCATCTCCCAGCTCTATGGCGGTGATGCCGAGTGACCAGACGTCACAACGAGCATCGTAGGTTGAGTCCAGCTGCTGCTCACATGCTATTACCTGCAGCAGACAGAAGAGCAGAGGACAAAGTGATGAAAGCACCAACATATTGTAACAGAATTACAGAAACAGCTATCAGTTATGTCAAGCTAATAAGCAGTATTAAGAAAATCTCTACTCTCTTTATCCCTAAAACAACAGAAGAACAGATGAAAGGTCTGATATCCTGTTATACAGTACATACTTCTGGACTAAAGTTGTAAAGTTCGGGCCTACTTCCTTATTAGGGAGTCAATTTTCATGTCTTGTTAGTGGATTTTTTTACATTTTGTCAGCCGTTGCACCCACATCATACACTAAACAAACATGTAAGAGAGCAAAATGTATATTAAAATATCAAAGGAACCTAATAACAGAGCTCAGCCAAAGCTGCAGTCTCATCATCATCTGCTGTGGGCAATAGAGTACGCACACACAAACACACACATACACAAGCGCACACACTCAGAGTTTATCATCAATGTCCTTGGGGCAACATGGTACCCAATCAACAATATGAATCATCTCTGAGTGGGAGGCATGTGTACACATAACACACACACAAACACACAAAAACACACACGTTCACTATTATTGTCAATTGTCTGCAATCAATATAATTTGTATTCACAATCCCCAATAGGCATGTACTTACAGTATGTACACAACAAAATCATTACCAGATCACCAATAAGACATCCTGAAAGAGTGTACGCACACACACAAGTCTCTCACTATTCTGTCATACCTCAATAACAAACACATGGAACAAACAAAAAAATCAATGTTAAATCAGTCCTCATGAAGACTATTTTGCAAATTTAAGTGATCAAAATGTATCATAAAAAGAGCCAAATATATACTCGTAACACAGCATAAATCATCAGTCAATAAAGTAAAAAAAAATGTAACTTTAAATTATCAAAATAACCTTAAAAAAAGCCAAATATATACTCATAACACAGCATAAATCATCAGTCAATAAAGTTAATAAAAATAAGGCTTATCCGAAATGTATAACATTGTCCAGATGTAACACAACTCACCCGACAACTCAAAGTTACATAACCAGATCTTCTGTCTGTGTAAATTCAATACTGAATATTATCCAGAAAAAAACCCTCAAAAATGTCAGCAAAAATCTTTTTTTCTGTAATAATAATATTGTCGATCTTTGTTAACAAATGTCGCTCCTGACATCAATAAACGTTTCAACCAAAGACTTTCTACTCAAGGGAGTCCACCTGAGCAACTTTGCTGATCTACATTTTACACAAATGAGATTAAAATCCTTGAGTCCTGACCAAACACGTCATGTACTCTATATTCTAATTCACAATTTGCACGGCATGCAAACCTCATGTAAAAATGTCTATTTTGAATGTGAATCAGGGGACAGCATCCACACGGGGAGGAAACACATTTAAAACTAGCGCAGGTGCAGTGGTTGAAGGAGAGGATAAGTTTACCCATCTTCTCCTTACAGAGGTTGCTAATAGTTCATCTTATCTAATCTTGATCAGTGTTGAGGTGGAAGTGTGCAGGTGAGTGGTTATGGGATGCCACTACGTGTTGTGGGTTCAGTTCAATGAAATATAAATGAAAGCAGTCTGTTTGATAACCCCAAACATCCCTCTGCTCTTGCTGAACACTTTGTCCCACCATTAAAGTTAGATTGAAGTGAGATTGTTAGTGTTACACGGTGTTGCTGAACTTTCTTGACATTTTTCTTTCTATAGACATTGTATGGCAGCTCGCCACAGGCCGCACTTCGCCGCTGCTCTGGTGTTTTTTTGGTGGAAGGTTAAGGAAAATGTCATGTTAACGGCTAAAAAGAGATATCGTCTTTTTTATTCCACGCATTCTTCTTCCTTGTCAACCCTAGCGCCTACATTACCCACAATGCAACTTGATGGCCAACAGTTCAGGGGTGTTATGCTAGTAGCAGATAATGTAAGCCTGAGCCTCAAGCGGAGATGAGGAACAAGCTACAGAGGTCTGGTGGGCTCTCTTCTTTCTAACTCCACTCCCACAATTCATCAGACTTCATGCAGCTCCCTCTGGAGCCACAAAAGGCTTCATACAACTTTATTCACATATGCAGTATTACTCTTACATTATGCCCTGCATCTGTGAATCAGAATCTTCAGCTATGTACTTCCTGGGGACTCTGGGCTGCTATGCTCAACCAGTTGAAAAGCAAAACATATGAAACAACAGAGAAAGTGCAGCTGCTTCCCTATTTTATGATTGAAGTAAGAAAACACTCCTTAAGGGAGACAGACTTTCAAAAGAAAAGACATAAATCCAGTCAGATGAATCAAGGACCTCAAGCTGAGAGACCACCTCACTTTATATTGCCCCTTACACAACACAGCAGAGAGTTAGCTGCCATAAAAAGCAAAGGACCAGAGGATGTGAGGGGATCATTTCTTGATGTAACATGTCTCTACAGAGGTTATATGAGCTGCTGCTGCACTGAGCTACGATTATACGGGAGTTGAATGATGGAGGCCGTCCATTCCATTTTTTTCGTGCACATTGTATTTGACAGTGTTATCTCTTAGATGATTATTAACTGTGGCCCACTGGGATCTGCTCCAGGCTAATGTAGTGGAAAGAGACGAGGCAGCGGGAGCGTTTATAGGCCAGTTTTACCGTACCTCCGGAGCCATCCAGAAAGGAGTTCCCACAGAGGTGTTCCTCCTCAGACGGGTATTTGTCAGCTGGGCCGAAACACCTGCAGGGAAGAGAATACACACTTCAGCCTCGCTCTCAGGACGAGACGATTTGCAATCTCAGTAACTTCCTTGATGTGTTTTTTCCTACGAACATCAGACTGGCTGGTAAAAGTGATGATCTGTGAAGAGGGAAACAGTGAACGGTAAACAGCAGGGTGCTGCTCAACTGATACGGTTCTGAATGGATCTCAGAGCTCTCTCGTATCCCGCTGATGGAGCTGTCACTATAGTGACAAGGAGGAAAAACAAACACACACACATGCACACGAAGCCATCAAGCTGCAATGTTTTGTTTCCCTTCAAATGATCGATGGCTTTGAATTACAAATTCTTATGTGACTGCAGGTGATTTCGCCGGGCATTTCAAGAACAACATTTGAATATAATTCAGCTGTAAACAGGCTTGGAGACAACATTTCACCGTCTCTCAGAACAAGACATTACGAATACAGCTTATGTTAGCTTTATCTACATGTATAAAAACTAGGGCTGTCAAAGTTAACGCGATAGTAACGCCTACGCAAACCTAAGGACTCCATTGGTACCAACCATGTCATACTAGCTTGTCGGGAAGGAGGCTAAATAACGCTCCAAACTTGCGATAAAGTTTGGTGAGGGATAACAGGCATGACCATTTTCAAAGGGGTCCCCTTGACCTCTGACCTCAAGATATGTGAATGAAAATGGGTTCTTTGGGTACCCACGAGTCTCCCCTTTACAGACATGCCCACTTTATGATAATCACATGCAGTTTGGGGCAAGTCATAGTCAAGTCAGCACACTGACACACTGACATATGTTGTTGCCTGTTGGGCTGCAGTTTGCCATGTTATGATTTGAGCATATTTTTTATGCTAAATGCAGTACCTGTGAGGGTTTCTGGACTATATTTGTCATTGTTTTGTGTTGTTAATTAATTCCCAGTAATAAATATATACATACATTTGCATAAAGCAACTGCGATTAATCGTGATTAACTATGGACAATCATGCGATTAATCGCGAATAAATATTTTAATCGATTGACAGCCCTAGTAAATATAGGATTAAGTCACAACAATCCAGTCAGAGATAGATAAATTCAACATTAATGATACTGCAGAGAGACAGAGAGGGCATGCGTGTCCGTTAATGTGCGGTACAAAGCCTGACAAGGGACATGCTGACCCACAATCGTGACTTCAGCTCAGTCCAGACGAATCAGTGTTACGCCACACTGTAATGTATCCCAGGGCTGGCTCAGCTGAAGCAGCAACCAGGACAAAAGCAGAGCCTCGAGACAATAGCGGCTACCAACAAACAAACGGTGATCTGCTGATGCACAGCATGCTGTTGCAGAACAATGTCTTTGTCTTGTACAGCATGTCATGCATTATTTGATGTGAATCTGAAGCACACAGTTTATGCAAAATCGAACTGATTTTCTGCAGAACGTGTTTTAGCAGTCGAAGCTTTGAGGACATGAGGGGGTAATGTACCTATAAAATACCCATGTCTGTTCAAAACATGACACTTGTGCAGACGTTACACAACATAAATGTATTTCTAACAGCATCGGCAATTGTTTCCCGTAAAAGCTCATTCTGTGCACCCTTTTTTTGACGACGCAAGTACAGTACAGTAACACACTGCTGCTCTGTTGCTGCTGGTGGGTTAACACCAGGGGTGGAGATGAGCAATGCAGAGGAAAACAGTTCGAAAGGGATTAGAAACATGTGCAGGAGGGGATATATGCATCAGGCTGCACAAACACAGGGATACCGACATGCTGTCACCAAACCACAAAACCACTACACAGCAACACTTCAACCCACATTAGTGAGAACAAACCCATAGTTCGATCAAACACAGAATATACATAAAGTATATGAGCGTGTGAGGATCCAGAAACACAAAGAGCCCCCTATTAAAGCTCCCACAGCCCCTCTCTTTCCACTACATTAGCCCGGAGTGGAGCCTGGTGGGCCACACTTAATAATCATCACAGAGATAACGCCGTCAATTAGAATATTCATGAGAGACCCATGAACGAGCAGCGCCTCTCATTCATCCTCTGCTTTTTTTTTGGGGTCCATCTCTTTGCTATTTTGTTTCTCTGCTGGTGATGAGTCACTGCGGGGGCTTTATCTCTTCAGCTGCTTAGTGTAGCGTGCACCCTCCACATGAAAAACCATTAATCCCAGCGTGACGCAGTGCCTGCGTGCAGCACCGAGGCAAGCAAGAGTCGCCGTTTTCGTCACTCTGCAAGTTTTTATACACGGCGGGCTATTTCTAAACTGCTGCTCCTATTTTTTTTGTTCCTTCTCTGATGGCGTCATAACCGATATCTGATGGAAATTTTGACTGTCAGCGATGTTAACGGCTTGCGAACAAGCTGGAACAAAAGATGTTACAGTCATTTTTGTGCCTGCTCTCTACTCAGGCTGGGAGAGATTCCACTATGGACTTTAATTTGTCCTTTGAATACTGACAAATTCTTAAGTTGTCAAAGACTTAATTGGCAGATGATAACAGGACAGGGGTCCAGTTCGCTGCCATCTTCATCTCAGGTGGATGATATGACATTTACTTCAGATAATTCAGATTTTTCCATTTAAATGCAGGTCACATACGTTTTGCTTGCCTGATTTTCAAATTTTCTACCAAACCTCCAGCACAAATCTTACTTATTTAGAACTAAATGCTAACGTCAACATGCTCACAATGACAATGCTAACATGCTAATGTTTAAAAGGTATGTAATGTTTTCATATACACTTTCACAGTGATACAGGGTACAAAAGGTACAGCATAGCACTAACCAGGGTTCAACTTTTTTAAATCATATTATAGTCACATGATGATGCTAATGCTGCTTTGGGCGTCATATTCTCACCTCCAATTTATACCTCTATTCCTACCTCTCCCTTATTTTTAATGGTTTAGCATCCAGTATTTAGTTCATATTTCATTATAAACTCCACTGTTTCCTGTCACATAGAGGATGTTTCATATTTTACTCTCCATCCTTACATGCATTTGTTTTGAACAGCCAGCAGAAAGATAGAAGAGTAGAAACTTGGTTCTGGTCGATGGTGCGATTGCTTTACAGCAATTACTCTTAGGTTGTCAAAAATTAATGCAGCAATGATTTATTGGTGATAATGCGACAACTTTAAATGTAATTACTTCCTATCTGGTTTTCAGGAGCTTCTCACTAAACAACATGGTGAACAAAGAGGTGAAACTTGGCAATGTTTTTATGTAATACATCTCTTCTCGGGCACATAAACATAGATACTGTACCCTTCCTATCTTAGAGATTCATTACAAGTTTAGCCAGAGAAACAAATACTTGATAAGATGATTTAAAGCAAACAAAATCTCTAAATCACAACAAAAAATGGGTAGAAGTTGTTTGTGATGCCTTGATTGTTTTAACTTCAAATAAATACTCTTATATGTACAAACTAACAAGCTAGAGTTTGAGCTACATTACATGTGTGTGGGTTGAGCCCTTTTTTCTTCACATCACTGCTGTGTTAGCTTTCCAGTGGCTCAGTGACCATTAGTTACATGGTTTATTCAATTATTCAGATTTGTATGACGTGTTTGTGCACGATTATGAATGTGACTGTATGTAAAACCTACTTGACCTGAAAAGCAATATACTTTATTTGCTCAGACAAACAATTCTCAAGCTTGGGGAGTAACAGAATACATTGAACGGCGTTACGTAATTGGGATACAAAAAAAAGGTCAAGCTTCTGACATGTAGTGGGATTATTCCTCGTATAGAACACCTTTAACAAAGTATCCAGACTTTGAAGAGACATTGCCGTGAATCTGTCCCATTCAGAAGAAAACAACATACTGATTTGAGTTTTTTCTCGTAAATTTGTAAATTTAATCTCAGACTACTTTTCTCGGAATATTACCCCCCTCTCCCGGCTTCGTAATTTATTTATTTTTTACCTACAATTGCCCTGATACGCCGTCGTACTTATCACCAGATGTAGACATTTTGAAAAGCACAGTTTGATTTGCATCTCTAACTTTTTAATTCCTAAAGACCTCGAGGCTTCAATTCTTCTTTTGAATTGGTGCAATAAACAGGTGATAAATAAATAAATAAACAGAATCCGTGACAGCCTTGTGAGGAGGAAGAAGCTGCTCTGAAGGCCCTGCTCCATATCAGCTACTTCACATTCACATATTAAGTGATTCCATTAATACCCCCCCCCCCTCTTCCTCCTTATATAAGAGCTGTGCACTTTGTGCTTCATGGTAAGAAAAAGGCTTTTAAGAGAAGCACACAATTAGTCTAAATGCAAACCTACACACATGTTGAGTGGGGATTTTATTTGTAATGAAAAACAGGCAGCTTGTTTTTCAGCCCCTGAAGAAAACAGGGGTGAGTCATCCCCTGGAAATAGTCAGAATCACTTTGCCTATCGTGAGCCTTCAATCCGAGAACTTGCGCTGCTCTGAGCGCCTCATTTGGTTAAGAAAACCCAAAAGCAAATCAGTGCAAACACAGAGTGAATAGCAACAATGTCCGCTGCTGTCTGCCGGAGAATGTGAAGATGGGTTGTAATGGAAAAGTATAATCGTCTGCCACCTTGTCGGGTTGTGTAAATGTATTCCAACCTCTCAAGGAAACTAATTAGTGGTACAATATATTTGGCAAGCGGCTGACTGTAATGGATTTGACCCTCTTCTGTTAAATAGAGCCATAACATGATTTTCACTGATTAGAGGAGGATAGTACAAAAAAGACAAGGTGATAAAGGACCAGTGTGTAGCGTTTAGGGGGATCTATTGGCAAGAAATGGAATATAATATTAATAAGTATGTTTTCTTTAGTGTATAATCATCTGAAACTAAGAATCGTTGTGTTTTCGTTAGCTTAGAATGAGCCTTTTATATCTACATAGGGAGCAAGTCATCTTCACAGAGTCCGCCATGTTTCTACAGTAGCCCAGAATGGACAAACAAACTCTGTTAACTTTTGCTGCTTACCGGCTGCTAACAGCTAATGTTAACTAGCTCTCGTCCTGCTGATTTCAACACAGATTTGTTGCTCACAATGTAGCATTATCAGGGAAAAAATAGGGTGTGTCCCTTGGACGTGTTAATAGTGAGTTTACTGCATCCCAAACACATTTTCTATTGTCCCTGGGACGACACGTTTTCAGAATTTCGGCATCGACTTGGTACAGGAGTATCGGTTCTCGTGACATCCCGAGTGTTAAAGCTTGCAAAAAGAAACACATTGCCTACCAAAATCAACGAGTTTGACCCCTCCATGCGTCGTCAACAGGATGTTATTGCCTTTGACGTCACGGTGGATGGTTTTATGGACGTGCAGGTGCTGGAGGCCCTGTGAAAAAAAAGAGGTTAACAGCTTTTTTCTGACAAGCACCTGCCTTCAAAATTATCCCGCTTAAGCTCTTTTCATTGAAGCAGTGTATTCAGTGGGAGGTTGTTCTATTGAGCTCTACAGTACATCATTGTCTCCCCCTCGTGCACATTCAAAAGGCCAGACTTACCATGAGGGCCTCATGCAAGATGTAGGCAATAATGGCTTCATCCATTCTGTCTCCTCTCTTCAGCATGCCTTTAGCCAGATCTGTCACAGAGCCACCATTGCAGAGCTGAAAAAACCCACAAAGAAAAGAGAATAATGAAAATAAACTCAACATGAGTCAGCGCTTATAGCTGAGCTTATACAATATGCTGGAATCTGGGGCATCTGAGATATTCAGGATTTCACAGTGAGAAACCGCAGAGGATGAAGAAGTTTTGATCACAAGATTTCACAGTGAGAAAAGAGATGCTGGGAGTAATTCTGTCAATCTTTAGCAGCTTATTTCTTTGAGGCAGCTTAGCGAGCCCACAAGGAGAATGTACATTTTGTGTGCAGGGATTAATCTATGCTGTGATGACTAAGCAGGGTAAATATTAAACATGCACAAATTATCTTCAAATAAAGTACATGCTCTTTATGTTTTCAGACAATGCCAACATTTATATTAGAAATTACACACCATTTATAGGACAGCATTTCACACTGGAAACAAGATTAAAATCAGCATGGGCACTTTCTCCTTCTCAAAAAATATTTGATTTCATGTGTTTATATGTGTTTCCTTATGGTATACTGCGTCTACATATGGACTCCCCCGTCAATAGCAATCCCTCTTGGAAAATTGCAGAAAATTACCCAGTTGGTTGCCTTGGCAACAATAATAACCCTTAATTTGGGCCTTTCTTTGGGAGATGCCAGAGGTACGCAGCAAATAAAAAGCTCTAAGATGTCAATCACAGTCCTGGGGGTTGCTAGTGAATAGAAATGGTAGATTCTGCATATGTTTGTAAACACAGACCTCTGGGTGGTAAAAGATATCATCTACAGATGCGTTAAACATACAAACGCCTCTTTCTACATTTGTTATTATGACTTGTGAATATTTTGCATTTCAACACACATCTTTAGTCGTAGCCGCTTGCAAAACATTTTGTGTCAAACAGGAAATTTCCATCATATCTTTTTATGTATTAAACACTTGTTCTTGTATAATTACACTAATTTCCCCGCACTTGTAAAGCGAAAGCATAATTAGGCAATAGACATGCAGTGGTGTGTGCTTATTTAGGATAAGAATCAGTCCCCTGCAGCGATCGCACTAAAGAGATTGTGCAGCGCGTATCAGAAAAGGTTACTAATAAATAACTTATACAGACAACTATAGGAGTTTTCAATTCACATTAAAAATAACAGGGTACACAACACAACAGCTCAGCATGGGGAAACAGGATGTTAGCTAAAGTACATTTTGACAAAAACGTTGCATAATCCCAATAGACAGAAAAATGATGTATTATTACTCTATGAATATCTTCCCCAGCAATCCTAAGAAAGAAGTGCTGACTGGCACAATAGTAGCATCATAACACAGACATAATATTTGCGGCTGTGTGCCCAAATCTCCAGATAGGGACCCATTTTGTCATTTCATTATACTTCCACCCACAGGGCTTGATTGCCTTTGCACATATTTTACCAGTGTAAGTGTTTCTGTGCTACTCACTGCAGCTAATTGAGCTAACCACAGGAAGTTATTAAATTGCTTCTTCCACTTACAACACACAGTGAACCCTTTTCAAAATAGAACAAATCACCACATTTAGTTGATTTTATGGATGTGAATACATATAATTGTCATTATTGATTATTCTATTGATTCTTTTTTCAATCAATTAATTCATTGTTTAGTCTATAAGCCATCAAAAAATAGTGGAAAAATCTCTGCCACAATTTCTCAGAGCCCAATGTGACATCCTCAAATTGCTTGTTTTGTCCAAACAACACTACATTAAAAATATCAAAGACTTCACGTACAATGATAAAAAACAGATAAAAGCAGCACTTCCTCATATTTGTGTAGCTGGAGTGAACAAATGTGTGTGTGAAATGGCATTTCTGCTTAATAAATGATGTAAACGATTATAACAATAGTTTCAGCTCTGGTTATTTTAGAAAGCACTAAAATGCATCATGACTTTGTTATAAATGTTGGAACTCAGAAAATACTAAAATATTCAACACTTGATCATAGATGAATTATGAGACGACGGGCCCCTGGACACAAACATGTAAACCTACATAATAGCAAGACATCCAGACAAACCATGCCTCAATTTTTAGTAATTTTGTGTCTCTTTGCAGTTGTTTTGTCTCTCTTTGTGGTTGTTTTACATCTCTTTGTGATCTATTTGTGTCTCTTTGTGGTCATTTTGTGTCTTTATCGTAATTTTGTTCCTCTTTGTAGTAGTTTTGTGTCTCTTTGTAGTAGCTGTGCATCTCTTTGTGTCTTTTTGCAGTCTTTTGATTGACTTTCCAACAAGAAATGTTAACAGTCGCTTCAAACAGAAACGCAGGCCCAGGGGCCCAATGATTACGTGGGCCTCTGGGCCTGTGCCCAGTAGACCCATTCAGTAATCCCCCCATGCACTAGATGCTGAGAGTGAAGCAAGTCTTTGACCTTGACTAAGCAATGGCATAAGTTTTCAACGCCCTGCCTTGTATCTGTTTTCTAGCTGCCTATCAATCTACCTATCCATCAAGAGCCCACAGAGCTGTAGCAGGATGGATGGCATGTATCTCAGCTGCCACATGGGGAGCTTAATCACTCCCTCTCTCTGCTATCAGACGTGCAAACAAACTGCAGCTAAGCAGAGAATACCGCCGAGACTTTTCTCAGACAGCACAGCGCTCTGACGAGCCGCGCCTGACGTCAGTCCACATCACCGCTGCCATATCACCTGTCATCATTAAATTACACGGGGCAGACAGTCAAATCCATATTAATGAGGTCCGGTGCCCTAGATTAAGCAGAGCTAAACGTTAGTGCTCTCACCTTAGCCACAGTGCCCACTTCCAGAAAGTGATGCTCGACATGAACATTAATTATTTGAGATGTGGTGACGACTCAAACCTCTGCAGAGTGGAAGCGATATATGAAACTTCAGACCGGGTTTGATTTAAATCCTGTACAGTTTAAACCAGATGTAAAGCCAGCCTAAAGTGAACCACCGTGATGGCGATCGAGACCGACAGTGAAATAAAGGAGCAACACTGTTCCTGTAAAGCCGGGTAGGTCTTTATTCACTGTTAAAAAGCAAAAGCAGCATGTGAATACATTCAGTATACCTTCAGTAGCCAACGTGGCATAGAAGTGCTAACGCTTGTTAATGATGTGCTAACATACTCTGCTTATATTAGCTCAACAGTTTTTTACGTAGAAATGTAACATTTTAGAAACGTATATATCCTTCCAACCAATCCAAATCCACAAAACCAGCCTGAAATAGAAGGAATTCTGAAACGATTGCATGAGAGTCAACGGAGCAGAGCCGTATAGTTGTCGGACCCTGGTCAGAGCTGATCGATGCTATGCTATGATTGGCCAGTCTGCGTTTGAGGGTTGGGACTTAGCGAAGGGTCAATTAGACTAATAATTAACTCTATTATTGCTTAAAATGATTAATAGGGCTGTCTAATTAGCATTTTCCACCACAGATTTGCTTAAAATCTGAAGAGAAACTATTAATATAAAAGGTCTGTTAAGATCCGTCTTCATCTTCAATGTCATGTGAGTTTCCACAGACCTGTCAACTTTCAAAGAAAAAATTGAATACACTGAATACTGAGTGGGGTATTCTCCATTACAAATGAGGTCAGGTGCTTGTTTAGTCATGTAAATGAAACTAGTCGATCAAAGACGTGTAAAAGAAGTGGATGAAACAAATGTAAAGATGAAACAAACCGAACTGCCCCCTGACTCAGTGAGGAGAAACCACAGCGGCCGATTAAACACACAGGTGCTGACTTTTAGTCAACTATCTTTGATGTTTACATCCCTGCAAATATAAACCTATATTGTGTTTCTTATTTACTGCCAGATTATTGGACGCATGCAGTTGCATCATGTCTGAATACTCGTGTGTGTTACACGCTGGATCGTCTCCAGAGAAAAACACTCCTATTGTTACTGCAGGCTTATCGTTTACACGGGCACAATAGCAGAGGTGTCTTCTTTCTGGCACCGTTTACTCAAAAGTCCAAACACAGAATAACATTTTACGCCTCATTGTCAATTAATGAGTGTAGAGGTTGGGGCGCGAGGGCAGGACGAGTCAGGACGGACACTAATGGGGCTAAATGAAGGCCGCGGTGGTTTATTTTTGACTTTCAGAAGGTGTCCGACAACAAAGCGATGTGGTGCCATGAGAGAGGACGAACAAAAGGGTGTAAAAAAAAAAAAAAAAATCAATGTCTCTGGTTTGTTTAGATGGAGATTTAAGTTAAAAAACAATAGTTCTTTGTTCAGTCCATTCAGAAGCACCAAATGAGAATGAATATATTTTGATGTATTCTTTGGTTTGACTCTACCAGCTTTGAATACTTGGGTTTCTTCCAGTTCACCTTTCAGATCATCCTCCTGTCGGCTGGACTACTCGAGGAAATTCAGGCCCTTGTCCAGTGTTATCTTGGCTTTGTGCTTCACTCACTGTCATGCTGAAATAGGGCTGGACGATATGGCCAAAAATGAAAATATAAAAAAAAATGATAATGTTTTTTAGGGCTGTCAATTGATTCAAATATTATTATTATTATTATACTGTATATCGAACATTGAATGACATCAGATCTAAAATGTTATTCCTTCATTTAAAGCAGAGAAAAAAGTGGCAGATACAATTTCTGAGTGGCAGACAAAAAAAATACTTGCCTGCCACAGTGGCAGGAAGTGAAGAAAGTTCATTTCAGACCCTGTTTCCCAGTATTGACCAGTCCCCAAATGCCAATGCTCCACTCATCATTAAATTCTTAAGTGCCCTTTGACAAACTCTGGGCGTGCTGTCGTATGGCTTGTTATTCAGGAATGACTCTTTTCAGCCACTCTACTATAAAGGCATGTTTAATGTAGTGCTACAGAGACAGTTTGACAAGTGCTTCTATCTCTGCAGAGAAACTGAAACTCTTAATGATGCCAAATTTCTGGTATCGTGACATCCCTAAGGCACAGAGTAATGCAATTTCAAGTTAGCATTATGTATTTTTGCATATTGAAAGATGAGATGCATCTTTAAGAGGAGCTTTTAAAGGTTGCACTTATCATTGGCCTTTATTTAACAGGGCAAATGAAATGCACATCCAAATCAGGTTTTTATTTCCAATTAGAGAATAAAAGTCGCTCCATCATCGCTATCTTTGAAGTACGTTTGAGCTCTCAGGGAGCAGAATTAGGCCGTCATACATGAAAGCTTGCTCATCTCTGCCCACATCCGCTTTCATAAAGGAGCTGCACTACAGAGGCAAAGCCAAAAGCTCGCAGACCCCAATGAGGGGCTAACAAAGCAAAGGATGCAATTTGTATGTATTCTGTTCATAATGAGCGGTCTGCTGTCAGTGCAGGGCAGAGAAAGGCTCCTCTCGGCAGAGCTAAAGGATGGAAAATTACAGTTTAGAAAGGAGAGGACAGTAACCATGGTGAATGACCACCTCGCTGCCTGCTTCCTGTCTCTTCACTGCTAAAACCCCATGTGCATCTACTTCAGAGCACACACACACACACACACACACACACACACACACACACACACACACACACACACACACACACACACACACACACACACACACACACACACACAGCCACTTGCTAAACTGTCAGGCAGTGATTTCAGCCTCAGGATTAGCCACCAGATTTGGACTGCTGGCTGCAGATTTTTGCAAGGGAAATTTTAGAAAATGGAAATGCAAACCACAGAGGAAACAGGGAGTAAACAAAGTAGCAAAGCCGAGTGAACACCAGATTTGTATTTCTTCTCAAAGAAACAAGGTCAAAACAACATGATACAAAACTAACAATCACTACAGTTCAAAATAACAACTATGTTACCAGATAAAGGTCTTTGTTTTCCTATAATGATTATTCAGCATCTTAGATTGTACTTGATATCCGAGCACAGTCATTGCAGGGTCCTCTGCAAAGGTCAGGAGGAAGGACGGCGATGAAAAGGGAAAGAAACACAAGCTGGAGAGGTGAAAACTATCTACTGGGTTAACATAACACTGCTGCTGTTGATGCAAAGCCCACTGAGCTTGGATTACAGAAATATGGACACTGTGTTCTAGCGCTGCTTTACCTGATAATGGAAGAAGGAAAAGCACAATGTGGAACACAGTTGGTAGGGATTTTTTTTCTTTATTTATTCTACTCCATAAAAGAAAAACATGCTTGCAATATCCAAAGCAGTGGTGCAAATTCAAACACAATACTTAGGGACTGCTGTTCTTTGAGCAAAATGCTGATATCAGCACTGAGGGTGTAAGAATACATGTAATTGTACTGAACCGTTCGGCACAGGACGTTTGGTCCGCAACATCCTTTCGGTACGCACTGTGACCCAAACAGCTGTCTGATATCTACTACTCGCACATGCGGAAGAGAAATTCTGGAAGACGAGTTACCCGGAAAGTTTTGGCAGTGCACCAGTTGTTGTCGTTCGCCGAGTTAATCAAGCTCTATTGACAACAATTTGTGTCAAACTGTATGCCGACATTGTTTATCTGAAGTCGGATATATCTGTGGATACATTTAAAAAATAACAAGCTGCTGGTGGTGCCAGAAAAAAGTCAGGGGATCAACAAAGTCTGTAGGATCCGTCCTCTGGGCACCTTGGATACAATATCTGTATCAAAATTCATGGCAATAGTTGTTGAGACATTTCGCTCAAAACCTAAAATGCCAACCTCATGGCGGCACTAAAGGAAAAGTCAGAGGATCACCACAGTTATTGGGATTCATCCTCTAGAGACTATGATTGTCTGTACAACATTTCATGGCAATAGCTGTTAGACTATTGGAGGTTGAGATATTTCAGTCTGGACCCGAGTGGTGGATCAACCGACCCTAGAGCCACGACGATAGCGTGACTAAAAATGCAACGTTACCTTCTTCAAAAACACTGCTTCAAAGACCTTTAGCACCATAGCTGTGACGCTTTACCAGCATTCTTTCTTATCAACCCTCCTCAAGTTTGCTGACCATGTTTACCAGACGTCTCCAGGTTTGTTCTGCTCTCTATCAAAGCAGGAACACAAATTACATGGTCAGAAAGTCAAAAGGCAAAGAAAACCCACATTCGCCACCGTGTTGGGCCTCGCAAACACTTTTCCTCCTCTGAGGTTGACCTCCATTACATGTTTGTCTGGAGGTTGACATTTGAAAAGGGCTACAGCAGGAGATGAAATATGAAAGACGAGGAACTCGGGAGCTGGAGGCTTTTTTAGATGTACAGAAAGCAGCAGCAAGGTCCCCTTGAACGATCACAAATTCATACATGCATCCAGCCTTTCCTGTACACCAGCAGGTGCAAGAAAGCAGTCTCAAGGTCAAGTGTAGTAACGCTGTTGTTCAAAATCAGGCTATTTTGTATTCAGTCACCAATTTAGCATAGTAACTTAAAAGAATAGTTCAGGTGTTTTGAAGTGGGGTTGTATGAGCTACTTATCCATAGTCAGTGTATTACCTACAGTAGATGACGGTTGGCACGCACCCAGTTTGTAGAAACCGACAGGAGTACCAGAAGGGGAGCAAAGTAATGTACTGCTGTGGATGAGGACGGCAGCAAAACATACTTTAGCCACCTAAAAGAAAGTCTCACCTAAAAAAATCAATATGTTGGCCGCCATCTACTGTATCTAATACACTGACTATGGATAAGTAGCTCATACAACCCCACTTCAAAACACCCAAACTATCCCTTTAATAAAGCAGTTTACATATAAGCGCACCAACAACCCCAAAAAATGTTGTATCCTTTCCATTTTAGCATAGTCTGCCCAACATCCAAACAACAGAAATCAGCTACAGGAGACATTTGTGTCTGTGCTCCAACCTGCTACAGTAGGTGTATAAACTAATACACTGCGACAGCCCTGTAAACAGAAATCCCTTCTCTGCTGCTCTCAGCAGGGAGTCCAAGTCACGCAAGCTACCCAACACCACCTCTAACACATACATGTTGTTGGCTTGCGACCAAATCCCCCAGGTGGCCTATAAGTAAACTCCTAGACTGCCCAGGGTGGCTAAAACTGTTACGTAATCCCTGGCCATATTTGGTGATCGCTGCATATACCTGGCGAGACATGCTGTGTGATGTACAGCCAGACATTTAATCTGCACTCTTTGTCTGGACGGTTCAGCCACAGTGAACAGGCGAATGCTACTTCAGGTCTCAGTCAAATATAAAGGTTGTGGCAAACATATAGTGGCTTTTTTATTCAAATATAAGACGTGTTCCTACCTCCAGCACTAGCCACAACTGGTCTCCACATTTCACATCCTTCTTGTAGTACATCCCGTGGAATTTGACGACATTGGTGTGGTCAGACAGAGCTTTGAGGATGTTGTACTCTGCTTCGATCTCCTCATCAATATCCTGAAAACCAGGACAAAGAGCAGTTTAAATTACAAGACAGACACATTTTGTCATTTTTTGTTTACCAAACGTGTTTCCATTTTGTGACACCAAAAGATATCAAAAACGAAGAGGCAAAAGATCTAATGGTGGTGATACCAGCTTTCTAGATTAAAGAAACAGTAATAGTTAAGTTCTTGGCGAGACATATATGATGCTGGAGCCAGGAGAAGGTTAGCAGCTTAGCATAGCTTAAAGACTGAAATCAGTACAAAAAGTGTAAAAATTAAAAGTTAGGCTAAATTTTGGCGAAGGAAAAACTGGCATGGCCATTTTCAAAAGGGTCCCTTGACCTCTGACCTTAAGATATCTGGATGAAAATGGATTATCTGAGGCCCCACGAGTCTCTGCTTTACAGACATGTCCACTTCATGATAATCACATGCAGTTTGGGGCAAAAACCATGCTTTTTTTATGCAGTATGAATGTGTTATTTTCGCCTATTCTAAAACGGTGTGTTTGAATATATCTGCATACTGGGATCCCTAAACAGTCTTGAATTACATAAATTGGGTATCACTGTAAAGCTGAGACTCTTGTGGATCCTTGTGGTAAGAGGTTGACAGACAGTTATAACAGAGGTATCGATCTTCTATATAGCAATGTCAAGCAAAAAAGTCCCAAGTACTTTTCTGAAATGCTTCATGAATATCACAACCTGAAACCAAGCATACTGTAGTAAATAAGGGATATAGCTGTACTTCTCTATGTAATATGTCTATACATGAAACAATCAACCCAGTGATTAAAACGATGGTAATGATGGTGCTCACAGGCTAGTGATCTGCAGATAATCATTTCTCAATAATGAGAAAGAGTAACAAATTCACAAAAAAACTAATGAGACTTTTATTATCATGAAGGCTGGATTTATTAGAAAATGGCTGCTCATTAGAGCTGCTAAATAAGCCATACAGTTCACTCTAGCTCCAAAATAAACAGAGGAGATACAATGACACCATAACATGAGAATGATCTCTGTTTTTTAGGATGGATCAGACCCACGCAGCCAGAAGTAACATCATGTGTCTCTGCTCTGTGTCAAAATGTTCTTGCTTTAGGCCTTCACACACTTCTGCATAGGTGCCAAATGTGTTTTGGCTCAATGCTAAAAAACCCTGCACAAGCAAAATTATCAGGAACTGCCATGATACATCCAACTGATGATGAACAATTCATCCGAAGCAATTTGCTGAGATAATGGCTGTAGATGGAAGAAAACTCCTTTTCTAAATGTCCTGTGCAGAGAATAAAGCAGAGCAGCATGTTGTGCTTTCTAGTAAAGGCCTGAGCTAATGGATCAGTCACTGCGCTGATGATGCTTCAGATCTACCAGAGATCTGCAAACACACTTTCCACAACGTTTTTGCACCTATTAAATTCCTCAATAAAAGGGTTGCATCCTTTCTGGAAGGAAGGACAGATGCTATAAATGTGACAGATATAAGGCCTACGAGACAGTAACTTGTCGGCTCTGTGCCTCCACCAAAGGCGTAAACAAACACACCACAAGCTTATAGCTGCTTTAGCAAGCACTGACTACAACACGTGCATGGCACAGAGTGAGACATTATCCAAAACCGTATCAACACGTGAACTTTAGACTATGCAAATAGAATAACATAAGTCATTTAAATTTGAATACACTCATGTTCCAGATAAGAGAGTCAACTTACATGGATGGGATCCAGTATCTTTACAGCCGCTTTACTTCCATCGAGTTTGTTGAGCACCTTGTAGACTTTTCCGTAGGTCCCTTTCCCGATTGTCTCGATGATGTCCCAGGCGTCAGTGGGATCTGGAAAGTTGTCAAAGACAATCGATTTCCCTGATCGTGGAAACATCTTCTGGAGAGTTCTCCTGTGAAAGAAAAGCACATGGGTCACTGTTAGTAGAGAGGAAGGTGGACGCTGGTGGAGAACCTGCAGTATACACACAGGCTGATGTGCTTATTGACCCACAAGAGCTCAGCTGAAGGAGACTTAATGAGCTGGTATACAAGTACATACAGGAACACAGAAACTATTAACTACCGACCAATGGTTAACACACCTGAAACAGTATATGTGTGGGGATTTTTGTTTCTCAAAAAACACATTTATTACCTTTCTTTAGATTCTAAATACAAAAAGTGTGACCAGAGAGGCTTGTCTGTGTTCAAAGTGCTGTCATGCTGGTTGCATGGAAATGTGAAAAGGAAAGTTAGTCAGAGACAACAAACTTATCATGAAAAGGAAAGCATCGCTAAATCCTACACAAACACACTGCTCATAAACACTTCGAGATAAGGCTGCCTGTTGCTGCCCTCACAGTTCTGCATTAAAAACTGAATCCACAGAAAACTGTTATAACAGCAGAATAAATCGAAAAAACTTACATTGTTCTCTCAATGAGACTTGAAACATTTTTGAAAAATAGTTAATCCATTTCTGTGCAAAAGGTTAGCATGGAAGGAAGCAGTGGTGGGCCAGCCTGGCCTGACTGTGAGCGTAAACCACAGAGGAGGAGCTAACGCCAGCTAATCTCACTAGCAATTCCCCTGCTCCAGGGCTGCCATTGGAAACCATCTCTAAGTGGTAGGAGACACGATGGGATTAGCAGGAATTAGCTGCTGCAGCGTGAGCCTTTCCCCATATAGACGCCCATTCATACACAAAGGAAAGCTGGTTAGAGGCCCTAAGCGCACAGTGTTGCAGAGGGCCACTCCTCCTTTTATTATCAGTGGTCACTTTATTTATGTTCAAGGAATATTGCCTCTTAGGGCGCTGTCCCAAGCCAACATTTAGTCTGTTTTAATCTAACTTTGGTGCGTTTCGTTTGGGCATATGTGAATGCAGTAATCGTACTCAGGTGTGAACCAAAACAACCGGTCCGAGAACACTTGCGAGAGGTGGTGTCAGACCAAAACAAAGGCTGTCTGTGCGGTCATTAGCTGAGATGGACACAGGTAAACAACAGATTAACATGAGTGGGAAAGGACTGACCTGGACTTCTGCATAAGTCCAATGTCTGCTTGACATCTGGGCCGAAGAGAACATACAGAATATGCTAAATAAAGTCCAAAAAATAGTGACGTTTATAAAGTCATTCGAGATAAGATAAGCAATATATCAAAATACACGCTTCCCTGCATAGAATTGGCAGAAAAAGATAAATTCGCTCCTTCGTACGCCCCTCAGAAAATTTTTTTTTTTATTGGGTCCGCTTTCATTTGTGCACTGTGAAACTGAACCAGATCAAACAGAAAACAAACCAAAAGTATCAATTTCACCCTGATTCAGTCTAACCAAACGGACTATGGCTTGTGAAAGCGCCCCTAGATTCACTTCCCAGCAGTTATTTTAACTAAACTAGCTATTATTATGTTGATATAAATCAGTTTGATTGAGTTTCTGTGAATAAACCACTCCAGAACAACATAAAACTGGCACACGTACATTATTATTAGTCATTACCTATGCAGAGCAATTAAGACTCCTGTACATGTGCATCCATGTGTGGGTAATTGCACTCATGTTCACCTAATGTACAGCGCCTAAGTAACCTGCGGACATCTTCAATAATGCATCACTGCCTCTATATGTGACAACATGCTGTGACACATGAGACAGGAGGACGAAACCTAAGGACTCACACTGGACACCTCCAACGGGAGCACAGGCTGCGAGGAAATGACCCTTAAGGGGAGGCAGTGTGTGCCTGTTTGAGCGGGGTTATCTAACCTTGTCCGCCCTGGAGCACTGGCTGGTTGTCACTTTTAGTTAGTTGTTAGGGATGTGGCGTTAACCACAGTCTATGTACAAGTACACAAATAAGGAACTGCACATGTATGAACAGATGCACTACTGTGGTTTTGAAAGAAAGAATACAGTTATTATGAATCTAAAAACAACCTCATTTTTTACATTGAAGACCAAAGATAAATTGCATTCAAAAAGACTTAAGTGGAAATGTACTCCGACCTGAGTGATGTGTAAGTGGAGGTTTGGCCACTTGAAGCTCTTCAAGGAAACAGAAGATCCATTTGGCAAAAGGGGACACTGACGCGGACTAATCTGTGACGCTGATGAGTGGGTTAAAGTTTCGGCTTAACCTTGGCACAAGAAGACTGTTGGTCTACAAGCCAAGATAATCTGGTTCGCTGGACACAGCAAAGTGAAAAATACTTTCACTTGGAGTGCAGGAGTTTTGTAAAAAGAGCACTGAGATGCAAGTGTTTGCTAATGGAAGCGTACGGATAAAGATCCTAATGTTACCATCAAGCAGAAAAATCCCATGTGGACTGTTTGCTTGCTGTTTGCTAACATTAAAACAGCAATTAAAGTATTTCTTTGGGCTGTCCTCGACCAAAGAAATCCTTAGTCGACTAACGGTGCCTTCACATGAAACTTGTGAGCTAGTGATTACAACATGGGAAGTCGTGTACACAATATGCTTGGCGTTCAAGTGGTTAAGTCGTGAGAACACCGCTGCTAAGCAACAGCAATATTAACGTTACTGTCTGCATCTAGAAGCAAGAGGCTAACAATTTAGCAAGCGGGTAACATAATGCAGGAAATGCAAAGACATAATGACAGAGGAAAAAGATGAGGCCGTTGGGAATATCAAAATTTTCCTCAGACATATTATACAATTACGAAGAAAAACTATATACGACTAAAATTACAAATATTAACTTATTATGCACCGAAAAATGTAGCTTCCATGGCCTCCGCCATTTCTGACAACGTCAACAAACACGTCACAACTCGTTAACTCTGAGCTTTCAGAAACGTTCAACTTACGAGGTCTTGAATACCACAAGAGGGGGGCGTTCATTTGGACTCTTCTCCTGAACACTGTAAACACGACCCCATTTGAAGGTAGCATAACACATACAATTTTGTCGACTAATCGATTAATTTGATTTAATAAACAGATCTGTAAACCTGAGTTTCTCCACAAAGAATCAAACAAGAGCACTATTTTACACCTTGTGTTTACCAGAGATCTGCTCAAAAGTTTGTTGGAAATAAGTCATTCAGCATGAAAAAAGCATAAAAAATGACTAATCGACTAAAGAAATACAAGACCAAAAAACGACTGATTAGTCGACTAATCAGCAAAGAGGGGGCAGCCCTAGTACTTCTACAACATTCATCATAAGGAGGGCAATCTGTTCAGGATTCAGGTCTTGGAAATGTAGAAACTCTCTGACATGTTTCAGATAAAAAAATCTTAAGATAACAACAAATGTTACCAGACAAATCTGGTAAGGAGTCTACAACTGCTCAGCAACTACTAGTAACATAATTTACACTAAACATAAGCCACACCGCTGTGTACAGATTTAAATTCTAGCAAATAATTGCAATGATCAAAAAGTATTTCAATATTCATATTTACTGACCTTTGATGGATGATGCTGAGAGGGAACAAAGCAAACAGAAACACATGGAAGGTACAGGTAAAGCATACAAACATGTAAACACACAGCTGCAATGTGCAGAGCCACTCCCAAAGTTTGCAAATAAGTAATCCAAATGAAGCAGCCATGCTTTAACTAGAGAAGCAACTAAACATGCAACCATTTTAAGGCCAGCCAAACACATATTTGTACACAAGTTTTTTAGATTTTAACATTAGTAGCATATCTAGTGACATAAAAAGCCAAAAGTCATCATCATACTTACTCTGAGTGCATTTACATGCTTGGTGTGGGTGATAGCATTAGCAAGTAGGAGTAGTGTAGTTCCTCTATGCCCCAACCTCCCTTGCTATGTATTATACATCAAGAATAAGGAACACAATATTGCAC
Source organism: Sebastolobus alascanus (assembly GCA_916701645.2). Lineage (NCBI taxonomy): Eukaryota > Metazoa > Chordata > Actinopteri > Perciformes > Sebastidae > Sebastolobus > Sebastolobus alascanus. Next base: position 238,571 of record CAKAOJ020000102.1, on the reverse strand, counting down.
AGAATACCAAAGGCTCAAGTAATTAGTCTAAGTAATTAGTTTTAGCATGAGGACGTCCAGTAGCGGCCGAGGAGTCTGATAGTGTCATAAATTAGCCTGTAGGAGACAAGCTAACAACAGGCGAGTGCAGCGAGGAAAGAGTCAGGTGCAACAGGCCATGACAGCAGTGGAGTGCTCTGCCTCTCAGCATCGTTTAGCAGTGTCCCATTACACGGGCACTGGTGGGGGACAGAGCCGCTGTGGGGCTGAGCCAGAGCTGGACTGAGAGTTCAGTTTAGGGGCTTTCTGGTGGTATCTAAAGCTTGGCTCAAATAAAGTCAGTTTGTGAGTTTAAAGTGGCAGTAGGCAAAACATTTTTGGCATAATTTGGCAAAAATTCCATAATAACCTTTCAGCATATTGTAATTCAAGTGTTCTGAGAGAAAACTAGACTTCTGCTCCTCCTCATGGCTCTGTTTTCAGGCTTTAGACAAATCTATCCAGTGACGGGAGATTTTCACTAATCACAGGTCATTTCAGAGAGAGAGAGAGAGCGTTCCTTTTGGCAGTGCTCCGGTCATGTGACCAGAACTTGGCTTCCTTCAACAGATTTTACAATGGCGGCTGGGTTACAAACTTTCTCATGTTACAGCTAAACAGTAACTACAAGATGATTCTGAGAACATTTGAGGAGAGAAATAGGCATTACAGTAACAGAATATTGATTCCTATTTGATCAGCGCTGCCTAGTTTGACCGTTTGGTCGGAGTTCGCGAGTGATTGACAGCCGGCTCTCATAGACTGCAGCTGGACAGCGGACCTTGTTTTCCTCCGGTAAGTGAAATCCTTCAGATGCTGTTAGGAGCACCGGAAGACACAGTAGGACACAGAGGAACAGGATTTTTTTCAGGTTACCTGTTTCATGTACTACTGTCACGATATAGCGGCCGTTTTTCTAAAAATAACTTTTTTAAATCATATTTGCGCAAATATTGCGCACTGCAGCTTTAACTTATTAGAAGTGACGGAGTATTGTACTAAGCATTTACTAATGAAATAACACATTATTAAAATGCATAATCAGAAAATGACTCACTTTTGCTGATGGTTTGGCTTCCTAGAAAGTTACATCCATTATGCTAATGAGCTAATTACTAGCATGTGAAGCTGCAGACTTGATGGCTTATCAAATTAAAATCTCGTTACCTTTTATTACCATAAAGGCCAATCTGGGATCCAGTGAAAGGTCAATGAAAGCATCTTTGACAACATGTTTGTCCTCCTCTGTTGTGCCTGTAAATGTGATGTTAATTGTGAGAAACTCTGCCACTAGCACTGCTAATGATGTGCAAAGTAGGTTATTATTTGTCATTGTGTCAGAATCAGAGTTAGCTTTATTGGCCAAGTATGTGTGCACATTTTGACACTTAACAGCTAAGAACAAGGACAACAAATTGCACAAATAAAAGTAAAAAATAGACAGAACTATTATGTACAGAAGTATTTGAAAAAAAAAAGTAAGTATATATATATATATATATATATAATATATATACGAAGCACCAATAACCAACAACAAAAATATAATGTCTATATACAAGTCAAGTGTTTCTGTACGTTGTAAACAATAAAAATAGTGCAAAAAAATAAATATTGGATGGATGGATATGTACAGTATATGCATGTATACGTGGCTATATAAATACAGCATGTAGGAGTTATATACAGTGACAGTGCATGATGTATATGTTAAAAATGGTGTGCAGTTTAACTGATAATATATGATAGGCTAATATATAATCTAAGATATAATAAGTGGATGTTTTTGTGCATGACTGATTTTAAGTGTTCATCGGAGTGATGGTATGTGGGAAGAATCTGTTTACATTAATAATACCTATAATATAATGTAAAAATTGCTCAATCCTTTAACAACCTCTTCATGTAGCGGAAAAGTAAGATTTCATGCAGCTTTGACTTTCCCTGCAAATTATTGATTCTGCTCAAACTGTCAGAAACTAATAGCTCAAGCAGTGAAGCTGTTTATTTATTATACAGACTAACAGATGGCACAGTGATTGTTTTCCCCTAAACACTCAGAGGCATGTATCCATCAAAGAGAGAGAGAGAAATCTCTTGTTATCTAACAAAACATATTAAATCTGTGTATTATTCACCTCATTGTTGTTGCACCAACTTAATCGATTTAAATTCCACACATAGGCCTAGCCATATAAATCTATATAATGATAACAAAGCTTAAGTTATTTTATGTTACCCTTTAGAATAGTAAAAGAAAAGGTACATTTTGTCATTTTCTATTGTTTTGGCTAAAATAAAGGTCCAGTTTAACATCATGAATGCTCAGTAATATGCTCTGATTTTCTCATGTGTTGAACTGAATAAGACTTTATGCTTTGTTGAGATTCAAGATGGCAAGAAAGTCCAGTCCCTTCTACTGAAAAGCAATCCCACTCCAGTCCAGTTGGTCAGCCTGTTGAAGTCACCTTTCAGGTGTCTGTACAGAACAGTGCAACATGACCCCAATTTGCAAGAAAGCATGTGAACTCTTATGGAGGCCTCAGATAGCTGAAATATTGATGGCAGCTGCTCGATTATCTGCCCAGAATAGCAAATATATGGCTGCTCCTGCTGTGTTTTTTGCCTTTTACCTCTGGACTGTGAGTGGAAAGCTACTAACAGGAGGTTATTTTGTTGTATTTGTTTGTTTATTTAAATTGTTTTAAAGGAACGGTGTGTAACATTTAGGGGGATCTATTAGCAGAAATGCAATAGAATATTCTTTAACTATGTTTTCATTAGTGTATAATCACCTGACAATAAGAATTGTTGTGTTTTCGTTAGCTTAGAATGATCTGCTATCTCAACTGATGCTCAAGTCACCGCTACACAAGACTGACTTGTTTTTATTTTTGTTCTGGAAAGAGGAAGAAAGAGGAAATTGAGAAGACGTAGAAGAAGACACCCTACAATAACTCTCTATCTATCTAGAAGATGTAATTTTTCATTTTTAAAGGAGGAACTACAGTAGGTTCAGTGCTTTGACCGTGCCATAAAGCCTCATCCATCAGTCGGCTTTGGGGCCCCCGGTGTTAGCCAATAATAAATCTGGGGGCCAGTGATGTCTCTGTCCATTACAAACAGCCCGTCACCTCCGCCTCCTACCAACGACCCCCCCCCTCGCTCTCCGTCTGGGAGGGACCCCGCGTGATCAACGTCCCGACTTAAGTGTGGCTCCCTGGAGCACGTCCTCCAGGCTTGGGCGACGGCAGCGAACCAACCTCATTTCCTGCTCCGCTGCTTAACAAATGGCTCCTGGAAGCTGAACCAAGACCAAGGATGGGGGATGCACTGATGGCCATAATAGCCGTATGATTAGTGTGGGCAAAGGTCCAGCTCAGTGTGCAGACTGGACACACCTCCGTGCCCCCTGCCTCGCTATATTTGACCCGTTTGAGAGCAGAAAAATACAAATGATGGAAGATGTCTGTAAAACTATGTGATAATTTTCAAAATGATAGTGATGATGAAATCATGGTCAGCAGCCATTGGTTATTTTTATTTAATGACATGCTTGATTTCATTTTATTTCCTTTTTTTATGCTAACTCTATTATTTGACTTTATTTGATTGTTATTTATTTATTTATTTATTTATTTATTTAAGCTTTGCTTCCTGCACATATTTCAGAAAAGACATAGTGTGGTTAGAACAGGCAAAAGTAAAGTTTTGACGAAGTGGAAGTATAGATTTAATCACCACTGAGTTATATTGGAGTCGAAAATGTATATTTATAGGCCCTTTTCACAGCAGCCATTTTGACATGTTACAGCAGAGTAAACAGATGTGTAGCCTAATTGATAAAATGAATTATGGTCCCATTCTACAGTATTTAGTGCGACAACCATTCCAATGAGCCAGTACGCAGAATACCAGGCCCAACTAAATGGAACGGGGCCATAATTAATGTTATTAATTACACCTGTGTTCACACACCCTGCACTGACATGTCAAAATGGCTGCTGTGAAAAGGGGCCTATTATAATGAAAAAGTCATGCAACAGTAGCACTGTAGCAAGTTTAACATCAGGGATGTGCAAGAACTTCCTAATGAGTACACCATCTTTACAAAGTTCTGCTTCTCTTTGCCACGTACTGTATGAAATATTGGATGAACCCACGTGCCGAATGTGTGACGTGTTACATAAGCAGTTAATAGGCTTAATTTCCTGACAGGTAACCTACATACTGCACTGCGAGCTTCTCACCCACTGATCAGCCGCGAGTCTCAACAGCGTGAAGAATCATCCTCTCTGACTGACGCCGTACCCATGAGATATCTCATCTTACGAAACACACAAGATCAAATAATCCCTCTCGCATACTGTACGTCCTTCTACTTTGATGTGCTTATTTCAGTCTTCTCATTTCATGCATGTTCTGACAGTGATAATTTAAATAATTTTAATCAAATCAAGAGCATCCAGTGACTTTCTGGTTATCTATTTACATACAACAGATATAAAAAAATAAATTCAGTGATAATTATGATGTAAATCTGTTAAAAAACAAACACATACTTATGCAATCTGACTGGGAGCACAAAAGCTGATTCCTGTTTGCAACGTCTCTATCGGAGCTGCATGGCTTTTGGTTTAACAATAATTAATATTTCTCAGATGAACATCAAAAGCTACTTGAGGAAATCAACTAAAGCCAGACACTTAGAATATAAAATTAGTTTTAGAAAGATTTAAAGTGTCTTACCTGAAATTAAAGTAGCTGTTTTCAGACATGTTTTCAGACCTATACTCCGTCGAACAAATCATTTATGAGATGTGTTAGAATTCAGAACAGTGTAAGTGGTTGAGGACAATTATGTTGTTGAAAATTAAGTGGCACTGGAATGACAAGTCTTCTAGCCCACTCACTGAACTCTGCCTGCGTCGTTATTATGAAAATCTCTGCATTGTGTCATAAACTAAGTGCATTTTCTTGGCTTTATACAGAAGTAATCAACATCCTACATGAAAGCACAACTAAACTTTTTATATAATTGTGTTACACAGTGCAGCAGAGCCATTTACAATTGTGATCAATGTCTGGACAAGAATCTGTTTTCTTGGTGAAACTGACTTTGACTTCTAATTGCACAAAGAAAGAAAGATAAATGTTGTTGAAATAAAAAAAGTGATTAGCAGGGCCTCCTGCAGTCCTTCAGGCCAAGTCGGGTCGCTTTAGAAAGGGGATGAATATTTGCATGACCTGCTCATGCGCTGCAACATGTCCTCATCCCAACTCGTCACATATACCGCCTCTTGGCGTCACTTTATTTTCGGCATCAAAACCACTATAGTTAGGTTTAGGAAATAACTACATGGTTGGGCTTAAAACTACTATGTTTGTACAGTGAAAACGACGCTAAACGTTGTGAACACGGGACACGAATGAACAGCTGATTGTAAAGTGACGCACGGGACACGAACAGCGCTCTCCTTGATGAAAGCCTTGTGTTTGCTGTGGCAATATACGTTCTTTGCCGAGAGGTGCCTTGTACAACGGTATCAAACTGCGGTGGCCGTGACAAAGCCTCGGTATTTGACGCCCTGGGAATGAGCTGAACAGCTCATCTGGAATCTTTTGACAGTTGTTTTGCTGCAGTGGTGACACGCTGGGTTTGAAGGACAAGCAGCAGTTAATGAAGGTTGATTGATTGATTGATAAGGGAATTGATTCTCCCTCTTTGTGTGTGTGTGGACGTGTGGGAATCGATATCAGCTTGGACTGCACTCTGCTCTGTCCTGCACTGCCATTACAAGGTTAATTCTAGCCTGAATGACTTCACTGAGGTTGAATTTATTTCCCTTAAAAGAATCTTCAATTTCGAGGTCACAGAAAGGCAAATACGCATGTAAATATCATGTATTTCCCTGCCACTCAAAACCCTCGACTCAAACGCCATTCCTTGTCCGCCCATTCTATACACTGCTGCTAAAACAATTCATACAAACAGTACAACACTACGCCATTGTCCCTTCCTCCCCCTGTACTAATCATACTCCAGAGCGGAATAACGGCACAGTGTCGGACACAATCAGAGGAAATCAGAGATCACTTCAAGGAGATTTAAGGACGGGACGCACTGATTGTTGACGCCTCTGTGATGCAGATCAGTGGCTCTGCGGCGCCCGAGTCGACTCCGTCTGTGAGGACTGATTGAATAAGGCTACTGATGAGGCTATTGTGGCCGTGGCGACGTGGTGTGAATGCCTGACAGGCCCGTGGCTGTCATCAATGACTGGCTGCCATTGTGGCGATCCACTGGGCCGTGACTCTCCCAGCTGTGGTATATAACATATCATGAGCCACTTAAATGAGTATTGGGATTGTGATAGAAGGATCATTAGGGTATCATTGGCACTACCATATACATGAACGACGCTCCATCTTGAATTTGTTTTTTTCAGTTGACCTGACAACCTTGATCATTATGAGCATTTTGGGACGCTTTACATTACTGCTGCTTTGGTGGAGGAGTTATATCATCTGTATTCTCATCCATTTTCCTATTTTCATAATTTGTGCAGAGGACAATGCAGTCGAAAGCATTTCACCTTGTTTGCTGATTATTTAAGCTGTGTGAAGGCAAAAATGCCTTGAGGTGAAATCGAAAAAAAATAAATGTTTGCATAAATTCATTCAATTTAATGCAACGGTGAGGAAGCTTGACACGTAGCTAATCTAACTGTGGAAGCATATCTATAGCTTATGAGCCTTGATTTGCATGTCATGTTAATGAATTTGTTGCAGGTTGTGTGATGTCAGTAGGCTGAATGGGAGTATTTATAGCAGCCTTTCATATACAAAAATGTAATTCTCATTTAGACGTCCATAATTGCAGATCTTAAAGAGGACCTATTATACTTTTTTTTAGTGTGTTATATAGTTTTTTTTTTGTGTATGTAAAACGTCTGCAAAGTTACAAAGCCCAAAGTCCACGCCAAAGGGAGTTACTCTCCCCCACAGAAACACTGCTCCTGAACTGCCTGAAACACCTTGCTTGAAGTCCCTCCTTTTCTTCCGTAACTTTGTGATGTCACCTTGTAACACATTTGCATAATACCTATTTGGCACGCCCTAAAACAAAGCTAGTTACAGCGGAGCTGGAGTGGAGTCTGAAGAGTTTGGTTAAGTTGACCTAAGGGGGGTTCACAATTATAATATTATTTAATTTTTAAAATTCAATTTAATTTAATTATAATAATGGATTACATACAAATTGATTGTATGGGATATATACAAATACATTTACTTTTTGTAGGTATAGCTATGAACGGTGTATGAGAACAGCCTATTAGGATATATCATCTGGGAATCATGAACGTGTTAACAAAATTTTATGGATAAATGTTGAGATATTTCAGTCTGGACCAAAGTAGTGAACTTCTTTACAACATTGCTATCAATAGAACCACTATTGTGTTTGAAGAAATCTTCTTGCACAGGTAATTCATTGCATTAAAGCCATAAAATACAACAAACTGCTTTTGACCTTTTCCCACCCACTCCCCTGCCATCCCACATAAGTACAATCAGCGGGGCTCGTGACGCGATGCTGAGTCGTCCCAACAGTGACTCATCCTCAAAGAGTTTGTCCTCTTCCCCAGTGGAGAGGAGTTGTATAACTTGCTGATGCAAATGCCCTCAGTTCTGCTCTTCAGTATTCATTTCTCTGCCCAGATTTTATGAGTGCATACGTCTGTTTGTTTTCATCTTTTCATCCCTGGAAGTCCTAAAAGTTTGGTGTCTTCAAGGAGTTTAAAATCAGCTTGGGCTTGGCAAACTATTCGTAAAGTGTTGACTTTGAGTTTTCCCTTCCTCAGCTTATTTCGTAGTGCTGGAACTCCCTGATGGAGCAAACATATTGAACACTCTGATTAAACTGAATCGGCTTTTGCTCCATATGGCTGCAGTACATGGTTTTCCATGTTTGGTTTTCCAGCGCTGCCAAGTTTAGCTGAGATTCACAGCCGCGAACAAATACACACGTTTGGTTGATTTTGAGTACTCAAAAAACATGCTCAGAAAATCTCAATGCATGTTTTGTGGGTCTGTAAAAGACAAAGGGGGAACCTGCAATGTGTGAGAACAACAGCCAGATTCATCGGCAAACCCGGCGCTGTGTAATTAACATCTGTTATCATAATAGAGGTCAAGTAGAGGAGAATACACAGAAAAGCCCAGCTTCCCCTAATCTGGCAGAGTCCCTCCTTCCCGAAATGGAACAAAAACACAACCAGGCTCGACCTCAGATCATTTGCAGAGACAGTGTGTGGCGTGCAATCACCATCATTTTCCAAAGCATATCTTTCTCAACCCTTCTAGTAGGCAATACAAGACTATTATCATGGCAGACAGTGAAAGCATTTCCCCTACGGCCAAACCTCCCATCTGTCTGTGTTTCCAGATAATGTGACAGCTCTGATCGGCGGTTAATGGCCAGTAGCGTTAGAGTCATTTCACTCCTCCACTTTCCCTTTTTTTACTTTCGCTGAGAGAGAGGACCCACAGAACTGTGACTGTCTCATGCTGAAACACATCAGGAAATAGACACCACCGCTGAGATGATGCCTACTCATAAATACTCTGGTGTTTTGGCCGCTTTTAAACGTGACGGACAAACTCAAAATCATCCCTGCTTATCAGGAAATATTCTCTAACACATATTGTGAGGCTTTTACATCCTGAGTTGTGTGTCTTGCCTGTATCCAGTCCCCTTCAAATGATTTTTTTGTGCCAAAGATGTCTGATTTGTCCTGCGTCACCGGACGACTAACCAACAGGATTTGAGGGTGGGGTTGGAGGGGTTCCTTCATGCTGTCAACTTGCGTATTCTTCTACGTCACATCTCCTCTGTGTCCAAGTGATGCGTTCGTGGACGTGGCTGTCACATGAGTTTGCTAGTTTCTGGGGAGGAGAGAGAAGAGAAAAAAACGAATTCACAGATGGATGCCTGATGATTTCTCCTTTTTTTTACTGGTTACCTTATATCTTTGTAGCTTTTATCAGTAAATAAATTCATAAAATGACCAAATATATACAATGTATAGTGGGTCAGATATTACAAACAACCTTTTCGAGGCTACAACATACAACCAATTTATCATTTCTTGCTCTTTGGTCTCCCATAAGGCACCACTGTCAGTCTGAGGACACCTGGGGGGTACAAACTAAAAAAACAGTCCGTGCTTTTGACCCTGAAAATAGAGGTCGTACCAGCTTTACATATCTCCAACAGTCCGTGCAGGTGCTGTACAGAGAAATAGATCAACTTTAGTGCAGAAGCTTTGGATTATTGTACCGTAAACGTGACAGCGCTCGCTCGTATGTTGTGCAGCCATCTTGTCTCTCCAGGAATGAAATCACGCTCAAGGCAAATCTACTATGGCAGCATGATGTCCCCCCCCCCTCCTCCCTCTCCTTCCACCCCTATCGAAGGGGCTGTCTTTACCCGAATTTACTCAGAGGGGGGGGAGACAAGGTTTATAGGGTCCCCCAGAATACATTATTCCCCCCCCTCTCCTGCTTTTAAGCTTGCAAGACTATTACCCAGCAGCCCCCAGTAAGTTCTTATCAGTGGCAGCCAGATGGAGAGCACACCAGCAATACCTAAAGACTTGTTGATCGAGCAGCACTGGCATTGTGGAGAGGTTCTGTGGTTTCAGATTAGCATCATCTCTATTTTATTATTGCCAAGAGAAGTCTCATTAATGAGTGTTATTTCATTGGCTGTGTGGACAGCTCGAGGGGTTTACAAAAACAGCAGGGAAGCAAAAATCGTCTATGTTTTCCTTTCCATGTCTGTGGCTTAATATGCATATTTAAAGAGTGTAATAAGAGTCTCCCTACACTGTAGTGGAAGCTTATTGTTAACGCATCAGACCGGATCTAATCAGCCGCGGTAAGGCGTGTGTGTGCATGATGACCACAAACAATACAACATGACAACTGGATGCAACACTGTCCTCTAGTGCCTCTCACCACTATACAGCTCAGGGGTGAGATACACTGAAGTAACCCTGCTGTTATCCAGTGCAGTAAATAAGCACGAGGATTAGACGCTAGCTTGGAGAACAAAAACATGTCAACGTGTGTTTTCATTCCCAGAAAAAAAATGATGACGAAACTATGACAAAAACGGTTGTTGACTGCTCCACCAGTCGTCTGAGGCCACTGCAGAAGAAAGGGACAGGAATAGGCACCCACCACTACGCAGACTCCGGCCCCCGCCTCAATTCTACCACAGGGGGAAATACCCATAATGCACCACTTGATGCTTTTGTATTGGATTGGCGTCGCATTGGTGCTCTGACCCACTTTTTGTCAGCAGCAGCAGCGAGCAGGTTATTTTAAGATTTCATTAGCGGGAAGACCAAGGGCGAAGGAAAGGTGAAGAGGCTCAGACACACAGTCACATCAACTGTCAGTTCATTTTTAGGAAATCTGTTTGAGCGTATCTGTGCAGCCTGCCTGCCGCAAAAGCGTTTAAGCGTGTGCTTCCAAATGCACAACAAAATATGAGTAACTCTGATGACTACTGGTATGTTGTCAAGTCATGAAGATGTAATTTTTGCTCTGGGGAATGTATCGTTGAGATTAAAGCTTGATCCTGTCACTAATGTTCAAAAACACCAGATGCACCCTGCAGACTTACAAAAGATATAAAGCAAATGAAATAGCACAGATAACTTGTGCTGCTAAACTTTAAAACCAGACTGTTCTACCTAAGATGGCAGCAGTTTAAAGAAATAGTTCAACATTTTGGAAATATACTTTCATTGTCTTTCTTGTCGAGAGTTAGGTCAATATTAAGCTAGTACGAACAACAGCGTTATCAGCTGTAACCGCGGTATGACAGCAGTGCAGAGCGGTGGTTGTGAGCTAGCCAGTGGGGCACGCTCACATGCACAAACATGCACTAAACGCATGCGCGGCCTGCCCCGCTATATGTCAATAAAGCACAGAGAAGCTCGGATTTCAACACAAACAAGCAGATTTCTCTGCTCAACATTACTCCTCTATATCTTTACATGGCTAATGGTTGTTTGATGCTATATGAATGCTCTGGATGTCGTATAGAGCACCTTTAAAACAGAAACTGACAAAAGATAACGGCAGTCATAAATGGAAAATAGATATGTAGATCCCTACTTAATATGGTAGCAGTTTAACAACACAGGGAACTGATCTTTAGACGTAAGACTAATAAACATGCTGCTACATGTATTGAATGCCAAATGTTATCGCACACCATTAAAAATCAGCTGGACAAACAATGAGCTCAAGGAGATGCCAGCACAACGGGTTACTCAATATCCTGCAATAATCTCAGTAAGTGTGAAAAAGTGACATTAAACTCTTTGTTTTTCAAGCCAAGAACAATTTTCCCCAAAGAGTATAAAAATCAATTGCTCCATTACAGGCCTTATAATCTTTTATATAACGTGTCTGAGGCATTTATTATTACGCAGCAGGTCTGGCCCTCGCTGCCAGTAGAACAACACAACGTAACCCCGGCCCATTTGAACTCACCAGTTCAAACACATTTTACTTGCATCATTAAAGGGGTGATTGGTGGTTATTACAAGCTACTCTCTGTGAGAACGTCCAGGTGCTCTTTTTGTCAAGGTCAGGATCAAAGCTGGACAGGGAGGAGGAGGAGGAGGAGGAGGAGGAGGAGGGGATGTAGGAGGAGGAGGAGGGGGGGGGGTTGATTTTGAACCCATCGGGCACTTGGAGCCTCCGCAATGACGTGGCACCTGCAACCAGGAAAGACACAAAATGGAGTCGCAGCTGGCCCCTCACCAGAGTGAGTCAAAAGGCCGGGGGAGGAGGAGAGAATGCTTCAGGCTCGATTAGGCCCACATCCTATCTCCATCTTCAGCTCTGAGCTCCATCACCCCGAGTCATTAACACCACAGCTGCCACTCTGGAGTATTAGCAGGTGGAGGATGCTTTTTTATGCTTTTTTTAAGGGGCATGCTGACCAAATATGAAATATAACATCCTGTACTTTACTCTCTGCCTTCACGGCTCACGCTGGTGACACGGAGAGCAGAACTGACGTTTGCATGCCTCAGGAGGTGGGAGGATATGGCAGAGAGACACACCCACCCTTTTCTACCTCACGCTGCTGAGCAGACCAGCATGCACCTGTCCCCTCTGGCTGCGAACAGGCTGAGAGGAACATCAGGTCGCCTCCGCTGTAATGAAATGTTTCTACTAAGGTTGTCAAAGTTAACGCAATAATAACGCGTTAACGCAAATTCGTTTTAATGCCACTAATTTCTTTAACGCATGTGATTTTTAGGTTGTAGCTGATAGCTGAAGATACTGGCATCATATGAAACTAGAAAAACCTAAAGAATCCATTGGTACCAACCATGTCATACTAGCTTGTCGCTAAAGAGGCTAAATAACGCTCCAAAACTTGCGCTAAATTTTGGTGAAGAAAAACAATCATGGCCATTTTCAAAGGGGTTCCTTGACCTCTGACCTCAAGATATGTGAATGAAAATGGGTTCTATGGGTACCCACGAGTCTCCCCTTTACAGACATGCCCACTTTATGATAATCACATGCAGTTTGGGGCGAGTCATAGTCAAATAGTCAAATATCTCTTTAAGGTACATTTTGAACAGATAAAATATGTGATTAATCTGGATTAACTATTGGACAATCACGTGACTAATCAGGATTAAATATTTGAATCGACTGACAGCCCTAGTTTCTACACTATCACCTTTTTTGTTTTGGGTGAACAGATGAGACAGAAAGAAAAAAGGAAGGATGAAGAAGTGATGAGAAATGACTGAATGAGTTCAGGGCGAGGGTTAGTGGGGGGGGTGGACGGACAGATTGGGATGCGAGAATGAAAGATAAGCAGATAGCCGGCATGTGAATGGGGATGACAGTGACAGAGTCCCATGCAAAGATAAACAGCCTTGGTGCAGACTCTGTAATGGCTCTGCACGAGTAATTTGTCACTCCGTGTGAAAAGCAAACAGCAGGGAAAGGCAACGGCAACACTTTGGCACTGACACTTACCATCGCCCAAGGATGTCTTAGCAAGCTTTTCCATCTGTCTACACAACTGGTGCGGTCCACTCCTCTGGTCAAGAGACAGAATAGAAATATGTCTCTGAGAGCAAATTTAACACACAGTGATGCTGCATTTCATTAGTTGTCAATCACATTTTAGTTTACAGAAATCGTACAATTTGGTGTTGCTGTGACGCCATCCTTTGACCTGGGATCCATGACGTTGACCCATACTTGCCAACCCTCCCAATTTTCCCTGGAGACTCCAGCTTTTCATCGCCCTCTGCCGGTTTCCTCCCGGGGTCGCCATTCTCCCGTATTTCTCCAGATTTATGGCAAATTTTCACACCTTTTTTCCATATCTCATACCATACTCGACAACTTTGAGACCTCAAAAGTGTAGGGAGGTCTAGGGGTCCTCCCCCCAGAAATTTGAGTTTCAGAGACTTTGTTTCCTGCATTCTGGTGACTTTTAAAGAATGAAAATAACAAAATAATAAGTACACTGCAACAGCTTTTTTTAATGTTAAATAGACCTACTTTTAATTTTCAGGAAAGAAAACTGAATAATTCGCCCAATAGATTCGATATTTAACATAAAAATGCTGTTGCAGTGTACTTATTATTTTCTTTAAAAATCACTAAAATGCAGGAAACAAAGTCTCTGAAACTAATCTGGGGGAGGACCCCATAACCCCCCGCTATGGTTTTGAAATCCTCCCTACTTTTGAGGTCTCAAGGTTGGCAAGTATGCATTGACCTCTTTCTGAAAGGTCACAGATTCTATCAAAGGTCATGTACAGTAGTGTCACGTGATAGTGTCTTGATGCAGGACACTTAAAAACACCAACAAAGGTAACACAACTCACTGAAATCTCTCCATGAAAGACATTTTCATTTGTTAGGAGTTCAGAAACATTAACACACTTTTTAAAATCGCTCGGTTAAATTACAATCACAGGATGTCAACAAAATAATATTTTCACAAAGTCTATGAACAGAAACGTACACCTCCAACACAAACAAGATGATGGAAAATGGAAATTGACTGTCCACCATTTTGGAGGAATGACAAGAGGACTGATTTGTAAACATGATCTAATATGTGAGCGCTGCCATCTTGTGGGTGTTTCTAACACTACACACTCTTCTGCTCTTAAATAATAAACATTAGTGACAGCAGCTGTAAATCTTTTTTATGGCTATCAACAAAATATACACAATAAATATGTGGATATTGAAAATAATTAACATTTTTGTTCCCTTGAGACATAAATTAACTTTAAAAAATGCCACATAAAACATTATAATCCAGCAGTTCAGATTGTTGTAAAAAAACATTTTAATGAAGGCCTGATGTTTCACTTCTCCTCCATGCAATGAAATCATCATCAACCTATTAAAATGCTCTCTGCAGCGCCGCCCAGCTGCTGCAGGTGAGGATGCAGCACCCTCGGTCTTTTCCCTGAGATGGGCAGCAGCTCGCCGCTAGCTTTCATATGGTCTATTCTCCGGGACAGGTCGGCATCGCTGTCGATGACCAGTGTGCACCTGTGGGCGTAGCTGACCAGAGTCTCTTCTCCTTGGCGAAACAAGCCCACCAGGGGCACCATGTCTTTGCCGGCCAGATGGAGCTCGGCGATCGACGCCGTGTTGGCGATGGTGTTCCGGTCGATTCCCAGATGACGGAATGCTTCGCTCATGCTCTTCTTCTTGATGAAGGCCGACAGGACTTGTTTGTAGCGGTGGATGACGTACTGGACCCCGGTGGCTGGTGGGAGGAATGACAAGGTGTGTTACTACATGGTTATTACAGAAGTGATGAAGAATATTTAGTCAGTTTTATTTTAGTTGTTAGACTCTTAATCAGCATGTACAAAAAAAGAAAAAAAGTTTTTTCATGCAATCATTCTTAATTCTGTCTTCCTTACTAGCAAAGGTCGGATCAAGTCATGGTTTTGCCATGTCACAAGTCACAAGTAAGTCTCAAGTCTTTGCACTCAAATCCCAAGTAAGGACTGAAAAGTCTCAAGTCAAGTCCCAAGTCCTAAACTTTGAGTTTTGATTCCTAAACAGGGTCTGAAATTAGCACCCGCCACCGGCAAAATGCGGGTAAATTGTTGGCAGTAGCAGGTAAAATCGAAAAAAACGGTTCCTAGTTGTCCGATTCCTTGGCATCTCATGCCTCCGTGACTATCGATTCGTCTGTATTGATGCTTTCCGACAGTTCCGCATGCATAATGACGCGTACGCACCCCGTATCATGTTTCAGGTTGTATGGGAAAAGTTGAATGTGCATACATTTACAAATGGTCAGTGAGCACTTTAAATAAATATTTACAAGCTTTCTAATGACAAGACGTGATGAATACCTCTCTTCCTGCTGTAGTCCTTCCCTTTCTTTGATCGTTTCTTGTCCTTGTGGTGTTTCTTCCTTCTGTGTTCACTTGAAGCTGCTGAAACTTCTGATGATTCCGACGCTTCAGAGCCGCTGACGCTGCTGTCGGAGGAACAAGACGAAACTCTTTCTCTCTTTCGAGATTTGTTCTCTGAGTGCTGCACTTTGCTGGGTTTAGGAGCTAAGTAAGATCAAGAGAAATGACATGAATAAGAGCATAGAATCAGTGTGAATATTAAAAGTCAAACACGGCTTCACTTCAGACACTGACCTTCAGTTACTGGACTGGGAGATGCAAAAGTTGGCATGGAGCGGTTACTTGTGAGGTTTTCAATCTGGCTCCTGAGGAACTTGCGGTCCTGCATCAGGTCCTCCACCTGTCGCTCCAGAGCAGCGATGCGCTCCTGTTTGCTCTCCAGCATGCACTGCAGCTTGGTGATGGTCAGCAGCACCCGCGGGGGCAAGCTTTCTGTATGGGAGGCAGCTAGAGGAAAGACAGAGAGACATGACTGTGAGACATGAGTATAATCATAAACATTGCCTGAGACTAAAGCCACAACACAATATTTCACCTCATGTTCCAAAGGGGGAAGCAATGTAATTGCTTTATGGCATAAAACAGGAAGTGTCTGCTTAACTCAAATAAAAAGCTGAAACTTTTTCTTGTTGAATTTTGCAGGTTGGCAGATGTTGGATCAAATGAAAGACAAATCAGTAAAATGAACTCCTGACATGAAGAAAGTGTAACTGGTGCTGGAGCTCTAACCAGACATGGCGCTGCTGGGTGTGTTGTCCTGAACAGCATCAGCTGAGGCTCCCGTCTGAAAGTTCTCCCACTTGATGATGCGGAGGTCGTCTTGTTCCTGCTTCAGCCAGACCGGAGAGGTGAACCGGTCTTTACACCTCACGGAGCTGGAGTCGATCTCTACGCAGGGGGAATAACCCGACGGCTCCTGCTGCCACACCGACGACATCGCTTCAAACCTGGGAAACGACCAGACGCAGGTTATATGGGTTTGACGGACAGATTCGAAATTCAGAGGTGATACTCTTACTTTGTGTCCCTTTTGCTAAAAGTACATTCTGAGGATTCTTCTTATCAGATACTGAACTTGTATAAACTAAGATTTGCCTCACAAAAGTATTTTTCACGCATTTGAAAACTACTGTGTGGGTTTATAAAAAGCTGCTAAGTCAAGATCAAAACCTAAACTATTTTACTGTAATGACAAAAATTAAACAAAATCAGCCATCACCCATTGGTTACAGTAAACTACTTATCTGCAAAAGTAATACTTATAAAAAAAACCCTAAAAATTGCATTGCATTACATGATTATTAATTCAATAAGGCTCCTGTTAAAGCTTTAAGTAGGCTACATTAATTCATATATGAATTTCTTCTTGAAGAAAAGCATTAATTAATTCATGAATGTGAAACTTCATGAGTTATGAGAAATGCATATGAATGAACAGCGACTAACTTATGCATATATCTGAATAAAAGAACAGAACACTAATCAATCGAGGACTGAGATGTTTTCATCATTATAATAACATAATTTAATTCAGCATGTTCATGTCCTCCTGTAATTAGATAAAAAACATCTGTTGAATGTTAAAATCTTCATTAACTGTGTGTTTCCATGACGTCATCAGGTTCATGGTGAACTGTTTATTAATGATTGACAACAACAATCATTTTATTACTGCAGCGTACAATGCTTTTACCTTTGTACTGAATAACTTAATAAACTGATAGCGACCGAATCATTTATTAATCCCGAGCCTCATGTGTTCATGATATATGAAGCATTAATACATTCATTAGAACATAATGAATCATGCATTAGTTAAGCATCAATTAACAATGAGCAGGGAACTATAGTTTCTGTGCTTACATCTGAATTTAATTTAGAACCAGGCTTCAGAATTATATTTTATGGTAAGAAATGTAAAATGTTCCATTTAGTTATACATACATATATATGGTCTTGAATTACATGATGATGTATATGATGTAGAGAAAGCGTAACTATTTTTTCTAGTAATTTAAGTCAAAGTCAATTCAAGTTTATTTAAAAGGTTTCCCCCAAAAATCTCACTAAAAGGACTTCAAGGTAGAAAACATGCTCATCTGTTCCATAACTACTACTGGTCTAGACTAATGCTTGATTCAAGCTAAATACTTTTGGGGTTAGAAGTCCAGGGTGCCCAAAATTTTTGAAATTTTTCCAAAAGGGCAAAACCTTTAGCCCTACTTTAGTAGGGGTCAAGCAGTGAGCAGGGATATGTGAGCCATGCTTACCTTGGAGTGCCCCTTTAACTAATCACATAATCTCACTTCATCATCAAGAGTCATGCATTACTTATGTGTTTTGTAACCTTCTTATAAGTTCTGACCTAATATGGTTATTGCAGAGCATGAGAGGTGGTGCATTCAGGTGCTTGATACCTGCATGCAAGTAAAGTAGTTTATGTGCTTGTTTTTGTTGCAGGAAGTGGACATCACTGTTTTAACTTCACGTCTCCATGGAGATGATGATGGACTCTACTGTTCTTTAACATGTGCAGGCTGCAGCACGTAAACACAGCATGCTGCAGTGATCTGGCCTCTATATCAACACCTGACACACTGTGTTAACACCACAATTACTCTGCAGCCTATGAATGAGTTTACATTTGCAGTGCTAGCACATGGGGTCAAATACTAATAAAGTGTGTTAATGCAACGACAAAGTCAGCAGGGCTTTTATCTTTATCCCTATTGATTTAATGCATGAATATAAAGGTGTTTTAATTGCTAGGAATTTAAATCAGCATATTTAGCCTAGTTATAAACCTCATAAAACATAGAAAAGGTATACTGTTTAGTAGGCTAAAGGGACAACCATTTTTCCTTGCAGTGGTTTTAATTAGCTTCTACCAAGATGGATGCTAATGACTGTAATTAGCAGCTAAAAGGGGGAAAAGGAGCAACAAAGCCCGTGAAACAGTCGGGACAACGCACCTTTAAGAGGGTCCAGTGGGATGAACAGGTGCTGCTGGTCTTCCTGTGTTTCTGTCGCTGCACGATAAAGTCTCACTTCGTGTAAAAATGCCCAGTTTTTAATATATAAACAGAGACGAGTGATAAAATGCGAGTCTGCAGCAGGTCTACAGTGCAACATGCATGTCTGGGAGAGGGGCGGGGCCACAGAGCAGTGACGCGACGCGCTGCCTTCAGGGGCTCCACGTAAAGTCGTAATTCTCAATATATTGAAAGATTCAAGGATTTATTATTGTCAGTATACAACACAGGATTACACAATAAAATGTATTTGTAGTCCCCTCCAAACATAGAAAATGACATTACTTTTTTTTAAAATTAGAATAGAATAAAAACGTTAATTTACATATAAATATAATTATTTATTAAAGAATGTTATAATTAAATTATAGTGTAAATAGAAATTGTTGGTTATATAAAACACTGGTTTAACTTTAATGTTTAATTTGCATATTTCCGATAGTACTTGAAGGCAGCAATGCAGCAGTGACAGGCTTTGAGGGGGCGTGTCCTTTAACAGTATGTGAAGTGTTTGAAAGATCATATTCCCATTATGATCTACAGCCTTCAGTGGTTGTGCGGTGACTGCGCACCTGATAGCCACTGAATGCTTGATAAGGTTGTCATGGAAATCATATTGACCTCATGGGTTGCCACGACAACAGCATCATTATGGATAAATAATTCTGTGGCAGCTGTTGTGAATGAAGGCCTTTAACTTCACAAAAAAAGTGATTTTAGGGTTTTACTTATTTTTAAAATGTCATTTTTGAAAATTACAATTCTATATTTACTGAAAATAAGTTTTTTTAAATGTGCATTACTTCATCACAGCATCAAAGACAGTCAAAGATCAAATAAAAACAAACATGGTGACGTTACAGGGACTTTATTTGCACTTAGACTAAAGTTCTTTGGCTATAGAGAGACAAACACTAGTCCTACAACTCTAACTGATGTCCTGGTTGTATCTATCTCATGTACTGCAGTTCACTTGAGTATCAACTCAGAGCTTGTTGCTTACAATAGTGGTACTTTTAACAAATCTCAGCTGCCTTTTAGAGACACACAATATGACATCAGACTGTCCAGATGTTAAAGGTTTCTTCTCATATACCCTCTGCTGGCCTACCTAAAACAGTAAACTAAATAATATATATTTAACACTCTACTGTGTTAGTCGTAAAATACAAAAAAATATATATAACAAGGTGAGGTGTATTTGGATTTGTCAAGTTTTTCTAGTTGAATTAAATGATAAAATGTACAGTAAATCAATATATATTGTCTTCTGCGAATCAGAAAATCCATAAAATCCCATAACATTGCATATCCTTCATGACACCAGCTAAGATTCCTTCATTTCAAACGTTCACATTTCTTCATTTAAACTTCAAGCCACATGGAGTGATTGCATTATTAGTTGTAACAGCAGTGAAACGGTCACTGAGTTTGGGGCACGGAGGGTGAAAGATATAGAAAACAAACAAACACGAATAAAGAATTATTTGATCTAAAACAGATTAATACTTATATACGATGGTAGTAACGTAACACTCATGTCTCATTAGTAGTAAATGCAGCAGCAGAAAGACATACTGAGGCCTTAGCTGACTTTTTCCCATTGTAGAAACATGTGATTATCCCATCAAGACTCGCACCACCTGATCATGTAATTGCATCAGTGTGATGACAGTCGGCTCCTGGAAATGTATAAATCTTGGTGCTTGTTTACAGTGATAAAACTTACATATCACTGTGTAAATGCTGGTAGAGGTGTTAAGAACTGGAGCTAAAAATTGACTAAGAAATGGGCAGTATTTGACAGATTAGTAAATCCAGTTCAATGCGATTTCCGTAATTTACGTCTATGGGAAAAGTTTAAAAAGAGAGCAACTCAACTTCACAGTAACTCAGAAGACATGAGTTAATCGTTCTATCACCTCCACCCTCCTGCTCCCTACATAATGTCATATGGAGAGACTGAGTAGTATTAGTTAGACAGAAAACAGCAGCGCCCTCAGTATAAACATACTCTGCCGTTTCCGCCTCTGTTGTCCACGTCCGCCCTGCTTGTTCAGTGGCAGATAGCCAGGAGGAGGCGTTTAAAGTCGCCGCCGCACTCGTCCCTCAGGGCGTCCTTCAGGGACACGTCGTACTTCTCCAGGTACATGTCTTTGATGGTCTCCAAATCGTACTGTTGACAACAAGGAAAAGAAAATTAGAGAAAAGAATCGATCGGTGATTTTACATCTTCTGAAGTAACCTGGTTACAGTCGCTATTCTTCAATAATGTGTCTATGATTTAATTTTAATATTCCCCTTCTTTAAGTGCAATTACCTCAGAGCGACACACAATGATGCGGATAAGGGTGTCCTCGTCAGTGCCCGCTCCAGCCATGGCGTCGTTCAGACGTCTGGCAAAGTAGAGCTGAGGGTTCTTAGCACATCTCACTGAGGGAAGGAAAGAAAGGCTCTCATTAAATACCGCTGCTGTTCACTCCGTGTATACGTTCCATACAGTCTGTTTATTCAACACTTTGTATTTCATACTAACCGAGAGCGATGAAGCATTTCTTCAGTGTCCCAGACGTCTCATTCTCAATGGCGTCCAGGATTTCAGTTCCAGACAGCTATGGAGAGACAAATGACTAGTTGAATCTAAGCACTAAAATGGTTTCATTTTCCAGGTCAACAATTTCCTCCTAATCCTATAATTGAAGATGTTCAGGACATTTTTTTAAAGCTCCAAGAAAGCCTGTCTGCACGTGCACAACAACAAACACTTCTCAAGGGTAATGCAAGACACCAACCCTGATCAATTCACACACTATCTGAAGATGAAATGTCAGGTCATATACACTGATATGTAATATCACTGCAGCCGTCTATGGACGGCGTGACACCCAAACCTACCTGCTCATATATCTTGAAGGTGGCCTGGAGCTGCAGGTAATTTCTGGAGGCCAGGACGAAGCTGAAAGTGGACTCGTCTGTCCCAAAACAACCCTCACCAGCCTGCATTAGATACAGCAAATATTAATATTGTTCAGGATTAATGAATCTGCTATGAGGTTATTATGAATATAACATTGAAACAGTACCTCAAACAGGCAGGTAGCGTCTTGTTCAGCCAGTTCCTCGTCCACCTCGTAACTCTCATCTCTGTTACCCTGGAGGACGAAGAGTAAGATGACTTTTGTTGTGTAGTGAGGCCTTTCTGTGTGACCGAAGCAACTGTATCTGGCCACAGTTTTACTAATGAGAGGGTGTCTGGGTTGTGGCCAGTGTGTGTGTGTGAGTTCATAGGGAATGATTGGGCACAGGGAGAGTGAGCTCGATTTCAGTCCCACAGCAGACGGGAGGAATTCAGTTACGCGAGTGGAGTAGAAAGTCAAGGCCTCTTACCTGCAACAGAGCTGTGAGCAGGTTTCTCACGTCACCGCTTGTGTCTCCCTCGATATCTGCTTCAAGATCACGCTCATGCACTAAAATGTAAACAAAAAAAGTCTATTTATTTTAAGTCTCAGTATTTAAAGGGGAAGTCCACCCCTAGATTCTCTGCACATAAATTTGCCCTTGTCATCCTTAATAACAAATACAACCAAACAGCTAAATTGACCCATATTCTTGTGATTGTCCTCCAAAATTAGACATTCTGAATGTCTACTGGGACAAAAAGTTCAGTATTTGGACATATCTTTGCCCCAGTCACTCAGTTTAATTATTAACTTTTTATACAGAATGCCTTACTAGAAAGTGACAGTGAGAAACTATTATTTGTCCTCCTTACACACATGGGTCATTTAAAGAGAGAATGAGAAATAAAATTTAGTGAGGAAAACATTCTAAGAAACCCTCGAGTAATGAAAGACTAAAAAGGATGTGATCACTTATAATCACCGGTATCATAGTGAACAGGAAGTTGCAGCAGGATGGGCTTTGACTAAACAAAATGTGACTGTACATACACGGCTAAAGGGTCAAGAATAGTTCAGCATGTTATGCATCATAATGAGTCACCATTTCCTCCAGGGTTCATAATACAAGGAAGGGAAATAGTGACATTTAGTAATTTATTCACTGGGTGAGACGTTCAACAACTGCACAATATGATTTTTTATGCCACGTAACATACAGTATATACAAACTGATAGCCTAACAACAATATAGATGGGATGGATGTCATGTAATGTATGTAGTAATAAAGTTAATTTTGAAAATTAAATTTTGCTTATTGGCTTACCTTGAAAGTAGCATTCCTTAAACAAGGCAACGTCCTGTGGGAAACAATTAGAGTGAATAAAAAGTTTGAATACCTACATTAAAAATATCTAAAACTCATTTAATTATTCTGATGTCACTGATAAAAATTTGAACATAATAATAATTTCATTTGAAGCTTTTGATTTGTGACTGACGGAGTTGGTGGCGGTGCAGAGGATCTCCACCAGGACGTCCTCATCGGTGCCCGCTCCCTTCATGGCCTTCCTCAGCTCCTTCACAGCGAAGATGACGGGCGGGTCCAGCATGGCGATGATGGCGTTCTCGAAGTTCCCTGACAGCTCTTTCTTCAACACATCCACCAACTCCTATCACAGAGATACAGAATTTAATTGTGAATGGTAGAAAGGGGCGGAAACAGGATACATTTCAAATTAGAATAAGTAATTTAAATGGTTGTCATGATAAAACTGAATGATACTCACATCATCATACTTCTCAAAATAGGCGTTTTTAATTTCCTGACGCTGATCTGCGCTGCGGTTTGCCAGGATGTCAATGATGGCCTGCTCATCAGTTCCTGTAGAGAACACAAAAACAAATGCAGTACAATGATAAAAACAATGTAATACGCAAGTCATATTTACAGGGACATTACTAGAATTCATTTAACATTTCCAACTTACCGAACCCTTTGCAGGCTTTACGGATGGCCTTAATGTCGTGTACGACATCAAACCCCTCAAAGGGCACGATGGTGGGCTGAGAGAATAACAGAAGACATTGTTATTTAGATGAGGTTAAAACAGCTTCCCATAATAATCTGGTTACATCACACTGATCATTGTTTAAATGAAGTTCAGAGGGTTCATGATAGCGATGCAGGAGCAGCTGGCTGATGGGGGGAGGGGAGCACGATGACACAATGCTTCAGTTGAGGAATTCAGGGACTTTAAACAAACTTGGTGGAGGCAGCATGAATAACCGGCAGTAACCAGAGTGCAGTCCAGGGGACCGGGACTTTGTACTGTTTTCAGTGAAGTATCAGTAGTATTTGTACTGTTTTCAGTGAAGTATCAGTAGTATTTGTACTGTGTTTTCAGTGAAGTATCAGCAGATCATCCCCAGCAGAATAGTTAGTTAATACCTTTTTTTATGTACTATAACAAGGAGAATATAAATAAATATAGTAAATGGTTGACAACATCTTTGTAGAATGAGTTACTCCTTTAACTATTTTGTTATGTAATCAATTTTATTTATTCTCTGAATATGAAGTTGGACGTTATTATAATTGTAAAGTACATTTTTAGCACTTACTTTATAATTATAAATAAAAATAAAGCTGTTACACTGTAATTTATTATTAGTTAAGTCACTAAAACAAACCTGTATACCTGTATAATTAACTTTAGATGTATTCTTGACTTATAGATTACTCATAATTACTATTTCAAACAACTAAATCAGTTATTAAAGTATTTTTTCACTGTCCAATAGTGTAACTGAAGCTTCTAATGAAGTATAATAAACAAATGAGCACAGAGGCACCAAAAGGACTGAATCTGACTCTAATTATGGCCACCCTCCCCCATCTTGGACTCTACTCCAGTCTAGCACATAACCTACAGAGGCTCACTCATTCATCCACACGCACTCCCACCGTTAGATGTAACGGAGCCGTGATGAATTCCGCAGGGGAGTGGCCCTTTCCTCTGCGTAAACCCAGACACGGTTGTCTGTCACACGGTGTCATTCGCGACGTGTATATTTAAAGAAACATCAAACATTATGAATCCGACACCGTTACTCCCAATTACAGCTGACATAATAAGAGATTAGGCTTTTATTATGGCCTATATGATGTGCGCACGGATAGACGGTGAATTGAGGCGCTGCAGTGTCCGATCCATGATATTAAAACACCAATAAATACTATATTTTATTGGGAATTAAACCCCGAAATCTGACGTTTATTCTGGATTACAATCTTGAACCTGTTCGTCAACCCGAAACTACTTGAAGGAGAAGCACAAACTGATTTTCTACTCCTATAAATCAGCGCGTAATAGCGCGCACAGTGTCACACATGGCACCTACTTGACAGTTGCCCATTTTCAGGATGTTTTCCCGGCTGCAGCTGGTGATCTGTTGAGATATAAAGGTGGTAGAGAGAGTAGTTTATGGTACTTGTCCTCCTCCGGATCAAACAAGCTGCGGCCCAAAGCAGCAGAAATCAGCGTGTGACGTCACCACGCACCGCTGCACCGTCGGTTAACCATTTACATCCACAACCACTCTAGTAGTATCCCATGATGCACTGGTTGAGACCTACTGTAGTGTACAACATGTCTGTGGCAGTGGTGGAAGATGTACTCAGTAAAAGTAATAGTAATACCACAGTGTAGAAATACTCTATTAGTAGTAAAAGTCCTGTTTCAAGTTATTTATCATCAAATGCACAACAAGCAGTTGTTATTAATGAAAATCTTGGGTCTCAAGCTCCCTCCGACAATGATGATTAAATATGTATAAAAGAAAATCACACAAGTAAAAAAACACAAAGACACAAAATAGTGCAAGTTAGAATATAACGATAAAATATAACATAAATATGAAATAAAGTAATATAAATTTGTGGTTGACTAATATATATATATTTACTTGGAATGGAGTATTTTACATTATTTTATTGTACTTTTACGTCAGTAAAAGATCTGTAACTTCTGCCACCACTGTCTACAAGAGTGGACGTGGTTTGAATATATACTGTTGTAAATTGTAACATTGATGCAATAATAATATACCACTGTCAAAGCCAAATGTAAATCCTTACAGGGTATATTAGGAATATAATAGTGATACATAACTCAGTATAAATGCTATAAAGGCTTCAGTGAGGTTACCACTGAGCCTTATAAGCAATATTACAGTGTATAAACAACACTGTGATTAGTGGTCAGAGTCCATTTTCAACCAGATGACACAGGATCATGCCAAAACTTTACTTTTTTTTGTGTCCTTGAGCAAAATGCTGAATACCCTCTTTTTGCAGGGTGATGTAATACTGCTGACCATGACCTCTGACCTTCCTGGACATGGGGAAAGTTCCCCATGTTTGTAATTCAGTGAATTCAGTGATAAACTCCAGATTCTCCACGACACAGAGGAGGAAGTTAATAGATTAATTAAATACAGTTGTAACACTCCTCTTTCATCAAATTCACCAACCTTAATTCACAAATTGGTAAATGGAAGCACAGAGAAAGTTCTAACTTGTTGAAAAGTTTCTCTGCTTTTAATGTACAATGTTTGCATGAGACAACAATGACAAGTTTAGTGCTCCACAGTGTAATTACCAAGCAGCCTACGCTCTAACCGTTGGTATTTCACTGTCCCTTATAACTGTCCCTACATCATAATTACTGAGGAGCAGAGCTGCTGCTGCCCTCCACAATAAGGCCCTTTAGCCTGTGAAAACTACATACGTGCACACAAAGTCTGAGTAAACTGGTCCAATTAAGAGCTCGCTTACGTCACACTAACAAAGCTGTGCAATTAGACGAGGATGAGTCATCTCTCTTCTTCACTATATAATTATCTGGAAATTACCTGGAGGATCCATCAGGGAAACTTTTTGAACAAAGTAGTTAGTTATTCAAACAATGTAGATGTTTGTAGCAGTATATATACACAACAATACAACATATTCAGTTCATCAGTAGGATTTAAATCAGCAGGAAGACAACAATTTACTGACCTGTGTAGGCTGATGTGATCTCAAACTTTCCAGCAAAGCAGAATCAATCTTTCCAGTGGGTGTGTGGTATAAGATACAATACGATGATAGGATAGGATAGGATAGGATACAATAAGAAGATGCGATACGATACGATCCGATGATAAGAAGATGCGATGCGATACGATACGATACGATACGATACGATACGATACGATACGATACGATACGATACGATACGATACGATAAGATACGATACGATACGATACGATACAGTACGATATGATGATAAGAAGATACGATACGATAAGATACGATACGATACGATACGATACGATACGATACGATACGATACGATACAGTACGATATGATGATAAGAACATACGATACGATACGATACGATACGATACGATACAATATCTAGTAAATATGTAGCTGGAGCCAGCGGCCTGCGGATTACCTTTGGCCAGAGCCAGCTAGCTGTTTCCAGTCTTTATGCTATGCTAAGATAACCTGCTGCTGGCTCCATCAACATATTTACTGTACACATGTGAGAGTGGTATTGATCTTCTCATCTCAACTCAAATGTCAAACTTGAACTTGACTGCTGCAAGATCGTATTTTCTAGCGAATTGACTTCATTGCTGTTGAGTTGCATTATGGGAAATCACTGAGTGCCCCTTTATGAACACTTGAGCGCTGACTTGGACTTAAATACCCTCCTTGAGAAGAATCAATGAAGGCCATTACTGGTATGCAAAGTGGAAAATGTTGCTGCTGCGGGCACCTGTTCATGTAGCAACACATGCAGCTGTAAACAGAAGGCTCGCTTATTTAGTGTTCTTGAGTTGTTCATACTCTTTTTGTTCTCTCGGCCCACGTTTATTGACATTCTGCATTTCTTTGCCACCATCGGAGATAGCAAATATCTCGATGGCTGCAAAACTAACATGACTTGAAGACAAAAGTGAGAGAGTACCGTTAGCCTGGCTGCTCCGTAGCTCTCAGTGGTCTCAGTTTGGGGATGTTATGTTCTTCATTTCACGGGTGGTGGAAGGGGGTCCCACTGAAGCCTTTATCACGGATCTGGAAACAAAGACAGCATTGAGAAGCGCCGGCCATAGAAGCAGGCTGTAATGTGATGCTGGCCCAGGACCCAGACTCATGTTTAGACCTCAAACACTACTTGTTTATAGAGTCTGACCAGCTCCTACTGTTAAGAACCACAGACACAGGTTTGAGTTTCAGCTGCTGCAGGACGAATGTGTGGAAAGGAGGTCACAATGGAGTTTTACTTACAGAAACATTTTTGGGGCTGGAAAGCTCTGCAGGAGGTTCAAGTCTCAAATGGGAGTAAAAGTAAAGAAAGAGGATTTTTTACTTCTATGTTTTGTTGTTGCTGTGCTGCTGCTTATATCTTAAATGAGGCAGTACTGAGCACCACAATCCTCATTTGATACAGAAAGCTTTGCGTGGCTGCAGACGCTCTTTCAGTTTCTTTTCTGTCAAAGCCAGAGTGATCAGGAGACCTTTTGAGCACACTAGGCTTTTGTTGTACGGAACAATGCTCGGCTGATAAACGGTGCATTGTTTACCTGCTTCTGATCCCGGGGGTGTCGAGGCTTTTGGTCTGTTTCACTGTGCCCAGGTGGTAGTTGGGGGCGCCACTTCCTGGCATCCCGATGGTGTGCTGCATGGTGTCATTGTGTTGCAGGTGGGAGGAGAAACAGAGGAGAGACACCATTAATAAACATATAAGTAAACTACCATCAATCTTATCATGAAAGACCAGAGGCCTAATTAAGGAGAGACAAGACACTACAGGTGATATCTCCATGAAACTTCCCCAGTTGATTACTTACATTGAGACAATTATTTTTTGTATTACTGTATTATTTGTAATTAAGTACAACCTGCTCTGTCTAAGTTGATGTTGTGTTGTGAACACTGCTAAATGTGGATCAACACCTCCATCTAGTGGACAAATTCACTAACTACAGTTTAAATTTGCCTCAGAGGATCGGTCTGGTAAGATCCTATATTTTTTATTGTCAACAAATCCCATGAAAAGACAAAATCCTGTACTAACAAACATTAGCTGTATAGCCTAAATTTTGAGCATCAAACACTTCATTTCCTGCATTCTGGTGAATCTCTGAATCCTGCGGGTCTCAGAGGGTTTGATCATTATTTTTTAGGGGTGATGAGATGAAATTTACTTGAGCAGCCCTAAAAAGAGTCTAAAATCACCACTGATATACAGTGATGGATGCATGAACTGAGGAGGTCCTTCTGGAATCAGTGAGTGTTAGTAATGACAGAGGTGCAAAGGAAAAAGAATAAACAGGAAACAGTCAAATTCAACTGAAATGATAGGATATTTATGTTTTCACATTGTATGTTTGAGCTGAGACAATTAATGGATTATTAGTCAACAGAAAATTAATTGGAAACAATTCTTACAATCAGTAGATTCATCATTTTAGTGATTTATCAAACAAAGGCCACGGAAATGTGAGGATTTGCTGCTTTTTTCATTGTAAATTAAATAGTTTTTGGTTTTGGACTGTTGGTCGGACAAAACAAGTCATTTGAAGTTGTCCCTTTGGGCTCTCTGACATTTTATAGACAAAAAATAACCTATAGATTAATTTAAAAATGAAAATAAGTGTTAGTTACAGCTATAATAGTATCCATCCGCGTTATTTTTCATCCATGCACTGACAATATTACATTTTATTTTATGATTCTCTCTCATGTCATTCGTTCTTATATTGTGAAATTCAAGCCCTTTCTGAACACAACAAATGAACCTAAATTCCTCTTTGGTGAAATATGTTTCAAATTCCAGACCTTAATAGCCCGGCCCGGAGTGAGCAGGGACTCACATAACATGAATCAATAAATCTATTCTGTAACCCAGACAGTCTCCTCCAAAAAGCCTCTCTATGACTCATCCATTTATCTCCCACTGTAGTGAAGCCCACTCATAATAAGTTGTACTATCAGGCTGACTCATGTTCACTCTCAGGCTGCGACTGCAAATACAGGCTTTCCATGAGTGGAGGAGTGTGTGTGTGTGTGGTAGCGTTGTTCTGTCATAAAGGTAACTCATTACAACAATAAGGAGTCTATAGCATCATGATATAACTATTAATGCTTCTGTAATATGGATTTAATCCCATCTCTGTTCTGCTTTAACCATAAACACCCGTCTTCTTCACACAATAATTCATTGTAATATTTTGCATAATATTCACTGTATATTCAGCTTATTTACAGCCATATGTGCATATTTATAGTCCATAATTGAAGCAGTTGCATCTTTTAAGTGTAATGCCAGCTCATTGTAATTCACATGTTGATTTTCAAAATTCATTCTTGACAGCAGTTGAGAAAATTATCTCAAAACAAGTTTCATTAAAGGAACAGTGTGTAGCATGTCGGGGGATCTATTAGCAGAAATGGAATATTCATAACTACGTTTTCATTAGTGTTTAATCACCTGAAATTAAGAATCGTGTTTTCATTATCTTATGAGCTGTTTATATCCAATACAACTAAATTGCATTCCCAATTACGTTGGTCAGGAAACATATTTTGTTTGTCTTTTACGTATCAGAAATACCTTTGTAAGTCTGTGGACGGCCGCAATGAGTGACGTAGTACAACAAGTCTCCACTGGGAGACCGCTGTGCGTGTCCTGTGTAGTCATTTGTTACCTTTTCATTTTGTTTTTATGTCATTTTAAGCCAAACCATGATAGTTTTTTTTTACGAAACCTAACCCAGTAGTTTTGTTGCGTTTTTGCGATTAGTGATTGAGACCATAAACTCATGTTTACAATGTTTACTGAGGTAATAAATCAAGTGGGAAGTAGGCTTATTTTCTCATAGACTTCTATACAATCAGACTTCTTTTTGCAACCAGAGGAGTCGCCCCCTGCTGGCTGCAAATTTAAAGCACTTCAGCATTGGCTTCACTTTTCAGACCAAGAGGTTGCCCACTGATTATACAGTATAGTATGTACTATTTGGCCAAAAATATGTGGATGCCCCAACATTACACCCAAATGTGATTGTTGAACATCTCATTGCATTTCTTGCTCACATCATACTTATTTTATTGGCTCCTGAGGCCTCTTACTTGAAATAAAGTTTCATTTTCTATCTAGTTTGTCCTCGTGTCATCTTATCGTTTGAGTATTGTGAAACATCATGAATGCACCATCACACACACACGCAGAGTATGATTCATATATTTCCTGCACAAGCGACAGAGAGTGAGTGACTAACAGTGAATGATCTCACATTGGTCCCTGAGAGAGGCCGCCTCGTTCCCATCCGTCAGCTGCCTGCCTGCTACCTGGAGGTAGAAACGGTGAAGATAAAGCACAGTTACCTTCTGGAAATTGCTGTAATTGAGTGATTAAGACCGATGACGTCAAATGAAAAACCTTTTACTGAATGAAACGTTCACTTAGCCTTCATTCACACACGTCGGTATGACTGTGACTCACCAGCGTCCTGGCCTTGGGCTTTGTGCTTGGCATCTGTGTTTGTGCTGCTGCAGTCGCTGGTGAGAGACTGAAGAGTGATGATGGTGAGTCGAAAAGGACATTTTTGCACCTAAAATCAAAACAAATTGGATTATTAGATGAGAGGTCCTTTTGTGACGCCTCTGCTTTTGCAAAAAACAGTGCTGGGGCCACAGTCATCCTCATGTTCATCATCACTGTGATGATGAGATTTGTTTAGTGAGCTGGATTTCAAGTATATGTGTTATTACTGTATGTGACTCAGCTTCACTGTCCTCTCAAAAACACGAAGAAAGCTTGATCGACACTTCGGGTCTGGATGTTTTCTCCCCCACCTGGTCTCCTCACTTTTCATCTCCACATTTCTCCTGCCTTGTGGAAATCATACGTATATATAAAATATTCTGGAAAAAAAAAAATATATACATATATATGAACATTTTATGTTATATATATATAATGGGGATAAAATAAACTTATTGTTAATTTGATGTTTTTTTCTAATTTTACACATTTGTAATATTATTATATATATATTATTATAATACATATATATATATATATATATATATACATACATATATATATATATATATATACATACATATATATTATTATAATACATATATATATATATATATATATATATATATACATACATATATATATATATATATATGTATATATATATATATATATATATAAAATGGGGATAAAATAAACTTATTATTAATTTTATGTTTTTTCTCATTTGTACACATTTGTAATATTATTATATATATATATTATAATATATATATATATATATATATTATTATAATATATATATATTATTATAATATATATATATATATATATATATATATATATATATATATATATATATATATATAACTTACAAATATATTATATATATATATATAATATATTTGTAAGTTATATTTTTTCTTCTACTGCTGACACTTTAATCAGCTCAGTTCATTTTATTTGTTCCGTTTTGTGTTCATGTAAGTAATAAATAAAGTTGTATTGTTTCAGGGAAACAGCAGCTGAGCGGAAGCGGAACCTTTCATTTCGGCTTCGTGTTTCCTCCGGAGGAATTTAAAGATCGCGCAGCAGTCAGAGAAACGTCCCCACGGATGTGTGAACAGAACCGGCGGCTGTGTTACTCTCTCATTGCTCCGATGCAGAGCGACTGGCCCGGGTTAGGTCCGCTGCAGTGGATCCGCTACGTCAACAAGGAGGTGAAGGTGAAGGCGGGGAAAGGTGAGGAGCCCCGCGGCTGGCTGCTCACCGTGGACCCGGTCTCCGCCTCCCTGGTGCTGGTGAACTTCAGGGAGGAGGGCGGCGCCTCGGTGCAGGTGGTAATGGGCCACGCTGTGGAGGAGGTGGAGGTCCTGCAGGAGGCCGACGAGGAGACCACGGAGCGGCTGCAGACCTCCTTCCTCCCCCCGGAGACCCGCAGGCTGGACCCGGAGGAGCTGAGGACCAGGAGGCGGGGGGTCCGGAGGTGGCTGGAGAAGAACCGGATACCGGTGGAGGAGGAGGGAGACGAGCTGAGGGTGGCGGGGGTGCTCACCATCACGGCCCCGTACGGACCTGGAGACTGCTGCAGCTCCAACCAGATCATCCTGGACCGAATCCAGAAACTGATCCAGAGTCTGATCCAACCAGATCATTCAGAAACTGATCCAGAGTCTGATCCAACCAGGAACTGATCCAGAGTCAGATCCAGAGTGCCCCTGAACTCCTGCACACAAACTGAAAAAGGTTGTCTGAAACCATGGAAACCTGTCAGGGGAAGTTAAATCCACCAATTAGATTCCGGCTCTGTGTTCCGACCAATCAGAACGCAGCTGCAGTTGTGGCTGACAGCTGATCTGGAACCAGCTTCAGTTCAGATTAAGTTTTTTGTTGTCTTTCTGCAGTCCGACTCATTTTGTCCAATAAAAAAACCACTGAAGTTTGAAAAAAAAAAAAAGAGTTGTTAATGAGTTTTTGTTCTACTTGTGTGGTTACTCAAGAGTCTTCTAATTTTTTTGAGGAATATTATGAACAAGATTGATGGTTTTTTTCCACATTTGTACGTTTGTTTTGGTCATACTTTCCTTCCCTGTAATGTTATTTTGCCTTTAATAAATGGTTAATGGAATGCATCTATATAGCATTTTTTCTAGTCTAGTTCTAGACCACATTCACCTATTCACACACATTCATACTCTGAGAGCAGAGGCTGGGGGTTTGGGGTTTAGTAAATAAATAATAAGTGTAGGTGTAGAGGATGTAGATTATGGAGGACCACAAGAGTCACGGAAATAGTAAAGCATTTAATTAATTAATGACTAGTTGTACAATAAAAATAGGCATTAATACATTTGTTTACAAATTAATGTATTACTCTATGAATAAATGGAATAAATTACTTAATTAATTATTTATTACTATTTCCGTGACTCTTGTGGTCCTTCATAGAAGATGTGTGACTTAGTCGCACATTTTTTATCTGTTCAAAATGTACCTTAAAGGGAGATTTGTAAAGTATTTAATACTCTTATCAGCATGGGAGTGGACAAATATGCTGCTTTATGCAAATTTATGTATATATTTATTATTGAAAATGAATTAACAACACAAAACAATGACAAATATTGTCCAGAAACCCTCACAGGTACTGCATTTAGAATAAAAAACATGCCCATTTTCATTCACATATCTTGAGGTTAGAGGTCAAGGGACCCCTTTGAAAATGGCCATGAGAGTTTTTCCTCGCCAAAATTAAGTGTAAGTTTGGAGCGTTATTTAGCCTCCTTCACAACATGCTAGTATGACATGGACTGTACCAATGGATTCTTTAGGTTTTCTAGTCTCATATGATGAGCCCGCTACAACCTAAAAATCACAAAAAATAGTTCCTGTCCTTTCTATTTTTCTTCACTTTTGTCCCTGTTCTTCCTCTTTCATTTCTTTCCTAATAGCACCCCTAATAGTAGAAGAAAGGAGGTCCCTTAAGTTGCATCCAGACCCTTGGGAGGTACTAGCTAGTGTAGTATTTCCAGTACACAAAATGTGTAAGATATTTATTCTGACACATTAAACACATTCAATAAAAACAAAAAAGAGATATAGAGTGACATTGAAGAAGACACTAGAAACACACACAGGCCTATCCTTACAAAAAACACAAAGATTTGTTCCCAGCTGGAGTGTGTCCATGTGTGTGATTCAGTGTGTTTTGTCCTCCAAATGGCATATATAGTATATTGTCTGACAGAGAAATGCTGCAGGGCTTCTCTTAATTGGGAGAGGTGTCATCGGGCTCCAGCAGTTAATCACAACAGTGTGAGGGAGGAAAGGCTCTACTTTTTCCTACAAGGGAATGTGAGTGTTTGCACATGGGGCACAGGAAATTCACAACCTCCTGTCACATCTACGGGGGATTGTAATTGATACAAATAATTGTAATGCAGCAGAGATAATGACCGTAAAACTGTATTCTGCAGGGCCGTGCGTCTCTGTTACTGGTATCATTTAACTTGGATAAGCAGTTTAGATATAATTTGGCTCATAAATATCTAATGAGCCCCGGTTGTAGAGGAGGAGCCCAGTGATTAATGTCATCTCGGGTTCCAGTAACATTTATAACAACATCGATTGCCAATATTTGAAGAGTTCATCTCCAAAAAATACTGCACATCGGTCCGGGCCAAAGCCATTACCCAAAGTTAGCTATTCGATATGTAAGAGGATCCAAAACCGGCTTCATCCTGTCAACCAGGCAGATAAATTGCCGATTAGCCTTTCGAGTTTATGATAATTTTGTACATTCGATCATGTTGTAGCAATAGGTGCCAAATGGAGGCTCGTCTTATTATAGAATTACAAAAATGTCCTTAATTGTATTCATAAAGGGTCTAGTTCTATTATTAGTGTTTGTAAAAGGCTGCAGCTGTCTTCATAATCTAGCAATTTTTTTCCTTTTTGGATTATTTAGTGTATAAAATGACAGAAAATAGTGATAAATGCTCACCATAATTAAGCCCAATGTGCTCCAACTGCTACTTCATCTCCACAATTATTCACATTTAATTATTTTACGGTGCTTTGTGAGGGACAAAATGAACAACTAATGTTATGGACACATCCTCAAATGTTTTGTTCCTTTAGATAATCTCCACAAATGTGGAGAAGTGCTAAAATGCTAACTCATTTCCATGTTTTAGGACTCATTCCCGCACCACTCTATGAAATTATATATATCCCATGACGCTTAACATAATAATTTCATTTGTAAAGATAATAATAATAATCTTTGTGTCCCAGGTGCTATTTTTATTGTCCCCGGGACAACGGGACATCTCAATCTAAATGAAAGCCTTTTCTGTTGTGTTTTATCTGAATATCACATATTGATCCTCTGGATTAATCCTTCAAAATGCCCAGAAGATGTGAATAAAAGGTGCAAATGTCAGTTCAGTTTTAGTCTTGGATGAAGTCACTTGCACAGACGTGTTTATGGATATTTTCACATGACATTAGCTCGTCAGTCCCCCACAGATGCGTCAGTAGGTGCTAATAACTGACCAGCCTACGAAATACAGCAGCAGAGTGACGCCAGTTTCAAGCTTTCGATGTGTTTCCAGTTGTTCGTCTCTGCAGCAGTCAAACGAGGACACTTTTTAATGCTGGCAAAGAATTAATCATTGGACGACCTCTTCATGCGTAAGTAATTGAACTGTGAGTGTGTACCTGCGAGTACATAAATGTGTTAATGTGTGGATTATCTGCCAGCTGTGGAGGTGGTAGTGGTGGCGGAGGAGCGTAACAGAGGCGCTCTCTGTGAGTCATGGATGCTCACATCACCAGGGGCTCCTCTAACCATGAAGCCACCATTGAGGCAGGAGTGTAGGAGTCCAGACCAGAGAGTGGCTTCAGAGGATGGAGGAACAGGACCTGGTGGGCGGCTGAGGTCAAACACTACAAGATGAGCTGCTACAATGCATCAAGCATCAAATTCAGGAGAACATTCAACCCAAATCTGGTTCTGGTGCAAGAGGGTTTCCTTAAAGGGTCAGTTGCCTAAACCTAACTTCTTGTGAAAACAGAAGTTTATTTTGAAAGGACAGTATGTATGTAACTAGCGGATATTGAGACGCCGTCTCTGGTCCGTCCAAAAGTAACGAAAGAGGGGACCTCGTGCGTCAGTCTCCGATGGCGATGGGCGCTGACCAAACAGCGGTATTTGACAGTTGGGGTGAGAATGTGTTGTCAAAACAAACTACATGATTTCTGGTGTAAGTCCTCAGTGTTTGTTTCCACATGTGTACGTCTCCCACTGGGTGCATCCCACGCACACAACCCTTATTTGTGAGTCATGAGTCCACCACATCACATGACATGTCCTCCACATCCCACCACCACCACCGCCACCGCCACCCCCTCCCTCCTGACCGTCCCTGCATCTGAAAGACAGATGAGTCAGCGACGGAGCACGCTGGCTTGTGCCAAAGCGATCAGCTTCCTCTCATCTCCTGCCCGTCCTCCTCCCCCACCTCCATCTCTACCCACAAAAGGCTGTGATTCATGCACCGAGCACCGACAAATATGTCCCGCCACGCTGGAGGATGTGTCCCGCTGTCCCGAAAAAGACAACACAAACGTCCACTCTCACATGCACCACGGGAGATCCAGAGGACTGGCTGTTCTCTTATTGAGGTTTCACTGGAACAAAGAGATTATTTCAGCCTTTAGAACTTCTCTGTTATAAAAAAAATGTTTGTATAAATGAAACTTGTGGATGCTTGGTAGACATACAGCATATAATACTTACAGTTACAGTCCATCTGCAGGCTCCAGTAGTGAGGGAGGGTCTGGTTTCAGTGTTCGTTGACTAGATGAGGAAATATCTGGCTCTTTAGCTGCTAAACGCTCCGCTATGTCCACCAGCTAGTCTCTAACCAAAACAGTAAAGT
Organism: Sebastolobus alascanus; assembly: GCA_916701645.2. Lineage (NCBI taxonomy): Eukaryota > Metazoa > Chordata > Actinopteri > Perciformes > Sebastidae > Sebastolobus > Sebastolobus alascanus. The sequence goes on along the minus strand of CAKAOJ020000102.1, from coordinate 201,553 downwards.
TGCAGCCGGACAGCTAAACAATGAGCTGAAACTCACTATAAAGCTCTGTTATTATAAAACATATCTATTATTGCTGCTTTAAATGTTATACGTGGTCTTTCTTTATGGAAAGACTGCCATTTCACCGTAATGAATATCAAATGGAGCATCAATAGTTACCTAATCTTCCCGTCACAGGTTATATCTCATAGTTAACTGTTCTCCTCTCTGACGTTTCTCTATTTTAGTTCCATGCAGCAGCCTGTATCGATCTTCTATTTATTAGAAAGGCTCTGAAAGTGCTCTTGTAAACAGGAATCAATGCTAACATGTTTGCATTACATAGCGCCCTTTTGCAGTGTTATTCGGCTGCATCACTGCCATATTCATAAAGAGTACTTGTGACACTGTCAGTTTCATGAATTTCTCATAATGCCGACTTTATAGGGTTGAAAAGTATTTATAGAGCAAGACATGATTTTCCCTTCGGCTCAGAGAATAAATAATTTCAGTTTGGCTAATAATTATTTTGGGATTGGAAAATAGCAGCGCTCAGTTTTTCTGCAGGGGTCTGGAGTCAGCGTTTGATAGCATCTTGTATCGCTCGCTCCCTGCAGAGCCGCCATTGATCTCCGTCCAAAAGGACCACATCAAGCCATAAAAGCATTTCAGGACAGTCGCCAAGACGCGCATATCCTGAAGTGGTTATGATGCATGAGGCTTTTAAAGGCCACGGTTTCTCCAACTGCATGTCTACATGAGGAATAAGCAAACAAACCTGACACAGGGATGATCACTAAGCACAAATGCATCATGGGAGTGTCTTGTATCATCTTCCTGCGGGATTAGAGAAGTAGTAGAGAAGTACTCCTTTCTACATGGCGTTTGTCGCTCTTTATACTTCCTGGTTCATGATTATGTGGATTAAATACGCATTGATTTCGTGGGATATATACGAAATACAGTGCATTACTTTTTGTAGGTAGCTGTATGTCATTTTAATTTTAATATATTCTTAGGAAGTAGGAACAGATTGAAAATGAACTGCAGTAAAACATTCAGAAACACACTGAGCACGCGCTTCATTTTCATATAAATATTTATTGCAGAGGAGGTATCTTTTATGTACATGCTATCACAATATAACACAATATAAATCTACCAAATATTCCCATATATTGATGCTATAAGCTTGTCATAGAGCAATAGTCATAACAAGCACATAATACAGTGGGTTAGGGACAGTATCACTCACTATACAACTTGTAACAGTCCATAAAAGATCAATTTTTTTTCTTTTTTGTTCTATCAAGGGCAGTGAAACATCGGTCCTATTATTATTTTTTTTTCTTGAATTCATGCAGAAGCCACAAGAGCAAGATTTACGACGTTACAGCATTGAATAGTAGTAGTAATAGTAGTAGTTGTGTTTGCCGTCGGGTGACTTGGTTTGGTCACGAGAGAAGAGAGGTTTAAATGAAAGCAGCTAGCCAACAGAACGCACCATGAACGTAAAGATTCGACTGGTGGACAAAGAGCTACAGGACACTGTCGTCTTTGTCGAGATGGTACAAGAACAATGTTCTCCATATGATGGTTCAAGAAGAATGGTCTCCATATGATGGTACAAGAACAATGGTCTCCATATGATGGTACAAGGACAATGGTCTCCATATGATGGTCTCCATATGAGGGTCAAACTGTCACTGATTCATCGATGATACGGCTAAAACACAATGATCATCTCCAGAGAAACAGACACCGGTTATGTTTACACGAGTTAGTACACAGACAACTGAGGGATGCTACAGCAAGCACACTATCTGAAATTATGCAAATTAAACAACAGAGCAGATTGAACTGAAAGTGTGACATATTCCATAGAGTAATGGAGGGATCTTGCATTGTTTATTTTCTGCTCTAAGACTGTGGTTCTCAACCTTTTCGAGACGCGACCCCCCAGTTTTGTTTAACTTGAACAGCTAGCACCTATAGGCGTTGTCCAACGTGCTCCAGGCTCTGTGGATTTTTGATGCGTTCTGTTACATTTCCTCAAATTATATCACTGATTTACGTATCCTCATACAACAGTTTGTATGATATCATACGAAAAGTTATTCCTCACTTTTTGTGCGTTCTTGTCCAGCAACACGTGTCAATTTCTTCACGTTAGCGGTGCTATCAAACGCAGACGGCCGTGACAAAACATTGATATTTGACGCCCTGGGAATGAGAACGGGCTGGGTCTCAGGCTGATTCTCATACAACGGTTCGTATGATATCATGCAAAAGTTATTCCAAATGTTTTGTGCATTTTCCTACGAATGTCCAGCAACAAGTGTCAGTTTCCGCTCATTACATGCATAGTCTTTTCAAAATAAACTTCCACCTTCACAGGAAACAACGTGGCTATGTTGAGGCAACAAAACTACTTAGGTTTAGGAAAAAATCGTGGTTTGGGTTAAAATAACTACTGAAGTGGCGTTACTTAAGTACGGAAGTTACAAATAAATACACATAAATACCCTGACCTCCTCCCTATGTGGCGTTTGTCGCTCTTTACACTTCCTGGTTCATGATTACGTGGATTAAATACACATTGATTTCGTGGGATATATACGAATTACACCCCCCCCCCCAAAAAAAATGATCTCGCGACCCCCTTGGGGGTCTTGACCCCAAGGTTGAGAACCACTGCTCTAAAACAGCATAACTGTAATCGTGTTTCTCTGATCTGGAAATTTCATGGGCCAAAGTGTGTAAAAAGTGTAAATAAATGCCTAAATAAATAAAGTTTTGACACCAGAAGAAAAACCTTTTTTGCTTGTTATGTTTTCTTTTGAAACAAATGGATTCAATTTCGCCAAATCATAGTCGTTTCAGAGCCTGTATGAGCTCAATATACGGTTGTGTAGATTTTCAAAATAAAATAAACACATCTCCTCATTTAAAATAGCTTTCCTACAAGGACAAAAAATACACAGTATATTATTCATCCCCCAGGGCAGTAAAAATCCAGTGTGGCAGTGATTCCAAAGTCACTTAAAGAAAAAGAAAGAAAGGGCTTTTGAAATGTCGTCGTTGTCATACGAGGGGCCCCCTGGTATGATCCTGCATCCGCTACCACAATGCATATGATGGATGACGCCTGACACGTGGTTCATAAATATCACATAGATCCATCAAAATCATTACAATCCATCCATGCACGTTGACAGTTATTCTCAGACAGCGTTCCTAAAGGAGCTCATAAAGCAGCGGTGGTGACAAATCTCACGCTGTAAGGCAAACACTGCACATTTGAAATATTTCAGACGAGCCCCCAACAGGTCAGCGGAGGAGGTGATTTCTCAGACGCAGCATCTAAATCATGTTTATAGAGGCGATATCTGTAGACTTAAACAAAATCGGATGAGAAAGGCTGCAAATATCTGTCACTGGATTGTTTCGTACCAAAGAAATTTAGCAATTGAAGAACTGTTTTTGTTAAATTCTCACTGACAAGCACTGATTTTTTATTTCACCACAGTTAGAAAGGACTCCTACAGAGCTCGGATATTGAGGAATTTGACAGCAATTATAGATAATTACAATCAGTGACAACATTCAGTGAAACCATGTAATTCTCACAAGATACCATGAAGTACCGTAGATGCTATATTGATAGTCTGCCTCACGACTGCAGGTATTGTTTTAAATATAAGTGGGAGATTTATTTTTTCTCACTCGGATAGTGCATTGATGAATATTTAGACATTTTGAGACAAAACACTGAACAAATCAAATCCCTCAAAAGGTTTAGTCAGATTATTAATTTCATAACCACGTCGCTGAGCCTAATTCTAAAATGATCATCTACATTAATCGATGGGGCTTTAAACTTTGAACAACATGCATCACGTTACTTTCAATACAGAAACGCAAAAAGTAAACAGATGGCAGTGTGGTGCTAATACTGCCGTTGTATAATGGCCGTATAGTAATATTATTATTTTAAAATTTTAAAGGATACTTCATAAAAACCTGGTTTTTATTTTTGTAGTTATGATCATTGTTTTTAACAGTTATGAAAACACTGTATTCAACAAAGTAATCGCTAATATCTGGAAACAAGGTGACAAGACAGGAAACACGACTGGTCACATGATCAGACAGTGTGGCCAAATTATCTAAACCACTTCATTCAACGTATCCTCATACAACTGTTGGTATGATATCTTATGAATTGTTATTTTTCATGCGTTTTCCTACGAATGTCCAGCAACACGAGCAATCAGTGCACCTACCCAAGCCCCTGCAGTGTTTAGGCAACAAAACTACTTAGTTAGTGTCTGTAAACGAAAACCTTAGGTAATAATTTTATTCTACTGTTCGCCTTTGTTTATATGTGTGCTCATATGACTGCTCATGTTTCTCGCCCCATTGGACTTGTATTGTTGTAGTGATGTCGCCTCAGTTCCAGGTCTCAGCAAGTACAACGTTCTTGCTATTAATTAGAGTCATGGCCAAAACTCACAAATATAAGACTCAAGTTATAATAAAGCAAAATTATCCTTTTAGACAGCAGCTTCTATCAGCTGTTAGTAAAATGAAATGTTAGTTTTAGTGTCTGAGACAGAGGGAGTGTGAGGACAGGAAGCGCTGCCAGGACTTGATCATGTATGAGACTCCAGAGGTTCAACTACAGAATTACATTTTCACTTTAAAGTCATGATATTGTGTACACAGACACACAGACACACACAATTGGTGCAACACAAAGACCCATGCTGGATTCATAAATAAAGCTGGTGCAAATGAATTCCTCTGTATCCCTCCAGTATTTTTCTATCCCTACTTTTTACAGTGTATATATGAGCCATTTTGACACACATTCATGTAAATGCTGCTCTCATATAATCTTCACCACCCTTAATGGTTTTTTTGGACATATGAAAGCAGGAAAAGGAGTGTTTCTGGTATTAAAAAAAAAACAACATTATATATTTGTCAACAGTTAACAAACCGGTAGGGTCCAACTACTCTCGACACCTGGCTGTGCATGCTGTTTATATAATTCACCGTCACAAAGTGCTGAAGGAGAGGCCACGTCGCTTCACTTCAGACTGATACAAGACAATGCTAGTTAGTTAGGCACATACAGTACATCTCCGCAGACTTGGAAGCATTTTAATCTGCCGAGAACTACAATTAAATAGATCTAAACAAAAACATGTCTAAGTTTGGTCGGTGTGTGATGTCCTGTGTGGTATCATGCCATGAGGTTGAAAATAAGATGAGAAAATGTACAAGAAGAACAGAGTCTGTCCTCAGCTCTTGATTTATGGAGTTGGCTAAAGTGCTATAGACTGATTTCCTCACTGAGTCTTCCCCTCTGTGCCGAGAGTTGGACACAAACTGATAAATTAACGCCTTAAGACCAACATCTCTCTCTGCAGATGTTCCCTTATTCTTTGGCTTTCACTTTTGCTGTTTTGTACATCAACTTTAATTTCATACTTCCTTTTCTCTACAACTCCTATCGTCATGTCATATCTTAAAGGGAGTGTTTTGAAGTGGGGTTGTCTGAGGTACTTATCCATAGTCAGGGTATTACCTTGAGTAGATGATGGTCAGCGCATCCCCAGTTTGGAGAAACAGACAGGAGTACAAGCACAGGAGCAAAGCAATACAGTGCTGCGGACGGAGGCAACACAACGTATTTTAGCCACCTAAAAGAAAGGCCCACCTAAACAAATCAGTATCAGTTTAAGTGTTCTGTGCTGGTACTTCTGTCTGTTTCTCCAAACTGGGGGCGTGCTGACCGTCATCTACTTAAGTTAATACACTGACTATGGAGAAGTACCTCAGACATCCCCACTTCAAAACACCCGAACTATCCGTTTAAGTCCATTAAGTGTTGATGTTAATGCACAAAAAGAACCACGTTGACTGAATACAGAACATGATGAATGCAGATTTTTCAACGTTGCTCATGAAGTGAAAAGGCTGAATCAAAAGTTGCATAATTAGTCTAAGATTTATCTGCAGGATTTTCCTGTAATAATCTGGAATGCTCGTCATGACTTTGTTTTGTTTATTTGTACATTTTACTTATTTTCAAAATAGGTAAAACAGGAACAAAACCTCGGAAAGGAAGGCAACTTGTGGAACTTGATCAACTTTTCTTCCAAGTCACCGCACTAATAGTAAAAGGTAATATTTAACGATTTCAAAGTGGAAAAAAAGTATACATCAATAACTATAATTTCAGTGGTCCATTAAGGTCGAGTGTCATGCCTTCTTGCTCGATGTGCTATCCTCAAAGTCCCAGGGACAAACATCTGCCTTCTTAGCAGCACCTGCAGCTCCGCCTTTAGGATTTGGGTTGCTCTGTTTCACCACAGAAGCACTTTTGTCTGTACCTTTTTTATCTGACGTATCCTCACAATCCCACGGACAGACTTCAGCCGGCTTTGCTTTGGCTGCTCCGACATTCGCGCTTTTCCTTTTTTCTACCACTGGCACTTCCTGATGACTCTCTACATCCCACGGGCATACCTCAGCCATTTTTTGCGGGCTCACGTGTTTCTCTGAAGATTTACTCTTGTCCTTAGCTTTTGTTCTACTTTTCTCATCATCAGCGTCTTTTGATTTCTCTTTCTCAACTGTTCTCGTGGAAGGGGCACCTTTCTGTTTTGACAGGGATTCCTTAGTTTGGGGTGCTCGAGAGGGACTAGGCGTCCTCTCTGAACTCGGAGACACGGCAGTGCTGTCGTAGTCCCAGGGACACACATCAGCTTTTGAAGACGGCGGCTGGAGTGAGCCTCCTGTTTTGGGTGGATCTGAAAGAGCACTTCTCCCTTTCACATCCACAGGAGAGGTGCCTTTTTTTTGTGTTGTCACATCTGGCGAACGAGCTAACTCTGTTGTCTTTTGGGCCTCTTCGAAGTCCCACGGACAAACCTCCACCCGATGTGTTTTGGAGCTTTCTGTCGTAGAGTGAGGCTGCTGGGTTTTAGCAGGTTTGCTAGCCTGACTGTACGTTTGCTGCTTCGAGCTTTCCACTTGACTCTCACCTCCGTCTTCCCACGGACAAACCTCTGCTCGCACAGCGGTCGTCCTCTGAATCTCCTTTGAAAGCCGGCTCGATGGAGGTTGATCAGAAGCTTTCTGCTTCTGAGATTTCCCTCCCTTGGTGCTGCCGCCGTGAACCGTCGTGGTTTCCTCTGGTGCGATGGACACATGCTTTTGGACCTTGTTTTCAGACGGAGTCGGGAGATCCTCCACCTCCCAGGGACACACTTCAGAAAGATCGTAGAGGTCTTTCCCCTTGACTGGATCGGGACAGATTGTAGGCTGGCTGCTGCTCACCGGCTGCTTCATGATCCTGCCCAACGGCGCCGTCTGTTTGTACTCGACCGACTGGCTAACAATCATCTTGGGTTGGCACTCATTTTCCGGCTCTGCGTTGGCCCTTTGGCTCTTTGGCTGACTCTTCTTATTGCTGTCCTCTGTGTTTTGAGTCTTTCCTGTCAAGCCCAGTGTCTTCTCTTTGGCGCTGGCGATGACACTGAGGGACTTCTGCAGCATGGAGGGTCTGGGATGAATCGGTTTCTTGTCTGCGGTGAGGTTATGGGCGCTGGCGGACTTGCACACCAAAGGAACCGACTCCGTAGATTCACTGGGGACGCTCATATTCTCACTAGACTGCTTCTTCACCAGCTTCTTGCCCATAAGTGTATCCAGGAGGGAGCCTTCAGCGGGGGTCACTTCCATCTTGTCTGTCGCCGAGCTGTTGGAGTCTTCGCTCTGGTCGCGGACGTGGTCGTAGCTGCTGTGGGACTTCTTGAGGGAGAACACCTTGTTCTTAAGCGTCTCCTCCTTCGCCGGCTTCCCCGGGTGAGTCGGATCGAAGGGGTTCTTCTTCAACATGCAGATGCTGTTGCGGTTGCTGCCGTGTTCTCCGGCCTCCTTGTCTTCGCGGCTGCATTGCCGGTGCACCGACTCTGGGATCTCAGTTATGCGCCTCATCAGCGAGCGACCCAACCCTTTCTTGGAGCTGCGCTTCTTCTGGAGATGAGGGTTGTTCGCCAGCATCTTCTTCCTCTTGTAAATCTCCAGCTGGGAGTAGAGTTTCTTCAGCTCCTCCTACATATTCATGAAAGAATCAAGGGGAAAACAGAGCGATCAGTTGCCTGTTAAGAACAAATAATCACATATACTTAAAAAAGGGATTTCTAATCAAAACACCGTTACAGAAAAAAGCAGACATTCTACTGCACAGAGAACATGCAGTACAAATTCACGTTACTATAAACGGTTGTTAAATGATGCACTACGGAAGATCACATGCGTGCTGAAAGAAAAGCAAAGACAGGACAGTCTTGGACAGCATCAAATAAGGAAATGGTGTTTTAATGTTAGGTCTGAAACAGCCTCGAAGCTTTAAATTTATCGTATTTCTGTCTCATCCGAGGCAATGAGTTTCTTCTGGTAAATAAACCCAAATCTTTTGGTCGAGAGACTTCTTCAGCTCTAACAGACAAACAGAAATCTCTGCTCACGTTGGTACGTTTTTCCCAAAGACTGTCGCAAGACCTTACGCCACAGCCATTAATAGAACTGAGATGGCCCATTTCGTCTGGTGTCTGCAATAAAAAACTGCCATGGCTCAGTATTGTTGGGGGATTCAACAGAAGTCACCAGGTTATGCAATGGAGAAAGAAAGGTTAAAGGAGACGCCGCTTACCCGAATGTCCTCTGGATCCAGACTGTGTTCGCTCCACGCTGACGTGATGCTGCTATTGAGGTACGACCCAGAGCGACCCATGTCCAGCTCGTCCTCGTAGGCCTCAGACGCTATATCGTCTCTCATGTGGGTGCCAGCAAACAGGAACTGGTGGAGTGAAGAAGAACAAAACTGGTTGTTTCAAAATTGTAGGGCTGTACTAACAAATTGTCAAAAGAGAAAAGCAACATTTTAGTTGTTGTTAGTTGTAGATGTTTACCTTGGGGATGAGTAGTAAACCCAGTGTTACTGTTACAGTTAAGTGGGTGTGGGTGAAGAACAGCAGTAACATCCAGTCTGGATGGAGCTCCGGAGCAAGAGTGAACCTGTCAGGACGTAAAGAGAAAACACAGATATACAAGACGTGAGAAACAAAGAAGAGAGAGAAACTAAATCTAGTAGGAATACAAGAGCAGAGATATGCAGATGTTTAGCTAATACTAATAAAATATTTTACTGACTTTGGTGCCCAAGGCGAAATTCGGATTTGTTACCTCAATGCAGAAAATGAGGGCGAACAGCGCCCCCCCAGAAGGTGGCGCCCTAGGCGACCGCCTATATGGCCTATGCCTTAAGCCGGCCCTGCCTGCTATGTTGATTTGAATGGGAATATCCGTTCTATTCCTATTCTATTTCTATGGTACAGTAGGAATAATAATAATGCAGCGTCATTAATCAAGCTGCTCAACCTCACCGTGTATTTTAACTTCTGTCCTCACACTTTCTTTCCAGTACAACAGTTTTGTTAATAAACACATCCTAAACATCTTTATGATAGCGGATTGTCAAATTCCAAAAGTACATACAGTGAATGCAGCGAAGTGTGACTAAATTATGCAGTGATATTCATACACGTCGCTCTGTCTGCACTAAACCTCTTAGATACAGATGGAGCCGGGAGAGACGGAGCCCAGCAGACTTAATGTGTTTTCAGCCAAAGTAGATTTATACACTGTCTGTCTAGGCGTCAACTCCACTGCCTCGTATAATCTTCCACTTGGGTGAGCCTTTCGCCGGCAAGGACACAATATTTTCCTCATTCTTTCAATTGGATTCACAATAAAAGGGAGCGACCTTGATCTGGCCACAAGATTCGGCCTCTTTATACATCAGACAATAATACACTGGGCTGTGCAGCAGTTTTTGGAAGATGAGATAATTACAGGTAGAAACAATAATCGTGCTCCACTGATTCAGCACTGTGAGACCGCGTGTGCACTAAAGGTATGAAGGTATGACCTGTCAGATGCTATTTCAACCACCAGAGAGCTTCTATCCAAGCAAATGTCATCTAGCACGCTCTTTACGTTGTTGAAGTTGGCAAATGGCTAATTAACGAACAGTTATAGGTAATAGCTCAGAGGCATGAATGAAGGCAAAGGTCCAGGAATGTCCCAAAGCTGTGAAGTCTTCCATCATTTCAGTTTCTGTGCAGATGAGGATTTAATAACCTTGGCATGCTGTCTCCTCTCAGCCTGCAGCGTCTCACTGAAACACTCCCCATCACTCACGCTTCGACCTCCAGCTACAACGCTCCCTTCATTTTCTCCACACCTGGACCCGGCTAAAACCTGATGACTACCACAGCAAACGAGGAAGCTTTAACTGGTCACTGTGGGATCAAATAGCCGGTTCTGTGAGCAACACAAATGGACGCCGGATGCCTCTAACAAGCCCCAGTGTACACTGCGGTCTCTGGTGGCAGCCAGTCAGAATAACTAGCCACACCAGGCAACTTTCCAATTTATTAGGGGCCTCGTTTGGCCATTTTCTGCAGAGAAAAGCCTCACAACAAGGCTGAAGAGGCGGATTAAAAGGGTTGGCAAAGTAATCACAAAGAGCCAGATGTTCAAATACCATCAAAACTGTTAAAAGCTCTCATTTCTTCCCAGAAACTATCAGGTTATACGTCGATGAAACACTTTTTTTTGGGGTAATGAATGTTAATTTATAACTGAAAAATGGCTGCCTATAATTCAAGCTATTTATGCCGTCTTGAAAAAAAAAAAACATAAATCATTCTGACATGGTTCATTAGTAAATAATGTGATGGAGCTGAGCTCTCAATTAGGGGGACTCCAGCTAGGAATGGCGGCGGCGGTGTCAGCTGAAACGCCTCATTTATAAACTGCACGGTGCAGATATTTGACATGTATACTGGAGGGAGACGGCCGATTTCACTACAATAAAAAAAACAACTCCCAGATGAACAGAGCCTCGTGCGGTAGCCTATATGTGATGGAAATGAGACAATCTACTGGAGGACGTGAACGTCAAAATGACAACAGCGAAGGGCAATCAAAGAGGATGATATTAAATAAGTAAATGTGGAACATGCTGTGAAATTAAGTGACAGCATCTGCATGTTGAAGAAGATGCTTTTGTTAGTAATTATGTTTGTTTTATCCTCATTGGAGCCCAAGATGGGTGGGGGTTACCGCACCACGACTATTAAGATAGTGCCAGAAATTGATATTTATTACATTATCCTGTTAAATTGAGACGGTTTCATAACCAGTTAAAAACCCCTTGTAGTAACTTTATGTCATAAACACAGGAGAGAAAACAATTTAGATCAGACATGGATCACCAGAATTCTTTTTTTTTCTCTCTTTCCACTCAGGGCTTATATAGAAATCTATCTCTGATATTAATGCATTCAATTTAGTCATTTTAATTCACATAAACCCACTAAGGAATCCAGATGACTGTGAGGATGAGTTCTCACCTGAGGACGTAGAATATCGCCGTCAGGACGAGCTCGTTGTGAACAGCGATGGCCATATAGCGAGGCTCGTGGAACGCCGACGGCACCGTCCTCACAGCGTAACACAGGTACACTGCCCACAGCAGGAAGAGGAACTCAGCTGTGGAGCGAGATTGAAAAATGAGGAGGTGAACACAATGAACACACGGGCCAAGCAATCATTTATATGCAGTGCACAGGCTTTACAGGCCAACCAGCCGCTGCACAGTTCAGTGCTCTCATGGAGCTGGTGCAAACTGTTGTGCAACACAGGTACACAGGAAAATGGCCTGTTTAACACACGCTACCAAGCTCATTTGTAACAGCTGTGGTTGTATTCTCTGGACAATAACTGAATCCCTAGGCACCTCCATGGCAACCCCATGTAATGTCTCCTAGGTAGCAGCTCCACAGCAATAAACACGCTGCTTTTTTCCATGAAAACCTGTTGCCATTATTTTCACATTTATAGTGTCGTCTGCTTGAACTGTGGGGAGTTAATCACATGTATTCATGGAACAGGAACAACAGGGAGCATTAGATGCAATTGGCCACTCATAAAAGTGTTATTTGTTGAGGTTGTGTGAGGGCAATTGAAGGTCAAAATATCTAAAATGAATCAAAGTAAAAACGAATCCACATCTTTCCAATCCAAAAAGTTGTACAAGGAATAAATGACATAAATGACTTGACCAAAAGACTGTTTTTACAGAGTGTAAATCATAAAATATGCTGGTGGGTCTGCAAGAATATGAGAAAAATGTAATTAAATGGAACATAATTTTTTAGATTAAATGAACACATCATTGCAATGCTGAAGCTGCAGTTTTGTTGTACATACTTGGGCTAAACAAAAAATCCTTACTGGTTTGAAAATAGCTTTTTTTAAAGCAAAAAAAAAAAAAGTTTTACAATTAGGCCCCTGACTGTGAATGTTTGCAGGTGTGGCTTTCTAAATCAGAAAGATTTATTGCGTCTCCGTGTGTGTGTGTGTAATTTATGAGCTGCATGTAGGTGACATCAGAGCTGACTCGCACTTCCCTATTACCAGCCTATTTTTACCTCCTAATAAACAGAATGAAAATGTGCCTACAGTATACAGTATCGCAGCGTGGAGGCTCTGCTGGGGGTCCATCTGTTTTCCCAGAAGTCAAAAAGGACCACGGTTCTCTCTCATTTACGCCTGAGTCAGCATATGTAAAACAGCATGCAGATTTCCTCAACGCGAGATGCTGCTCCCCTCCGAGCATCTTTGATTTCTCATCTGCCTTTGTCAGCTGCTGGTTGCTCTCTCCTCCACGCACAACACAAGAAAATATCCAAAAGTGAAGCACCCGGTGGAGAGGATTAATGTCTACTTTTGGGGAACGTATGCCAAATGTAGATGGAGGCAAACAGTTGTACTCATCCAACTTCTCTCTTCTTGTCTCACTCTCTTTGAACTGCTATCACGCCAAACAAAATTACTTCTTGATTTTACGCCATGAATACCTCAAATAACCCGCTCGCTGTGGTGCTCACACACAGAGTTCAGTGCATATTAATGAATTCACAACACCCTACGGAGGCAGAGGGCACTGGCTTGGCTTACCGACAGCCATCATGTAGTCCCAGCGATCCAGCAGGCACATGCTGAACTGCAGCCCGTCGGGCGTGTAGCCCACGTCGATGAGAGCCAACTTCCTGTCCGGGTTCTGACAGACGGCAGATGTCCAAGCCACCAGGAACCAGCAGACGATGAGCAGGATGATGCCCAGCAGACGCAACACTCGCCAGCTGGTCATGTAGGGGATCCTCTGGGCTGTACGGGACAGGAACACCTTCAGCACCCTGTGGGGGAGGAGATGAGAGGAGCATTTTAAGAACATTACAAAAAATCATCATCGTAGATTATGGCAGAATCATTTCGAACAGTAAAGACAGCATCAGTTAGGGAAAGTATTCACCCAATCACAAATTAATCACACATTTTTTTATCTGTTCAAAATATACCTTAAAGGGAAACTGCATGTGATTATCATAAAGTGGGCAAGTCTGTAAAGGGGAGACTCGTGGGTACCCATAGAACCCATTTTCATTCACATATCTTGAGGTCAGAGGTCAAGGGACCCCTTTGAAAATGGTCACGACAATTTTTCCTCGCCAAAATTTAGCGCATGTTTGGAGCGTTATTTAGCCTCCTTCACAACAAGCCAGTATGACATGGTTGGTACCAACGGATTACTTAGGTTTTCTAGTTTCATATGATACCAGTATCTTCACTCTAGCTTTAAAACTGAGCCCACTACAACCTAAAAATTGCAAGTTGTGTTAATGCATTAAAGAAATTAGTGGCGTTAAAATGAATTTGCGCTAATGCGTTATTATTGCATTAACTTTGACAGCCCTAGAAAAAGCACAAAAGCATAGTAGGTCCTCTTTAAATATAGAAGTGGCACATCAGAAAATGGTCTCATGAATAATTGACAAATGCTGGGCTAATAGGGCTACCAGATCAGTCAAAGCTCATATGAGTGACTTTGTCAGGCAAATTACCCACATTGGAAGCCCAGAAATACACAATAAATGCAATAAAGCAAAGAGCTAGTATCTAAAAATGTGTTATTTTTCCTTTAGTTTTCATATAAAACACAGCAGAAATCTCCAGCTCTGAAAAGCATCGTTATTGAAAGCAGTTATTCTGAGTATTTCTACATGACAGTATAAAAACACAAAGACTGTGTAACAGGAATTAAACTGTGCTCAAACACATGAACCAGCCGTCGCTATTCTTAGGCTGTGCCCTTCACGCACATTGATGAAGTGTCCACTGCGCTCCCCACTAATGAGCCCCCCATCAAAAATTGATCTGTGCAATATGTTAACTTGCACCTCTAAGGGTTTATCCGGCTCGCGCTCGCATTAGCCACATCCTCTTAATCAGCATCTTCATTAAGCCTTTTTGACAGGTTCACCTGACAAAAAGCCCCTCAGATGAACAATTTCAAGTGCATTACTTTAAATACAGCAGACCCCCCGTCTCATTATGAGCTATTCAGCGCTGGATAACCCCCCTCTTGCCTCTCCCTAACTGTATCCTCCAGCTGTCCTTTCCCTCCTCTGATCTCACACACATTTGTCTCTCAGTTTGTCTCTTGCCAACCATCATTCAATACTGCGTTATATATGGAGATCATTTGGGGCCAAAGCACCCCGTGTTTTCTTAATTACTTTTACTTGCCGTTTCCCCTCTTCCACTTAATGAGGCAGTGAATCCACCCCTAAACATGTCCAGTCTGGTGATGAATTAGCAGAGGAACATGCTGCCTCGACACTTCATAAGGCTCTTACTTTTACAAGGAGTTAAGATGTAGACACGGTGTAATTGCACTTAAAGAGGTCAATGTAATCCGATTTCCTGGGATGGATAACGATGTTGGACAAATGGTTTTGCGTAGATGTGTGTGTGTGTGTAATGTGTGTTACCTGTACAACTTGAGAGTCAGTGTCCCGTAGACGGTAGCGAAACCCAGCAGTCGAACCCATCGCAGCAGGATGCAGCGGAAAACACTCGGCTGGAAATAGAGGATCCCGACCTGCAAGAAGACAGAAGGAGCCTTAAATAACGTAAACAGAGAAAGTGAAAAGTAAGTAAGAGAGACATCCAACTGTGAGAGTGTTCTCAATGATAATGGGCCCTCTAAACCTGGGGAAATTAAGTACAAAGTCGTGGGAAGTTGCTCTCGGTGGACGGCTCTCTGAACAGTATTTAAATGTTGGTTTGTAGCATCTAGCAAGTGCACAAGTGGGCTCACATAGTTTAGTTTTCTGCATCTCACTGCCATCATTCACCTTCACCCTTACTCATCTTTTACTTCCCTCCTAAAACCTTGTAAAGTTGTTTTACACTGACAACAAGTCTCCCTTGAAAAGAGATTTTAATCTTAAGGGACTTCCTGGTTAAAAAAATTAATAAAATATCAACCTTTTCCACTTTCTGTGCCACCATCAAACTATCGAAGGGGATTTTAATTGCTATAAGAATCAAGCCTAGAGGTTCATTCTTAAACTTCGATAGGATAAAACAATCCCAACACAGGGTCGACTTATTAGCTTTTTCCAGGGCTTTACTCCCTGTCACACGGTCTTCAGCTAGATGAGCTATACGCTCACAAAAACATACTGCTCCTCTCTGCTTGTCTGCTAAACTGCCTCAAACACATTGCAATGGTGCAGCCAGTGCTGTGATATCCTTTCAAGTCGCAGAAGTAAACAAGTCCTTAATGTGCAATCATTGCATAATGCAGCAATTAAGCATTTTGGCATACTGTGTACAGTATGATGTCTCCGATGTAAGATTTAATGGATGAAAAGCTAAGAGAGAGAAAAATGAAGACAATTTCAACATTAGCATGAATTTTACTCTCGCTACTTCTACTTTTACAACATTTACTGTAAATACTATGAGTAGTACAACTAATACTACTACCGGATCTGCTATTACTACAACGGTTTACATGCAGCCGTGCATACTCTTGTTCGATTGTACAAACACAGCCTCTGTCTTTCATTCCTTCAACCACCTTCTTGTATGGGTCGGCGTTGAGATATTTGTGCTTATCCCAAAAACCTGTTGATATCCAAGTCTTTCATAATGTTTTAAAGTAGGTGCGTTTCTCCTTCCGACCACAAATGTGGGCTTTTCTTTTGGGCATGCATCTCTGTAAACTGTCCAAAGAATGCTCCTAAAAGGAATAATAGTGGAATATTAGTGTGCAGTGAAGTGCAGTGTTGTTTCATAACCATCCTTGGCATTACTCAAAACAGCAAATCTATCTGAGCCTGCTAACATGATACAAAGCTTGCCCTTGAGACCAGGAGGAGGACATCCATCCACCCATGTTTGCTACAAAGACCTAGAAACACACTGAAATGGTGCCCATCCAAGCCCACAACAAAAAAACAAAACACTGATGGTCTTCCAAAGACATAAAAAGCGCCAAAACAAACACACACAAAAAAAAGAAACAAACATCTGAGGCAACAGAATTATCTGTCCGTTGCAGATGTGCAGCGATTTCCCCTGTGGGATTGTTAATGTTAATCGGATTAGCCGAGGCATTATTACGTTCCCTCAGGCTGCGGAGGAGACGCAGGCATGTGGATATTTTTGCTCACTAGGTTTGAGTCAGTCGAGGGACACGAGGACCCCACGGGAGAAAGGGTGGCCCACATCCTCTGCTCACAGATGGCCTGGCCGACCAAACACAGAAACTTCTGACTCAAACAAGGCTTGATCCAGTTGACTCAGCTTTGCAAAGGGAATGTAGCACAAAGCAAATAAAGAGTTATTAATCTTAAATGCATACAGGACGTTTCATGCTGAATTCTACTCTAGGCAGGATGGAAATCCTCTGAAACTATATTTTAGACTATCCACGGATACTCAGAGGTCAAAGAAAATATCTAAATAATGCGTGACTGCTCCTCAGAGCGTTCTTTATTTTTTAACAGAGAGAGAGGGACAGGAGCCGATAAAGAGATAGCAGGCCGGGCCGGCGCTGAGCAACTTGCTGACGCACATTTAAGTCTGGAGGGACAGAAGAGGGCACAGGAAGATGAGTAAAAAAGCACAGAGGGAAAACACAGCTCATGACTCCTTTTTAAATAAACTACAAAATGGCATCCGGCTCTCTATCACGTGCCGGTATAAGGCTGGTTTGATGTGCCGTTATGACACTGACTATAAGGATGTTTATATACTGTATATGTAGCAACATGCAGAAACCTACGTCAGGTTTCGTGGGAAAAAGGTTTTAGAAGGGTTCGAGAAAATAGCATTTTGACGCTAAAACATACATACTTTAACCAAAATTTTGAAAATTTAAATTTCAAGTAGCGGTTGAGAACCAACGTGGGGTAATGGACGGTTTCTATGTAGATTTTATATCATTAATAATTCTTAAATACAAACGGATGTCATACTCAGATTCACATGACAACTTGGCACATTACAACAACTCAGCTGAAGTGCTGAAGTGAGAATTATGGGACCAGACATGGTTGAGAAACCCTGTTACACCCAGAACAATGACACGTTTGACAAACTACACAGCAGCTCACTTAGAGAAAATACATTTTCAGGCAGCCTCCTCTACGCTGTGATTTGGTGCCACCTGCCACCTCCCAAACTCTGGAGTGTTTACCTTTTGGGACAAGTGACAAAAATGTTTTTCCGCGCAGCTTAAACCACCCACTGATGTTTCTGATCAGCTTCATTTTCTGTCTAATATTCAGAAAAATATTACAGAATATGACCAGGCTCTAATTCCAGTGCTCACTGCAATAAAACCATCAATCCATTCCCCCGGGACAGCTGACACAATAAGTCCCATCCCCCGGTGTCCTCATCGCTCAGACTAATGTCAATATACATATTTCTAAGGCAAAAGTAAGCGTAGTCGTTGTCCTCAAACATTGCCGTGACCCGCTGACCGCACAATTCTGAGCAGACATTCATTACACAAGCCATGCACTTTCCATCAGTAGGGTTTCTGGGAAGAAGACTGGCCGTGAGCCCCCCCGACAGGTTTCTCTTAACGCCAGCGTGCATAAAGAGCAAGATCAGTTTCTGCCCCCCTTTTCTTTTCAAACCTTCCATTAATAATCAATGCTAAGTGCTGGGAATCTTAGATTCAGCGCTGTGGGAAGGGAAAGGGATCGGGTGTTATGTGTGCGTGGGGGGGGAAGGGGGATTGAGAGGATCAGGGTGCTGTATACCTATCTAATGGACATCAATATCGAGGAGACAATTATCAACACACTTACTACTCTTCAGCCTGCCTCCCCCCGTTTGTCTCGTCTCAGTTACAACATGAGTAAAGGCTTCTGGAAATGCTGAGTGAGCGTTGGCAACATCTACTGTAGCAGCCCTCTTATGGCTACCACTCCAAACGCTCGCCGTCATATTTACATGTCACCACAAGTGAGATCTCAAGTTAAGGGTCAAGGAACTTTGTCACCACCCTTCTCACTCCCTTTCCTTCAGCTTCATTACAGTCAGTTTGATAACAGTCATTGTTGGTGGGGGGCTGGGCATCATTCTGCTGTTCTGCACCTCAGAAGGCGTTTTCAAAAATATCCGTTTTTGTGACCCAAAACTCAGTTTGCGTGCCAAAACGTAGAGGAAAATATCCGTTTTTAAAAATATCTGTATACGTGTTGACAGTGCCTTAGCACCCACAATTTTTATTTCAGATCAGTGTTACAGATGTTTATATTTTTTGAAAGTGCTACAATTTCAATGAAGTTTGTCCTTCTGCTCAAATGGCGCTGATTTCACTTCATAACTGCTACTGAGGACATTTTTAGGAAATATGTAGGGTTTTCTAGGCAGGTGAACACGTCCCAGCTGGATGTCTGCCCTGATCATTATGTTCATCTGCTTGCCTGGTCTCCAGGCTCCCCAGACACCTGACTTAACACAACCTGGCTCTGCATCCGCCCTCCAAAGCAAAGCCCTGTCACGTGGAAACTACAAAACAGAACAGTGTGTTCTACAGACGCACACCTGAGATGAGTAACATTTAGCTTCCATGGGCAGATGAAACTTTTTTTAAGTTGTGGAAGTGCACAATGGCACATTTGGAGGAGTGCGTGGTGGCTAACTGGCTGACGGAAGCACTCCTCCATGGCTTATCTGTCTTCCAAGAGTTTCAGTGAAATTATTAATAACCAACCTGCTACCCAGGAAGTTTTTTTCCACCAAACCTCTCCCTTACTTTTCATTAAGGAGAGCAAATTTAGACCAGATATTTGCAGAAAATTACTTACTTGATTGCTAAGTAATGAAGTCATGCAAACCTTTAAATGAATAGTTTGACTTTTTGGCAAAATATGCTTTGATTGGTACCACTCTCATTCAGGCTCTATACAGCATATATGTAGCTAGAACAAGCAGCCGCTTAGCTACACACATATATACATATATATTAATGCTGTTAAAGCTAACGCGATAATAACACGTTAACGCAAATTCATTTTAACGCCACAAATTTATTTAACGCATTAACGCAACTTGCAATTTTTAGGTTGTAGCGGGCTCAGTTTTAAATCTAGAGTGAAGATACTGGTATCATAAGAAACTATAAAACCTAAGGAATCCGTTGGTACCAACCAAACCACGATCATGTCTAAAGATACAGGAGTGTTGCAATCAAGAAACCCTAAGTCTCCCTGGGAGGTTTTCCAAAGTCACGCTACCTCTGCCTTTGTTGCTGAGAAACGTGAGTCATAACTCACTCGGCCACATGATAGTTAAATGCTTTCGATTACGCTGGCATGTTTGAACAATATGCGTCACCTCGTTTTCTTGTCTTCCTTGTCAAAACCTGTCAAACATATCAACCTGAGCGTCTGGAAACTGCCCGAGGGTAAGTCAGGAAACTCTTCAGTTTGGTTCTGACAGAAACAATTAAATGTGCTGTAGATTTTAAGCCGTGCCGTTGCATCAGTCGTTACACCATTTTGGTCCAGAATTTTTCAACTATTAATTAATTAACATAATAACATATTTATTACATGAACACAAAGTAATGAAACGGACCGCTTCGCTATTTACTGGCTCGCTTCTTCTGCCTTTACCCTCACCGAGGGTGAGATATTGCTGTTTTTGGCCGGCTCTTTGGTCTACATGTGTGCCACAGAGCCGGTTGAGGATCGGAAAAAAGTTTCATTTTGGGGGCATTACGTGACCAGGCATTATCAATCCACTTGACGAGGGAGCTTTCCCCATGCCCACTTGTTATTCATTCAAAGATGACTTTCCCTTTCCCGTCACGACATCAATGCACAAGCAGCATCAGCCTCAGGTATCCAGCTGGAAATCAGACGGACCGCGAGGCAAAGTAAGGGAGTAAAGTAAAGAACAAAACAAAAATTCAATTAATGTTAGTCTAACGTAGTTTTAAAATGTTTTTCCATATGTTGTCGTGTATGAAAAGACCCCAAATGAACACTATAAGCGGACTACTTGATTACTATAAGCAAATTATTTAAACAGCGAGTGAATGATTCTGTCCCAAGCTTTTTGATCCATATCAGCGGTTGGTCACTGTAACCGTAATCACTATAAGCGGTTTCCACTGTATTTTCTTCTTTTTCGTACTGAAAGAAAATAAATACTTCCCACCACACTGACTGAGTTCGTGAGTTATATTATATTTGTACTAGTTCCAATTTGTTTCCCGTAATCTCCAAGAATGATTTTCTGGCATATATCCATGCTTGTTATACGAAACGGAAGTTGTGGAATGAGAACAAGGGCACCTCCCTAATCAGTTTACTGTCAGAGCTTTTTATGATGCAATACCTTCCAGGTCTCTGCATTCTAGATAGGTTGAGTCACCTTCCTCTGCTATTACTATGCCAATGTACAATGCAGGTTTTTTTTTATAGTTACTGTAAATTGATATCCAACTAGTTTGGACGGATATCCTGGAGAAACAGGTTATGACATCCATTGCCTGTATAAGAAGGCAACCTTCAAGGCTGTCAGACAGAGCTTTCAGCTGCCCTTCAGAGGTGTTCATCCCACGCAAGAACAGCCAGGTAGGTCTGAGGAAATGTATCACGAGCTTAATGTTGCGCTGTTATTCCACTTCGCCGTTTACATGTGTTTCTGTGATTTCAGATGACAACAAAAATGTCCTAGATTAATTCATTTTTTAAATATTTAATTAATGTGTCTGTCTTAGCAGGTGATCACACTGCAGATATGGAAGAGGTCATTAACAGTGTGGGCACTGCATGTTCGGTTATGGACACAGGATTAGGAGGTGGATCAATAATTGCTAAATTGATACCGTCACAACGCCAGTGCTCCGTCGAGCTTACCAATGAGAGCTCTAACTACACTCTTTGTAACCCCAGGTAACTGCAACTTTTTTCTCCGTATATTCTTGCTTATTTTTATATCCGTTCTCATGTCATTAAGATGCTTCTACTATTTATATTTCTAGAGTGTTCCTCAATAGTGGACGCTGCACCATCCCTCTGCCCCCAAGCATTCGACCGTCCTCATCTGGAGAGGCGCTGTTTGCCAAGAAACCAATCGTAGCACAAGGATCTGTCGGCATCTTCACCTATGATCTCTGCGATGTTTCAACAAAAAAGTCCTCTCAGAAAATAGCTGTGCTGTTCCAGGTGCCATTTGACCTTAAGCTGAAGTCAAACATGTACGCAGTGGGCATCTTTGACATCAGCAAAGAGTGTAATCGTGATCTTTTCCGTGAGATGTCCAAAAATACAGACACGACATTTGTCAGAGGCAAAGCAAAAGGCCCCAGTCTGACCCATGGAAGTGAAAATGTTACCATCATGGCCACAATGTCTAACTGCAACAAACCTGTCGTTAAGGTGCAAGTGAGAGACGACTGAGAAAAACTTGTGAAATTTTTGTTCCCAGCAATGATTCGGCTTTCTTTCGATAGATCTTGTGGGTGATGTTGCTGTTGCGATACAGTATGTACAGTAATTTAAGTAATAAGTAAATTAGCACACAGGCTGTCCACTGAGGAGACATCTAAGAAAATACAAAATGGTTATTTATTTCTAGCTTCATTTATTTATGTTTTTTGTAACTGACAAACTGAATAAAAAATAAAGTTCTATTGCATTCATTCTCTGTCTGTATTTCATGTTTTACAACCTGAGCCAGGCCATACAACAAAGATAATATCATATCACATCCATACATGGTCAGTAGTAAACAGCTTAAAATAATCGTTAGTTGTACAGTAGCCCTAGATGTAGTTTGTGGTGCTGTTAAGCTGTATTGAATTATACAGAGAAGTGGTACTGTTATTTAGCCTACCCTCATTGATATGAATGGGGTTAACACAATAATAGAAACACCTGGCAGTATAACGCAATACAATTCAACAGCATCACAAACTACATCCTCCAAAATGACCATACAGTTGAAGCAACAACAAAGTTCCCTCCATCCCATTGGAGGTTCAGATTACATAATGCATTAGTTGACGTTGTCTTTGAAGATGCATATGACCTGACAGCAGATGATGCTAATGCTCTTATCAACACTGACTTGACTTGTATGACTACGCAGGTGCATCATCAGTGTTTTGCTTTTGGACGGTGACGTGATAACTGTTGACGGGAACATCACCTTTTGTTGGGGGTTTGAACCTATGACCACCAATAAATGTTATACGCATGACAGAAAGAGAGACGGTCCCTGCAATAAACTACATTTTAGGGATGTTGTTTCTTTGCTTAAATATTTAAGACAAATCAAGACTGTCAGACTAAAACACAGACACAGTCCATATATAGCTATACAGACATCCCAGTAGATTTACATTGTTCAAATGCATGACCCATCTATTATTGTTCCATCTATCTGATGATGGGACTCTAAAAGAACAGACAAACATAACAAGAGCAAGATTCACACGCTCACCCACTTACTCATTCAATCAACACTCAGTCACTTAATTTGCAGTTATCTTTCATTCCTAATCATCTCTCATTTCAGCACCCACCAGCTGGCTCCACACACACACACACACACACACAGATTCAGCGGGTTGGTTATCCGCTAGAGAGTGTCCCTGTTGATACGACGGTGACGCAAGACAGCCAGCTGTGGTGCGAGCAGCAGCTTTCCAGGGAGCTGTTGTGATGTTGGCTACCTCTGTGTTCAACTCTCCTGTTGTAGTCATTGACGCTGATTTAATTCTTTTGTTTTCAGTTATCTGTTTGTTCTGTCCATTTTGAAAAGAGTGTGGACAGTCTCCTCTGCTTATTGTTACTTTTTATACTGAAGAAACTAAGCAGACGGAGGAGGACAGCCGCCTGTTGCACCAGGAGATTGATCGGAAATCAACCGCTATGGTGTAACTAGTGACGTCACGATACCAAATACCCGATTCGATACTACGGTAAAAAACAAAAACAAAACAATAAATTCCATGTTCTTTAACATACACTCCCTTATTACCGTTTGCATACTAGTTTTTGCGAATTTATTATCAATCCCTGATGATCTGCCTCAAGTTTCTCACTTAAAACAAAATTTTACAAGATTACATTTGAACACATCATGATAACATAATAATATCATGATATAATTTAAAATATTGTTGCAGAGAATGATGTTTCAGTTCGGGCAGTATTTGGGTAATACTGAAGAAAAAGCAACTACTACCTCGTTAAAAAAAGGAAAAAAACACCTAGAAGAGTTTTGGCTATGGCAACTTACTCCCACCCTTGGATCTATTAGTCAATATATTTGAAATCCTGTTCAACCAATTATTCCATGACAATTGTACACCTGTTCTAGGTAGACTATATATGTTTTTGCCTCGTGTCTTTGTCCATTAGTCTGTTTGCATAATTAAAGGCTGCAAGACGATCAGTGTGCTCCAGTCTCTTTTCCCCCCCTTGGATATTAGCTGTGTTCTCAAACTGTGTTCTTAACACAACTACTTGTGTCACTATTCATATGTCCAACACAATGAAGGTCTTTGACTGTCCGAAAGTGTGAGCCAATACCATAATTTGCACGATTCACTGTGTCTCACCTCACTGCAGGCACCTGCACCTGCCTTTGATTATGGCCACTCAGAAAAGGTATAAAACATTGTACAACCTAGTTTGTTTGAAGCATACTGTGACCTTAAATGGAGTACAGATAATAGCCAGGT
This sequence comes from Sebastolobus alascanus, assembly GCA_916701645.2. Lineage (NCBI taxonomy): Eukaryota > Metazoa > Chordata > Actinopteri > Perciformes > Sebastidae > Sebastolobus > Sebastolobus alascanus. The sequence continues at coordinate 177,351 of CAKAOJ020000102.1, read as the reverse complement.
TTACACAGCTAGTGTTAGCGACTAACTTAAATGTCATGAAAACACAAACTCTGGCGCTCTGTATTCCCCAAAGGCTTCATGTGAAAATGGAAACACACTCACAACCAAAATATGACGCCTGACTGGATGCACTACAGAGCATACACAAATAATTTTGTGCTAGACTGCTTTAGATAATTAGCTCTCGCTGTAGGGCAAAGAGGAGATATTCAGCAAATAACACTTAAAAAAAGAAAGTGGGTGGATTCTTTTATTAGACTAATGCAGTTAGCAAAAGAGCACCAAAAAGCAGCAGTGTGTAATTAACTTGTAATGTGTAGACAATAAAAATGCAAATGTGTGTGTTCACACGGGGGGTCGATGAAGAGGGTGAAAGCTTCAGGGATTGATCCCCTTTACCGTGAAGGTCAGTGTCCCACAGGGTATCGATCACGTAGTATGTCAGACCTCTCCCTCAATGCCGTGAAATGAGTTTACCGCACTCAGTAAAGAGTAAAAATACCTGTGGTCTGTCAAAAGGCTGCTGACCTGTTTAAGTTTTGTCGTAGACATTGACAATCAACAGATGAACTGCTCACTCTGTAAGGGTTTTTAAGAGATTAAACCTAAAGAGTAACTTGCTTTTACTTTTTTTTAATCAATTTTTATGAATATGTGGTCTGGTTGAAGCTCAAATGGGGTGTTAAAGGAGCAGTGTGTAGGATCTGGCGGTATCTAGTGGTGAGGTTGGAGATTGCAGCCAACTGAAGCCTCTCCCGTGTACTAAGCGTGTAGGAGGGCTACGGTGGCCGACGCAAAAACGCAAATGGCCCTCTCTCTAGAGCCAGTTGTTGTAAGAGTAGCATTTTACAGTTGAAAAAAAGGTAATAAATCACAATATATCTTATTACATTACTCAGTATATCACAAAATGTTTACAATTGCAAAAAGATCGTATCGTGACTTAAGTATCGTATCGTGGTGCCTCTGGTGATTCCCACCTCTACCTGCCATATAACCAAAATAATGAAAAGTTAAAAAAAAGATGCTAATTTAGACCAAATTTTCCTCAAACCTTACAGCACTCTGCTTCAAAGATGATACTTTCCCACCGTTCCACTATAGTTTCATCTTCCTGTTCGGTGCCATAAAGCAATTTTCCTTTGTGCCGCCAAATAACACCTGATGGACAACAGGAAATTGCAGAGTAGACTCCAATCCTCTCAGAAATGTTTATATTCATTTTGTTAATATCTCTACATGAATGTGGTCAGAACTTTATAAAGTTAAGTGATAGTGTGACCCAAATGGTTTCAATGCCTAAACTGTGCCTGTGTTAGACTTAGTAGACATTTTAAATTATGGTTTGAATGCTGAATTATTATTATGGTTGGCAGCTATGACGGCAGCCTCATACTAATGGAGCACTTACTGAAATGAAAATGCCAAAATAAAATATCATATATTAGTCATCTGTCAATGATGCCGTATAAATACATCAGTCTGTAGGTTTTAAAGTGACTAAAACTGAAAAGGTTAGCCAGTTAGCCAAAGAACAGACGGAGCTGAATTTCAGCCTTTTGTTATCACAGCTTCTTTGGAAACTGCTACCAGCTAGAGGGGAGAAAAATGACTTTCAGCCATTTAGTGTGTCTGTCTCCATCTGAGTAGAGAATGGGATGGTGCAGCCTCGGGAATCATTCTGTCACAACAAAGCGCTCGTGCTACTTTTAATGTTTTGACATGAAATAGTGACAGCCATCCAGTCCGCCCATGCCCCGCTTTTTCTGGTCATCATCTCCTGCTCATTCCCCGTCTCTTCTTTTATTTTTGTAATCTACAGAACACCTTCAGTATGAGAGAGTAGGAGGAGGGAGCAGGGGAGAGGTGGGGTGTTGTAATAGCAATGGATCCATTTTTATATGAAAGCCGACACCCACTGCCACATGGGAAGGGCATTTTTCTGGAAGGAGGTAATGCTTTCTTGTGCTCCCGCTGCTCCCTGAGGTGGGCCGGGTGTAAATTACATCCAGCTCACACTCTGCACAGTCAAGACCAGAGCTGGCTGGCGCTCGCCTCCCACAATTCCCTTCCCTCCTCATCACCAGTTAGATCCTGAGATATATTCCCATCATGCTCGGGCACAAAGGGACGAATCAGAGAGGGAATAGCACTGCCTACATGTGGTGATGCTATCTCATTTCTATCTGTCTGCTCATGTAGACAGAAGGCACTCACCAGCTGCAGCAGTGTAACCTCAACTTCAACTTTGTATGTTTCGGGGGGACTCCGCAGCACTTTGCAGAAGCAAGAAGGGAAGCAGGGTATGAAGGGAGCGCTGGAAATGCAAACAGCAACCCTCCAGATCCACTTAAGTCAGATTGAAAGTGTCAGAACAGCTTGGATGGAAGGCAGAGCAGAGCACGGGGAGAGAAATGGCTGGCAGACTGTGTTTCATGGCCTGTCAGGTCAGGATACATTATCCCCTGGCCGTACTGTTTCTCATTAGCCCCCTGATGTGCTGTGAAGCCCTGCCTGCCATGCACGGCAGAGCCCGGAGTTGGGCTGAGGTGGCACCTTGGCCCAGCTTGGCACCAAGACAATGCTGAGATTGGACAGGTGGAAAGACAAAGAACGAAGGACGGGGGGGAACAGTACTCAAAGGTCACTGGTTTCAAAACCGCAAAGGTTTTCTGGAGCAGGACATGACGCTCTCCACTCTGCCCCTAACAATAGGATTGTGTTAACACAGGGGGAAGTATAGTGATGTAATCCTTCCCAGAGCATTTTCATCATTTCAGGCAGGTCCACAATTGTCAGTTCAGTACTATTACATAGAAACTGTCCTCATCAGAAAAACAACAATGTTGGTCATTTGGCTTAAAACAGCCTATAAGTGTTGAGGTACAAATGACCTCTTGTGTGGAATAAGTAAGGCAGGAGTAGCGTGACAGCGTAAGGGAAAATCTGATTAACAAGTCGGCTCTAAGAAGTGCAAAAACGCCACAGCAGTGAATGCATAACACAAAAGGTGTCATTAAATTTAAAATAGAAACTTGCAGATTACCACCTTTACATATGAGTTAACATTTATGAATGCATAAGCAGCAGAGCGGGAGGCGTGACATGTCTCACAGGGGAGAACATGCAGGGAGAGAACGACAACTAGTTCAGTCTCTGGAGCACTGCTGCACACACAGATGGGTAAGAAGTAGCATGAGGGAAAAGAAGTCTCATACACTGTGTTTACATGCAGTTAAGTAACTCTGTTATTGTCAGCTTTCTGCAGTAACCTAACAATCCAACCACACCGACCTCCTCACTTTGTAGTCTTAATGACTTTATTATAACGTCACTGGACTTCCTTCTTTGCTAGAGGGCTTTGTCACTTTGTCGTTTTGGGACATTTGCTGATGTAACGTCGTTCTTCTTGGGAGAACGGTCTCGCAAGTAAACACAGGCTTTACAGTTGCTGTTATTGTAGCATGGAGAAGTTGTTCTACTACAGTATTTCCAGCCTTAATCTGTTTTCTACCAATAACCATTTTTATATGCATACTCAATCTGCGGGCAATCTCCGAGGAAGAAACCCCAGGGAAACCCGGCCCAGAACCACCAAGGACAGGGCGACAGGAGGAAGAAAGGCAGAGGCCCGAGCAACAGGGGCACCAAACATTACAGAGACCTCGCAGACCAGTGCGCCCCAAGTTCGGATCTACACGAATCACAAAAATTGCATTGAGGTTGCATTGAGTTTCATTATGGTGCATTCAAGCTCTATTGAGTAAAGGTAAATTATAACGTTATCATAATCTGTTCAAATGTTATCTTGTAAAATGTAGTTTTTGGTGATAAACTTGAATAAATCCAGTTGTTTGAAGGACACGATTTCACAGCAATATAAAATAGATAATCGAGAGGGAATTATGACCTTTTTAACCTCCTAACACTAGCTCTAATTGTTTTGTTTTTGTTTTTTACTGTGGTATTGAATTGGCAATCAAGAATCGTGGGAATTTCACTAGTATTGGTATCGACTACTAAATTTCTGGTATCGTGACATCCCTAGCTGAAAGGTGACAAGTTTACACCCCTGTTGTTCCCCAAAAGGTATTATCTATCTCTTCTGCAAGCTATTGTGTGACACATGAGTTGCAAATAGTATAACAAGTAAAATCATGTTTAATTAATCAGCTTTTTGCATTTTCCCCATTATTGTGAAGCACCTATCAATGTCTTCTGACAAGTTGAGGCCAGGTGGCACCCACAATGCAACGCCTCTGATTCATTAGTCTGTATGTATTCCTGACTTGACTGGAGGAGACGGTGGAATCTGGAAAAAAACAAGTAGCAATAGCAGCAATCCAAACTCTGTCACTTTACTGCCATCTAAGCCTCCCCAGCAGCGTCAATAAGAAGCTGCAAAGAGACAAACGCAGGGCTGGCAAGCTAATCCAGGGATCACATTGTGAATCACAAATGTGTGTCCGCTCTCCCCCTCTCTCATCTCCACAGCCAGACGGAAATAGCCGGCTTTGGTACTGCCATCATTTTGCCTCTCTCCTTCTGCACTCCCTGTTCCTCCCTCCTTCCTCCTCCCTTTTCATTTCAAAGCAGGGGGGCTGAAGTTATTGCATGTGACAGACTTGGGAGAGAAAAGGAGGGGGGGGGATTGCATTACTCCACAAAGCCGAATGCCATGGGAGCAGGATGAGATGTATCGCCTGCTGCTTAATAACAGTGGAATTATTTAAAATAGAAGCAGCAGCAGCGGCGGAATATTTCTGAATCTATATTTAGATTGGGAGTGATGCGTCTCACCCTCACAGCTCATGTGGGATTCGCAGGGGAGACATGGAAATGCATCAGGGTGGAGATCAATCTAGCGTGCTGCACAGAGCCGTGCAGAAAGATGCTGTTTTCACATGATCGGGCTGAGATATTTTATCAAAGTAACATCACAGTGACCATTTCAGCAGTACAGAATAATCTTATCTCTAAACAAGGTCGGATGTATAGCTACAGCCTACCTTTTTACAATCTATTTATAGCATTTGGTGCCATCACTACAACAGCTGGATACAGGATTATCATCCACTATTCATCCATTCACTAACCAATAACATGACGCCCAGCTTGCTTTCAGTCTGCAAATTTCAAACATTATTACTTTCCAGGACCTTGTCGGAGCAAATTGCATTGATTAGCCGGCTCTAAATCAGTTGCCGTTAATTACATTTACCCTGCATTGCTTCGCTAAGCATATAGCTCCACATGATTGCAACTAAATTGCAATTAGCCAATGCTCCGAGCACCCAAGAGGAAGACATAATGGTGGACTCGTGTAAATCAATGGGATGTGGGTGTTGGACAGAGTCTGGTCATCTGCACGAATAATGAGGTGCTTCACAAGTTGGCAAACAATGTCACTGTTTTTTTATTTGATTGATTTTCACTGATGCAGAATATAATAATAATAATAACCAAGTTATTGTCTCTGCATGTTTAAGCTCTATTACACTGTATATTCAGCCAATTCTTTGGTACACCGAAGGAAGAAAGAGTCTCACTCTCACATAAAGACATTTTCCGTTGATCTATGATTTTATGCTCACAATGTTGAGTTCATTTTTCCCTCTGGTATCGAAAATGGTATTGAATATCGATATTTTTCGAGGTTTTGTTTCGAAGTTAGAAATTGCAGTATCATGACAACACTACTATCGATACCAAGAAGTCATAGTGGCTAAAACAATCAATCAAAAACCAATGCCAAATGTGAAAATCGAAGAAAGCTGTTTTCATTGATTGTTTGTTCTATAATAAGCAGAGATGCACCGATCAATTGGCAGCCGATCGAAACCGGTTCTGTTCAGCCATCACCAGTGACCTGCCAATCAGTCTCATATTTCCGTAGAAAATCGAAATCGCCAAAAATCGTAATTGTCAGGTCAGACTTTTAAAAAAATCTGAAATCTGAATTGGCTAAGAAAATTGCAATCAGTGCATCTCTAATAATAAGACATCCACTAGCTTTGGCCAATACTTTCTTCGCCTACACTTTAACCTTTTTCCTAAAATTAGATTTGAAAAAAATTGTAATATCGCATTACTTACAGTATTGCAATATTCAAGATTCTTGCCAATACACAGCCCAACTAAGTGTAAATATATACATATTCCTTTTAAGTGACCAGTTTGATGGAAAAACTGGGAAAATAAGTCCCACATCAAAAATGGCATGAATATGAATTAAGAATACAAAGTTTTAAAAGGTTAAGTTTCAATAAAATGTGATGGAGTTTATTCTGTTTGAGGGTCTGAATGAGTGCAGTCTGTATGAAGCAGCGAGTGGCTGGTCAACAGATGGTAGTGTTGACAGGCTGCTGGGTTGGTTGGCCAGCTCTGTGTACAGTTAGCAGGGGGTCACCAACAAGCCCTGGGATGTTTGTCTCTGCCAGTCCCGTCTTATCACACGCACACCTTGGCTGTGAAAACCCGGCTTATCGCAGCTCCATGCAGCTGTCCAAAAAACACACCAGGTAAGATTTATGAACTGAGGTCTGTACTATCTGACAAGGCAAACAATCCTGCTCTGTGCCGCTGCTGCAGATATGAAACTTTGTTCTGTTTTAGATGAATGAGCGACAGTTTGAACTGAAGGTCAAACTGAATGCCAACCTTCAGTCAAGGAGAAGATTTTTGTTTTCAGCTCAAAGGGGCATGGCATGAGGATTATCAGCAAACACGTCAAGAGATGAGCACATGAAAGGATACGAGCCTGCACATGCGCACACACACACACACACATACACACAGAAACTAGCGAGTGTCTCAGGCTTACCGGGAAGTAGAGAAGCAGAGCTCCACACAGGATGGCCTCCAGTAGGACGAGACCTGATGCTCTGATACTCTGCCAAAAAAGAAAGATACACCGATTATTAAACTTAATACTTAAACCTGTACTAACTGATTTTTGGCCACTTCGGGCATCAAGCTGTAAACACAACATTGTCATTAGGGATGTAAATAGCATGTTTCATCACGGTACAATATTATATTGATTCTTTGGGTAATGATACGAAATATTCAATTTGATTCAATTGAAAGGCATGCGATCATTATGAGACCAGTTACATTTATATCAAGTCACAAAAAGCAACTAAAATATGATTTGACAATTTTTTTTTTTTTCTAGACACTTAAATGAAAAACAATTTATTCTTTTTAATAAATTTCTCACTCTTTCTCAGCTGACCGCATACTCACAAACATTACGCCACTAGCACTGTTTGGGTGTTTAGGAAGGAGGTGCGCTTGGACAGAAATGGTGAAACAGACGTGCCATGGGAATTTCAAAAATAAAGGTGCATCTTAAAGATGATCATATGTATAGATTTTTTTCCCTTTGCAACAATGACACTGGATTGTTGATCATTGAATCAACAGATTGTTCCAGATCGATGGATCGTTACACCCCTAGTTGTCATACTATTTCCTTATAAAGGTGTTATGGTTAGCAAACAATGGCCTATTTATACATCCAGCACACATGGAACAACAGTAGCATTCATTTGGAGTTGTGGTTGTGGCCAGCTGGCAAATGTAAGTCTAATATTCACTCATCTTTGAGCTCAGTTTTGGTCTCCACCAACTCCTGAATAGAATATTTGGCTCTTCAGCGGCTAAATGCTAAAGTACTGTACGTTCACCTGTTATTACTTTGCTGTCTGCCGTTTGATGCTGGAAAGGTTGTGTATATCGTGTTTATCAAAGCTTTCTCAATGAAAACAGATGCTGGAAACAATGCTAATGAGAGCTGTGAGAGCAACCTACAGTTAAACCAAAACAATGAGCTGAAAGAAGCTAAAACGCTACGTAAAGCTGCGGGAAACAACAGTCCAGTGATAATCCTCAGTAGGTTTGTCACTACGAAGAACATGTTCACATTATACGTAGTCATTTTATCCATTGTTGATATAAAAATATTGATTACAGCAGCTTTAATTTTAAATTGCAAGAAATCATAGGCATTTTTATGTTCAAAATGGATATAAGGCAGTTCGGAATATAAGTCTTAAACTGTCCTTCATATTGCAGCAGGTCTAAACCAGTCTAAAACAGCAGGATATCATAATATTCCAGGAGGATTTAAAAGGGGAATGGAGCTTTCTTCTTTGTTGGTTGAAAGAGAACAAAGAACAGTGAAAGCTCCTGCCTCAAGGACTTTTTATAGAAGGGTTCGCCATTTCAGGCTCTTTCTGTGCTCCTCTTGTGTAAGATGTTTAACAAAATATCGTCCTCTAACTGACAAGATGCTTGAGGGCGCTTTCAAAGAGCAGAGGACAACTGTGCCACTCATTTAAGAATACACACAAAAGACAACACAAAACATCTATGTAGACCAGATGAGTGTTTATCTTGTTTGAGATATATTAAAATCTGCAACCCAAATGAACTCATTTGTTCATGAATTTTTTTAATTTATCACAAAGTCTGTGAGGAGCTTTGAAACTAAGCTCTTAAACTTAGTTTGATAAGATGAATGGGGATTACGTAAGTGGTGTTTAAATGATGACAAAGCCCTGGAGTGTCTGAAACTTTTATCTGCATTATTAATGGGAGCGATCCTTTGTTGAACTCTGGTTGATATAACGGCAGGAGTCTTCAGGTGTGTGGGAGATAGAGCAGCTAGATGCTCCCCTGTCAGGAATGTGGTGAATCTTCAGGCTAATCCTCACATGTCGAACGCTCAAGACAAAGCCTTTAATTAAGCCAATTAATTGACAGTAGCAACTAGAGACTCAGAGGATTTCAGAAGTTCGGTCAAAAGTTTACTTTGGTAGGAAGTGAACTCAGTAAGTAAATCACTACCATCACCAACTTTCAATTAAACTGAGCTCAGCAGTTACTACTATCATACAGATCATGAGGAAGAAATTCTGTTTTACTGCTCTATGTTACAATTCTTGAAACCTTTTGTATTTGCAGGGTAAAATCTGGCATTTTTGGTAGAAACTGCAGGAATAGAAACAGACGCCAAGGCCAAGTACACAACAAGTAAGAGAGCACTCTCAAAGTTTATCCACTGAACATTTAACTCCACAGTCTACTCTCTCTGTTTTCTGTGAAATGCGTGCACAGAGACACAGCTTTGGCCAAATAAAAAAGCAAGAATCTCATCAATTTACTCAAAAATATTTCAATAAGAAACTCCTACAATGTTAGCACCATACCACCCCAGTGAAGACTTGATACCTTTCTTTTATGAATATCTAGTGCAAGAGCTAAACTAAATCTTTGCTTTCCATACAGAACGTTTTATGTTTGTGAAGTAGTTTCACCTTTTGATGATGCAATGAAAATGTCACCACCAGTTGATGTAGAGAATATATATTATTTACTAAAGTGATTATATTAGACGACGATGACAATGCCAGCAAGGTGCGAACCTACGAACCGTGTCAACATTTCTCACTGCCACATGTCACAATAGAGATAGATTTGATGCGATCAGCGGCCCGATGTGTAAATCAGAGTAAATTCGCTTTAATGGTCTCATTTGCACACACTGGTCGTTGTCCAAGTCGCTGATGTTGAGTTGATGTGCGGTGCCTGAGCTGTTTGAAATGATTTCAAAGCTTTATTGTGACAACCCACATACGGATTCACTGGCTTATTGATCCAAAGGGCTTTGATGACCATACGGCCCAGAAAACATCAAACATTTTACTAATGTGATGTTGTAATTGTGAATCAAATCTGTCTCCTATATGCACTGCTGAGTTTCAAAAGTTTTCACTCGTAACGCTGACAGAAAAGATTCCATAAAAGCTGAAGAAAAGATTTTGATAATGGAATAATAAAAAAGAAAGCTTTAGCGTCCCAGTACCCATAACAATGCCTGTCTATAGGCTCATTAATCTATCACAAACAGTGTCAGATAATTTATAATAAATGGATCGAACCCCGTAAGGAATGTTTGTGACGAGCTGGTAATGGTACATACCTTATTCCTGCGAAAGTGGTAGATGAGTACCATGCTAACGAAGACAATCAGTATGCAGAGGCACTGGAAGGAGAGCACGGCCATGCGGAGAGCGCCATCCTCTCGTGCCACACAGGGGGTGTCGTCCTTGCAGTAGGCGCAGTCCTGCTGGCATGGCAGGCAGTCGCTGGAACTCCCCTCGTCCGCATTGGGACCGCTGTCTGCAGCTTTTCCCTTTTTCCCCATCCCTGTCAAAAACAAGATTGAGAAATAAAGGAGTTTAATTCTAAAATAAGCTCAGCAACTGACCGGGTAATCTTCCTGTCATTGGCATTGATCAAGCTTATCAACCTTCCTTAGATATCATTACTTTTGTGGTATCCCAGAGAGGGATAAGGAAAGGATGTGGAGCTAAAAGTAATGGATAAACAGTTGAAATTGCACATTTCATTTTTTTTTTACACAACGTTAATTCTGAGTTTGTTCATCATGTTTCCATAATTTTTAGAATCGAAGCATGTTGTATAGCAACAATTATTGTTTTCTTAAGTTTCCTTGTTATTGAATTTTCCTCTAGATATGAGACCAGTACTAACAGATAAAGGAGATGAAGTGGTTCAATGACAGACTGAAGCATCCTGGGTATATATATTCTTATCCCACTCTGACCTTACAAGGATTCATCGACATTGTGTCAACACAAGGGAGATGGATCTATATGTGTGAACATGAAAAGTCAACACTGCAGCACCTTGTTCAGTCACTGGCATATCATACAAGGCTGATAACTGCAGTGTCTTCGGGAAAAAAGCACACAGAGAGATGCCAGAACGTAGTCATTTTTATCCTGACAAGGACACGGACGATGGGGAGTCTAAAGTCAGGGCAGATTGAACATGAAAAAGCTATGTTTTTTCTAAGCTAGGCGCAAGATCTGGGTTGGGAAGTAAATACAGAGCTCGACATTAACGCTTGCCCGGGGCAAGTAAACTCTGTCTTCGGGCAAGTGGAATGAATCATGCAGTTGTCCAATCGGGCAAGTGAAAAATAAATGTAATCTTTATTAGGGATGCTCAAAATGTGGTTTTTGGCGAGAAACTTGAATAAATACAGTTGTTCGAAGAAGGTGTTTTCACAGCAATATAAAATTACTACTGCTACTTGCCTGGGTGGCCACTAACGGCTTCAAACAGAGCCGCTCTGTCGCCAAACATGGTCGTGCCGGACAGCAGTGAATGCTATAAAAACCTCCTCCCAGGGTAAACTAAGGTAAAAACCAAACAGGAACAACAAGAAGCTAGTGGACTTGTTATTGGTAAATCCCCTAAGAGATGCCCATATGGTTGGATAGATAACGAATGGCGGACTTATATAGAGCTTTTATGGAGGCTTTATTGGAAACAGCCATTGTCTCAGAGATTTGCAGGGATTTTGCCTTTAAAAAGAAACTGGCCTATTTTTCAAAGCTATGACTCTGCACATCATTGATCCCTTCAAAAGGACTACTTATCTCCGTAGCAATGAGTCATATCCTTCAGCTCGCTCTCATTGGTTTGTTGCTACTACAGTTGACTGACAGTCAGAGGAAACCGCTTCTCACATATATTCATATGCAAGATCCACAATGGAAGATCACTGGGAGACAAAGGAAAGTGAGTTGCACTGGCTTTCTCTGCAAAGGAGTGTCAAGGATGTCCCCTTGTGGATTAACAGGCTTGTTATTGGCCCCATGGTGGGCCAGACTGCAGCACTACACCTCGCTAACAGGCTCGCCTCTCCTCTCTATTATTGTGTTCTCAAACACACACACACACGCACACACGCACACACACACATAGCTCTCATGCAGACTTGCACACATGAACACACAAGTTTGTGTACACAGCAAACAGGCAGAAGCAGACAGCACAGCTCTCTTAGAAAGAAATTGTGGGTCTTTTTCTGTGCATGAAGGGAAATATTTTAGGGTAAAAAATTGGACGCAATAAGATGGTGAAATGGGTGAGAAAAGGGGTAAAATTGAGATAGACACACATAGGAACATGCTGTATGAGGTTTGTGTGGGATGAGACGGGAGGGAAAGTGGATCGAAATGAAAGTGTGAGAGTGATGGAGGGCAGGTGAAAACCACTGGGGTTCTGTGTCTGCAAAAGCCGTTTTTAATTAACTCACAGCAGACAGAATAAACTGGGAAAAGTAACTACCATTAAAAAGATATTTCCCATCTTGAACCTGATTAGCCTCCCCAGGTACTCGGGCTACTTCAATTTTCAGACAGGGCAGTAACACGTTCCTCTTTCATTACCATAGTTATAAAATGAAGATGTTATATAAGGTAACATATAAAGGTGAACTTTTACTAACAGCTGCTGGTCATGATAATCAACATATATGCAACTCTGAAGCAGAGTCAGGAACTAATAAAATGAGCTCATCTGCTATATTTGTACTAAATGAGAAGAAAGAGGATTTACATAAAAAGACCTGTCTCTTCCAAACAGGCTGCTTTGTTGTTTTTAACCTTCAAAAGAAATGTGATCTCATGAAGGTTTGTGATGAGCTCAAAGTCTAAAATGCATCTCAAGGTTGTGCTGGATGAAGGACACAGAACAGGGTGTCCAATAGCTGATAATTAACATTAGGAACAGACTTTTTAGTTGTTTCTTTGTTATTGTATTGACATGAATCCATTTGAAAACATAAACACAAAATAAAAAAAAGAAAAAGGAAGATACTTACTGTACCATAACTGTGAAATATCATTTTATTTATCTGCCTTTTCTGACTCTTGCCACCATTTTTCGGTCTAAAATTCTTGGGACAACGAATGAGTGCTAACGTTAGCTTAACACAAACCTCTTCTGTTCAGATCACGGTAACTACAGTTGGTAAAGTCATATAGCTCCAGGTAACCCTAACCCATAGAGAGGATAAACGCGAGGCTCTCAGCTACGCAAAAGCAGCGCGCAAAACGCTTCACTCTCATTGAAAACAATTGAAGTCATCTTGTAGGGACCAATCATCCTTATTAAGAATATAGTTGAACAAGTGATTGATTTGTCGCTGACTTACTTGTAAAGCCGTTGACAGCCACTCTGTTGGGGTGGAAGAATCCTTTCTTGCAGTGGCACGTGTACTTGTCCAAGACAAATCCATGACCATGGATCGGCAAACACTGTGAAGAGATAAAAACATGTACATCAGCCACACAGAGAAGATGCAATTTGAACTTGAATTTCCTTGATAATAAAGAACTTTAAAGGCGTCACCTTGTAAAACAGACTCATAATAAGACACCAACATAAGAGCAATTACAATATGTCAATACAAAACCAAGTGTAGCTGGAAATCAGTGAAGAGAACGTGGGATCAAATGTCTTGTGGGAGGGACAAGGGTCTAATTATTTAAGTTGTGAGGTTCCTCTCTCTGTCTCAGTTTTAAATTAGTAAAGCTTCTTCCATTTGATTTAAAGTCTGATAGGAAACAGGCTGAGGGCTGCTGAGAAAAACACGAAGGGCGTCAGGGGGCATCCTTGGCAGACTTTGTGTGCTGTTTGCCAAATTACAAGACATAATTAATATCTAAATTAAGAACAGACTTATTTGCATGATTAAAGTCGAACCATTAATTCTATTTCTTGTGGGAATGAGATACCATCTTCTATTCTGTATGAACACATTTAGGTCATTGACGTAAAGCGCTAATTTTTTCTCCCTAAAACTAGATAATCAAATTTTCACATGTTTTTCTAAGCAGAGATGATAATGACTTATGAGTCCCAAGAAACGACGACGGGCCCAGAATAGCAACGGTACTTCGGCTGACACTTGACACGCTATGAAGTGTTTGTGACCTGCCTGTGAGATCCAGAGGCAAGGCCAGTGGCGGCGTCTAAATGAAGCATCAGTCACAGCGATGCTCTTCACAGCGGACTGGACTCTGCACGTCTTAAGAGGCAGCTATTTCTGACTGTCTCTCAAGGTCCTTGGTGAGGTATGAATGCTGAGAGTGTAGGCCCTCAGTCAAAGCCTTGGAGAGGCCGAGCGGGGCTCAAAAGCACAAGGTAATTACCAGGTAACAATTCAGCGAACAAGTTCCTCAAATTCCACTGAAGAGACCGGAGCATTTAAAGTGGCACTACACTAATGTGTTGAACACGGCTCCTCATTTCAGTGGTGACAGTCTTGAAAAGGGTCATTTTGATCTTCAAATAGTAAACCTGTGTACAGTATTTCAACAGCATATTACACCCACAAGACTTCTATTGAAATATTTGCTTGTTTTAAGACTTCTTCTGTTAACTGTATGTGTTTAAAGTCCCCCTCCAGCCAGTTTTACTTCCTGGTCTTTGGTTAACGTTCTTTCTCAAACAGAGAATGGGGGTGTGGTTAATGGTCAAAAGAGACAAATCTGACGTTGGCAAGTCAGCCTCTCCATGAATAACGTGCTCACTCACTGCTTCGAAACAGTCTGGATGACAACAGTTTCATTCAATTCATCCTGCAGGCGTAAAAGTGTACACTTTGGGCAAATTGGATGGTTCTGCAGGATAGATGGTCCACCATATTGGTATTGCTGAGTTGTGCATCCCTTCATAAGAATCTGCCTGGTGCAGCTTTAAATGAGCACTGTGGTGCAACGTGATTTCATCTCTGATTCCCCAACAGTTGTCTCCTCGGGACAGGTGGAGCGTGCTGCAGCTACTGCCTGCCACTGTTAATATGCCCACCTCACAGAGACACTAGAAACAGCCAGAGACAGGTGTGTATGTGTGTGTGTATGCGTATTTTTTGTGTGTGTGACAGGGAGAGCCAGGAATAGCCCTGGCAGTGCATCCCACTCCTGCCTGCTGCGGTGATTGATGCGGGGGCTTGGATGTAGAGTATGTTGAACGGGGGAAGCGGCCCAGACAGCGCGGCCTGCCTCCCAGCTACCTGCCATCGGTCACATGTGATCTAAGGAGCCAGACTCGTATCAACGGGCCATAAAATGGAGCTTTTGGACCTCATGTGTAAAGGTCTCCACACAGGGATGAGGAGCTGAGGATGCTGGGATGAATGTCACGGTGTTGGGTGAAGTTATAATAATATGATCGATTGAAGATGATTTCTATTCCAAGATCATCATTTGAAAAACTTTGTAGCGGGCTCAGTTTTAATGCTAAAGTGAAGATACAGGTATCATATGAAACTAGAAAAACCTAAGGAATCCATTGGTACCAACCATATCATACTAGCTTGTCATGAAGGTGGGCTACTATTTTGATATATTCATTTTTCCAAAAAAAAAAATACCGAACATTTGCTGGTTCCAGCTTCTCAAATGTGGGGATTTTCTGCTTTTCTCTGTCATTTACGTGACAATTAATTGATCAGATCAAACAAGACAGTTGAAAAAGTAACCTATGCCTCTGGGAAACTGTGATGGATATTTTTCACAATTTTTTGACATGTCACAGACTTAAAAAATAATTAAAATTAATAATAAACAATAAATCGAGAAAATTGATTAATAAACATTGATGTCATGGTCTATGTAGGATTGCATTATTGTCAAATATACAATATATACATGTACAGCTAAATGGTCTGTAATTATAAAACAGGACACTGTTTCAAACAGAGCACACATTAGCAGTGACCTACTTCTATATACACGACATGTGCTATTAAATATGCTGCCCGAGAGCAGAAATCCCATCAAATTAACCGATAAGTAATCTATATAGAATATATGATTGAGAATAATGTGTCTGACTGTACAGAATCTCTAACTGTTGTTTCTGATGTGACATGGCCTATAAAGCGAGTTATAATTTAACTGTAATAAGAAAATAAAAGAATAATGAAAAATAAAAGTGTTTCTATTCCTGTCACCTACCTGTGGACGCAGACATAAGTAAATATGATTTATCTTATTTATTCTTTATGACAGTCACATGCAAGTGCTTGTATTGTGTCTCCAACGCCGCAGGTTCGCCCACCATCGCTGCTCGTTGTTGTTTACAAGCCAGCTGTGGCAGCTGTCAATCACACGCACTCTGACATACTAATTGCCATGGTGACACGTGTGTGACCGCAAGCGAGAGCCTTTTTAACGGTGTGCGTCACGCTGTCAGGCCAGCATGGTCTGCCTGCGACAGAGCACTTATAAAAAAGGGCCCCGGGAATCAAAAATAGACACAACACACACACTGTCTCTCTCTCTCTTTCTTTCTCCCTCTCGCTCTCCGGCTTGAGTGCAATTTCTTACATCAGTGGTGTTCGTAACATGGTTGTGATTAATACATAATTTAATAGTGATCTAATATCAATTAAACTCATATTGAAGCAATAAACAGAACTCCATCTCAAGGGATGTAGGCTTGAATACTACATGGCCAGAAGTATGTGGACACCCCAGTCCCCTTGTTTACTTTTGGACTGGGGCTACTTTTTATGATTTAGACTGGACCCTTAGTTCCTATTAAGGGAAATCTTAATGCTACAGTATAAAATTATAATTTAGACAAGTGGTTACCAATCTTGATTCCTTAAATGTGCTAAATACAGGATTGGGAGCATTTCTATTGCCTCTCAGCAGCTCTCAACATGGCGACGGCTGAGCTTACTAACTACTTACTGTCTACTTGCAACCCCATTGATCACAAATTGTACGTTTATGAGCTGTGAGAAATTTAACCGTGTGATTTTTCCTCACCCGGGTTGCTCCGTTTGAATATTTCTTATGGGGCTACGTATCCAGAATTTTCAGAATCACAGAAGAATAAACGAATGTTCCAGAAATACAGTGTGTTTTTTGTCTTTCCTATCCCGTGAATCACATCATGAGCCCTCGGCTGGTCCGAGGGGCCAACACCTCTGGGATGAACTGGAGCTACCGCTGCAAGTCAGAGGCCGTTTAACAACTGTGATTTACACAAAGATGGCAAATAGTGCCATTAAGCGTTTCACAAATTGCTATCACTTCGCAAATTGCACATAAAGTTGAGAGTCCTACGGTCCTCTCACATGCTCATGCGTGGGTCACAAGTACTGTGTTTCTTTTGATTATTTAAACGTGTCAAAATTAGTGCTAAAGGAAATTATCACGTTGCAAGTCGCAGCTTGCCCCAGGCCGTATCACCCAACACCAGTGCCCAACCTCACTAATAATCTTATGGTTGAATGGGGGCAAATTTTAAAATATTTTTGTGGTGTTTTTGCCTTTATTTTTGCCTTTATTTTAAAGTATTGAGATGTAGAGATGGGTCGATTTCCGGGTTTGCCGGTCCGGTCCGGTGTACGAGCTTACGCCGGTTTGATTTTATACAAACCGGCCGAACCGGCATTTGTCATTGTGACACATTCTGATAATTTAGAAAGTAGCCGACATCAGCAAGCATACTACAGTGCTAAAAAGACAGTGAGGACCTCAATAACTTTTCAAATAAATTCAGACTATAAATTCACTATAACTGCAAATCTACTATATATCATTGCATTAATATGTGTACTCTCTGCATACAAATGCATACAAACTCTTCCTCCTGACATCAAACAGCAGCTATCATCCATCACCTTTCTGTAACATGCAGCAGGGGAATAAAAAACAACTCTAAGAGTATAGCACTAATTGATGCAGAGGCCAGTGGTCTTCCACCTGACCAGGAAACCAGGAACTAGCTCAATTGTGCCGGCTAATTAAGGCTTGCCGAGGACTCTCCCTCTCTTTGAAATAAGCCCACGCTCTTCCGGTCCAGCACAGTGGCTAATCAACCACTAATAGGCCTCTGTAGGTATTTGTAATGATCCTACAGAGTGCAACATAAACCCTGAGGAAAGCTCATCGCCCATTAATTACAGATTGAACTATAGAATGCACAGAAAGGAGGTTAGAAGGAGAAGACTAGTGCCGGAGGGCAATTTACTCTGCTCATACAGTACAGTTGTGTCTGCGTTTGCATGTATGTGCAGTGTGCTGTAAACTGCCAGCTCAGGATGTGCATGAAGGCACCGGGGAAATTAGACAGTGTTTGTTCTAAAGGAAGAATAAAAAAAAACATGGGAGTTTTACCTGCTCTGTTAAACAATGAAATATAATGTCTTTTGTGGCTCTGGAGGAGCTTTGTCAAGTCTGAGAAAATAACCACCAGAGTTGACTCGCCTTGGGCTTGGAGAGGCATTAACCAGGCATGGAGGGCCTAGCAAAGAGACAAGTTGGATTTAGGGATGTGTAGGCTCCAGGACTTTTGGAGTTTGACCCATTTTGAGGACTAAAAGTTGGGCTATCTTGGCCTGCATTGACCGCTCTTTTTTTACTTGATTCTTGCAAGTTCCACAGCCTAATGGGGGTATAAATTGCAGCAATGTCCCTTTGACTTGGCTGTTTATTTGGATGGGTTGCACTTCCAATTATTGATGGCATCTAGCTCTTGTTTCTTTTGAGTTTGGATGCACTTATTGGACGTCCCTTCGGACAAAAGCTTCTGCCAAATAAATGTTATGTAATGTAGTGAAATGGGAACCGATGGGCTTGATTGAGCCTAAAAGATAAATTTTACAATTTAACACTAAATGATGAATAAAACTCCACCTTTTAAAAGGAAAAATGGGAGAAATCTCAGCAACAAAGGTGAGATCCCCCCTTTCAGGCAGTATAGACCAAGTTCATAATAGTTTTGAATTATTAATTAGTTTGTATTTTATTTTAGTTTAGTTTTATTTAGTTTTCAGAGTGTGTTTGCTAGTTTTAGTTTAGTGGTTTTAGTTTGTTTTTGTCAGGGCCAGGTATAATACAATATAGAGAAAAAGACTTATTATTAAGCCAATAAAAGGTAATATATAAAGTATATTAGGTCTAATAATACACTCTCTAACCCCACCCTCTGACTAATTAGCTGTCATTGAGAATATAAAGGGCACAATATACATTTGGCTCAGTGGTCACTTAATGCTTCATGATGAATGGGTCCATAAGTTACAGTAGAGCAAGCCTGAAAAATGAACTAGTGGTTGTGTGTAGCTCTGTGTATGAGAGAGCAAAAGAAGAATGAGTTTTGACATCAATATCTTTGTTTCAGGCCGGCTTCATGCTAAAAAAATGTTTCCCGTTGGGCATGGACTGGGCTAAATAAATTGCCGCTGGGTCTGATTCAGACCACAATTTCAGGCCTGTGCATTACTCTAAGTCAGACACACAAAGAGACAGTGCAGAGAGCTGCATGGCTGCGGCTCTGTGCTCAGAGGGACAGCTCGACAGCCAGCCAGGCCTTTAAACGAGGTCAACTAGCAGGAGATGGCCGGAGCAGAGCTGCCCGGACAGCGGGGCCTCGCTTTGGGTGCAGTCCAAAAACAAAAGCCTAAACACCAGTGAGATAAACACTCTGGCCTAGAGGGAGCTTAACACTGCCATCAGGCTGGGACTAGTAAACACACAACACACACCACTGGGATATTCCTGTCATAATCACATTCACAGCTTATGTAAGTGTCAAAGTGAACCAGGCTGGATACATATTTATTCAACGTTCGCATTTTAAAATGCAAAGTAATGTTGACTCTTGCAACGGACAGTCCTGCAAATAACACGTGCACACACTTGTGCACACACTTGTGCACACACTTGTGTTCATGAGCACACAAAACAATGACAGTGAGTACTAAGGGATCAGGCATGCACAAAGTTTTCTGACATCCTCAAAGCAGCCTCCAGGGACAACGGGAACAAATAGTTTCACGGTTGGTGAAGATCACGGAAGTCTGCCGCTGTTGTCCACTCACCCGACACTTCAACCCTCCTCATATAACTGCAACAGTTACTTCAAATCCATGTCATCCTAATTTGATATTTGAAAGTGACTCAAGTTAGGGCTGGGCGATATGGCTAAAATCTTCCATCCTGATATAGGTCATGCCTTTTGACGGATGTAAAAAAAACGCAGAAAAACGAAGCTGTTCCGAAAACTTTATTGACAGACAAAGGTTTCGGAGTCGGTGTGTAAATATGATTGACACAATGTGTGGTCGTATATATTTTTAAACGTGTGAAAATTTCGGACGAAAAATACAGACTTGGTGTGCAAAGGCCTTAACGGTCGAAACAATTTGATCGCAGCCAAAAATAATTTTCTTTGCCGGGTGTCTGAAATCACACGTGGTGAGTAGCTTCTATATCAGCAAGAAGCTCGGACTAGAACTCTTTCATGTCGAAAGGACCCAGATGTCAGGAGTATCTGATCCTCCTGGATGCCTCCCTATGGAGGTATTCCTCGGCGGGTCCAACTGGGAGGAGGCCCCGTGGCAGACCCAGAACACACTGGAGGGATTATGTATATCCCTACTGGTATGGGAACGCCTCAGGGTCTCTCAGGAGGAGCCGAGGATGCAGCGGAGGAGAAGGGGCTTTCTTGCTTAGCCTTGCATGGAATTAGATAATTGATGGATACAAAATTTCATGTGGAAAAAACTATTACATTTGTTGGATTTTATATCTGTGGAGGGTCACCTTTATTTGTGGCAACACCGAGGCTCAGTGCAGGGTAAGGGTTACAGTATATAAACAGCTTAACCAGATCTAAACTGAAGTAAAGGCAGGTTTTGTGTATGTAAGTCAAGCTACTGTCAGTCTATATCTTTTTGTCTGTATTCCCCACTCATTCTCAGTCTATTTCTATCCTTTGTAAGCATACTGCTGTACTCATTTCACATCCAATCTCATGGGTCCCTAGACAAATGTTACCTCTACATTCCACTTTTTTCCAATCCTCCCTGGACTGAGTGTTTGCTTTCTGCCTCGGTTTACGGTGTGCTTGCTGAGGCTGGGCACAGCGAATGTAAGACTGCGCCCGGGGGCGAGTGTACTCAAGTCTTCAAAGTGTTTCCATGTAAATTCAGAGTTCCAGCATTATCCACAGAGCCAATTAGCGGGACGGTGGTTAAGGAAGGTCTGCGTTGCCGAGGGCCAGAGTTAAAACCAGGAGTGTCCTGTGATCTCTCGTCCCTCTGCGTTATGGCCAACAGCCCTCAACCTTCATGTTTTCATCTCCAATACCCCTGAGGAGACAAGACCATGGGACACCAACCCAGTCGCCAGAAGAAAATGTTGGCATTGCACGTTTCTGTAAACCACATATGTTAAATGTTTCTGAACCAAAAATCAGTTTTATATCAACATTTCTACAAACGTGTATGTCTACGTTATAGTGTTTTAACCTCTCATGGTGCTTTGCCATTTCGAACTGCATTCTCAGCTATGTTTAGGTTTAGGTAACAACACTAATTGTTTAGGTTTAGTAAAAAAATCATGTTTTGGGTTTGAGTAAGTACATTACTTTTGGTTTCACTAAGGACACCAACACCGGTATCCTGGGTGAAAGTCCTGTGTTTGACCCATCCCTACACAGACTTAAGTGGATTTGATTAAACGTATTTGTGATACGTCAAATCCAAACGTAATCCAGGAGAAAATGCGTTCCCTCGAAATGTAATTGACAATGTTGTTTCATTGTATGAGAACGCAATTTTTAGGAGACTACGCTGGGGACACAGAGCATCTTACTTCTGTCCAATTCTGGGATTTGAATTTTGTATATCAGTGGCTTTATTTATCGGTTACACAAAAATGTCCTTGGATGACAAGATTAACAAACTGAATCCTCTATATTTTTTGGGATATTGAGTGATGCAATCTAGGCAATGTTACAGAAAATAGTCAAAGGATACTCAAATATTCTGACCCAGACTGTGTTGGCAGGACATGCCGTTGGATGTTTCATTTCCGTGCCGCTATAAAAACATTTAAAAAAAGGTTTGTTTTTCTTTCTCCAGCACTGAAAACTTTTAAAAACTGATTCCAAGATGTAGCTCTCTATCCATCTGCTGAGCTGCAGATCTCTTCTCATCCTTTAAATCTTTCTTTCTACAGTGGGAAGAAACTCACTTTTATTGCCTTTTTTCTTTCCTGGTCTTCTTGAGTAGAACTTAATGTCCTAGTCTCTCTTCTACTTTACTACAGTGCTACATAATTCACCCAGCACAACAGGATTTGCCAAAATTGAAGGGTGAATTTAAATCTGCTGGTGCACAGCAGTATTCTATTTCCTTCCTATCAAGCCCCCTTATCAACTCTGAAGCATAATCACAGCTTTGGTGAGATCACTGTAGATAATTAGCAATTACCCTATTTATAGGCTCCGTCCTGAACATACTCTAATAGGCAACATAGCAAGGAATGTAGTTAATTAGGATGCCTCGTGCCCTTTTTCTCCACTTAAATTGCTGAAACGAGATCAGCAGGTTGAAAGGGCCGTGGCCTGGTGTGAAACTGCTCTTGATACGGGTCCCTTGAGGGAATCCCTGCCCCACTACGATGCCGTGTTTCTAACAGCGGGGGATCTCCCGAGATGCTAAAAGTCTATTTTTATCTTACAATACGCGGCTGGGCCTGCAGATGAAGGGGTAAGAGTTTTTTGTTGAATGAGTGTAGAGGGAACACTTGGATGGGGAAGCTGTCAGAGAAACTGGCAGATAAATGTTACTCAACTAACGTGGATCACATTCACAAAGGGGTTTGGGGAGTTTACAGAGCATACAGCATGTCAAAGGGAGCAATCACTTCCCAGTGAAGAGTGACATATTTGGATATTATACAAAACGATGTGCTATCTTAGGTATTTGTGTATGACTTTAGGAAAACATGACCAAATGTGCAGTTTCATTTCGAACAAATACATTCCTGGTATTGATTATTATTAGGGCTGTCAACGTAAACGCAAAATCGTTTTAACGCCATTGTATCATAGAAAGTTTCTCTTGTTATAAAGGCAGAAAACTCCTTTTAGACTAAAAATCCTCAAAAGCACATTTAAAACAGATTTTATTACTGTGTTACATGATACATTATGACCCTTAAATGAGCTACTGGTTAACAAAAGTAAAGTTAATATGAGAACGACAATTTAATTTCACATTTCATTGTTTTTTTATGTTGCGCTAAGTATATCCGCCACTTGGAATTTCTAGTAGAAAACGATTGCTGACACAAAAGACAACTAATTATGTGACAGACTGGGAGCTAAAACCTTTGCATGCAAATGAAGCAACATTTCTGATGGCCAAATCAATCTTTTTTGTGACAGACACTGATTAATGAATTTCAGTTGGCAATCAGTTTTCAAAGTGTGTTAAAATGAATCCCATCAATTCAACCTGTCATATGTCCTTCTCGGGCTGAAGGGATGAACGAACCAAAATATCTGGCTCTCGTGCACTCAAGTAATTCTAAAGTGGACATTACACTCTTGTGGCAGGATTAGGCTTGCCACGGTAGTCGGTGTTACCGGTGTTACACGGTGTTACACGGTGTTACACGGTGTTCAGGCATACATGATTACATTACTGACGAAACTGACGCACGGAGGCACCCTTTAGCAGCAGTATGTGACGAACCGGGCTTTGAACTAACTCCAATGTAAACCAACCCGCGGTGTTATTCGACGATCGGAGCACGTGACGTAGTATTAGTTGCGTGAGAGTCAACTAAGGGCATGCGGGAGAGATGGACTTTCAACCAGGAGACCGGTGTTCGTGTCCCGTGTGAAACTAAAAGTAATGTTGACTTATTTTGTCACGTCAGACATTGGTCACGTGACTCTTATTAAACTGTGGGAAAATTTCCTAACGGTGGCATCCCTAGCAAGGATCCTGGAAATGTATTTCTGTAGCCGTGCAGATAAAGGACTTGTTACAATAGCAGCCAATACAATACGTGGCCTTTGTCTAATCTTTAAGTTATAGGCAGCTGCAAGTAAAGATTGCAGAACAAAAGAAGATGTAAATCACAGGAACAACACATGACATGAATGGGTTGCAAGTCAACACTGAGGTTTTAAATCCAACAACTCAACTACTGTTCTTTCTGTTCTCTCGACAAGAATCAAGGTTTCGGTTAAAATCACGCCTAAGTGTTTATTAGGGATTAGGGATAGAGTGGTCATGTTTGGGGCTTGGGTAAGCCTCCAGGGAATAAATGCAAGTCAATACAATGTCCTTACAAGTGTGAACAACAAGTGTGTGTTGTGTGCACTTTTCTGTTTGAGAGAGGCAGAAGGTGAGAGCAGACAGAGCAGGAGGGTAGCAGCAGTTGTGTTAACACTGATGGCGTTATTAATTCAGCAGCGCAAGGTACACAGCGGAGAAATCAGCGTGTGATTGAGATGATAGCCGGCTGGGCCAGGACAACCTTGTGAACCAAGGTCAAGATGTAACAGACAGAGCTGGAATATCCACTTCAGCTTTTCAACAACAGAAAGAGCACCACGGTGAGGCAAAAATAAACCACACATGCTGTTGAGTGTACAAAACATCAAGATCATCAAAAGTCTCCTGCCACGCCGTGGTTTGGCACCTATTTTGTGTGTGTTTGGGGGAGTGTGTGTGTTTTCGTGGATGTGCATAATGTTTTGGTGTGGATATTCAGTGCTTTGCAGCCATATGGGTTGTAAGCCTCAGTGCTAGAATGAGGGAAATTGTATACATAATTCTTCCAATCTGGTCAGAGTGTGAATCCAAAATTGCATTTTATAAACAGAATATTTTAGCAAATGCATTCTGGAAAGTGAATGTGTACTTTGATGTCATGAATTGCCAAAAGAAGAGGCAGAAAAGAAAGAGGAAAATGAATTAGAGGACATAAAGTTACTGTCAGGTTATTGAAAGTACACTGTGACTACGTGAACTGGATTCCAGCTCATGTAAACTGGCCAGCAAAATGGTTAACTAACTAACAAGACTAAAGGCCTTTGCACACCAAGTCCGTATTTTTCGTCCGAAATTGTCGCACGCTTAAAAATAAATACGACCTCACGTTGTGTCAATCACGTTAACACACTGACTCTGAAACTTTTGTCCTTCATTACAATTTTCACAACAGGTTTGATTTTCCGCGTTTTTTGCATCTGTCAAAAGGCAAAAGAGGGTTGTTTGACCACTCAGCGTTCACTTCGTATCTCAACACAAAGCACTTTACGATAACGAAATAAAAGAATACAGAGATGCTGAATTTAAAGATAGATATTGGCAAGTGAATGCAGAACAGCTTGTGATCTGTTTTGTACAAATGTACCGTATGTCTGGAATTTTTAGATTTAAGATTCAAAATCTAGGTATTATGACACTAAACAACACATTTTACCTCTAAAAACATTCAATAAATAATCAAAATCAAACATCTCTAAGGTACACAATGCTTTCCTGTCTGTATGGTCAAACTCTGATGCTTTCATCTCACTTTATAAATGCTCATTTCTAACCAGTGGCCCTCACTCTTCTCACTCAGCAGCCCTCAACGAGAAACAGCGCCGAGTCAGGAGTCCTTGTCGTGCCGGCTGAAGTAATCATTCAGGTTATGTGTCACTGCCTTTCACAGCCCACGGTCCCCCGGGGCCCCACCACTTGTTCTGAGCAATAAGCTAATTGATTGAAACATTCATCATCATCCACAGCCGCGTTCTCGTATGAAAGGTGCCCCCAGGGCGGCAAAGTCCTAGACTTTTGAAGAACGGTGAAACACACTAATGGAAGTGCCATTAGTGAGAGATGAGAGGTAGGAAAAAAGACAGGAAAACGTCCGCCTCAAACAGCATGTATACACCTTTTCAACAGGAAATTAAGTCGAGATTGTAGTTGATAATCTTTGGATGATTCATCGAGCGTCACCGTGATTGGCATAAATCAGGGCTTTACTGTATAGTTAATCAAAGAAAAAACAATGTTTGCTCTCGGCTTAATACATGCGGCGACTGGTCTGCAGTCAGAGTTTATGATAAAATTGATTGCTATATATTATATTGTCCTTGACAGCAGCGTTGGCGTATTCTGGTTGATTTTTTTTTCCGTTGCATGCAAGTTCCTGCAATTTGATGGTGATATATGCAGTGCCTATTTGCAAAAAACTGATTTACAACAGTATGGAAAAAGTTTATTGTTTTGTTTCTACTGTTAAGTTTAGTTATCAACAGTGCGGCATTTTATCAAATCATGTTTGTCTATCTATTTATCTATCTAGATATTTATCTTCTTTTCAAGCCTGTAAGCATTAACACATTTTGATACAACTCTAAGGGTGCTCTGTACTTCCTTGTTATCGGCCGATATTCGTTCTAATAGTTATTATAGCTATTATTAATATTATATTCCATTTCTGCCAATAGATCCCCCTAATTGTTACACACTGGTCCTTTAATATACAATGTTGTTAAGAATAGTTAAATCAATAAAAATGCAACACAGGAAATAGAGGGCTTCAAATCGACCCCGTGATCAGTGATCGGTATCGGGCGATACTGCTTCCAGCGAACGGTCATCAGTGATCAGCCCCAGAAATGCTGATCTGAGCACCTTTAACTCTGACATCCCATGAGTTTGAGTGGGATTTTTCTATAGCCAAGTGCAACTGTGGCACCACAGGGGAAAATAAGTAGGGTTTTGTGAAAGAAGAATCGAGGAACACTGTTAACAATTGTTGGGATTTTAAAATAGCACTGCCTTCAAATAACCATAGGTTTCTGACATTGGTGGGTTATTGTATTTTTCTTGTCAACAGTCCGAGCCTCATTTTGTTTTGCCTTCCTATGCTTGCCTGGTGAATCAGTCATCCATAGCATCTGCCTCCATCTGAGTTTGGGCTGCCTGCATGCTTGGCTGGGCAAACAGCAGCTTGAGAGGCAGGATGTGAGGGGGGGCCAGGGAGCCGGCTGGCTGGCTGGCTGGATGGAACCACTGCATTTTGTCAAATTCAATTGCTGGAATGGTGGCACTTAAAACGCTGCTAAGAACAACAGTGGAAGTGTGATGAAAGGAATTCATAGACGTTGGGATAAATCCTGTCAGAAATGTGCATGAACGCAATGACAACAACACACAAAACAATGTGGAGTCTACATGTGAGTGGAAGTGCTGCAAACGCTGTTATATAGAGCATCCGAGGGTGGACGTCAATGAAACACTTAAGTAAATAAACTGCTCTAACACCAACTAACTGCTTTGTTTCCAATAAAACTAAGACAATACTCCCAACGTGGATCTATAGCAGCCTGAAGTGATTGTCTTTTTTATTCAAATGGCCCCAAAGAAACCTATTAAACGACAAATTGCTGCACATGCAGAGGGAATACCTGTATGAGAAAAAAAACAAAACACAGCAATAACACAAAATGAATCCCTGTTTGCAAATACGGGGCATCCCTCCCAAAGCACATTACCACACACACACAGCCCTACAACACTTGATTACACTGCAGTTGTGCTTTCTATTCATAGCAGGAAAGACATCAGCCTCCCACGTCACCTCTGATTTACCTGGTCGTGCACTTTAGGACCGGAGGACTAGGTTGTTAGCTGTAACAGATACGAAGATGGCTGGCTGTAATTCATATTCGCACAAGACTATACTATTATTATGATACAAACTCTGCGATTCACATTCACCAGAGATAACGAGGTGGTTAAAATTACTGCTGCTCTAGTGAAATTTACCTCCATATATATTCCAACCTCTATACCTCTCCGTATCTATGTTGTTTATCAAGCAGATGTGGCGATAATGAGCACTCCTGCTAATGATAAAGCTGTCATGCAACACAAGTCACATCCTGCAACATGCCATGACCACAACCACTTTCATCATTCAGCTGTAAGTAAGCATACTCCTAACACACTACTGCACTGTAAGCACACAAAGATCATTATTTTGCAAACCCAGCTAAAATCTATACCAGTAACAATGTATTTCTCTCCTTGTAGCCATCCCACACACACACACACACACACACACACACACACACACACACACACCCACAAACACACACACACACACACACACTATGTCAAATGTCTCTGGCATTGACTGTCCACGGAAAGGTGGAAGTACTCAGACAAAGAGAGTGATTAATTATTCAAAGAGGCTCACTGCAATCCATTACATCACATGCATTATGAAGGAGTCTGATCTACAGCACCTCTTCAAAATCTATCACTCTTAACGATGAGACTGAACCGGCAGGTAAGAAGCATCGACCGGGAAGCTAGCCGCTAGCTGGACAGCAGCACTCTGCAAATGAAAGGTTACTATGAAAGCAAGCAGGCAGAAAGTATTAATGTGTTGTGACTAAGTTTTAGCCAAGCACGCTGTCAATTGGCATATAACATGGCATCATTGGTTGCTAGTAAGTGTGGGAAAAAAATCCATTCACCTATGTATCGTATATTTTATTACGATTTTTAAATCGATTTTTTAATGCCAGAATCGATATGTCTGCTGCTGATTTGCTAAAGAGACAGATATTTCCCTCAGGGGTTGGTGGAGACCAAAAACAGAGCTAAAAGAGAGCAAATATTGGACCTACTTTCACCAGGTGAACATAAACATGACTCCTAATGAATGATAATGTTGCTCCGTAACTGCTGGATGTGTAAATATTAAGCAACTGTTAACTAGGTAAGTGTTGTGTTCAGCTGCCCCCAAGTTACCAAAAGACATATAAAAGAAGAACTAATTTGACTTGCAAGTTGTATACATTGCTAGTTAGTTGCTATCTATTCCAGCAAGCATTGATGAAAATAAAAATGAACGACAGCCCTCCACTTCAAAATGGAGGATGTGGATATTTGACATCCTCTTAAAAATAGCAGAGCGCTGAGAGTTTTATCATCTTGTCCAAGAGCTCTGCCCACATGTTCCAAGGCCTTGAGACAGGCTATTTTTCATCAGTATGAAAATGGCCAGTGCTATTTTCTCCTCTGCCAAGGCTGAGCACGTATCCAACTCTCCATCATCGCTTAGATTTTAAATTAAATATATTTCCTGACCCTGTAACAGACTCTTAAGATTTGGAACCAAGTCCTCAGACTGTATCTCTGTTAGCTGTCGTGTTGCTCATCTCGGGCCCATCTGTCCACCTAGTTTCACGCAAAGCTGTGCATTCAGTTTCAACAGACAGACACATCATACTTCATAACAATATAACCTTGATAGAGGTATTAACAAGGTGCAGGTGCGTTTAACAAAGCTTTAGGTGTGACCGAAACCATGACGCGCTGACAGATACATTTATAAGGATAAATAGCAAGTGATTCTTTGCAGAGCATTGATCTGCTCTGGAAACAAACCAAACTAATTCCCCACATACATATTTCTTATATAAAAAGAGATGTGAAAAGACATTTTATGTACATAATTTAAAGAAAGAGCCAGTAGTGTTTAGTTAAGTGGTAGTAGGTGGTAACAGCATAATTAAAGAGGAATCAGATTAACATCTATTTAACACGAGATGTACAGATTTACTGTTTTTCCACTTATTGCCTCGTGGAGATGTGACTGAATGCGTGTACGTTACAGTTCAGTTTTCTAGAGCAAATCAATCTTCTGTCTAATCCGCATGTTCGGCACACTCACCTCCATAGTGGTCAGGTTGCATCGATGGGTTCCTGCAAACCAGCCGTCAGTGGAGCACTGGTCGATATCAACATCCTGCAGATTAATGTCCACTCGCACCACACCCCTGCAAGACAGGAGGACACCATTAACCCGGCTGTTGAAGAATTAAGTATGTCAGCGCAAAGTGAGGGATTTTTACAGGTTGTATCCTCTGAAAGTTTAGGGAAATAAAACTATTTTAAAGATGACACTAAGAAGAGACAAGTAATTAACAGCGAATAGTAAAAAGAAAAAGCCTCACATGAAATATATTCAAAAGTAGCCTATTAATAATGCATTCACCTCATAAATTATGACATACTTCTCTCCCTTACATGATAGCACATTAGCTGCTTTTAGCCCTAAAAAGTATTAATATCTCTATTGATATTGGTGATCCTGGCCCTGGTGTTTTGTGATATCGACTACACCTACTATAGTAGAGTAGTGATACATCTTGAAAAACAAAAGAAAACTAATAACTAGTGACATGCCACTAGTGTGAGCATCTTCATGAATTAAAAAACTGGATAAAATCACCAAATCAACAATAATATCCCCCTTCTACAACTTCTATCATTAAACAGGAAGAATTACTAATAGAAGTGCAGGCATTTAAACACAGAAATGAGGCCAGATACAGGGCCAGAACTTGCTTGAGAATCATCACATTTTTAAGTTTTCTTCAGTATCAAAGTAATCCAGTGATAGAAATGTCTAATAGTTAATTCGGCATACTTTTAATGGTGCCAATCTGTCAAAATGGAAACTAAAAATACAGGGCTCAAGTTGTAGCTCACAGCAAACTGACTGACTCCATGGTAACATTACACTTCCTGTTTTGACACTGTTCTGAACTATTCAAGTACACAAATGTACAGTAAATTATTGATTTAATTTTTCAAGCCACACACATTACAGGCTATAAATACAGAAAAGAATATGTATTACTGAGTGACTGTAAAAACTGTAAAACAGAAACAGAAAGAAATTTGTCCACAGCTTCATCTCTCTTACTGCTCGGCTGAAACTCAGCCTGACAAGGAGACGATAAACTGTCGATAGATCACTTAACACAACAAAATACTCAGCAACGGTCGTCTTTGCTCCGTTTCGGCCAGCTGAGCCAGGCAGGAACTTCTAACAGGGCTGCTGAGGATTTGCACTTACTTAGCTGCTTAAAGCTCTATGAAGAGAAGGTCAGCGTCTCTGACTCTGAAGGTCAGTCGCTCTGATTCTGACCGTCTTTTCACTGGTGTGGCATATGGCTTTTCTATCTGACAGCTGCAGCACACAGGACAAGCCAATGGCCGAATACAGTATATATGTGTATACAAGAAAAACAAGCAAGTATACACTTTGTTTACAAGATTTCATACATGTGCAGTTCAACAAGAACCTCTGAACTGTCTCTTCAGGACCCAAGCCCACGTTCAGGCTTTCCCTCCTGGCAGACTTAAGAAAGTAGAAAATCTATACTGACTTTAAACTTTGTGGAGGACAAACTCGAGAGTTACAGCTCGGCAGGAGGGGTGTCATGACACCTAGACAATGTGCGGCAATGAAAAAAAGGCATTTCACATACACAAGAACTGATACAAAAGGAGAAAAAACTGGATGTCTTCAACACCAATCACCAAATAAACCCTTAGACACTCAGTGTGAATAAAACCCCTTTCCCACTGGACAAAAAAGAAAGGCCAGCAGCATAATCACAATAGGAAATGAGTCTATCGCCTATTTTTAGCAGGTTTTCCTGTGTTTAAAAAAACCTGCATTTACCCGATAATTTTGGTGAGAAAAGGGTTTAAAATACACAACTCTACTCCAAAGCAAACACTTGAATCCGTGCTGTAATCTGTTTAATCAGGCAAAACCTGGAGCTGCTTCACTGACAATAAACCAGTGACTGACTTTGTAATAACCTTTAACTGTCGTGATGCTTGTTTGAGCATTAACATTCACATGGGTTTTATTTTGTTAAAGGATTAACAGAGAAAAGCAGTCACTACTAACTTTGCTCTTCCAATTTCTAGCCTGAGCTATAGTAAGGATGAATATCTCCTCTGTTTCAGGGTTGATTTCCCTTTTAGTGTGTACTTTTCTACCAGTGATCATTGACTAATAGGGCTCCTATTAGAATGCTATGAGTTGTATTATTAATGCATTTTTGCCCCCACTGCCACTTTGTTAAAGAGCCCTTAGTGGTCTCAGCCAGATATTAAAAGAGGACAATACTACCAGTTATTAAATGAACAGCCCTATTCACACCTCATTCTACTCTTCTTGCAGTTTTGATGAATGAATAAGAGGATTTGACACAATGCACAAATGTACTGTGCAATAGCTGCTCAGGGCCTACTACAATTTAGGGATGGGTCATGATTTTCGATAGTTATATAGTTAGATAGTTTTAGCAACTATCGTCTTGTCTTAAAAACTACATTTTCCCTTGTTTTTACCTTGGCAGGCACCAACAAAAAGACAATGCTGATATTAGCTGGGACACCGAGGCATGTTAACACCTTGTCCCATCCACTGCTCAGTTTTGGTTTCCATAGTAACGCCTCAGTCAAACCATCTCTTGTGGTAACTTAGCTAAACATCACACCAAAACAGAAAGTGGCAGAGCTTGTTTTCATTGTTGCTTTATCACTTTTGGGAAGAAAGAGTTCCAGTTTTCTGTAATTAAAGAAGAGATGGCAGAAAGCACAGAAAACTGCAAACTGTGGCAAACAGTTAAAACTCACTACTGATCTATATTAGGCCTTTTCAGCAGCAGACACACAGGTGTGATAAATAACAGTAATCACATGACCCTGATTGGCATGGCTCATTGGGATACTGAAACAGACCGGAAGTATGATTAGTGTTACTGGTTACACCTGTGCTTTTTCTGCTGTGACAACTCAAAGGTCAACAAAACTGTTTTTTCACAGTTTTATATTTTTTAATTAAATAGAAAACACTTGTTTCTGATTGGCTGCCAGGTGTCTGTCAAAATTGCATCACAAGACAGCGTAAATACTGTTTCAGAAGTGAGTTTAACCCACAAAAGTTACATTAAAATCAATAAAACCATAGCAATAGTATTATGGCTTTGTGTAACAATACCAGCTAATGCTCAGTGAAGCAGTCCTAACCATAGGGCGGTCTTTGACCAGAGTCAATTAACACTCATACGGACAAATAATACCTTATATTCAATAATGTGGATCACAAATGTGAACCGGTTTATGTATAATTTGTTATCTATTGTGAGTTCTACAGCTCATTGCTGATTTATTTCGTACAGCAACACTACAGCACTGACGTCTTACTATGTCAAAAAATATCTTTAAATATTGACAACACAGAGATAAAAACATTTCAATACCTATTAATATTTAAACACACAATCATCATCTGAGAGGCCGGTATTCTGTCTCTCCATCTAGCTTTCACTTTCTTAGGCATATTATGCACACACACATACATGAATACTGCTGGTGTGGCATGTTCTCCAGGTGTATAAGAGCTGGTTTACTATAACCAGCTCCCAGTAGACGCCGAGCGACCGCAACGCTCTCGTTGCCTGTACTTCTGTTATTAATAACTACTGCTCCGGTCCTGCCTTGGGGCAAACTGACCTCGCTTTTTCCTCCCACTGCACTGCTGGTTGTTTAGCTGAGAAATTACCTCCGTTTCAATTCTCCTGTATGTAATAAGGGTAGGAAAGAGTCCACTGAATCACACACAGCACAAGAAAAGGATGTAGGATACATCAAAATGTCTGTTTCACTGGCAGCTCAAGCATTAACATTTTGCTTGTAAAACTGAGAGTCTATACAAAGAATAAAATAGCCTGTTTTCTCCTTTTTTTCCCATCACAATCTTCCACTTGCAACTCTCCAGGCAATCTTTGGCAGCCCAGCCAAAGTGGACATATGGCGTATAAAATAGCTTGTGAAAAAAAAATAAAGTGTGGGGCTGAAACGGAGAACTGAAAATGTGTTCAGGCATCACAAAGACTGGGTCGTAATTTGAGAGTGGCAACGTGAAGCAGAAGCATCATGGTGGCCATCGTGGCCCTCGGGCATAAAGACAGGATTATCACAGAGAGCAGGAGATAGTGGTGCCCCAGGAAACAGAGTGCTCTCTCCTTTCATCCCCCATTCTTTGTGGGTCTAAAGGCCAGGACAGTAAAGAGAGGAGCATCCCACCAGCAGGGGCTCCGGTCTTTCTGACAGACCAGTCAGATTGTGCTAATGTTAGCCCCGGCATTATGAAGTTAACTGTAGATATATCTGGGTAATTGCTTACGGGCTACAAAAGGATATTCACCAAAAACATTCTTGCAATGAAGGACTCTGTGTGCCCTCTTTGTTACAAGTCAGTCTTTGATGTATTCATGAATGAATACTGAATGTCAGGCCGATATACGCTTTGAGCTGTATGTCTTTATTCAGGCCCAGAAAATGGTCTCTGAGATTGATTTACCCATTTAGATGCTCTGTACAGAACAGGAGGCTGTGGTAAAGTCTGAATTTCAAGTAATCGTAGCACAGAGGAGACATATTCATATGATTCTTGTCATAGTTAATTTCATAGTAAACCCACTGCTCTTCACAGAGAAGTGCAGTGGATGGATTAAGACTAATACCAGATCAAGCGCTGCATAAGAATCTATTCTATTAACAGCTATTATTAGCTGTCTCTCAGTGGAGACTGCAGTGTGATAACATGCAGGCCGATATGAGCAACATAGCTAATTATTTTTTAGTGCTTTCCATATGCAATATCATTTACATTAACGTTTTTTTAATCGACCTAGCATGGTTAACTGCTGTGCACATTCCTGAACAAAACTGTACAGCTCTTCCACTTATATATTTTCACATATTTCTTATATTTTGTTCAGATTTTCGATTGTAAATTTTTCTATATTATATTATGTATCTTGACTTTTGCACTGCATTTTCATTATGCACCAAAACACGATGACAAATTCCTTGTAAGTTATGTGCAAACCTACTTGGCAATAAAACCAAGAAGATAGAAGCAAAGAGACGAAACTATGGTGTTTTTTTGACAACAGCCGCTGCCGCCATTTTGGACTGAAAACGCTTATTATATTTATAATAGAATTACTTTTTATTGTTCAACACAGGCCATTTCGGTAGAATATGACAATAGATTAGAAATAATTTCGTTTTACTTTTTTTTTTACAAATATTATGTCACTGTAATGACTACTTCTCACCTCAGATGTTCTCAGAATCATCTTGTAGTTACTGTTTAGCTGTAAAATTAGAAAGTTTGTGACCCAGCCGCCATTGTAAAATCTGTTGAAGGAAGCCAAGTTCTGGTCACATGACCGGAGCACAGCCAATAGGAACGCTCTCTCTCTCTCTGAAATGACCTGTGATTGGTCAAAATCTGCCGTCACGGGCTAGATTTTTCTAAAGCCTGAAAACAGAGACATGATGAGGAGCAGAAGTCTAGTTTTCTCTCAGAACACTTGAATTACAATATGCTGAAAGGTTATTATGGAATTTTTGCCAAATTATGCCAAAAAAGTGTTGCCTACTGCCACTTTAAAACGTCAGCTTGTTTGCAAGCTGACACTGAGCTGAGGCAGCTAGCCGCCACCAAAACAAGACAAACACACTTTTCTTATACTAAACAGTAACTGTGCAGTGATGTACTAAAAAGTCAGCTTGTTTGCTGTCTTACCAAGAGTTTGACAGACGGCTGATATCATCAATTTCGTCTCTGTGTGCTCACTGGAGACGCCGAAAGAGGAGGAATTCACCTGTCGAGTAACTGCAAAGTTGCCTTATTCAACGTTACATGCTCGGTCTTCTTAGCTGCTACCTAACTACAGGTAAGTTTACATTTTAGTCATCACCTGTCTTTGTTCAAGAACCCTGTTGTTGTGCCCTGGCTGTGGTTTAGCTAAAGATAAACCAGCTGTTGATATCCGGTGAATCCTTCCAAACGGTCTGCTGTGTTGCCAGATTGGATTGACAATACGTAATTTAGTCCAATATACTATAGAGCCCATCCAATCAAAAACAATTAATATACATAAAATATATTTATTTATATTATTCACCTTTTACCATTCATGAGAGTCTGAGGACAATATACTTTACTCTATGAGATATTATCTGCTATTCCTAATGTTGTCTTTTTTCTTTTATATTTATTTTTACAGTCACATTTAACCACTGTATGTTATTTTATGTCAAATGTCCTTTTTCATCTGTTTTTATAATTAATTTTTATTAATTATTTATTTATCTTTTGTTTGTTTGGGGGGGGGGGGGGGACTGTATCTAATAACTGTTGAACATAACATTGCTGTGAGCCTTCTGTTTTGAAAATAATAAAAATATGTTGAAAAAAAACCCCAAAAAACAATTAATATAAATATAAAGAATATTTCAGTCATATGAACAGAAGTGTTTACAAGTCAAGTGTAAATAATCGTTAGTTGCAGCCATAATACTACATATTCAAATCCTGCTTATAGTCGGTTTACTGTATGGAAATTGGGAAACAACAAAAAAATGTGTAATGTTACATCTTTTAAATGATTGTTCATGTGGATGAATAGTAATTGACCACAACTACAGCAGCATATGAATATATAATATAAATTAATGGCAATGTGTGAATTAATGACAACTTAGGGATATAAATACGAATACAGAATTGTCTGCAAAGCTATTTTAAGACTTTGTGTGGCAATGTGTATACTGTCTTTATATTGTCTATATTTGCACAAGAATGATCTGGATGTTTCTTCTGAAGCGAGAGAAATAATCTCTGACGTCTTCAGTTACACTGACTTTGTGCAGATAATATAAAGGAGAGGAGAAGCTTAAACATGATCCTTTAGCTTATCCATGTAGCCAGAAGACTTGCACGCCCAGATGAACTTGCATGCACATTTCTCCTGCTCCAGTGTCTTGACAGGAACACATGGCTGTCCTTTCAGAAGGGCACAGTTCGTGCATTATGTCATGGAAAAAATCACAATGCGAGAACCGTGCAGCCCTCCTGAGGAAAATGTCTCTTATGTGATGGAAATGCATTAAGCTGACAGGACGAGCAGAAGCTAATGTGAGTGTAGCCGCTGGGCAGGATGCTGCTTGTCTACCAGCGTTTCACTGCGACCTGGGTCATTTTATTGAGTTCTGTCGCTGGTAATCAAAAAGAGACACAGCGCCCTTGGCGAGGCGGCTGTCTCAGAAAGCGAATAAAGACTTATTTTTTTTTATTTTTTTTAGAGCTGGCACTTCTGGACTCTTGACACTCTTGTCATTAAAAGCACTCCTCATGAAGACCAAACACAGAGTCGCTGCTGACAAAGGAAACCTGACAGGAGAGTGTTAGCTGACTGATAGTCTGACTATAGTTGGTGACAAGCTAGAATTAAATAGTTTAATTCTGAATTAAAACTAATGATGGCTTTAAATAAACAGCACTTTAAACTTGGTATTTCTACCCTCATCATCCTGTAATGTCTTTAATACTGGTAACTTCAATATCTTACAATTCATCAGGGCTGCAACCATTATTTTCATTATTGATTAATCTGCAGATTATTTTCTCGATAAATCGTTTGGTCTATATAGGTCAGAAAATAGTGAAAAATGTCCATCCCAGTTTGGTCATGTTTTTAAATGTCTTATTTTGCCAGTCCAAAGCCCAAAGTTATTCACTTTAATAATATGATATAAAACAGAGAAAAACAGGTAACATCCATATTTGAGAGGCTGAAAACAGCATTTTCTGACATTTTTGCGTGAAAAAACACTTTGATTCATCGATTATCAAAATATTTGGCATATGTTTTTCTGTCAATCGACTATTCGGGATGCGAATTCCGGTCTCCTGGGTGAAATTGCTGTGTTTTGTGTCCCATCCATTGTCCCAGACATCCACCTCTGACTTCCACTTCTGCTCGTGTCATAATTACTACGGTCGCTAGAGGTCGCTGTCGTCTTCTTTTAGACCTTCTTTCAGTGATCTACCATGTGTGAAGTAGGGTCATTTTCTCATAGACTTCTATACAATCAGACTTCTCTTTGCAACCAGAGGAGTCGCCCCCTGCTGGCTGTTAGAAAGAATGCAGGTTTAAGGCACTTCAGCATTGGCTTCACTTCTGCGACCTGAAAGTAGCCCACTTTCAGGAGTGGATGGTCTCAGCAGTCCAATATAGCATTAGCCCTTCTAAGGACCTGCCTGTTATAAATGTCAATTTTTTTGTCTTACAAAAAATGTAAAAACCTGAATTTCTTTTCCGACCCAGAAAGCGCTGTGTTGTCCTTTCTGAGGCCTCCACTATAATCTGTACTCCAGATTAGTAAAGGATAAACCTTCTGTAACAATATTACAGATATATAATCCTTTGAGAGGAATTACATCATCATAATAGTATCAAAATCATTGAGATTATTCCCATCATTAGCAGTATTATTAGGAAAACAATATCTCCTTACAGCGAGCCAGAGAGGCTGGTGGTTGGTTGACATTTACTGGCTGAAGGCATCGTATTGACAGGCCGCCTCACTGAGCAGCGGAGTCCCAGTGACGTCAGCAGTGGGAGACGGAGCACCTTGGGATCTTTGACCCACGCTTGCTTCAGGTTCAGTGGAAAGTCTACAAGGTTAGAGTCATTCCAGGTGTACTTATGATTTCTTACTATCGGGTAAGAAAGCTTCCTGCTCTGAAATACTTACTCCTCTAATTTTCCTCTTGGATGCAATTTTTTTTTTGCTCTCTTTCATCTTACCATCATATATTACCGTCTTTAGCCCCGGGAATTGTGGGGTTTCCTTCCTATTTGTTTCTGGAAGGTGTCCATCTAAGCAGATGCTGCTGCCGGCTCCTCCAGGAGCTCGAGGCCTCCCGCTCTGTTAGACGGCTGGGCGTCCCACAGCAGTCAGGCTGTCCACACTTTACTTGTGCAGCAAAAATGAGGCGCTAAGCCAAGCGTAAATGAAGACGATCCTGCCAACTAATTAGAACCTAGGGTGAATTAGCCTAATGTGGGACATTTTTTTGCATTTCAGATTTCTGGAATATATTGTGATATGAAGCCAATACATTAAATTCACACCCAGTACCACTCTGAAATCCTCAGGATGTGTCCTAATCAAACCACAAAAAAAGAAAAAGTAGATATCACACTCATGAAAGAAAGGATATCAGCACTCTATTGCCAAGTTTTCTCAGACAAATCTTGATTTTCATATGGGACAGTCATGTCCGAAATGTGGGACAATGAAAAGTCTGTTAAAAGATACTCCAGCTTAATTAATGTAGGAAACACTCAAGGCTAAATGTGCAATCCCATGTTCAGTAATTTTACCTCTTACAATGTTATTGCTGTTACAAAACCGAGTCTTATGTGTGGATGTTACATGGAGAATCGAACAACCTCAAACAAACTATAAATAATAATGAATAAATAAATAAAGAATAATGAATAAAGACTATAATAGTTTTGAAGCATTTAGGCATATTAGAAAGACATCAAATATCAATAGTTGTATTGACTTTTATTTGTTTGAGGAAGACCTACACCCACTGGAGCTTAGGTGTCCTACTTTACGAGAACTCACCCTATTTGGCCTTTGGAGAAATGTGCTGAAACAATAAAATCTTTAAAGTTTGTTTTTACTTTTTAGATAGTTCCAACTAGTTTGTCTGATTAAAGTGCTGCTTGAGCTTCAAAGCAATTAAGGTCTGTGTGAAAGGTGAGTTTGAAGTGTTCACCTAACACATGCACCACCTCCCTCTTCTGTGTATTCCCACTTTGTGTGTTTGCTCAAACTACTTTTGCATTTGTGTAGTTACAAGTTTGTGTCTGAAGTCAGAGTGATCTGCCAATTAGGATGGCTCGTATCATCCTGAGGAATGTCTCAACCTCCAACAATAGCACACACAGAGTTCCACACTGCACGCTTGAAAACAGCCAGTCGTCTCTGTGTGGTCTAAGCTGCCTCCCCTGAGCCTCGAGTGCAGCTGAAGAGACAGACGGGAAGAGAAGAGATGAAGTGTGAGAGGTGCGATTTCTTACACCTTCACAGAAACAACAGGTCGATCCATCACAAGCACATGTCCACACACTCCTGCTCTAACAAGTCACATTGAGCACCTGTGTGCTCAACAAACAAACAACTTTTTATTAATTTCCATATGCCAAATGCATAAAAAACAAGTCACCTTGCTGCCTGCAGCATCATCACGCCAAACAGGAAGTGACTGAAGCATTAAAAGGCTGGAATCAAGATGGCCCATGCAGGCTTGTTGTTCTACATCTTTCATTATTAATTCATTGTTGTATTGATTGTGTATTCATCTGGAGGGGAAGCGGAGGAGAGCTGATGTCTGAGGAGGCTATATTATCCCCTCCTCTCCTGTTTCTTATCTGGCAGGTTGCTGAGGCGCAGGGAGGATGAGCCGCCCGCTACTTTGATATGAGCGTCTGAAAGATGGCAAACTAAGAGAGGGATGACGCATGGTGAAAAGGACATGAGAAGGTGAAACAGATGTTTTTTGTGGCCTGAAATATTCCACTATTAATTACTTATATAACCTATCCTAACCATAACCACTCGAGGTCAAAGCCTAACCTTAACCATCTCGCGAGAGTTTTTACAATTTGCATGTTACCTTCTAGACACGACCATCTATTTTGCAAGGGCACCGTCGCTGCATCCGGAGCTTAGTGCCGCCTAAAACGATTGAGAATGGATTAAAGAAATACTAACAAGCCAGAGTGTTTTTTGCCCCTGCTATACCAGAATGATAATATGTGGAGCCAGACTTTTATTTAGCGCTGACACAACGATATCTTACGAATAGTTTTTCCTCTTTTTCTGTGCGTTTTCCTTCGAATGTCAAGTTCCGCTCATTACATGCATACAGTCTTCTCAAAATAAACTTCCGTCTTCACAGGAAACAACTTGGTTAGGTGTAGGCATCCAACTACTAAGTTAGGTTTACGAAAAGATCGTGGTTTGTGTTAAAATAACTACGGAAGTGGCGTTACTTAAAGAGGCTATATGTAAGAATCAGAAATTGCTTGTTCACAGCGACACCTGTGGCCGCAATGTCAACGAAAGTCAGCGTCCTGTTGCTCGTGCTCGCGCTTGTGCTCGCGCTACATTGACATGAACGAGCACCGGTCTAAACAGTGAGGCGACACACGTCAGCTAAAACACAATATCACTTTATATTTCACCTGCTTGGCAGTAATGTTAGCTGACCAGACGAAGGTCTCTCCATGAATCAATGCTGATCCTAGTGCTGGCTTTCCTGCTTCAGCCGATACCGACCGCGGAGGGAACGAGGGGGGGGGGGGGGGGAGAGACCGACACCCGGTCGGGATAACGTAACTCTCTGCGGAGCCCCGTCACTTCACCAGACAAGGGAAACCTTTGTTGGTCTGGAGGAGCGGCAGCATTTATTTCTGCACAAACGTCCACTGCACATTCACTAGATATTCTCAGAGCTAAACTAACTCTCTGCAGTGTGTAGTGTGCGCGCGTGCACGTGAGAGGTGGAGCGAGCCGAGCGGCTGAGAACGAGCACGGTGTGCAAACAGGCAGGAGCAGAGCTGCAGGAGCAGCGCGTACCCACACGCGAGCGCGCATTGGATACCGACCCGTTAAGATTTATGCGCGTGATAAGTTACAAATAGTCCCTTTAAATGCGGAAGTTACGTGGCAAATAAATAAACGTTGACTTCTGGTTTCACACGGGAAACAAACACCAGTCTCCTGGGCAAATGTCCGGTGTTTTTTGACAGACCCATCCACTCCAACCTCCGGCGTTTGATTTCATGGGATATTACAGTGCATTACTTTTCGTAGATATAGCTACGAACGGTGTATGAGAACCGCCTGCTATGTGAGCCTACTATACAATAAATATGAAGCTTAGCTTAGCATAAAAACTGGAAACAGAGGGAGAATGTCAAATATATTCCATTAAATACTTGCATTGGTCTAAATTGTGCAGAGTGATAGTTCTCAAAGCAATCCACGCGATCTATAAGCACCTCCAACTGCATAGTAATGTTGCTAGGAGTGATGATAAATTGCGATAATGTGCAAATGTCCTTATTTTGATCAGTGCTGCACTCAACGTTTCTCCTGTGTCAGGAAAACAAATTCATGAATGGATGTTGCTCTCCTGCTCCTTGAAGCGCAGCGGGATGTTTCTTTTAATGCCACTGAACAGAAAACTCTCCAGGGACATTAAACAATACCAAACGCCCACGCATGTCACACCTTCCATCTCATGGAGGAGGCCTCGAATAGGGGGGGAAATGGACAACAAAACGACTCCTTTGGCACCATGGAAGGAGCACATTATTCAGAGAAATCTGCAACTATCCAACCAAATATGAAAGAATTTGGCTTCACAGAGAAACTGGAGTTGTGTCTGTTCATCATGAGTGTTCAGGCTGTTATCAGATTGCTTCAGTAGGAGAGTGTGAAGCTGCTCTGAGAGGCTTTAGTCTGGGATAACACCAGGTAGCTGATAGCCTATTATAGTATAATCACTGCAGGTTTTCACTCATTTGCAATCTGCCTGTGAGCGACTCGAGTGTATCAATTAAAGATTCATCGAAGGCGGTACACACACAACTAGTGATCTGGATTAAATATTCATTGGAAAGATGTTGGTCAGGATCATAAAGGAGCCTTAACACTTGCAGCACATATCAGGACTAAACGTGACCCATTACACAAGCAGGCTGCAGCAGGGGTGGCTTCAGGACATGGAAAACCTCTGACATATTTCAGCATTTCTTCATCTGCTGATGATTTTAGCAGCCTCCCCCCTAAGGAGAGGGCACATTTCCTGAGTAGTAAAGCAGCCGAGCGAGTTTTTTGAAAAATGAATTAGGGCCTGCAGCCAGAGGTTTCCACCGCTGCTACATCCAGTAACATCCAGAGTTATTTTTAGCATCCGCCGCCTTGTCAGACTGGAGGAGAGAAGAAAACCCCCCTTGGTGTAACAGGGGGAGGCCGGTGGGAAGCTGCGGTATGTTTGGGGAGGAAAGAGAGGCAGGGTTGTTTGAGGATTGGAGATGTAGCGGTGGCACCTGAACTCACCTTTAGGTTGGCATAAATCTTTCTCACATATAGTTTAATAAGTAATTCAAGATTACTTTTAATGAGCTTTTCTATTTATAGGCTACTGGTTTCAACCAGCATGTTCTCTCCTTGTTAGCGTGGGTTTTCTACGGGTTCTCCGGTTTCCTCCCACAGTCCAAAGACATGCAGGTTAATTGTTGACTCTAAATTGAATGTGAGTGTGAATCTGTCTCTGTGTTAGCCCTGTGATGGTCTGGTGAAATGTCCAGGGTGTACCCCGCCTTCACCCAATGCCAGCCGGGATCAGCTCCAGCCCCCCAACGACCCTGAATGGGATAAGCGGTTACACATAATGGATGGATGGATGGTTTGTGCCTACCTGAATTCAGGAGCCAGGTTGGGCTTCAGGCCATAGAAAGCAGCCGATAAGGTCAGAAGCCAACGGGGAACAAAATTCCCATTGTCACACTCCAGGTAGGGCGCAGACCATTTGACATGAGTCTTGTCCGGGATAAAACTCTCTCCTCTTTTTAAAGTATTGTCAAGTGATCTGAAATCTTGGCTCAGCACCCTCTTATGGAAGCTGGGCTTCTTCCTGTCTCTGACATCGTGGTACCACTCTGTGTCCGCCGTGCGGTTGTGCAGATGGTGGTGGGCCACGCTGGAGAGGTCTTGGAGGACTATCTCTCCGCCGGCCCTGGTGGCTTGGAGAAGCACCGAGGGCCCCGCCATGGACGAATCCGCGCTAAAAGTGACCACTGCCCGGTGGATCTTGGCGTCTCCCTCCAGTATACTCCTCACTAAGGCATGGTACCACTCAATGTCTCGCCGGAGACTCTGCTCCCTGGACCTGTTGGCTTGCAAGATCATGTTGAGGAAGTTTGTGGCGTGCAGCACCGTATCCAGCACGCTGCTCATGGAGAGATGCGGGGTGGCTTGTGACCTTCCCCGCAGAGAGGTGAGCTCGTACCTCCGCGAGCAGTTGGCGTGCTT
This sequence comes from Sebastolobus alascanus, assembly GCA_916701645.2. Taxonomy (NCBI): domain Eukaryota; kingdom Metazoa; phylum Chordata; class Actinopteri; order Perciformes; family Sebastidae; genus Sebastolobus; species Sebastolobus alascanus. The sequence goes on along the minus strand of CAKAOJ020000102.1, from coordinate 133,832 downwards.
TAAGGTGGTCGAGTCCCCCGTGTGAAGGAAAGCCGTGACCACCCTGGGGAGATGCTCCTCTCTTTTCTGCGGCAGCTCCTTCGTCTCCCCGGGAGGAGGATGCTGAGGCGCACGGAGATGCGCCAGCTGCCGATGGTGCGTCTGAGCGCCGTAAATCGCCTCCCGTGCCCTCACATCTCTCCCTTGCGCTGACCATTCCGCGTATTTATGGTTTGATCCGATCACAAATCCCACTTGCAGCAGCAACGACAGCCGGAAAACAGCCATCTCCCTCCAGAAACGCGTCCACAGATGTTCGGGCACGGAATTACAGTGTCGTTGGGCGGGCGTGCGGTATATAAAAAAAAAGAAGAAATCTGCCAAATTGCTCCCTTAAACCATCGCTTCACCACTTGTAGGATATTCTTGCGAGCTCCACGCCTCTGATCTTGAAATCCAAAAGGCGCAGGAGGGGGGGAAACGTGAGGAACCCCCTCTCTGTCTTCGCTGAATCCCTTCTTCTTCCTTACAGATGCCTCATACAGCTTGTTGATGTTGAGTATCCGCTTGCAGCTGTTTCCCCCCACCTCTCTCTCTCTCTCTCTCTCTCTCTCTCTCTCTCTCTCTCTCTCACAGCAGACTGTCTTGGCTTTGCTGTGCGGCGGACGCTCTCCCTCTGAGTGCAGGCTACATACACTGAATCAAACCGAGGAGGAAGGGAGGGGTAAAGAGGGGCAGGTTATTATTATATTTATATATATTTTTAGGAGGCACCGAGTCAGAGAGCTTCTCACTTGGATGGCAAACGCACTCCGCCCTCTTCCGGCCACAACAAGCATTAAGTAGGCCTATACCGAAGCCACGAAGAGACACATCGGGAGCTGCGCGTCTTCTCCATCATCTCATAGGGCTACAGGAGCGCCATCGATGCGCGTATGGCCGCAGCTTCTGTCAATCACTGCGCAGCGTTTGGTGGAGCGGTGAGGGAGCTGTCCGGTGCTGAAACACATGAAGTCAGCCTCGGTTAATTTTGATAAATTAAGCATTTAATTTAGATCGATTGATTGAGATTTGTTCTCACTTTGGTATTCAAGAGAGTTTATTTATTTATTTATTATTATTATTATTATTATTATTATTATTATTATTATTATTATTATTATTCCAGTGTGCATAGAAGCACAGGCAAAGCCTGTGCAAAGCACACTGGTATATTATCCTCCGGGTTTATTTTCTTATTCTGCTTCCGCCTAAAACTTTGCCGCACTACTCCTCCTGGAGCGTTGCCAACACCTGTAAAAAAAGTACATCAAAACGTGCGGAATGATCGGGAATCGTGTGCTATGACTTTTCTAAGAGATTCGCGCAGCGGATTCCGAAAAAATCGCGCAAAAGCGCGACTTTTTTCTCCATAGGAATGAATGGAAGACATGTTCAGAATTAAAAAACTTTCAAGCGTTTTCAACTCTTCACTGCTCATTCATGCTTTCACCTAGAAACTCCATTCAAACCGTAAATGTTACACGTCTTCCTTAGATTCTGGCTATTATTCAACTTTTAAAATCACATTTGTACTTTTTGAAATATTTAACCTTGTTTGGAGCTTGGTAAAAGTGCTCTTCTCAGACTTTTACATTAGTGTGTATTGCGCTCCTTAGAGTGAGGCCATCAGCGATAGAGTGAAGAGAGGCTTTAAAATCTTACTGAAAAAATATTTCTAACTCACTGCCATTTCCACAATTTTCACTCTTCATACAAAAGCAGATAGTAACTTTCCCACTCAAAGCCCTGTCCAGCATGTAATCCTCTAACTCCTCCCACCGCGTCACAGTTGTGCTTGTCTCTGTAAAATAATGTAAAATCCAAACAAAAATCGTAGTCCCTAAAATTATCAAAATGAAATTGCTCAAATTAGTATTTATTTTAAAGCAGATAGTAACTTTGGTCACCATGAAAATGGGGATTGTCAGAGAAGATGTTGTTTTGCTTCCCGTGAGGGGATGGTACACTGGACACACTTTACAGTATACCTGCTGTATACTTGGTCCTTTGCATTTTGAACGCCCCCATCTCATCTTGTAGTATATCTGTTTATATAGTATATAGTATAAGTCTTGTGCCATGTTCTGTCTGTATACTTTTATTGACTACCTTAGTACTGTATTTGATACTCTTTTAATGTCATATCTTGTATGTGTTGGAGGGTGTATTTTGTACTATTTTAATGTCTAGTCTTGTGTGGGATGGAGGGGAATGTATTTTGTGCCCTTTTAATGTCTAATCTTCCTTTAATGGCCAATTTTTCCAACTATTTTCTTATTCTTAAAATCATTTTCATTCACATATCCTGAGGTCAGAGTTCAAGGGACCCCTTTGAAAATGGCTATGCCATTTTTTCCCTTGCCAAAATTTAGCTTAAATTACGAGCGTTATTTAGCCTCCTACATGGTTGGTACTAATGGATTCCTTAGGTTTTCTAGTTTCATATGATGCCATTTTATTATTCTTACTTGCCCAGTGACTACAGGTGGAAAATAGCATTTCTAGCAAATCTCCCTCTAAGGTACATTTTGAACAGATAAACAATGTGCGATTAATTTGCGATTAACTACGGACAACAATGCGATTAATCACGATTAAATATTTGAATCGATTGACAGCCTTAATAAATAGATAATATAATGCTGGATTAATGCATGGCATAAACAAATCATTGGTTGCTTGCTGCTACTGCTGTCACCGGCCAAGCCTTCCCCTTTAAGGCGGGTAGCCTTGTGGGTGACGTGTGTATGTGACGCAATCTGGCGTGTTTTGTTTTGGGAAGTGATTCTCCTCCCGTGTGTGCAGAAAACCCCGAAACTGGAAAGGTAACTGCTGTTATTTATCACTATTTTACAATATAAGATGAGTGTCTAACATAGTATTGTTTTAAATGCGCTCGAGAGGCCGCTATGTTGCCATGTCGAAGTCTGTGACTCCGGCTACGTCAATCGACACTGCGCATGCGCAGAGCATGGGCCTACGTCACATGATCGACACTGCGCATGCGCAGAGCATGGAAGGCGGATGGTATATATAGCCAAGTTGCTGAGATCTCGAGGAGCTTTGTTAGCTCACCTGATAGAGCTGGCGCCCAGAGTATACCTTTCAGACCGTAGCGATCGACGGATCGATCCCACTCAAAAGCCCTGGCCAGTATGTAATCCCGTAACTCCTCCCACCGCGTCACAGTATCTGTAAAACAATGTAAATCCAAACAAAAATCGCGGTCCCTAAAATTATTTTTAAAAGGAAATTGCTCAAATTAGAATTTATTTTAAAGCAGATAGTAACTTTGGTCACCATGAAAATGGGGATTGTCTTCTACATGACAAATCTTAAAGTCTGTCTTTTGAGGAAAAACTTGAGATTAAACACCTCGGTGCCTACAAAACCACGGGATATTGTTAGAAAGCAAACCGCTTGTAAAAATACTCGGATTTAACGTGAAGCGTAGGTTGCAATCCTAAATTCACAACATTCCTGGTCTTTGATCGTGTCTTGACCGCACCACATCACATCGGTATTAAGTCAAATATTTGACGCTGGCTACGCAGCGGGACTTTTGCCATGTTCTGTCTGTATGCTTTTATTGACTACCTTAGTACTGTATTTGATACTCTTTTAATGTCATATCTGTGATGGGTATGGAACTGGACTCCCTGGGTGGGTATGGAACTGGACTCCCTGGTGTCAGTGGCGGAGAGGAGGACCCTAAGCAGACTGTTATCCATCATGGACAATACCCACCACCCCCTTCACAACACACTCACTCGGCAGAGGAGCACCTTCAGTGGCAGGCTGCTGTCTCAGTCCTGCTCTACGGACAGACTGAGGAACTCCTTCGTCCCCCGAGCCATACGGCTGTTTAACTCCTCACAGCACAGGAGGGTTTAACTGACTTACTCTTCATATTTGCACTACTATTTGCACTATTTGCACCATTGGCACACACACTGTCACTTCACTGCTGTGCTTACTTATGTTATCTTATTTTTATTTTTATTTTTATTTCACTTTATTCTATTTGATTGTATCTTTTTTAAGGTGTATTGGGGTTGGGACTTGTTGTCTATGCTACTGGATGCCTAAATTTCCTTCGGGATCAATAAAGTATCTATCTATCTATCTATCTATCTATCTATCTTGTGTGTGTTGGGGGGTGTATTTTGTACTATTTTAATGTCTAGTCTTGTGTGGGATGGAGGGGGATGTATTTTGTGCCCTTTTAATGTCTAATCTTCCTTTAATGTCCAATTTTTCCAACTATTTTCTTATTCTTAAAATCATTTTCATTCACATATCCTGAGGTCAGAGTTCAAGGGACCCCTTTGAAAATGGCTATGCCATTTTTTCCCTTGCCAAAATTTAGCTTAAATTACGAGCGTTATTTAGCCTCCTACATGGTTGGTACTAATGGATTCCTTAGGTTTTCTAGTTTCATATGATGCCATTTTATTATTCTTACTTGCCCAGTGACTACAGGTGGAAAATAGCATTTCTAGCAAATCTCCCTCTAAGGTACATTTTGAACAGATAAACAATGTGCGATTAATTTGGGATTAACTACGGACAACAATGCGATTAATCACGATTAAATATTTGAATCGATTGACAGCCTTAATAAATAGATAATATAATGCTGGATTAATGCATGGCATAAACAAATCATTGGTTGCTTGCTGCTACTGCTGTCACCGGCCAAGCCTTCCCCTTTAAGGCAGGTAGCCTTGTGGGTGACGTGTGTATGTGACGCAATCTGGCGTGTTTTGTTTTGGGAAGTGATTCTCCTCCCGTGTGTGCAGAAAACCCCGAAGCTGGAAAGGTAACTGCTGTTATTTATCACTATTTTACAATATAAGATGAGTGTCTAACATAGTATTGTTTTAAATGCGCTCGAGAGGCCGCTATGTTGCCATGTCGAAGTCTGTGACTCCGGCTACGTCAATCGACACTGCGCATGCGCAGAGCATGGGCCTACGTCACATGATCGACACTGCGCATGCGCAGAGCATGGAAGGCGGATGGTATATATAGCCAAGTTGCTGAGGTCTCGAGGAGCTTCGTTAGCTCATCTGATAGAGCTGGCGCCCAGAGTGTACCTTTCAGACCGTAGCGATCGACGGTTCGATCCCACTCAAAAGCCCTGGCCAGTATGTAATCCCGTAACTCCTCCCACCGCGTCACAGTATCTGTAAAACAATGTAAATCCAAACAAAAATCGCGGTCCCTAAAATTATTTTTAAAAGGAAATTGCTCAAATTAGAATTTATTTTAAAGCAGATAGTAACTTTGGTCACCATGAAAATGGGGATTGTCTTCTACATGACAAATCTTAAAGTCTGTCTTTTGAGGAAAAACTTGAGATTAAACACCTCGGTGCCTACAAAACCACGGGATATTGTTAGAAAGCAAACCGCTTGTAAAAATACTCGGATTTAACGTGAAGCGTAGGTTGCAATCCTAAATTCACAACATTCCTGGTCTTTGATCGTGTCTTGACCGCACCACATCACATCGGTATTAAGTCAAATATTTGACGCTGGCTACGCAGCGGGACTTTTGCCATGTTCTGTCTGTATGCTTTTATTGACTACCTTAGTACTGTATTTGATACTCTTTTAATGTCATATCTGTGATGGGTATGGAACTGGACTCCCTGGGTGGGTATGGAACTGGACTCCCTGGTGTCAGTGGCGGAGAGGAGGACCCTAAGCAGACTGTTATCCATCATGGACAATACCCACCACCCCCTTCACAACACACTCACTCGGCAGAGGAGCACCTTCAGTGGCAGGCTGCTGTCTCAGTCCTGCTCTACGGACAGACTGAGGAACTCCTTCGTCCCCCGAGCCATACGGCTGTTTAACTCCTCACAGCACAGGAGGGTTTAACTGACTTACTCTTCATATTTGCACTACTATTTGCACTATTTGCACCATTGGCACACACACTGTCACTTCACTGCTGTGCTTACTTATGTTATCTTATTTTTATTTTTATTTTTATTTCACTTTATTCTATTTGATTGTATCTTTTTTAAGGTGTATTGGGGTTGGGACTTGTTGTCTATGCTACTGGATGCCTAAATTTCCTTCGGGATCAATAAAGTATCTATCTATCTATCTATCTATCTATCTATCTTGTGTGTGTTGGGGGGTGTATTTTGTACTATTTTAATGTCTAGTCTTGTGTGGGATGGAGGGGGATGTATTTTGTGCCCTTTTAATGTCTAATCTTCCTTTAATGTCCAATTTTTCCAACTATTTTCTTATTCTTAAAATCATTTTCATTCACATATCCTGAGGTCAGAGTTCAAGGGACCCCTTTGAAAATGGCTATGCCATTTTTTCCCTTGCCAAAATTTAGCTTAAATTACGAGCGTTATTTAGCCTCCTACATGGTTGGTACTAATGGATTCCTTAGGTTTTCTAGTTTCATATGATGCCATTTTATTATTCTTACTTGCCCAGTGACTACAGGTGGAAAATAGCATTTCTAGCAAATCTCCCTCTAAGGTACATTTTGAACAGATAAACAATGTGCGATTAATTTGGGATTAACTACGGACAACAATGCGATTAATCACGATTAAATATTTGAATCGATTGACAGCCTTAATAAATAGATAATATAATGCTGGATTAATGCATGGCATAAACAAATCATTGGTTGCTTGCTGCTACTGCTGTCACCGGCCAAGCCTTCCCCTTTAAGGCAGGTAGCCTTGTGGGTGACGTGTGTATGTGACGCAATCTGGCGTGTTTTGTTTTGGGAAGTGATTCTCCTCCCGTGTGTGCAGAAAACCCCGAAGCTGGAAAGGTAACTGCTGTTATTTATCACTATTTTACAATATAAGATGAGTGTCTAACATAGTATTGTTTTAAATGCGCTCGAGAGGCCGCTATGTTGCCATGTCGAAGTCTGTGACTCCGGCTACGTCAATCGACACTGCGCATGCGCAGAGCATGGGCCTACGTCACATGATCGACACTGCGCATGCGCAGAGCATGGAAGGCGGATGGTATATATAGCCAAGTTGCTGAGGTCTCGAGGAGCTTCGTTAGCTCATCTGATAGAGCTGGCGCCCAGAGTGTACCTTTCAGACCGTAGCGATCGACGGTTCGATCCCACTCAAAAGCCCTGGCCAGTATGTAATCCCGTAACTCCTCCCACCGCGTCACAGTATCTGTAAAACAATGTAAATCCAAACAAAAATCGCGGTCCCTAAAATTATTTTTAAAAGGAAATTGCTCAAATTAGAATTTATTTTAAAGCAGATAGTAACTTTGGTCACCATGAAAATGGGGATTGTCTTCTACATGACAAATCTTAAAGTCTGTCTTTTGAGGAAAAACTTGAGATTAAACACCTCGGTGCCTACAAAACCACGGGATATTGTTAGAAAGCAAACCGCTTGTAAAAATACTCGGATTTAACGTGAAGCGTAGGTTGCAATCCTAAATTCACAACATTCCTGGTCTTTGATCGTGTCTTGACCGCACCACATCCCATCGGTATTAAGTCAAATATTTGACGCTGGCTACGCAGCGGGACTTTTGCCATGTTCTGTCTGTATGCTTTTATTGACTACCTTAGTACTGTATTTGATACTCTTTTAATGTCATATCTGTGATGGGTATGGAACTGGACTCCCTGGGTGGGTATGGAACTGGACTCCCTGGTGTCAGTGGCGGAGAGGAGGACCCTAAGCAGACTGTTATCCATCATGGACAATACCCACCACCCCCTTCACAACACACTCACTCGGCAGAGGAGCACCTTCAGTGGCAGGCTGCTGTCTCAGTCCTGCTCTACGGACAGACTGAGGAACTCCTTTGTCCCCCGAGCCATACGGCTGTTTAACTCCTCACAGCACAGGAGGGTTTAACTGACTTACTCTTCATATTTGCACTACTATTTGCACTATTTGCACCATTGGCACACTGTCACTTCACTGCTGTACTTACTTATGTTATCTTATTTTTATTTTTATTTTTATTTCACTTTATTCTATTTGATTGTATCTTTTTTAAGGTGTATTGGTGTTGGGACTTGTTGTCTATGCTACTGGATGCCTACATTTCCTTCGGGATCAATAAAGTATCTATCTATCTATCTATCTATCTATCTATCTATCTATCTATCTATCTTGTGTGTGTTGGGGGGTGTATTTTGTACTATTTTAATGTCTAGTCTTGTGTGGGATGGAGGGGGATGTATTTTGTGCCCTTTTAATGTCTAATCTTCCTTTAATGTCCAATTTTTCCAACTATTTTATTATTCTTAAAAACATTTTCATTCACATATCGTGAGGTCAGAGTTCACTGCTGTCACCGGCCAAGCCTTCCCCTTTAAGGCAGGTAGCCTTGTGGGTGACGTGTGTATGTGACGCAATCTGGCGTGTTTTGTTTTGGGAAGTGATTCTCCTCCCGTGTGTGTAGAAAACTAAAACGGTGAAGGTAGTTGTCACCAAAAAGTGTCTAGATAAACTCAGGTTCATGTATAACGACTGTAAACGGGGCCGTGATTTGTATTCACTAAGACATAAATCATCTCCGACCATTTATCTGTGACAAGCTAGTTACCTAGCGACCAGCTATGAGCCAGGCTAAAGGCTAATTGAGTTAGTTAAGTTAGCCTAAAGAAAACAGAGATCTCCCAACTACGGTTCGGAGCCGCGAAGCTGGAAAGGTAACTGCTGTTATTTATCACTATTTTACAATATAAGATGAGTGTCTAACATAGTATTGTTTTAAATGCGCTCGAAGGGCTGCTATGTTGCCATGTTGAAGTCTGTTACTCCGGCTACGCCAAATGATCGACACTGCGCATGTCTGTTACTCCGGCTACGTCAAATGATCGACACTGCGCATGCACAGAGCATGGAAGGCGGATGGTATATATAGCCAAGTCGCTGGGACCCAAGGAGCTTCGTTAGCTCACCTGGTAGAGCGGCCGCCCACTGTGTACCTTTCATATCGTAGCGATCGATGGTTCGATCCCACTCAAAGCCTTGTCCAGCATGTAATCCTGTAACTCCTCCCACCGCGTCACATTTGGGTTTGTCTCTGTAAAATAATGTAAAATCCAATCAACAATTGTAGACCCTAAAATTATCAAAATGAAATTACTATTTATTTTAAAGCAGATAGTAACTTTGGTCACCATGAAAATGGGGATTGTCTTCTACATGACAAATGTTAAAGTCTGTCTTTTGAGGAAAAACTCTAGATTAAACACCTCGGTGCCTACAAAACCACGGGATGTTGTTATAAATCAAACCGCTGGTAAAAATACTTGGATTTAACGTGAAGTGAAACAAACCAGGAACAAAGTGGCTAACAGCTGGCTTGTCAGAGAAGACGCTGTTTCGCTTCCCGTGAGGGGATGGTACACTGGACACACTTTACAGTATACCTGCTGTATACTTGGTCCTTTGCATTTTGAACGCTCCCATCTCATCTTTGTAGTATATCTGTTTATATAGTATATAGTATAAGTCTTGTGCCATGTTCTGTCTGTATACTTTTATTGACTACCTTAGTACTGTATTTGATACTGAAATACCTCCATATCCCAATGTTAAATGATGGGTGAGGGGTGGGTTAAGTTGTAAAACAATTTAAAAATATTGAAAAACCAAATACACTAACGTTAAAAGGAGCAGTGAAAATATGCATTATATATTATTATTTATAGAGTTTATTTTATTCTATTCTATTTATATATTTATTTTTGTATTTTTTATTTTTTATTTTTTTATTTTCTTATCTCTTAATGTCCTTTAGGGCTAATCGTGCCAATGGCATTTAGCTTTAATCATTTTGTTTTTTTCCAAATATAAATACCTCCAAATCCCAATGTTGAATGATGGGTGATCCATAACCCCATGGATAAACTTAATCTCGAGTATTTTTTATTTATTTTTTTACTGTTGATTCGTGTTAAAAAAAAATAATTACATCTACTTTAATTTAAAAATAAAACAATTTAAAAATAAAAGATTGAGTTATAAATAACCCTATGGATAAACTTAATCTCAAGTATTATTTTTTTAAATTATTGTTGATTGGTGTAAAAAACATAATTACATCTACTTTGATTTCAAGTCATAAAACAATTTAAAAATATTGAAAAATATCAAATACTGTAAAAAGTTCAGCAGCAAACTTCATAGATGTCCTTTGGGCTTCACCGCCTACACTGCACCAAGCAAACTATACAGAAACATACCAAAAGATGCTTCTTTGTAATCCGTAACCATACTACTGTTTTTAGTCTAGATGAAACTGGGCAACCATTTCTCCAAACCTACAGGTCCTATTTGTGGGAATTCAGTCATGCCTTCCCTTCAACCTGGACATGTTTCTAATCAATAAACTAATTTATAGTCGAGGCAAGCTGTTGCTCCTTCATGTGTTCGCCAAGCACACTACGCTGAAGGATCTGGGCTTTATTAGCAGCAATCTGATCAATTTCTCTACTACGTTAGCAATTTATCAGTCTCTCTCTTCCTTATGAGTTCAAGCTCCAAGGTTACTCTCTCTCAGTCTCTCCTGGGTGAAGGGGCATGTCACGTCACGCTGTGTGGGCTGGAGGCATCTCGTCCTGGAAGGAGGGCGAGGAAGACAGGCGTGACGGAGGGTGACAGAGCTGAGAGTCAACCGCCGTACTGTGTTGGCCACCAGGGATTCTGGGAGTTGGAACCTGAAGACCTCCTGGATTTCTTGACCAAGCTGCATCCAAGCGGCTGCTTGCTCGTCCTATCTCGAAATCTTGATATCTGCAAGCAAAAAGCCTGAGATGGGAAATCCAGCAGCTGCCATCAATGCATCACTCTACCTGAAATAAGGAGAGCTTGATCCTCCACAGCTGTATGGTCAGTATATAAAAAAAAAATGTAATTTAGTGAATCTGCTTTTCGTTCTCTTTCCATTTAGATGTTGGTGCGACCTAAATGCTGCAGAGAGGGAAATTAAAGCAATACAAAAAAAAAATCCTAAAACATCAGTCATGGTGATGATGACGGTGATGAAGGTGGATTTAGCACCTTCTTCGGAGGTGTGAACCATCTGCATGGGCAGTGGGTTCTTAATGTTAATGTGCTGCCAGTTGGAGACGTATTAAATGTCACCAACACCAATTCCTGGAATTGAGAAATTGCAGCTTAATTATGTGCCGTTTTGAATAATGTGACATTTGAAAAGTATGACTAGCAAAAGGGAAAATCTGCTTTTTTTCTGCTCCGTATGACAGGTTTGATACCTAGTATTGTAGAAGATCTGAGCTGTAAGGTTTGTGAATGGTACATGTTCAAATGACCCTCGTATATGCAGTCCTAAAGGCAGCCCAAAGCCATCACATTGCTTAGAGATTCACCTCTAAATTGTAACCTAATTGTAATCCTTTGCCAATTTTATTTATAATACACATCAGTCGTCCAACCCAATCTTACAAAAAACAGCTATGTACAAAATCACTGGAAATCGTCATCTGATCATCCGTTAAGTTAAGAAAAAGACAACAAAATGAATAACTTAGAAAATATAATACATAATACATAAATATGTTGGGAAAATATCACTGAATTAGAGAGGCTCTTTGTCATTTAAAGGATAGATACATTCAGATATTTTAAAAACAACATTCAAAAATGGGAAAATGTTGCTTTAAAGGTACAGTGTGTACGATTTGGCGGCATCTAGTGGTGAGGTTGCAGATTGCAACCAACTGAAACTTCTCCCGTGAAAACATACTTATTAATATTACTTATAATACTTCTATATTATTTAATATTATATTCCATTTCTGTAAATAGATCCCCCTAAATGTTTCACACTGTTCCTTTAACAAATGATTTATACTGACTTGTTTTGGAATACATTTTTATTATGGGAAGTACTTGTGCAAGTACATGCAAGTAAATGTACCTCCCTAATATTCCTACACATGATCAGCACTGTAACTGTGGTCATAGTTTGCTGATTTTCAAACTCTTGTCTTTACTTTCGTCTTTATCTGATCTGCACGTAGACAGCGTCAGAATTACTGGGATGAAAATGAGTCCATGAAGCATCCCGATAAACATGACGAGAAAGAAGATCTTAAAAAAAGTTCTGAATATGTGAAATTCAGACGTAGCCAACACTATCACACCTAAAATGGTGGACAGTGCGCCTTGGAGGATTGGATAGCCTAAATTGGTGAGAGCTTCCACGGCCTTGTCGTCGGGACTCGCTCTCTTGCTGGAGGCGAAGGCGTAAGACACGTGAGCTGAGAAATCCACGGTGAAGCCGATGCAGACGGTGAAAATGATCATGGATATGGAATCGAGGCTGACGTCCCAGAGCGCCATGAAACCCGTTACCCCCGCTGTCACTGAACCTATCGAAATGGTCACCCATAGTGAGCAGAGCGGGTCTGGGATCAGCAGGAGAGAGACGACCAGCATCACAGCTGTGATCACGGCAACGTTTTTAATCGTGCTCTTAACCACTACGCCGTACTGGTCGTAGAAGATGAACATCTGGTTATAGACTAATAAAGACGCTGTACTGCATCTTCCTGCGGTGGTTTTAAGACCTGTGAGCATGTGAATTTCCATGCTGGCGTTGGCGATATCGACAGTCTGAATGAAAAACCGCGATGCATAGACGCCATCCCCAGTGAGGTTCAGGTCTTGCTTGAAAAATGGATATAAATCAAAAAAGTGAGATAGATTCTTGAGAAAAACATCTTTATCATCAAGGTTTAAATGTGTTTCTTGTCCGTATGATAAATAAGAGTCCAGCCAGGATGTATAGACATCCTCATCTACATACTGGAGCTTTTTAAAGTCCTCTATGCACCCCTGAAGTTGGTGCCTCTTGGTTTTATCCCAATATGGGAATTCCTCGCTCACCATTACCATCACAGATGGACCGTAATCAGAAAAATACTGCCTGTCCTTCAAATTGAATCTGGTGACGTGGGAATTATCAGCTGCCAGATCATAGAGCTCAATCCCCTGTTGTACGTGGAAACAACCATAAATACTTCCAGCTAAATATACCACATAAAGGAAGATTACAACTCCCTTGACACACGGTTTGATCAAAAACGGGCCGTAGTAATCCTTAAAGAAATTACTCGCCGGTTGTTTTTTCTCTGCTCCAGTGTTCTTATCATAGCCGCCTCCCACACAGCAGATGTTATATATCTCAGAATGATGAGCACTGTTGTCTGATGGTACTTTCATGCAGGTCAGCCAGTGCCTGTTGCCGGCTTCTCGCCTCCCGTTTAGAGCCAGGAAGGCTCCAAAGAAGATGATTGTGTAGATGTAAGAAAAGACGATGGAGACGCTGGTGTAGATGCAGAAGGACTGCACTGACGGGAAGTCGGACGTGACGCCGATGGAGAACTTGAAGAGGTCGGTCAGGGCGGTGATGGTGATGGGCATGACTGCGTCTTTATAGGAGTGAGCCATCCGCTTCGGCACAGAGTCTTTCACGTTGGTGTGCTGCCAGTCGGACACCATTATGAACATGTTGTTCAGACCGATTCCTGGAAAAATTATAGTAAATTTAATGACAGTTTTGAGATACTGGCACTTTGTTTGAGCATTTCCATTTGTGAAACATTTTACAAGATTTTTACTGTAAAACATAAAATTACATGATGAACTGCTATCTACCTTAAAATATATGAAGCGGTTAAATTTAATGCTCTGCAAATAGAGATATTCTTTACATTGTCACTTTTATATAAATGCAGTATGGATGTTGCACTTGAAACTCATCCCTAAAACTACAGTCTGGAACACAAAAAAAGGACGAGGGCGCTTTTTCTCACCGAGTATCAGGAAAGGAGAGTTAGCGACCGTAATAACAAACGGAACTCCGATGTAAAGCAGCAAGCCAAAAGAGGAGAGAACAGCCAGGCCGGAGGAGAGGAGGCCGAAAACGGCCACCCACACCTTGTTCCTCACATTGTCCAATCTGTCGAGGAAGTAGAGATTGTTGGTGTAGCAATCAAAATCATGCAGCTAATAAAGTAAACTGTAAGCAAGGTCAGTTTTTCCACACTTTATCTTGACAACTTCAACCTGAGTCGCCATAGAATAATCCAGTTTATTGTTGGATATTTGTAACAGAGGCATCACACGCGCATGTTTTTAGCAACAAATGGGCACATTTAGTGGAAAACTTTAACAAACAGTAAAACCATAGACTGTATATGAGAACCCATTGGTTTGTTGACTACGGTTTTGAAGCCTTGAGTTCACATTTTGGCCGTCGCCATCTTGTTTTTTTGCAACCAGAAGCTGTGATAGCAACCTGTAAATCACAAGGTACCTCATACAATCAAAATTCAAAACACCTGAACTATCCCTTTAAGTAAAAATGAAACATTCTTAAATTGCAATAACTCTGCTTTGGACACAGCAGTGCTGAAATCGTTCTGATCACTACATGTAACCTGCATGTGGCTTTCCTGTATCAGTCACTTTGATAAACAACAGCTCTCTGTCTCCCGGACTTGGCCCGCAGTCAGGAAATCGCTCACTGTGTGACAGTCACTGATCACTTCTTACCTCAGGCAGGATATCACCGAGAAGGTGATAGCACAGGCATAAGTGATGAGGAATAAAGGGAAGCCATCTGTGGTGTGACTGTCAATCTCCTCCTGCCTGGATTTGGAGGTGTAGTAAGACACCTAGAGTACAGCAGAGAGAGACGCCAACATGAAGTCAGAAAATGGTGTTTACACACGGATGTCACGACAGCAATAAAACCAGAGTGACAGCACAGCTTGGATTTCAGGACAAAGCAGTGATTGTGCTACCTTGCCAAACACATCATCTGAACAGGAAGTGTAAAGATACAGTTGGAGCAGACAGAGAAAATGCATCTGTATGCTTATTTTATTGCACATTAACAGAACTTATTTAAGGTAACATCGCAGTGCAACAGCATGTTCAGCTATGAGACAAAATCCACCTTTATTTTGTCCATTTTGTGGTGCGAAATGTATTCAAGGAGTTATTTTCTGCAATCCACGCCTCAAAATCCTTCATCTACTTCTGTTAGTGACATACTACAATTCCAACCCGATCTCATGGGAAGGCGTGTAAATTGCACGACATTACAACGACATTACACAAGGCACTTTGGCATTGGCTTCACTTCTCAGACTCTGGAGGTTGCCCACAGTTGTTCAGTGCTAATTAAATAATCATTGTTACATCTTAGTAAAAACAAGGACAGGCTCAAATTTTACCATACAATACAGCAGCAAGTGTGTGTGAGAAAATACAACATCAGTAGCATTGTGATACGTACGTCAGTGTGTTTGCTGTCCGTCTCATCTGATAAGAGCTTTTTAAATCCTCTCAGCCATAATTTTGAGGCGTCAGCTGTGCTTTCCTTGTTATCTAAGTAGTAGAAGAGTTTTACCGCCTGAGCACTTATGACTGAGCTGTTGGCATCTGTGATTACCCCGCCGAGCACCGAGCCCAGGAACACCGGACTGGATCTGTGCGGATGCACGGGGAAGATGATGCTGGTTTCATTGGAGTTAATGATTTCCAGGAGGACGTTTGAGACACATTCTCCGTTGGCTTTTGCACACAAGTCGTTGAATCCCAGGCTCCCATTGTGCACAGTGATATTAAGGATCTTATTGTTGAGTCTGATGATGTCCTCAAAGGCTGGACTTGTTAGTATGTTTGAGTTGTTAGTCGACACAGCAATGAGGGATGCAAAGTTGCCCTTATCGTACAACCTGTCCTCAGAAAACATGGAGTCATTGTAGGGGAAGTTTTCCCTGACGAAAGCTCTGGTCGCCTTCGAGGGTCCTTTCCTGGGTGTGAACTGACGCTCAAAGTCGTTGTCCTCCCTGTCTTTGAGAAAAGTGAAGCCTCCGCCGAGCGCCACTGAGACTACGAGAGGAATCACAAAAAAATACAAAGGACAGGAGCCTACAAGTGAGCCGAGTTTTTCAAAAAGGCCCGACAAAAGCTTTGCCAGGCAGTCTGTGCGTCTGCAGCCCATCTTCACAGTTACAGGACAGGTAGCTCAGATGTGGAGGAATTGCATTCCTTTTAAAGGCGGTGCAGATTGTAGCGCTATTTACACACCTATCTTTGGAAGGTTGGAGGAAGTCTCTTTGACCAATAAAGGCTTAATCTTATACCAGGAAGCAGAAAAAGAAATAGGGAAAGTATGGTGTTACTGGTAATCTCATGCTTCTCCGTAGCTGTAAAATGATGCAAGAGGCAAAGTCAAAGACCAGTGAACTCTTACACAAACAGAGAAATGATAAGATTTCCCAGACAAACGTGTGACTTACAGAAAATCAAAGGCAAAGGTGTCACATTTTATTACTTTACGACACAAGTATTCACGGGCGTGCCGTAACTGAGTAACTATCTAACTAAATCAGAGTTTATTTTGTCATTTGACTGGTGTGTTGTACTTATGAAAACAACACAACTATGCGTGATTACTGACATGAAAACAAGGTAATAAAAATACTGACAATCTGTGTTTCCCATGTTGGAGATTAAAGTTCAACTCTGTGAATTGTAGATGGCAGAAACTGTAAATTCCTCCACAATAAGAGCTGGATCTTCCTGGAATTAGGAACGCAATATCCTGAATTTCCCCACGGGGATTAATAAAGGTTCATCTTATCTTAATATCTCACAAAGGCCTGGAGCAAATTTCTTCAAATTTGGCATAAACGTCCACTTGGAATCAAGGATGAACTGATTAGATTTTGGTGGGTCAAAGGTCAAAGGTCAAGATTATTGTGACCTAACATCTGTCCCATTTTAGTGAACACAATATCTCAGGAATGCCTGGATTGTATTACATGTAACGAAAACCTTTTTGGCCATAACTCAAGGATTCATATGCTAATTATGACAATTTCACACAGATGTCAAATTGGATAAAATGGTGAATTAATTACATTTTGGACAGATATAAACTGCAACTTGACTGGCATACAACCGCGCGGTAGTTTCAGACTGCATTTACGGTTTGCCACAGAATGTTTCCCCTCTCTATAATGCAAAAATGATGCCTTAACATCAAGTATTTTATTAAGCAATAGCTCATGACAGGCCACTTCAAAATTCACAAGCGAGATATTTACCAACGTATTTTATGTCCTAGAACAAAACATTAAAATCTCTTAAGCTTGTGTTAACCACAGACCTTATTTTTGCAACTAAAAACCCAATGACTTCGAGAAGAGGGAAAAGAAAGTGCTAAAATGCTAACTCCGGGTTTTAGGACTCAATCCTGTAGCACTCTATTGTTTCTACAAATACTAAACATTTTGAGTGGTAAATCTGACACCGTTATAAAATTAAAACTGCATGTGCCGTACGAGAACGGAGAGCTTGACGGGCGTAGCAATAAGGGGTCCGGGGCTCGACAGACGATCAATTACAGGGATGTCTTGGGAATCCAGCAACATCCGGCCTACATGTATCAACCCTGCCCTCAACACAGGGTCTGAGAGGGTCAGTTTCACACCTCCGAGCCAGTCTGCCTTCCCTTGCAGTTAACCCCTGTCAGTCAGCTGTCAATCTGAGCCCCGCCAAGTCCTCCGAGACGAGGCTCACATCTCATTTCACACAGATCCATCTTAGGGTCATTGATTTCTCATCCTGCAAGCGAGAAATGGATTCTCTTTCCTTCATCACAGCGAGGAGAAGATCCTGGCAGACGGGAGCCCGATGGAGGCATCAGTTAAATACAATCTGTTTCAGGACCCTTCAGTTATATTGTTCACCTTGAATTGAATCACTGCCTTTTGTCTGTGTGCTTATCAAAGACTGTTAACAGCAGATAGGCACCGACGCCGGGTATTGTTCAGCCCCGAGTGTGCATCAAAATGCAAATGAGTTCAATCCAATAACAATCATCTTCTGGTGGCAAGCTCCCGTTGACACCTTCATTAGCTCTCTCCTCCTCTTCCTCACACAGGTATGTCGGGGTGCGAATCAATGTCTTTGGTAATTAGCAGGGAAGCCTCGGGTGAACACCATGTTGAGATGTGTTGGCTGACTGTTTGGCTCTTGCTTCCAGAAAGAAACCACCAATCACGGAGGAAAACACTTCACTGTGCAGTAAGTATAAAAAGACACACATATAAAGACATGCACACACTGTTTTCACTGTGTCAGATCAGATTACTTGTGTTGGTGAAGAACAAGCATCCTCGAGCCATTATGAAAGGTCACAAGGTCACAAACCCTGTGTGCTGGATGTTCTACAGTTTCACAGATTAAATATACTTTATGTTATGAATAATTTGTTAAATTCCTTGCTGAGAAACTCTGACCTTGTCCTCAGATTTGTAGCAACAGTTTCACTCCCTAGGCTCACCTTATCTGGGTGAACCAAAGCTGAACTATCCTCCTTTCTCCTGTGCCTTTCTTATCTATGCTTATGCTCGCGCTTTATGTATATACTCACATATATTCATTAAACTTCAGAGCATTTTGACTGAACCCTGCTTCGTGTCAAACCATAGACGACATGACAGCTTCCCAAAAGTGAAGCCAAAACATCGCGATCACCCCGTGGTGGCTGGCTGCAGTATAGGTCATAAATCCCGCCCCCTCCATGTTAACGGATGGGACATGGGCCAAACTAAAAAGTCAAAGTACACGTCAAATACATTTTTCCCAAAGATGGTTTCTGTCATTTTAGGAAGTTCATTTCACGCTGATTTATGTTCAAGTGTTCATTTTTCTGATAAGTTTAGTTTTAATTAGTTATTTGATGCTAAGTAAAAAATCTCTGATTCCAGCTTCCTAAATGTGAAGGTGGTTTCTTTACTCCTCTATGACAGTTAACTGAATATCTTTGAGTTGTGGACAAAACAAGACATTTGAGGATGTCATCTTGGGCTTTGGGAAATGCTGATCGACAGTTTTCACCATTTTATGACATTTTATAGACGAAACAACTACAACAGATTCATCCACAATGAAAATAATCGTTAGTTGCAGCCCTATAATATTTTATACCATCAGCAACAAATGTTACACCGTCTGTGAAGGTCTATTCAATAGTTACAGTTTTGTAATAAACATTATAACACATTAAGTACAAATGCAAGTAAATCCATTTCAGACTAACGGAGCATTACACTGGTATATTTAGTTTCATGTACAATGTGTATATTCAACCCTTTTACATTGTGACTTTATATAAGATAACATGTGAGCTGGATCAGGACATGATCCCTCACTGGCTTCCCACTCAAATACTCACAATTGTGCTTGTCAAAGCACATTGGCAAAGGTAGCGGCGCTGCTGCCAGTAATTTAACTCAGGTCTTTGCAGTGGTGGGCGAGTGTTTTACCTCCACTTCAGAACCAATGTTAGGTGCCAGTGTTTCATGCCAACGTTTATAAATGTGACGATTTTTGGTGCCAAGACGGACAAAGATTCTCAGTTTCCCCTGTGGGTTTTATTCTTGGCAGGAGGGGAAATGCTTCTGAAATAGCGTTTATTTAAACCCTTATGGGACAGAACAATTCCTCTGAAACCAACGCTAATGACTCTCTTTAAGGACACTTTGATCCAATTCACTTTCTGAATGGGGACATTTAGAAAAGTCACTTACAAAACAAATTATTGTGCATTTAAAAAAGTTTAACAAAGTATTTCACATAAGTTAGGGACCTCAATCGTACCAACAGAGGATAATATGACTAATAACTTATTTCTCAACCCATTATATCACTAAACTGTTCGATCAAAGTTGTGGTAAGTGTTTGCAATCTGTGACCAGAACAGTAGAGACTCATGCAGGACAAGTCACATTGTCACTGTAGAAACGTAGTCATTTTAAGTTTTTACTGCGACCGAAAAGTGACGCAGAGGAGTCTGACAAAGCGTCATTATGTGACGAGTTGGGATGAGAACGCGTTGGGTAGTATGGGTACTGGAACCGCGAAGATGATGACTGCAAACCCTTTCAAAATGTTGTAGGAGACCCCATTGTAACCAAGACAACAAAGGCGAAAGTAGTTGGCGAAGCTGGTGTACCTACATTTTGTTAATGAATATATTTTAGCATATTTTAAATAAATTAAAGTAGGCAGAAATCACATTAAAGCAAACTATTTCAAGCTTTCCTTTTTACAGTGTAACCCTGAAAAGACCACATTTGTAAACCAAAGTAATGCCTGTGCCAAACACTGTTTATCAAAATCTCAATACTACATTGTGGATTTCAACAGAGAGAAAAGAAACTATAGAGTCAGGGATCTGGGGAGCAGGAGCTCAAATCAACCCGCTTCACCGGATCTTCTTTCCAAACTCCTCCGATGCGTTAATTTCCTCCTCTCTTCTTTCTATTTCCCTCCACTGTGAAAGAGCAGTTTCCATTATGCCACAGGTTCACATTAAGGAGATGGGAACAGGCTGGTACCTGCAATTATCCTTGCTCACCCAGCCGTGGGCCACTAGGTGCTGAGCAACAGCTGGCTCTCTCTTTCCCTTCAACACACACACATGCACCTGCACACTACCTTCCTCCCCCCTTCAGACACTTTACCCACCCATTCCTCACATTCACCTGCCAAGCAGCTTGATTAATAAGGCCAATGCTCACAGCGAAGCAAACCACAGACACAGAGGGGAGGAAGGCAGAAAGAGCAAGGTACAAAGAAAGAAGAAGCCTCCAGTATGTGAGCATGTATATGTAATACAGTCATGCATAGCAAAAAAAGAGTGATCTGTCATCCTGTAAGCATGGAAACTTACGTATAGAGAGAGGTGATTGTAAAATATTGCACTGATTCTAAAAAAGCAAGTTGTAATTTATCTCGATGTCCCTCAGCACCGTTCTCCGTCTCTCTATCTGTTAGCCACGAGCCCAATAACACCAGAGCTCATGGATCACTTCAAACCACAGACTGCTTTCTCATTTTCACACAAATACTGACAAGTAAACAACCGACGGGCTGCTGTAGATGTTGCACTCATTTCTCACACATTTCTGCAGTTAGTTGGTTGTATAGAGTTAATCATTGCTGATTATATTGGTTTTTCCTGTCAACTAAATTGACCGTCTTTTATAAAGGACCCCATTGGAGTGAAAACATCAACTGAACACAGACACCACAGCGTCAGTGAGCTGCTGAGGAATGAGGAAAGTTTTCCGTTGTTTGCTGACTGCCTTCACTGGCGGCAGCTTAACGTTAGCATATTTAGATTTGGTTAACCTAACCTTATCTCTAATTTAAAATTACAGCAGCAAAGGGGAACAGTGCAACAAGATGCATCAGTTAAAACAAAATAAGACACTAAATAAGCAAGTAAACAATAAGTAACTAAACAGTAAAAAACAACAAGATATAAAAAATAGACTGAATGAGTGGTTAAGTTCACATTATTGCACATATGAAGTGGGCATGTCTGTAAAGTGGAGACTCGTGGGTACCCATAGAACCCATTTTCATTCACATATCTTGAGGTCAGAGGTCAAGGGAACCCTTTGAAAAAGGTCATGCCAGTTTTTCCTCGCCAAAATTTGGAGCGTTATTTAACCTCCTTCTCGACAAGCTAGTATGACATGGTTTGTACCAGTGGATTCTTTAAGTTTTCTACTTTCATGATACCAGAATCTTCACTTTAGCTTTAAAACTTAGCCCACTACAACCTAAAAATCGCAATATGTATTAATGGGTTAAAGAAATTAATGGCGTTACAACGAACTTTGACAGCCCTACTACTTTTACAGTTAAAAATAAAATAAAAAAAGTGAAGAAAACACTTTTCCTCTCAGTTCTGGCAAAGACTCCGAGAGAGACAGTGATCCAGATCAGAGGGCATGCTAGCAAAGTGCTTTGTCAAATCTGGCCCGACTTTCCATCTATTTTAACAACTGCAGTCATAAGCAATCCTGGAGATCTATGAAACTTATCTTCCTCCCTGCTGCTGAGGCAGCACCTGGATTTAAATGACTCGACTGATAGCCACGGAGACCGGAGTCATTTCTGGGCTCTCCTGTTATGGATGGTGTGACGTCGTAGGGCGGAAAATTACCCTCAGGCCCAAACCGTCCCTGCTCTGCATTATGTGATGTTTCCTCTGACGGATGTCTGGTTTAGTTGGACACCAAGAGTTGTTGTATCATGTTACCAAGTTTCATATATCCATCCCCAAATATCCCTTTCCAAAATTCATTTTCTTTATGGAAGAATATTTATTGAAAAAAAGGACATGACCTCGGTGCCCTCAATTCTAGTTACAACCCAGCATAGAAACTGTTGTATTAAAGCAAATAAGAGGAAAATAAATACATTTAAGCACAACATTAATTCATTAAGACATCTTTTAATCAATCAGTCAAAATATAACATCTAAAACACAAAATGAAGCTGTTTCAGAAAGGTAATTTCCTTGTTTCTGCCTTGGATACATCATTTAGCAGAAGCATAGCTCACTGTGTTGGTCAAACAGTATCTGATACGCCTCAGTTACATGTGTTTCTGGGAAATACTGTATATTAAAACAAAGATCACAATGCCCTTCCTTGTAGATGAAGTCAGGAGGAAACGGGAGCCACTTCCTCTTCCCAAGCATAATTCCCAAAATTGTCACACTCCTTTAATAGTGATATTCTCAAGAGAACAAAATAACAGCTTTAACACACAGTTTGTACTCTGTATCTATCCTGTGCGTGCTAATTAATGTGGTGAGACCGCAGGCGTATAAGTAGCTGTTGGGAATCTGATGTGTGAATATATTGTATTAATTTAATTTAATTACTTAATTTTATTTTACTTTATTTTATTAAATTTAATTAATTTATTTATATGTGTTCATTTTAATTTTTTATTTTATTTTACAAGATATTTTAATTTATTACAATATTTTTTTATTTATTTTATAATTTTTATTCATTTATTTATATTTTTTCTATTCTATATTATTATTATTATTATTATTATTATTATTAATAATAATAATAATAATAATAATAATAATAAAAATCTCCCTTGTTTTTGAATACATTGTTTTTCAATTTACAGTTACTATCTGTTATTATACATTCATTATTTTTTATTTTATTTTATTTTATTTATTTTATTTCATTTACTGTGGTTTAGGTTGTTTATCTTAGAGAAACAATAAAAAGCATGATTCAAAAAAAGAAAAACAGTCTTATCAAAGACTATATGATCCTGAATGTTAACAGATGATAAGCACATGAAAGAGAAACGGACAGTAATAGTGTGGTTCAAAAAGGCTTTTTACTACCTTCAGTAAGGTAGTTAATGAGTCAGTGGACACTGATTGGACGAGTGAACCAGTTGCGTGAGCTTCAACGCCAATTAGAGGACTTTGGATATCATTTCATTAGCTGTATTTTAATGCCACTGTGAGATGCAGCTTTGATAACTCTTCATCTGTCCTCACATCAGTAGAGAAAAGTTTAAGCAATAAGAAAGAGGATGAGGTAAATAAAACATTAATTATATAACTAAAGTCATTTTCTTGTCCATATTTATTACAACGTAGAGTACAACGCAGAAGCATACAATTAACTTAAAGAAAATGATTACCTCCCTGACAGCAGATATTGATTCTATATCACTATTTACTAGTTTATTTGACCTTCTGACTTCACCAGTGATTAATTCCCCCTACAACGATAGACTCATATAATGTTACTGCAATGACTGCACCAGTGTTTCCACACAGCTGTGGCCAAGAGGTAGACATCCCCATCTAGTGGGCCAGGGCTCTGGGTAATGATGGAAAGAAATGTTAATCAATAGGCTTTAAATTGAGTTTAGAGCTCCATTTTATAGTTTAATCAGAGTGAACGTGTTGCTCTCTCTGGCAGGATTCGGCCTTTAAATTATGTCTTTAAAATCAATTTTATGACGACTACCTATAACTGGTACTTTTTCTTCAATTTTGTCTTCAGTTCAAACCACAGAGACTTGCTCTCTCATTTTCACAAAAATACTGACAAGTAAACAACTGACGGGCTGCTGCAGAAGTTGCACTCATTTCTCACACTTCTGAACTGTCTTTCTTTTTTTAGCAAGATTTTACCTTTTTTGTTGTGTTTTTTGTTAAATTTAATTTACAAATTTACAAATTCATTGGAAGAATAAAGAGGACATGATAACAACAGGTCACATGAATATACTTTTTGTAAATAATTAATTCTGATTTAAAGTAAAGGGCAGGTCCATTATTATTATTATTATTATTATTATTATTATTTTTTCTTAGGTTTTTATATAATTCTGTACTTTCCCAATGGTGTTCCTTGGTAAATCCAAACATTCAAATTGTGGTTGAAGTCTGTATGTTTTGTGTCAAAATGCTGTTTTCCCTTCAAGCCCTTCTAAAAACTTTTTCCCACATGACCTGACGTAGGTTTCTGCATGATGACGCTGCTACATGTACAGTATATAGACATCCTTATAGTCACATTATCCGTAACCTTATTGATTAGCTTCAATTAACTTCATTTGGTAACCTACGTCACTGCTTTTGGGCGTTTCCATTTGAAAAAATAGAAAAGATTGCAGATGGACCCGCCCTTTAAGGTTCATTTAGGTTGGCGTTAGCAAAAGCGAATCCTACATAACTTTCAAGAAGGAGTCTTGTATCATGCTCTCCACCTGCTCCACCAACACGCCGTAATCTGCCTCACAAACAGTGTGCCCCCTCCTGCCTCTTTCCTCCAGGCATTTCATCATGTCTCTGTGTCCTTCAGGTCCGGATGCTGTCGATCCGAGTTTCTTCAGCTGCTCAACAGGATCCTCTGGAATATTTTGGATTCGTAAAGCTTTGAACACAGCAGGAGCAAATTTCCCGTAGTGAGCAGTGGAACAAAGCACCACGGGGCACGAACCGTCCTGCAGCCTTTCGGCCACGACTTTAGCCACGGCGGTGTGTGTGTCCATGAGGTAGCCCGTCTGTGTGTGGACGCTCTGGATGGCGGCCAAGCAGTCGTCTTCAGAGCACCAGCCAGCCAGCACTTCCTGCTGTATCCTGCCAAGAAGAGGCTCAGGAACCTGAAAGTGCTGCCGTCTGTCTAAGCGTGTGAACAGCTCCTTGACAAGACGGCTGTCTCCGTCTGAGACGTGGTAGATAAACCTCTCAAGGTTGGAGGATTTCAGGATATCTATAGCGGGGGAGTGGGACAGCACCAGAGGCCGTCCCCGGAGATCGTACTCGCCTGTGCTGATAAAGTCCGTGATGATGCGGTTGTGGTTGGACGCACAGATGACTTTTCTTATCGGGATGCCCATGTGCTTGGCGTACAAAGCTGACATGGCGTTGCCAAAGTTACCGGAAGGGATGCAAACATCAACGGGCTCCCCGAACTTGATAACACCGTCTCTGCATAGATCCAGATAGGCTGAGGAATGGTACACAACCTGCAAGAGGAGGAAGCGTTAACAAAACTGTTATGTTGCAAAAATAAAAGTGCCAAAAACTTTTAGAGAGTAATTGTGCAAACTGTGAGGAGAGATCTACTGGAAGAAATGATCTGAAAATACATCAGAATATGTTTAATTTTCAGGGTCCTGGTATCATGCTGGCTCACTGTCATACCTTAATAGAATGCAGCCATCATTAATGTTATTATTAACACCTGAGCTTTCCCTGGACATGAAGTCAAAATGTCCTATTATAGAAAGTGTGCGTTTCCATGGAGCCCTTCTCAGTGATCAACCCACCTGTGGCAACAGCCGTGCCCAGTTGATGGAGTTGGCGGTGCTGAGGACTGTGCTGTACTCTACAGCAAGGTGTCCAATCAGCCCCGACTCTCCAAACATCCTCTTTATGCTTCTCTGACAGAAGTCAAAGTCTGACCGGACGCTGACGGCCCTGGCGTTGCCCTCCCTGTAGCTCGTCATCTGCAGCTTCTGAATCTCGCTCACGCCTTCCTCTGGGAAGAACACCAGCACCCCGGTCCTGTGTGTGTCAGAGCCGCTGAGGCTGCTGAAGCCGCTGAGCACTGCACTTCCTGTGTCCCCAGAGGTGGCCACCAGGATGAGGTAGTTGCACATCTGTGGGAGGCAGTAGGTGAAGAGCTGTGGCATCAGCTGCAGGGCGAGGTCTTTAAATGAGGCGGTGGGGCCATGAAACAGCTCCTGGACGTACTGATTGTGGATGAGATGTTTTACAGGTGCTATTGCCTCACTAGAAAAGTTGGACCCGTATGCCTTGAATATCATTGTTCTGAGGTCCAAAGCAGAGACGTCCAACGGGTGTATGCACTTTTCAAGTAAAACTAACGCTCGCTCTGGGTATGACATGTCAGCTAGTCTCAGCCATTCACGAGCATCAATGTGTGGGAAGCCTTTTTTGGGAACATAAAGGCCTCCGTCTGTGGCCAGACCCTCAACTACCACATCACTGAAGTATGTCTTCTGATTGGCCACGCTGTCACTCCTGGTTGACACGTAGGTTTCTGCAGCGTGGTTCTGATATCTCTCCACGGCCTTCAGCACCTTCTCCGCTACCTCCTCCACCGTGTCTCCTGTTCCACACAGCACCCGCACGTCAAGCCATTTCTCATAAAACTGCTTCCTGTAGAGCAGGATGTCTCTCATGGACGCCCCTGCCTCCTGGCCCACAATCCTGTTCACCTTCATCCTGGTGAGTCTCTGTATGATGTCTTCACTGTCCACGTCCAGGTAGACGACCAGTCCAGACTCTCTGACGTGCTGCATGGCCGCAGAGTGAAGAGGGTTAGAGCCTGTGAGGGAAACAACACACCCAGAGGCAGAGAGGTTACACAGAGCCTGGCCTTCTTCCTCCAGGAAACGCTCTCCGCCGACTGCTGCCAGCTTGGCAGCAACAGGCATCTTCCACGTCGTCTCCAAGACATCATCATCAACATCGATGACAGGTAGTCCCAGTCTGTGGGCCACTATCCTCCCCACTGTGGTCTTCCCTGCTCCAGGAGCACCCATGAGGAGGATGTTCTTGTCCCCCAGCTGGGAGGCTTTGGTGGAAAGCCATGATTTTGCTGTTGGAAAGGGACTCAGGTAGCATCTGACAGCTCTAAGTGCGTTCAGTAAACCCATTGAGGAGACAGCAAGCAGTTATCCTGTGAAAAATAAGGACAATTAAAATGTAATTAGGGCTGTCAAAGTTAACGCGATAATAATGCAAATTCGTTTTAACGCCACTAATTTTCTTTAACGCATTAATGCAATCGATCTTCTGGAGGTTTTAGCTCAGTTTTAAAGCTAGAGTGAAGATGGCATCATATAAAACTAGAAAACCTAAGAAATCCATTGGTACCAACCATGTTATACTAGCTCGTCAGGAAGGAGGTTAAATAACGCTCAAAACTTTTGCTAAATTTTGGCAAGGAAAAACTGCCATTTTCAATGGGGTTTCTGGACAATATCTGTCTTTGTTTTGTGTTGTTAATTGATTTCCAATTATAAATATATACATACATTTGCATAAAGCAAGTATATTTGCCCACTCCCATGTTGATAAGAGTATTAAATACTTGACAAATCTCCCTTTAAGGTAGGTTTTGACACAGTGCTGTAAGTGGCTGCTCTAACTTTGCATGTGTTTTGCAGCCAGGACAGTAGTTCAAGTGACCTGTCATCATAAAAGATACTTTAATGAGCAATACACTCACGTGAAATGATGTCTTTCCGTACTTCAAACTCGATAATGAATCTATTAGAAGAATATGTGGCAACTAAATGGTTTGGTTTAACGGGGAGAGCACCATTCAGTCTGTAACACACATTTGAGCGCAGCACCAGTACAGCAGTCACAAACAACTACGGCCAGCCTGGAGGGACAAAATTGATGAATTTTCAATAAGTCGAAGGTTTCCCGTTGCAAAAACAATTCCCTTTTCTTTCATGTTTCATAAACTATGCAACCTAACCACGGGTTTGCAAATATAACGATCAAATCACTTATAAACCCCACCTTTTTTGCAAAGCGGTATATGTTGCAAAGAGCATCTTACTTTGCTGCTAGTATGAGTCACCTTTGTGCTGCATTCAAACGCTCCTCGGAATGTTGTACTTCAGTGAACCGAATTCTAAAACACTGCTCATATTCATGTGAAAAATAGCAAAGTTATGCTAATTCTGATAATCCAAGACATGGAAACAATAATATGTGCCGTAGCAGAATGAAAAGAAGAACATGTTTTCAGCTGGATGAATAAAAAGAGCTGTAGACAAAGACTGGGTGCTCTAAACCAAGACACAGTCCGAGAACATTACAAGTGGACAAGCTCAGATACCTCAAATCAATCGCTTTACTACTGTCATGAAATGCAACGTTTGGTCCCACAGTTGCCTAGCAACTAGTCAAACAATTCTAACTGAGCCAACACCGTTAGGTCGGTCAAGTTAACTAGCTTGTTAGGTGAACTTTTTCTTCTCCTTCGCCTGTTTGAAGTCCTTCACAATGTCTGAAGTTGTGTATCCACCAGAGAGCGTCTACAATCGTGTTCCGCAGGAAGAGTTTCAGACTCAAAAACCGCAAAGGTAACGTGCTTTACGAGCAGTAAATGTTGCGTTAGCCTTATCCAGCTAACACTAGCTAAGTTAACTTAGTAAGCAGAGACTAGTTATCTAGACCATGGGCTAACTAGAGAGCAAAGTGTGTTAATGTTGCTCACTTAATTAGCTAGACATAGAAAGAAAATGATGACCTCAAATTGGGGTTTAGCTTTGAAATTTGGCTTCAAATTTGAAAGCATTTCACAAACCATGTGGCTAGGAATTAGCTGGCTTATAGTCTAAGTTAACATTTAGTCTTATTTCACAAATCAGTAGGAATGAACAAGTAATAAAGGGCATTTTATTGTGGTTGCCTGCTTAAAGCTTCCCTCTAAATTGTACACACATTTTATTTTATTTATTTTATTTTGGCATGTAAATAGAGGATATTAAAGTAGGTAAATAAAGGGAATTGTTGGGTCTCTGTAAATAAAGAGTACAGTCTAGACCTTCTCTATATGAAAAGTGCCCTGAGATAACTTCTGTTATGATTTGGCTCTATATAAATAAAATTTAGTTCAGATTAATCTGAATTTTACCTTCAGTCTGTCTTATTTTGTTCATAATGAATGACTATGAAATGAAATGACCGTTTTCTCCAATGTGCTGCATCTGAAGGTATATGTCCAAGTATAGGCCGACAGTTGTTCTAGAGGAAAAGTCAACCAAGGATGCAATGAGGACGATGGGACCAGCTAAAGTCGAGGTGCCATCCCCTGAGAAATACCTCAAGAGTCATTCAAAAGAGCCTAAATTACCTGAAAGTGAGTTCTCCTATAGACTCTTTGAACAGTGTGGTTGTGTCTTGAGCAGTGATTGTGTTATTTACCCTCATATCTATATGTTCATTCAGAGACAGAGTGTTCAAAAGAGGTTGGTCACACCTGTTGCACTGTGAGGAAACCAGCCGTTCCTGCGAGGACAGACAACCCACCTATGGGCATTCACACCAAGAGAGACTTTATAAAGACAGCTACCGTGGTGCAAATGAAGCCCCAGCCTACCTGGGTGGACACCAGTAAGGGACACAAGCAGCTTCTGGAGAATTCAGGACTTGTCCCCAAATACATCAAGAAAAAGGTATTTTTTTTTCCACATCACTACACAGAAGAGGAATTTGAGAAAGACATTGTTTGCTTACGTCAGCTACAACAGTCAGATACCTTTAAAATAAAATAGAATATTACATGACAAGTAGCACATGGAAAAACCTAGAGTAAATTCCCCTCTTTATTGATGAAATGATCCATCTTATATTTCATTAGGTCCACTTTGAACATTGTCTTAAGTTTCCAGTTTCTATCCGCAGCATTATGGAGAAGTACCTGAGTACCTGCAGCAGCGCAATGAAGAAGAGCAGAGAGCTCAGGAGGAGTACGACAACTTTGTGAAAGAGCAGAGGGAGCAGGGAGCTATGAAAGTCCTGTCTGACGAGGCGCGACAAGCCGTCCTGGAGGTACTCCAACACATGGCAGCACGATTACAATTCTTTCCCTAAAACAGCAGGGGATCATACAACTGGAGGAGTACAGGAAATGAATTTGATGATTTTGAGTCTTTGAAGTTTTGAAGAAAGGAAAATACTTTTATTCAGTCCTAATAAATCAGGATGAAATGGTCAATGCATGTCTGGCATGCAGATGTTTGCCACACCCAGCAGAATTATTACTATACTGTATTTCTGAACTGATGCTCTAGCACTATAGGAGCTCATTGATTCGCGCTGCAACTGACGATTATTTTCATTGTCGATTAATCTGTTGATTATTTCCTCAATTAATCGATTAGTTATTTGGTCTATAAAATGTAAGAAAATGGTGAAAAATGTCGATCAGTGTTTCCCAAAGCCCAAGATGATGTCCTCAAATGTCTTCTTTTGTCCACAACTCAAAGATATTCAGTTTACTGTCATAGAGGAGTAAAGAAACCAGAAAATATTCACATTTAAGAAGCTGGAATCAGAGAATTTTGACTTTTTCTCATTAAAAAATTACTCAAACTGATTAATCGATTATCATAATAGTTGGTGATTAATTTAATAGTTGACAACTGATTGATTAATCGTTGCAGCACTATCATGATTGCACAAACAACTCCCCATTCAACACTTATCAACGACAATATTTCTCACACACACCAACATTGGAGAATTAACCCTTTAGCCGTCCCAACATATACAATATAGACAATACCTCTGATTTGAATGGCTGTTTGTTATATAAAAGCCTTGAATCCTGATTGTTACATTATCAAGCTGATTTGATTGTGACAATGATGGGTTTCTCTACGTGGGTTCACCGTGCAGGGCCTGAAGAACAACTGGGATAAGCTGCACCATGAGTACCAGGGCCTCTCGGTCATCACTGACAACCTGACCAAGAAGTCCCACAAGGATCGCCTCGAGGTGGCGATGAAGCAGCTGGAGAACGACATCAACCTCTTTGAGAGGTTCAAGACCATCTACATACCCAATAACTAGGACATAAAAAAAACAGATTTTAAATCAAATTCTGTATTTGTATACCCTCTCTGTCATATGAACAATAAAACAAAGATAAAACTGTAAAGCCCAGCTAACTGCAAATTAAGGAATCATTCGGAATTACCTTAAATTCATAACAAATTTAATAGCAGTCTAGCCAGTAGTTGTTCTATATATACAAATATTTCACAGTGGACTATTGTCATTCTTAGGTATACCACTAGTATTGTACTCACTCTAAAATATTATGTATTTTAAAGGAATATTTGTAATTTAACACCTCTATATATTTTAGTGATATTAAATTTTAGATAATGAAAAACAATTGTTTCTTTATCCTTTCTTTCTTTTCACCTTCCTGCCTTCCCAACTCAGAGAACAAAAGAACAAATAGTTGACTGTGTCCTTTAAAATCATTAATTCTTACTGAATAAAATGCACTGCATAGAAACTGAACCAAATATTTGCTGTTAATTGTTTTCATTCTCCTGCAGTGGCCTATGATGCGGCCACAAGCCAGCATAGCATCACATGCAGCTGATTATCCCTGTAATTCTCCACGACTAAAACAACGCTGTCCTTTTACGCAAATGACTCCAGCGTGATCCCTCAGCCCATGTGGCTGGCCAGGACGTCTCTTTTGACTTTATTTCCCTCTTTGTTTTGTGAGTGGTCGCTGAGAAAAAGGCAGCAAAACTGTAAGTACGTCTTTGGCAATAACAGATTGGAAATGTTGCTTGTTAAGGTTTAAATGTAAGAACTTGTCATTGTGAGTTACAGGAGATGAATCAACATAATGTAGTTTCTCTTCTTCTAGCTTTCTCCTGTACTCTAACTTTTCAGAGGAAGGTGGAAAGCATTTCATTATTTGATCCAGTGTATGTACAGTAAACTATTTCTGTGTATTTCCACTGAAGGTGGAACTACCTGTATCCCGTCCTGAATCTTTACCCCAGTGAAGGCTGTTTACACACAACTACAAATGGACAACGGTGGAAAGAAAAGAGGAATTGTGGTAAGTTCAACACGAAGATCATTCAGTCAAATTATCTAGAATTCACAAATTTAGGTCACATTTTTATCAACAGAGACAGATTATTTGTGTGTAATTATTCGCTCAGCTATTATAAGAAGATAACATGTTTGCTATTCAAAGAATGAACTCCTTCAAGCCATTATTTGATTAATTCAACAGTAAGCAGCTTTTAAAGAACCTTCAAGGTTTTTATTTATTCTAAACTCAGAAGAATTAAGTCAGTAATCGTAGTAATAATAGTTCCCTGTTTGAGTTTGAAGGTTACAGATGCTCTTACACCTTGGAAATCCACCGGTGGTTGAACAGGACTTGTTCACATTTGACTGCACCTTCTCAAATATTGCATGACTGATTAGTCCCTGCCTAACAGTACGTTGTCTGTCCCAGATAAAAGACGACTGGCCAGGATACAGTCTGGACCTGTTCACCTACCCTGAACACTACCATGAAGACATAGGTAGCGTTTACATTCCACATGGGGTCATCATGAACAGGTAAAAATACACATAAAAACACACTTGCAAAGTGATTTTTTTTTTTTTTAAATCATTTCCTGGTCATTTATATGTGATTTCTCCTGCAGGGTGGAGCGTCTGGCCAGCTACGTCATGGATGACTTCGAGGACAGCAACAACATCATGGTGCTGTGCGTCTTGAAGGGAGGCTACAAGTTCTGTGTAGACCTGGTGGAGTTCATCAAGGTTCTTGGCCGTAACTCCGACAAGTACGTGGAGACCCGGGTGGAGTTCATCCGTCTCAAGAGCTACCTAGTAGGTGAACTGCACACTACATACAGTACAGTACAGCAGGCTTTGTATTACACTCATTTTTATGCTTCTTTTTTATTTTTCTGAGAGGTCAGATACCAAGCATCTGACCAGTAATGAAATGTGATTACTGACTGATCACATGAACATTTATTTTTAGTGGCACTAGTCAGGACCTGTAATGTCCCCTGTTCGAGTCCAGCCAGGAACCTTTGTTGCAAGTTATTTCCCATTTTTTTCTCTGCTCATTTCCTCTCGATTCTTACTTAAAAAAAAAACTTTATTTAGCTACTTTTCTTTCAATGTTACGATTACGTAGTGCTGAAATGATCAGTCGATTATTTGGTTAGTTAGTCCACAGAAAATGAAGGCGAGACACTACAGGCAAAAACATTGTTTTTCATGCACTGGTCAATTTTTCCGTTAATTGACAAAATCTATAATTTTGAGAATTTATTAATTTTCAAAGTCATTTATTAAGTGAAAAAATGCCAAATACTCACTGGTTCTAGCTTCTCATGTATGAGGATTTCATGCGTTTCTCCAGGGAATTGTATATCTTTGAGTTTTGAACTGCTGGATGGACAAAACAAGCAATTTGAAGATGTCAAATTGGACAACTAATGAGCATTTTTCATTATTTTTGGACATTTTATAGACAAAACGAATGATAGATAAACCGAAATAATAAGAGTTACAGCCCCTACATTCATGCACCAAAGACACTTTCCCATTTCTAACATCACATATGTAACTAAGTGTTGCATCTGACATTTGGCTCAGCCTCCAGATGTCACTGTTGCTCATGTTAAGTGAGGAATTCAGTCAGGACACCTCAAGGACGATTGATTGTAGAGCTGCTGCACAGCTCAGGTCATGAAAACACCACACTGCTTATTGGTGCCAAGAGAAACCGCTCATGACACTGTCTAACACCTGGAATGTATAAACTGAGGAATGATATAGTAATGTTTACAATGATCTCGCTTTGCACTTGTCACTTATTATTCTTTAGTGTATTTTGGCGCAGAGCAAATCCAATATGATGTGATTTACATTTCTCTGCATGTGGTCACATTCCTTCACTCTCCCTCTACAGCACAGGGGAGGATTCACTATTTCTGTTGTTAGAATTGGCTTTTACAGAGGTTTAAGTAGCCTGAATTTTATTATAGATAGTTTTTCTCCCTTGCTGGGTCAGTTAAACCACACTGAGGTCATATTATAATGTCACAAGTTTTCTTAAAGGACCAGTGTGTAACATTTAGGGGGATCTATTATCTTTAATTGAATATAATATTCATAACTATGTTTTCATTAGTGTATAATCATCTGATAATAAGAATCGTTGTGTTTTCGTTACCTTAGAATGAGCTGTTTATATTTACATAGGGAGCGGGTCCTGTTCATGGAGGCCGCCATGTTGCACTGCCATGTTTCTACAGTAGCCCAGAACGGACAAACCAAACTTTTTCTGCTTGGGCTGGAGTCGATAACGTTATGCGCTCCTGTCGCACTCTCTCTCTTTTGCTTCACCACTCACTTCCCATGTACACACACACTCTATGCACTGGCTCTGTTCCAAATGGCTGTAGAGAGGGACAGTCGCGTTTTTGCAGCAGCCACCGTAACTCTCCAACACGCTTGGCAGGTAGTGGCTAAAAGGAAGCCTGCAAACTGGGGAAACTCTTGCGAGATTGTTAAGGTTAGGCATTGACCTCAAATAGTTACGGTTAGGATAGGTCGTCATGCAGCGATTCTTGGAGAGATTTTGCAAATTTTTGCAGATATCAGATCAAATTTCGCTTGGCACACAGAAGAGGCTTCAGTTGGTTGCAATCTCCTCACCTCACCACTAGATACCGTCAGATCCTACACACTGGATCTTTAAAGCTATAAGATTAAAAACTATATGTGAAAATACATTATTTAATAAATGAAAATATAAAAAAATGTCTGAAGAGTCATGAGGCTGCACAAAAGCAAAAAAACAACCATAAAGCATCATAATAACATTTTGATGTCAACAGACAACAGCAGCAGTCGCTGTTACTACGCTAGAGGTCAGTGTCTGAGTGATGACGCTGTTACAGGTCATGATGGAGTCATGTGACCTGCCCCCGGGGCCGGGATTGTGTCCATGTCACTGCTCCTCTTATCCCAGTGATGCATCTGTAGGCGACCAAATCTAACTTCAAAGCCGTCGTCCTTCAAAGCTGTTGCTTTGCTGTGCTTCCCACAGGGACAGAGAGAGAGAAGGAAAATATTTTACACTCATAGTGTCCTTTGTACAATAAATCTCCCTTTGTGCATTCGTCTTGCATTAATGCCGCAGACAGTTAGTTCTGTACAGTAGAGCCAAACTGTTGAGAAACACTAGTTATATGTCCTTGAGAAAACATATGCTATTCCTCAATCTGACATTGTCATTTTTGAAATTTCTGCTGAAAAGAATAAATCTTGATTTCATGTAAACAAACATGCAAAGTGCAAGAAATCAGCGATAATGCGCTAAAAACAGCACAGAAATGACAACATTTTTGTCTTCTCCTCCCCAGAACGACCAATCGACAGAGGAGCTGCACATCATAGGAAGCCGAGATCTGTCTTTCCTGCGTGGAAAGGTGGGTGTAAATACACACCAACATAATGTGGTCAGTGGGGCAGTACTTTGTCATTGTTTTAATTTCTACTTTGGCCTCAAGAGGGAGCTGTCAGTTAAACTGTCAGGTACACAGGTGAATAATAGAGAATTCACTCATGGACCTGAGTTTTCCTCTGAGAATATATTGAATTTCTAGCTAAAATAAGAAAATAAAATCACATTTTTCATCTTAATTAATATGTGATACTGTTTGAAATATGTTTTTTTTCCCTCAAACTTGCCCTGTACTCCTCACAACTGTCTTCTTTGTGCACGCACCTCATGAGTGTCACTTTGTGAAAGTGGTTTGCCCTTCACCAGCCCGGCCTGGAATCAGGCGTTTCAGGACAACAAATGTTCCCACGAGGCAGATTTACTGACTGTTCATCCTTGTTGAGCTCCGGCACGGAGGACTGAGGAGTCTGTAGGAATGATCCCTCCTCACTACATCATTCTCTGAGATAGGCATAAGACAGGAAGTTCACTTACTCAGCTGAATGGGTGCTCAAATATGCCCACACGCGTTTGCTTGAAAAAGACTGAGACGTCAGCTTGTGTTGTGGCTAAAATGCATTATCAGTGTGGGTAAAAAGGTCAGTGGGAGTAAAAACAGAAAGGCCGACCACCACCATGCACAGAAAACATGAATCACTCCGCTTTGTCTACGCTCTTGTTACAATCCTTCACCTTGATGGAAATATTAAACGCAAACCTCCCACACAGAGACATTGAGTCACAGCTCCAGGTAGATTATGAGTGTGGTTCTCCTTTTAAACCTATTAATCTGGTCCATGATCATAGCAACGTAATGACAGCGTAGAGAAAAGTAAATGTTATGTTGTAGATAGTAGTGGCATGAGCAGGCTCTCTGGTTTCACTGAGGTGAATTCAGGCCAGTGACGTTCACCAGCACTGTTGAAGGTTTCTCATGCAATTGTCATTCTGTCTCATTGTGAATTCGTAGCACTCAAATGTCTTAATCCCAAGTGTTATTATGGTAATCTGAGTAGTTAAATTGAAATGTAGCATAGCTTTATATATAGCATATTTTGTTTTTTATTATCAAACCATAACTGTACGCTACCGTAGTTAAAAGTACAGTTTAAATCAATGAAATCAACTCACCCGAATTCTGAAGTACCGCACTAATTTGCCTCCAGACCTGCTGTTTTCTGTTCAGATCATGGGAACTAAGGTTGGTAAAGTCAAATAGCTCCAGGTATCCAGCAAAAGTCACCACAATGAGAAAAAACGCCAATGACGTTGGGCGCTTTTTCGCTCTGAGTTGTTACCTGACCCCAGGACGAAGTTAGTAAAAAGTAAACATCATCATCAATCTTTGAATTGGCCCTCTTCAGCTCTCTGTGCTTTTAGAACATTTTGGTCAGTGCCTACGTTTAATAGCAGTGATTTATTGTCACCAATGTTTTTGCCAGAGTCAGGACTGATTGATGACAGGAATCAAACGTTCGTGATCCAGGGATCCGAGGACAACTATAAATTCTCACACAATGATGCTATAGACAGTCACATAACTGCCAATGCACAGTTACTGACCAACTGGCTGAATAGAGTGTTAACAGTCTGCATGCAGCATGACAAGTTATGTTTGAGTTTTCTTGTTTTCTTCACGTCCCCGTCGTGTTATGTAACAGTGTTCAGGTGTAGACTGGGAGAACATTGGCCGGGCGCCTGCATTCTCTCCGATCACTCTCCCCGAACCATAGATACCCTCCACTGGTCTCACAAAGAGCCCCATACACCCGGCCGAGGAAACAAGGAGTCATTTGAAACCCTGCAGCAGGGAAAGTGTGCAGCACCCAGACACTTAGAAGTGACTTTTGCTCACTGTAGACACAGATGTTCATTACTGAAGAGGAGAGAATGAGTTGTTCTGTGTTTTTGTTAAGATGCTGCCAACAGTGTTGCTATAGATACCAGCTGTAAGAAATGTGGATTTCACAGAAACAATCCAGCCTTTATTCTCTGAACTGTGTTAAAATTCTAAAGGTGATGTTTTACTAATGTTTTTCTTTATTTCTACATGTTACCAAGAGTGTGCTCATTGTTGAGGTGAGTGTCTTTCTCTCATCTCAATTAATCCTATCAAGCACGTCCTTCACATTCCCACCTTGTTCGATGCCTTTGACATGCTTTGTTTGCACTTCTTTTGGTGTCTTGTTGATTGAGAAGCCATTGTGCTTATAAGTGCCGCATCTCTTTTGTTTTTTGTTCTACAAAAGGACAAAAAGAAAAAAGTCTTCTCTCTTTGAGATCATGTTTCAGTTGTAAGAGTTTCTGGATTCAATTCAGAAACACATAAGCACAACATCACAATGGTTGTTCACTCCAAGAAACTGTTTTAAATGGGAGTTATCTTATCATCACGTAACTGAAAAGTTCCTCCGCACACATAAAAGCACTTGTGATAATGTGTAAAATAATGCACTGCATGTACTCATGAGTTCTTATAATCTCAGTGGTGGAAAGTAACTAAGTACTTTTACTTAAATACTGTACTTAAGTACAAATTTAAGGTACTTGTACTTTACTTGAGTATTTCCATTTTCTGCTACTTTATACTTCTACTCCACTACATCTCAGAGGCAAATAATGAACTTTTTACTCCACTAAATTTATTTTATAACTTAAGTTACTTTGCAGATGCAGATTAATAAAACAAATCATTATCAACAAATAAATTGTGATGTATTGAATTGTATAAAGATTACAATTAGATTAATACTTTTGGACTTTTACTTAACTAAAACTCAATTCAGGACTTCTACTTGTAACAGAGTATTTTCTACACTGTGGTTTTGCTACTTTTACTTAAAAAAAGTAAAAGATCTGAGTACTTCTTCCACCACTGGTTAATCTGGATAAAAAAATAAAGTTAGAAAATGTTTTTCATCCTACAATCTGCATATTTGTCTGTCATTTTTCTCCCCTGTTCAAAGCATTCTTCACTCAGATGTCCCTCGTCCCTCCCTGTTCATCTCTCCCTTTCCCTTTGCTCTTCCCCTCCCTAAGGCCATAGTTGACACAGGAAAGACCATGAAGGCCCTTCTGAAGCATGTGGAGACCTTTGAACCCAAGATGGTCAAGGTCGCAGGGTGAGCCAGTTTTTCTGTGTTTTCCCCAGCAGGGGAAATGCCAAGCGTGTGACGAACACAAGAAGAAGAAGATATCGCTTGTCCACAGTCACTATCTGGTGTCCGTGGGCTGTTCCTATGCACAGAAACAAGATAAACATCTTTCCTGGTTCATGGTTTATGTTGAAAGTTTATCTCATGTTTATCGCATGTTGCATGAATTTAAGTTCTATCTTCGGTATTTGTTACTGTGAAGTTTTTCAAATTAAAATAAATTAAGTCTATATTTGATGTGTTTCAGTCTGTTGGTGAAGAGGGTCCCTAACATGGCTGAAAGTCTGACAGACTGTAAGTACCTCATCTATTCCTCTCACTTTATTACAATTATATGGGTTTAATACTCTTTTATTGTACTGCATCTGATATACCAGTCAGCTGCAGTGAATCAGATGTTTTTCCAGTGTTTCTCAAAATGGTTGCTTAGCAAGTGTGGTTCTGCACTTTGTAATGTAAGTAGAAGTAATATGACCTGATAAGCCATCCAGTAAATCCTGTGATTCATGACTGAAACAATGACATTGTGGATATAAACAGCAGAAATTAGTAGGGGACTAAAGATTATTTTCATTATCAAATCCCAAGATGACGTCCTCAAATGTCTTGTTTTGTAACTCAAAGACGACGTAAATTACTGCTCAGAGCGCCTGTTGCCTACTGTTTATTCACAAAAAGTACGTTGAATGATAGTACACAGATTGAGTATGTAGTATGTAGTATGCGTAGTATGCGATTTCCTTTAAACTCCATAGTGAACTCCATTCAGAAAGTACCAACTTCTGAGGTGCCCTGGTAGCTTAATGGTTAACATACAGTAGCACATAACAGCCATGTCCCTGATTCGATCTTTGTTGCATGTCATGTGAAATTATGGTCTTAAATGTATGATTTTATGTCCTTGTACCCCAAATAAATTTCAGAATTTATTTTGTTATTTTTTAACATTCATGTCTGTGTTGGCTCTGACAGATGTTGGATTTGAAATCCCCAACCACTATGTTGTTGGCTATGCTTTGGACTACAATGAATACTTCCGAGACCTGAATGTGAGTCTACTGCTGCACACAGCACAGCACATGACCTTTTGAAGAGCTAAAGAGAAAGAGATGAAAGAGACGGGGGGAGTGGGGGGTTTAAACACAGTAAATCAAAGAGATGCTCTCCTCTACCTGAAACCTAAACTCACCAACAGGTATCCTCCCTGCCTGAGTCTCCTCAATCTCCTCAGTCCATCTTGCGTAAGTTTCGAAATTTATGGGTTCCCCTCTGGACACGACCAAGGTTTAGGCCAAGTGACTACCTAATCTGACATTGTCACCATCTAATTTAGTCTGAATCCAGCGCAAGTAAAACATTTGTTTTGTCGTTTTTGCATTTTTCCACCATGCAAAGAAATCAAACCCCTTTTTGCATCTTACTTCTCTATAAGCTTTGAGCCAGGAGTGCAACCTACACTCTGTTTTCTTTGTTGCACCTCTGACGCCTTATTTCAATCCAGATTTCTCGGTCTGAAATTAGTAAATGCAAACTTATGTGAACTTTGTCATTTTCATATCTGTAAAGACGTGGCCTCAAATTTACCTCTGACTCATCTGAAACACTAAGCCAAGACCGACTCCCATAGCTTTGTGTGTGTGTGTGTGTGTGTGTGTGTGTGTGTGTGTGTGTGTGTGTGTGTGTGTGCTGCATGTACTGTATGTACTGTATGATTGTGTGTGTCCCCTGTGCATGTCTGAGGGGGTTGGTATTCATTACGAAAGTTTGAGAGGGGGTGACCTGTGGAATGTGGAGGTCTCATTATCAGGCAGAGCTTCCCCTCTTGTCTGTCCTTATCCTACACAAGAAATATGAGTTGAACCCCTGAGACGCCCAGAGTTAGATTAATGAACGTGTCATATCTTTGTAGATTACCTTTCCTGCTTTCAAATGATTGCAAGTTTCATCTTTTCATACTGTATATGGCATATTGAGGCTCTCAGAACATTCCCGGCTGATCTTAAACAAATATTTTGAAATCATCAGATGCAACATTTTGGACAAGATTGAAACACACTGAAGCGTAATCTAACATTAAAGTTAAACATGCTAATTTGTCTTCTTCTTTCAGCATATCTGTGTCATCAGCAAGACTGGGAAGATGAAGTACAAGATTTGAGAAGTAATGCACAGTTTTACATCAGCAGCATGAAACCGTTTGTCTACCTTCTTCAGCAATAAGTAAAGTTTTCATTTCTGTAACGGTCAGTCTTTGAACTACTTTATTTAAAAGTATTTATATTTATATGTATCTTTAAATTTGTATGTGCTTCAAATTTAAAGAATATTATTAGAGCTGCAGCAATCAATCGATTAGTTAGGTCAACTATTAAATTAATCGCCAACTATTTTGATAATTAATTAATCGGTTTGAGTAATATTTTAAGAAAAAGTCAAAATTCTCTGATTCCAACTTCTTAAATGTGAATATTTTCTGGTTTCTATGACAGTAAACTGAATATCTTTGAGTTGTGGACAAAACAAGACATTTTAGGACGTTATTTTGGGCATTGGGAAACACTGATCGACATTTTATAGACCAAAGAACTAATCGATTTATCAAGAAAATAAACAATAGATTAATCAACGATAAAAATAATCATTTGTTGCAGCCCTAAAAAATGTCCTCTCAAAGCAGGCAATCATAACTGTCCAGAAGGCCTTTATAAAATGTCTTTAATTAAAAAAAAAATAATGTTATGTAATTGTTGCCTCATCCTCCCTTTTTGTGTTTTGTTGTGATGCACACGGGAACAAAGTAATGGATAAATAAAAGAAAGAAATGCTGGCCGCCAGTAGAGGACTGTTGGTGACAGATGGAGAGCTTATGGACGTTGGCATCCCCGCGCCCGGATGACGCCCACTCTGACTCATGGAAAACACACAGTGGGCGCAGGCTGGACGGCGTCTCCTCACCACACTGTATCTATCTGTTCCCAACTTTAATCAGGCCTTACTGGAAATCACAACCAAATACATGATATTTGGCAAACCTGACATGTAAATCCAACCTAGTGTCTTTAATTATGAACTACTTTTACATGTAATCTCACAGACATTCATAGAGCAGTCAGTCATTAAAACAGGCATTTAGACTTTTGGTATATTGTATATTTTACGCCGTGGGAAACTCCGGGGGTCTCAAAAGTGAAGTCAATGCGGAAGTTCCTTAAACCTGCATTCTTTCTAATAGCCAGCAGGGGGCGACTCCTCTGATTGCTAAAAGAAGTCTAATTGTATAGAAGTCTATGAGAAAACCTTTTCACAGTGTGTTTTCAGTTCAGGAAAGTTAATTATAACCTTTTTGGTCCCCTGAAAATGTCTTGTTCAGCCTTCGGTTGTACTTAGATCCACCCTCTCGTGTCAGTTCTGGTTGCAAAGAACCAAGATGGCGACAGCCAAAATGTAGAGCTTGAGACTTCAA
The DNA here is from genome assembly GCA_916701645.2 of Sebastolobus alascanus. Classification (NCBI taxonomy): domain Eukaryota; kingdom Metazoa; phylum Chordata; class Actinopteri; order Perciformes; family Sebastidae; genus Sebastolobus; species Sebastolobus alascanus. Next base: position 91,730 of record CAKAOJ020000102.1, on the reverse strand, counting down.
AACAGCAGTCAACAAACCAATGGGTGACGGCACAGCGAATACGTCCACTTTTTATACACAGTCTATGGTTTTTAGAAAGGTTTGTAGTGCTGCGATTAGACTGAGCCCTTGATCTCTGAGGGAGAATGCTCTCTGTAAAGGCAAGACCTCAAAATACCTGCAGTCTCAGTACACACACACTGATTTTTTATTTGTTCTGTTGCCATCGTTGGGGTGACTAAGAGAGTCAATTGTGCATGTCGACAGACAGACCAGAACACGCTTCACCTCACGCAGCGTGCTCTCGGGGAGTGTTATCATGTGTCTACGCACTCTTGATTCTTAATCACCTGAAACTCAAAACAGCCGTCACATCACATAACAGGAACGCATGCACACACACACACACACAGGTATTATTCTAACAGTGTAAAGATTTCAGACGATTTGTCATTACGATTGTTCGTCTCTTAGCCCCAAGACCCCTCACTGCTCCATATACAGACCACCAAGGTCTGCAGTGACTAATGACCAAAGTTAAACAACATAAATTGCCATTCTTATTGTTGTTCCAGTAACTTTTGTGTAATTCAAATATCAAATTATAGAAACCGTGTGTTTTCCCTCACGTTTTCCAAACACGTTTTGCAGCCAAAGGTAATGATCCAGCTCCAGCTACAAGGCCTCTTCAAGTTAAATGACCTGATAAATGAGTTGCTATTTGGATAATACGAGTGACTGCAAACAAAAGAGAGACCTGGGAGGTTTGGAGCACTCTGATTCAATGTTGTGCTTTCAAAACGCTCTCAGGTTTCACGTCTGTAGTCGTAAACAACGCCTTCACTAATACATTTAGAGGAACCCTAAATTCAGTCAGGTTTAATTACTTGTCCTTGACCCCTACGGTGCAGAAGAGTGAGATAAGCATGAGAGAAAAAACTCAACAAATTACGCAGCTTTTTGGTTGGGTGCTATCTATGCGGCCTCAGCCACAAAGACCCCCATTATACCTCCGGCTGCAACCCTGTGTGTCCTTATCATAAAACATCAGCACTTGGCGGTAGTGGTTAACTTATCCCAGCACTGATGCCCCCCGCACTGCCCTGGGAACCCAGAGGCCATTGTCTTTCACCTTGATGCAGGGTTTGGTGAAAGCGATATGGGACAAAAAGCCTTGCAGGTTTCACATGCTGCGGCTTTGTAGTGCTCCGTCAGGGGAACTGAGGATGGGGCCTGCCGCGGAAAGTAGGCTGCAGGTAAACTGCGCCCAGCACAAAAGGAACAAAACGTGAATTGTACATTTGAATGGCCACACATTCATGCATTTGACATATGAAGCCTGTGGTTAGAGACAGAGCGGTGGGATTTTATTTCACATCACCAGCACAGCAGATAGACCATGTTTACTCCTGAAACCTTTTAGAAGTACTGTTTTTTTTTTTGTTTTTTTACCATGGACAGATTCCAGCTAGCTGTTTCCCCCTGCTTCCAGTCTTTATGCTAGGCTAAGCTAACTGTCTCCTGTTAGCTTCATATTAAACAGACAAACACAAGACTATAATGTCCATCTCAACTCTTAGCAAGAAAACAAACGATGTATTTCACAAAATGTTGAACTATTCCTTTAGAGACCTCTTCAGTGTCATTATATATCATTTTACACATTTTATGTGTACTTCTGCTAATATGAATGAACCAGTCTTCATTTAAAATCTAGTAATCACACTCCCAGTTTGGAACTTCATAAATATCGCTTCACTGACGCATCTTGGTACACAAATAGAAAGAACATCCTCTCCGGTGTTCATTGTGTTCCAATTAGGGACTGGCTGGCCAGAGGGTTTGATAGATTGACTGCTGCTGGGGTTCATCCAGTCATCAAACTCAGTGCCAGATCCACTTATACAACCTGGAGTGGGGCGTGATCCTCTTAAACTCAACTACAGTTTAAAGAATCCTTTATGAATGACATATGTATTGTCTTGCCTGATGGATGTTTTGTATGAAGGAGCGTTTAAAAGCTGTTACTATGCAGGCTGTGCCGCAGAGTCATTTCCACCTGTCCTAATCCAAACGCTGCTGGGCTTTGAATTTGGGCTTCATGTGATGTCCTAATCCAGCCAAACATTTTGCTGCCACGGGAGAGCTCGTAATCTCTCTTCTGCTGAATATTTGAGTCACTCTGGCTCTGCATCTGCACATTTGGTATAAAGGAATTATCAGTGAGTAGCCTACGAATGCTTCAACACAACTTTATTATTATTAATTATTAGAAAAATCTGAATAGAAAACAGTGTAATAAAGTTACAATCATGCTTCAGAGAGCAATAACATACAGTAAGACAGGAAGTATATTACACAGCAGCACCTTAAACTATACACTAGACATGCATTCAGTCATTAGGGCAGATTACAACTCCTCAGTGAGCTATTTATTGATCTGAAATCCTCTCTCCTCATTTTGCCATTCATAAAAACAACACTGCACTGTATGTGTGTCTCAGTGTTCGGCACAGAGGAGAGTCAAGGGGGCCAAGTGCTTTTTTGGGAAAGTACCACAAAACTATCACTTTAGCTCTTAAGCTGGTGAACCAATAAAACATTTTTATAGTATTCTTGTGAATTTTTATACACACATGTAATCCAGTAAGATATAGATTGTGAGTTGCTTTTGTGGGAAAACCTCCTCCATATGTTATATTAGTGATTGCTTAGCTGGGAAAACTTAAAGGTGTCATATTATGCTCATTTTCAGGTCCATACTTGTATTTTATGTTTCTACTAGAACATGTTTACATACATATTTCAGCGGAATTGCAATGGTATTGAGTTGCTAGGCAACAGCTTGGGTCCATGTTTACTTCCTGTCAGCTGATGTCATTCACATACACTGCAACCGGAAATAAACTGGGACACATTTATAATATTAATGTTTAAAACTGTGTAATGGTCTAAATATTGTATATTTGTGACATCACAAAATTACAGGAATCCTGACGGCTTGTTTCAAAAGCTCAGTTTCTGAATACGCCTGTCTGTGTGTATTTCTCCATGGATTGAGTGTTTCGATACTTTCACAGTATTTATATTGCACTTAAAACTGCTTTATAATAAAAAAAGACACGAAAATCTCTCTTTTTAAAATAAGGGAACTTTAAGTTGTCATAATGAGTTTTGTTTCTGATGCAAAATCACACTTTATGTCAAATCAATAACATCTTCTTTCTGCATTAATAATGTGCTACTGGTTTAATAAACAAATTGCATTAAATAAATATGAACCTCATGTCTACCATCACATAATGCAGAGTCCCATTTACATCAGTTTAAGTTCTCCATTGTCTGGATGACGGTGCACCAGCTCTTTAGACAATAGCTCCTCTCTGAAACCAGGGAAACCTCGCCACAGTGTGGGTCAAAAGAGTCCTATTGTCCTATCTTCTATTGTGCTGCTGGAGTAGCCAGCAAACAGAACACTGTCAGCCTTTGTCTTTGTGTGGATCAGCTGTGCAGCCCTCTTTTTTTCATGCTCTGAGGAGTCCCATGTGGCTGCCATGCCCTACATGTCACCATGATAAAGTTAAGGACACTGCTGTTACAGTTGATAATGGATAGGCAAATATGTTTCACCAGTAGAACGTTAGGAAAATGGAGAGTTCAGCATATGCGTCGGGCCTTGGGGCTTTTCCTCGTCCCTCACAATGATGTCCCTGTGATTTCATTTGCTCACTTTAAAGGTCTGAAAGGCTTAATGACAGAGTGTGGGAATAAAGTGTTTATCAGCTCATGGCTAGCTGATTATTTAAATGCTCTGGGTGAGTGAAAAGTGTGTCTTCATGGATACTGATCATGTTCCATTAGTGGTATAATTCAGATATTTTAATGTAAATGTTAAAATATTCTGTTACGAGTAAACGTCCCACATTCAAAATCTTATGTAAAAATTTTAAAAGCTAAATATTCAAAGTATCAAAAATATAAGTACTCATTTGCAGAATGGCCCATTATAGAGTGTAATATTATTATATAGAAGAGTAATAAGTACTGCATTTCTCTCTCAAATGTAGTGGAGTAGAAATACAAAGTAGTAAAGTAATGTATTAAAGTAAAGTACTAATAGGCTATCTCAAAATCATACAGTACTTGAGTACATGTACTTACTTTCCACCACTGTAACATAATTAGTACACTAACCTTTCCTACTTTTTGCTGCAGTTTGCCAGGAGACATGTAGTTTATTATTTGCTACCATAAAATTAGTATTTCCTCTTATGGGAAGAAACTACCAAACTCTAAAAGAAATTACATTTAGCGTAATAGTATCACAGCAGTAGCTTCGATGAATACATATAATTAATATTGGAATAATAGTAAAACAAATACACTACACAAAAACTTTCAATCAGGTGTGTCAGATCTTTTAATACAAGTATCAATACCACAATTTAAAAAATACTCCATTACAAGTAAAATACAGAAGTAGTAGCAGGGAAAGAGGAGTATCAAAAGGATTCTTTTTTAAATTAATTTACTAATCTCACTAGAATTATATTGTCATAAATGTTATAGTATTGGATTATTATGTATGCAGCATATTAATGTTGTAGCTTGTCCAGCTGGAGATAATTTAACTACTTTATTTGGGCATTTTCATCTTGAACATTGGACCATATTTACAAGATGATGATATGCTTAACTTCTAAACTGTAAAGTAACTAGTAACTATATCAATAAAATATATTATATATACAGTGAAGTAAAAAGTACAATATTTCTCTCTGAGATGTAGTAGAGTAGCATAAAATGAAAAAAAAAAAAACTCAAATAAAGAACAAATACCTCAAAATTGTAAGTACTTAGAGTAAATGTATGTAGTTACTTTAAAGACAAAGTTCCTACTTATAGTGATTTCCAGCCAGTGAGAATGGACCAGTTTCCACCAGGTTTCCACTCTTTATTCAAATTGTTATGTAACAACGTCTCCAATTGGCCCGCTTCAAAATTCCAAATTTAATCCGCCCATCTGATTGGACGACGCCCATTCGAGGGGGCAAATAGAGGGGGCGGGGCTTCGGCAGAGTCGGGAGATTCGTTTATCTATGTGCAGATTGTCGCGCCGCCAACCGGGGACCACGTAGGAGTACACGTTACTTTGTTTGTCTCTATTTCGACTGTTTTGGCGTCGAATTGAAGCTCGGAAATGATGGGAAATGAATGAGCACCAGAGGTTTATTATTCATCGGGTGTTCCTGACGGAGAAATGCACACTGAAGGGCGTTTACCGTGTGTTTTTCCCAGTGTGTTTTCCCCTAACAGGTAGTGAGCCTCAGCGGTCAGTCGGTGTAGCTCTGACTCAATGTCCCGCTTTCTAATCTCTTGACAGCCCTTTTTAACCCTTCTTTGGATCGACCCGAGGCTTTTAACGGACACCTAACTCTTCCCACAAACATGGACATGGATGTGTTTGTTGTCGGAGTAGTTTTCTGAATTTGTAACAGGTAGGTTTTTGGTGTTGTTCACAATTATAACCACAGCAACAACCTGTCGTCCGTCCGCCTGGTTAGCTTGACAACAGTAACCCAGCAACAAGGGTTCTTTTTCTTGCTTAAAGCGACTGGAAAAATAAAGAGAATGGTGCAAGTGTGTCACGTCGTGAGAGCGACTATTTAGCATCCAGATCCTGTCTGTTTATATTTAGCGTATGGCTTAATTCATGGTGGCTGCTGCACCGCCTGCAACCCCTTTTAATGTGCACCACTTTCCCCCAGCAGAGAGCCACGAATTCCGATTTTATTTGACATGCACGTCTCCTTTTTTTCCCTCCCTGTGTGCATATAATAATATTACACAGGTGTCACTCACCAGACATTATTTAATTAATGGTGGGGAAAAAAGCTCTAAAATCCACCTGCCATTACCCACTTTGAGCCAAATGCACCCTCCATTAATTGAATAGAAGTGTTAGCTGAATGTTTGCCTTTAAAATCATGCTATACCCTCTGAAAAGTCACCATAATATCCCTATTTGGTCTCTATATTGATCTCAATGTACTGTATTTTTTTGAAAGCTCCTGTAATATCACCATTTAAGGTATTATAGGGACCTTTAGATACTTCTAATTTTGCTGTAATATCTAAATATTCTTCATTTAGGTGTTAGGTGTCCTTGGTTGACCTGCCTCATCATAAATTTAGCTTTCATGTGACATTTAATGGCTGTAGTGTTTTTCATAAATGCATCTCCTTGTTCTTATACTTCATGGTGCTCATATTTAGCTACACGTGCATGCCCAGGCTAAAAATGTGTAAAATAACTGTTATATTTGGCACTGTGACCTGCATGGGACAAGTGTGCCAATGTTTCTTGGCTCTTTTTGAGGCTGCATTTCACTAACTTGTGTTGTGTGTGTTTAGATTTCAGCCCCTGATGGACACGAAGAAGGAGGACGGTGTGGATTAGGATCTTTTTCCTCTTCCTTTTTGTTTTTTTTTCTTCTGTTTTTTTTTGTTGTTGTTGTTTTGGCTTCATCCTCCTCACCTCGATGTGGTCTCTAAAGGACTTCTTCCTCCTCTGCGGTTTGAAATGAAATGATGGCAGCAGCAGCACGTTGGAGTGATTCACCACAGGACAATGAAGAGAGTAAACACACAGCCATAACTCCGTCTTGCGAGGTAAGACTCTGGATAGGGATGTGTCTTGGGGCTGTTTTACTGTGCAATCTGTTTTCGTACAGCTCTGGCGTGGTGGCCTTTCATTCTTTAGCTACTGTGGTGCATTCACTGGTATTTCTGACATTTTAAATACTGTAAGTAGACTGTGTGTGTGACCTTTGGCAGTGTGGCAGAGGGGAATTATGATCCTGAAATGGTGTGCATTTTTGCGTCTATTTTTGACACAATAGAAGCTTTATACTACTTGACTGGGGTGGAAAACATGCAGCTTGAGATATAAATGTCACCTGGATACACGTGAAGCATCCATGAAAACCATCAGACTACTTAGCGACTGTAACTTCATCTGCCTCAAAGGTATCCTCACTGTCAGAAAACTCGTGACATGCCGCAGAAGTTGCAGAAGTGTGTCTGCGAGAAACCGAGCGAGTGTGAGCTAAGTGTTGCAACGCGCAGCACATCACATCTGCCAGCGTCCGGGGGTGACCGAGTTCATTTCTTTCTCACTCTGACAACTGTTTAAGTGCACAAAGAGAGTTTTATACTTGCAGTGCTAATCTTACTGGCTCTTTTGTGGGTCTGCATGCCAAACCCTTGCTAAATGGCACATTGTAGAGAGCTCATCCTTTTCCTCTTACGCACGGCAGCTTCAATGAATGGTTACATCATCATAATCATCATCACAGTCCAGCTAGGCTTGATGCATGTCATAACAGCATTGCAGCGGTGGCATGTTTTGGATTAATCCATCATCAGAAAATGGCAACAGTGCTCTGTGTGTGTGTGTGTGTGTGTGTGTGTGTGTGTGTGGCTGTAATCCTCTTACTGTGTCAGAACTAGCTGAGGAAGGATGACATAAATGATTGGGAAAGGCAGCAACCTAACAGTGCTGGTGTTTTTGAGACAGTTGATGGAGTAAAGCAGGCGTAGATATTTGTTAAAAAATGTCTTGATGAGAAGTTTGAGCAGAACATTTGCTGCATTGCAAGTGGTTTGTTATGGCACCAATTTTTCTTCCAATCGATAAGTCTGACAATCTCTAAGAGAGCGGTGTCCAACTTTTTTTCCTCAGAGAGCTAATTTGACAAAATGAAAGTGACCGTGAGCGACTCATAGCACCAAGTTGTACGTCACCAAGAGTAGACAGAGTTTCTGTCTTACTGTTATGGTCCTTTAACGCTTCAGCCATCGCCTCTATTACAGCGCTGCCCTAGGCAAAAGGCTTTTTGTGTTTCATTAGGATGTGCGCCACTAAACGGAGCCTCTGTTGCTGCGTTGACCTTCTTCCTCAGTTTGGTAAACAGAGACTGTTGTCTTTGAAGCGTTGTTTTCAGCTCCTTTAACTTTTTGTCTGGACCGCAGAGGGCCAGCCCTACAAACACAAGTCTGTCACTGAGTGAGTGATGAAGTTACACGATTGGTCGGCCGAGTGTTGGCGTTTCTTCACTGACTATCTGTGTAACAATTGACTGACCATACACGGTCCAGACATATACTCGGTTTTGACCAAGTCACGGGTTTACAAAGTGAATTTGTGTTATCAAATTTATTTACGTATTCTTTGAACCTTTAGAAAACCTTCAGAAACGGGATCTTCTTGTTGGAGACCCCTGCTCTAAGACAAAGAGACAGGAGTGAGTAGTTGAAAAACTTTGTTACTTCTCTACTTGGCTGCTTCAAGTGTCACTGCGGTGTGGTTTTCCTCACATCCGTTTCTGCAGTCTAATAAATATTTCCCGTCACTTCCCATAACTGTCCCTCGCTGACAACCACCACAGCCTGCCGAACTCCCAGCTGTTGAGCAGAAGCATCAAAAATACATGAATTACTTCTTAACACAAGCTGCGTCTTCCACTAACTTCTGAGACTCTGATGCTCTCAAGTTTTGGTCTGCTTTGAATCAGTTGAACCCACAGATGTAGCCTGAATGTGAATGAAAGATGAGGATGTGCAGAAGGACTTTGCAGGTGCACGGTTGCCTACTGAATCACCAGGACGCCCTGATAAGAGTGAAATCTGATTCCATCAGTTTCTTAGTAACCCGAGGACCTGAACGTTTTTGGCGCACACCCTACACCGCTGCAGAACCTGTGAGTCACCTGTGAGTCAGTACCGGTGTGTTTATCCTGATTGTTTGCAGCCCGGGGCTTGACACAAGAGCGAGGCAGGTCTTTTTATCTACCTGATGCCTCCCACAACACAAACACAAATCTCACCCACTTTCAAGCCTCACTGCTTATGAACTGCTGTCCCCCCTGGGGTCTAATGAGAGTTGGGACCCTGGGCGGGATGAGTCCCCCCTCCCCTCTCCTCCTCCCACCCCACTGCATCATCCCGACTCGCTAATGAGGGAGATTGCAAGAAGCGTTTTTTCCCCCCGACACACACACACACACAGACACCGGCCCCACCCTGCTACCGCCAAAGCGACGGTAGCAGCGCTGGGGTAATTTAGTCCCAGCTGCCCCGATCATTAAGGGAAAAACACCCCACGTGGACAACGTCTGCTTCTCTCTCTCTCTTGGCCTCATTCACATTCCCTACCTCACTCGACCTGCTGTCACTCTGACACCAACAGCGTTGTTATAAAGCAGCTGAGGCTCAGCTCTGTGCATCGTAGAGAAAGACGATTGGAAAAAAGATGGATAAACAAAGGGACTTTCTTTGTTGTTAGAATTAGGGCTGCAAATAATGATTGTTTTCATTATTTTTTTCATTATTAAAGTTCATAAAATGTCAGAAAATAGTGAAAATTTTGAAGTCTGAAGCTGAAACTGGAGAATTTTTGGCATTTTTGGCAGAAATTGGAATATAATATTAATAAGTATGTTTTTTCTAGTGTATAATCGCCTGAAAATATGAATCATTGTGTTTTCATTGTGTTTACCTTAGAATGAGCCGTTTACATCTACATACGAAGCGGGTCCTCTTCACGGACCATTCGCGTTTTCACGTTTTGCTGTCGGCCACCGTAGTTCTCCTACATGCTTGGCACACAGTAGGAGTTTTTAATTTAATTGAATAAAACATTTAATTGAATAAAAAAATCAGTAGATGAATTGATTCAGAAAATAATCATTAGTTGCAGCTCTAAATGGGAGTATATGCATGTACTGTATATGCACTTCACTTTTGCTTCCTGTCTCCCTCTCTTCGTCACTCAGTGTCAGTTTTACATTTTCAATTTCAATCAGCAAAACTTGTGATATAAATTTGTGTTGCCTTGGAAAGAATATCGTGGATGAAGTAAAGGGGAGCAACAAAGAAAAACGAACCCTCTCTCTAGCATGTATTGATTTCATCCCTCATTCATGTCGGGGCGGATGAGACCAATGGCGGTGCAGTGAGTGCTGGTGGTGATGCTCCCTGCTTTGCTCTAAATATAGCCCCCCTCCCAGCTCCATAAACCCCTGCTCTTTTTTTTTCTTTCACTCCCCCGTCCACATGCTTGTCTTTCACCCGTCCTCTATTCCCGTGTGTTTTTAGTGATGCTATATTTAACCCGTGGAAAGATGAACGCCGGAGAGGGGAAAAATGGATTCACTGTGCTGGAATCGACGTCCGTTTTCTCCTGAAAGCTGTTAAAAGCAGCGAATATGATGATGTTGGTCAGGACGGTGACATTTTAGGGGTCGGGGAATGTGACAGTGGTCAGTTTGTGTCATTTTGTTTCTGTGGAAACGACTCAATCTCAGTCTCTTTTTAGATTTTCCACCTACATACCCATCTGGTAACAACTCATATTTCCAGTGTCACATCCCAGCCCTAATTAAGCTCTCTATGATCTCACCTTTTAAAAATCTGATGGTTTATTTTAGTCATTGCAAGGAACAAAAAAAACGTTAGAGAAGAGATTACAGCGTCTCCAAAAGGAAATGACCTACGCTTTTATCAGCGTTTAGAGCCGTGGCAGTTCATCAATCAGAGCAGCGATGGAACGATTGTGATTTGCATACATTTGAAAAGCAAATGTGTCTCGTGCAGCACATCAGGGTTCTTCTCTATTCAGCAAACACGACAGTGACCTGGACATGACCTGGCTTCTGTCTTAGCACATACACTCACAGAGAGAAAGTGTCTTGGGAATAACCAGGAGGAGCTCTCTGAAGGGTTTCCCCCGGTTTGGAAGCACCAGATCTGCCTCACAGTTGTTTTGGCATCTCCTATCGGAATCAAACTTCCCAGCTATTGTCACTAGTTTTTCCTGGAAAAGATAAAAAAAAAGGGAAATCTGTACGCGTGCTGCGTCGGACTCAAGGTCAACACAGATGTGTGTGCATATGTGTGTCGGGCGGCCCCCTTATCTCTTTCCTCTTGTGGAGAGGTGACGTTCGTGCTCGGCATGGCTCCTCTGAATGTCATCCTTCAGTCTGCTAAAAGCCCACCCAGTCGCCCTTAGGGGTGGAGCGGCACACAAACTTAACGGTTCGGTATGTACCTCGGTTTTGGGGTCACGGTTCGGTATGTTTTTGGTACAGGGACCAGGTACCGTTCCACCTTTAGTCACCCTTATTCTGCTGACCACAAGCGTGGATGGATGATTTATGGAAGGATGTGTAGAGGGAGCAGGGGAGGAAGGGAGGGAGAGGGAGGAGGGCAGCATAGCAGACGAAAGTTAAACCAGTGGGGGGGGGAAAAATGCCTTTTTCTTCTCATCTTTTTTTGTTGTTTCTTTTGCCGATTGGCTCAATGTCAGAGCCTCTTCTGCCTGGATGCCCCCGTCCCCCCCGTAGGATAAAGGGAGGGCTGAAAGAAGATGGTGCGATGTAGGAGTTTGGGGGGGAAGGGTTGCAGACGCAGGCAGACAGGCAGAACAGAACCAGTCTAATGCTCAGCGAGGCTGAGACGCTATCCGTTACACATGCCCAAGGCATCTCCGTCAAAACACTCGCTCCCTATCTTTGGCTCCGAGATGTGACATACACCAGTCAGGAGTGTGTGTGTGATGAGCATTTAGTGCATAGCTCATTTCTTAAGGCGGTGTCATATTTAACATCCTACAGGCTTTATAAGCCACATTATGTAATGCACCGTAGATAATAGATATATAGACTGCAGCTATGCAGCATTCAGACGGGAAAGACCATACATTTCAGATAACAGTGCAAGTAGACAGATTTAAGTTTCATGCAAGAAAGTTTTTCCTCCTGGAGGCACTTTTACTTTTTTATTATGTATGTAAAACCACACATAACCACGTGTGTATGAGTAGTATTTGTTTTTAATCGACCCTTATGTAACATGGTGTTATCAGGCAACATATCTTAACCCGCTGTATTACTGTGAGCTTTGAGGTCTTGGCAGGAAACCACATTATTTCCTGTCAGCGTCAGCAGTGGAAATGAACAAGGGCACCCTGATGAAGGAATGATTTCATGAATGGATGGCAGAGAAGCCACAGAGTGGCAGAGCTCCAGTCGCTCTCTGATTGGCTATGGAGGAGACTGAACTTATAGCAAGTCGTCTATGACAGTAAATAAAATTCCCCCGAATTGACCACAACTGCTTAATTGTAGACTAGCAGTTATTGCGAGGAAAACCACTGAGTTTATGTCATCGAGGAAAACGCCAACACGCTGTCAGTTTAAACGGCTGCATTTTGAAAACACAGATTTGCGGTCTTAGAAATATAAATGAGGATTATTTTCTAATTGGAAGATTACTAGTGCTGAAACCAAGAGATAAAACAACAATTTTACTCAACACCTTTTTTAAATGTGAGGATTTCCTGCTTTTCTCAATTTTATACCGTAGTAAATTTAATATCTTTGAATTTTTGGATTCTTTTCCTAATTTCAAAGGCTGCATTACAGTAAAGTGATGTCATTTTCTGAACTTACCAGACTGTTCTAGCTGCTCTATTGTTTGCCTTTACCCACTAATTCATTATATCCACATTACTGATGATTATTTATCTAAAATCTCATTATGTAAATATTTTGTAAAAGCACCGATGGTCAGCCCTACAATATCGTCGCAATATCGATATCGAGGTATTTGGTCAAAAATATTGTGATGTTTGATTTTCTCCATATCGCCAACCCCTACCTGCAGTATTAATAAATTGGACAGGACCGCAGTAGATACAGCTGTTGACTAAAATGTGTAATAACTCTCCCTCTTCTTCACTGAATTTAATAACTCGTCTGTCAACCATCTCAATAAGCTTCAGGTCCCCACATGACTGTCATAGTTATATTTCTCTGCCTGACGCCCTCATCTATTTTCTGTCACTGAAATGACCTCAGCATCCTTAAACATGCATGCACTCCCTGTTGTTTGGAATACTGTAGGAGGGTGTGTGGCGCTGTGTGTGTGTGTGTGTGTCCAGAGATCCATAACTCAGAATTGATTGGATTATATTGGCTTCAGCGTGGGGGTAGGGCACATGCTTTTACTCTTTACTGACCTGCTGCTGGCTTGTGATTGGAGGGGGGGGGGGGGTTGCAGCCGCAGCTCATACACATGTTGCGGCTTGATGTCACTGTGTAGATGGTACATAGACAGGTACTTATCCATAGTCAGTGTATTACCTACAGTAGATGACGGTCAGCATGCCCCCAGTTTAGAGAAGCAAACAGGAGTCACCGCACGGAACCAAATCAATGTACTGCTGTGGACGGGGCCGACAGCAAAACCTATTTTAGCCACCTCAAAGAAAGGCTCACCTAAGAAAATCAATATCAGTTTAAGTGTATGCTATATGTTTACCTTGCTGTGAGACAGCCCTTGACGATGAGGAACTGAAGCTGTTGTATCCATCTACGCTCTCGCCAATGCCACCAGACTCCATTGAAAAAAACTCTAATTTGGACACTGGAGTTGCTGGTCTACCGCTGCCTCAATCGGTTAGTTTGTTTGTGCTATTGTGTGACTTTGGTGTTTTTAAAGGGTTAGTTCAGCTTCACCAAAGTCCCACAATAACACAAACAAACTAACCGATCAAGGCAGCAGTAGACCAGCAACTACTGTGTTCTGCGAGGTAATATTACTGTTTTTTTCAATGGAGTCTGGTTGCTCTTGCGAGAGCAGAGATAACGGTTTCAGTTCCCCGTTGGAAACATAGACTCTATAGCTGCCTCACGGCAAGATAAACCGGTGAAAATCTTCGAAATATAGTGTATACTTAAACTGATTTTTTTAGCTGAGCGTTTCTTTTAGGTGTCTAAAATATGTTTTGCTGCTGCCCCCGTCCACAGCAGTACATTGATTTGCTACCGTGCTGGTAATCCCGTCTGCTTACCGTCATCTACTGTAGTTAATACACTGACTATGGATAAGAACCTTACACAACCACACTTCAAAACACCCAAACTATCCCTTTAAAGGGTAGTTTATTATTTTGGAGCATTGCCCTGCATTGAGGCGATTTGTGAGAATCGCCTGGCCTAGATATTTTGTGAACAGTGCGTCACTGTCGCAGATCTTGGTAGAAGATTTGCTTTTTTTAATCCCTTTGACTTCTTAAGCATTGGTGATGTTTTTCTTTGAAGTGTAAGATGGCAAAACTGGGACTTTGATGTGTTTTATTTTGCCTAGAGAAATCTGGCAATCTGGAGACAGCTGGGTGGTTTGGACGAAGTTATCTTGGTCATGTCTTACATATTTTCCCCCTCTATGTGATGGCTCTAAAAACAAGGTTTTTGGTTTGTCCTGCTGGGGTTGTGCTTATATTTTATCTTCAGTATGAGATTAAGCACTTTTTCCAGTGAGTCATTCCCACTGGGGGTCTGGCCTCCTAGGTTAAGGAAAGCAAAGAGGTTGTGTGTTGATAATGGGGAACACTGGAAGAGTTATGGGGGGCAAGCAGAGGATCCCATCCCCAACTGGTGTGTTGATGGTGTGTTGTGGGGCCCAGGGTTGCCAGGTCTGGTCACTGAGTGTGGCCTGTGGGACTTGGCTGACCTTTGTGACCAGACTGTGTGTGTAGCCTCCTGACCTAACACACAGTCTTGTGTCTGTATTATCACTAGGGCTGTCAATTGATTAAAATATTTTTTATTTTTAAGTTTGGAGCGTTATTTAGCCTCTTTCGTGGCATGATAGTATGACATGGTTGGAACCAGTGGATTCCTTAGGTTTTGTAGTTTCATATGTTACCAGTATCTTCACTCTCGCTTTAAAATTGAGCCCGCTACAACCTAAAAATCGCAAGTTGTCTTAATGCGTTAAAGAAATTAGTGGCGTTAAAATGAATTTGCGTTAACGTATTATTATCTCTTTAACTTTGACAGCACTAGTTATCACTCAAGTTGTTCTTTTTGTGATACATCTATCTCTAATAAACAGTTTTCACACAAGATTTGGTCCACAAAAAGACTTCACATTACAATACCACTTCTGCTGAATGAAAGCTTGCAACTACACGTTGCTGCACCTGTGCAATTACCAAAGTTGTCACAGTGGAGTGTTGGTTTTAGATGGACTTATCCGCAGTGGATATAGAGCTTTTGTGGCCGGTTGACGATGTCCCGGGAATCTCTGTAATTGAAAGAAAGAGAAAAAAGTCTAAGGCTGGAGTGACACTTAGTTTTAAGGGGTTATTAAAAATGTATGAATATCTTAAACCCCACCTCAGGCTACTCCTTGCTCCTAAGTGCTTGTGGCGTTTCTCATTTGAAGTGAGCTTAGAGCGTCTCACTGATGAAGCCGCCTAATGTCACAATCACAACCATCTGGACGTCACACAGCATCAAAGGGTGGAAGGAGCATAAACAACCCCAGACAACTATTTACTGGCATCCAGTAGTTTCCTAATCGTCTCTTCGTGCATTTCCGGCATATTTTCCTCCCTCAAAAGCGTGATTTCTTTGACATCCCACGGTGACAGGAAGTCTTTAACTTGACGTTCATTTACTCAAAGAGTTGTGCTTTGCAGCGGTGGGGGCTGCGGCACTCCTCTTGCATTTTGTCGAGGAGTCTTCCCCCTGCAAAGAAGATTTTTTTTGCAGAGTAATGAAATAAATAACTCAGGTGGGATAGAGTCCCGCATTGCTGGCAAAGTGCAGACAGTCAGGTTTGGAGTTAGAGGCAGAGAGCTCTCCTCTGTATGTTTCTACAGCATCACACAGACAACTTAAACCCTCTTGAGGTAATACAAGCTTTAGGTGTATTGTCACTTTAACGAGAGACATCGGTGGAAGGTGCACCTTGAGTCAATGACGGAGACATTTGCCTTTCCTTTGCTGTGTCCAGAGAGAGACGAGGGAAATCATTCTGTCCCTGGTGATGTCCTGCATTGCGGCCTGATGCTTCATGATTTAGAGTGAGCGTTGCTGCTGTGATTCTCAGGCTGCCTCCGACTGGTACGACTGCAACGGAGACGAGCACAGGGAGGCACAGACACCGTCACAGGAAGAGAGACGGAGGCAGATGACAAGAAAAAGTGCAGTCTGCTCCGTCGTCTTTTAGGCTTCTCCTCCACCGGTCAGTCTGCTGCGTTTCCATGGTGACGCATCTCCTGCGCCGCGAAACCCAGGTGGACTTCTTTGCTCCGGACCGCTGATAACTCTTTCCTGCTGCATCCCTCTCTCAGGAAGGCTGTTTTTTTATGTTTACATCTAAGATAATCCCCAGAGTTTTTATGCAGCATGAATCATTGAAATACTGCTAATGAAGCGCGGCTGGGGCGACGGCCACGGCGGATAGGATGCCTGCTGGGTTCGCAGATGGGCGCGGGGATGCACCCTTTGCCTTCTGCCGATGATCCCCCTCCCTCCTCTCTGTCAAGGTGGCATCGGGGAGCGTCGCTGCCAGCAGGGCGCCGCTGGGAACAGCAGGGTTTGGTACACACAGCTGAGGGGCAGGTGTCTGCAGGGAAGCTTGGATTTTGTCAGTGCAACGTAAAAAAATGTCTCATCTTAAAGTTCTCGACTGTATGATCAACAACAACTGGAGCCTGATCTGCGATCTGTACTGCGCCTGGAATAATCAGGTCAGTTTTCTCTTCATGTTGTAAGCATTTTACGTATAAGACTGATTGGGCAATCAGGGATTTAGTTTTTCATTGTTAATATCATTTTTTGTAATTTAGAGCTGGACAGGAACCATGGGGTGAGGGATAAGGGGCTGACATGCAACAAAAGTCCCCGGCCGAAATCGAACCGGTGATGTTGCGATTACTGTATATAGTAGGAGAGTATATAGGAGCGATTTAATCTCTGGGTTAGAAGGCAGCACGGACTCATGTCATTAAAGCAGGCAGCACAGTTCCTCTGTCACACACTCCGAGGCTTCTCCCACGCATGTTTTTTTCGAACAAAATTGTGTCATAATGAGTCCATGAGTGCTGTTTTTACGCCTTGTGTGAAAAACGTTCGCATGACTTTATCCACGCTCAGCATTTCCTCTCCTCATCCCTCTGTGAGTGTAGGCGTACCCCAAAGTCACGTTGCGGGCCCTCTCCCCACTAAATGGCGGCGTTTTGAGGCTGATGTCTCCACATACTACCGCCTTTCCGGCAGTTCAAGCCTGTGTGTAAGGACTCAGCCAGACATTTCTCTGTTCTAGGCTGAGATGGACGGCATAGCGCTGTAAAGGCCCTGACACACAAAGCCGACGGTCGGTCGTCGGACAGCTTTGGGCCGTCGGTGAGCGTCCGTTGGCTCTAGTCTGCCGGTGTAGGAGGTTTTTCGGCAAATTCAGCATGTTGAATTGGCGGCGCCGCCTGTTGGTGAGAGAAATCACGCTGATTGGCGGCTCAGTGTAAGCGAATCAGTGCAATAGAAGAGAAACGGACGTGAGGAAAGGCCCTTAACACGTGTCTTTAGATTTAATTAAAGGCATTAATTTTCAAGGATTCTGTTATTCTACAGTATTGTTGTTTGTATTTTTATTTGTCAATGAATAAGAAACATTTTCCAAAAGGTTTGGTGTGTTTTATGCATGTTTGTTATCCAGAGAGGATAGAAAAAAAGAAGAAAATCCCAAAATTGAAAACTGAATACCTACCCAGTGATCGAATAACCGAATAGTTGAATAATGGGGTCCAGCCCTACTGTAGTATATAGTATACATCCTAACCACTAGGCCACAACAATGCGCTAATAGCTTCTTATGATATGGCAAACTGGCAGCTATCAGGGCATCAAACTAGTAACCCTCTGCAGCAAGACAGCCTCTCCAAACACCTGGCTACCCAATACCCCCTTATACTGCATTCATACAAGAGTCGTTCTTGCTGCAGCTGGATGTGTTTCTCCCTGCAGATTTTGGTCACCCTTCCTCACCTGTGTTATGCCTTCCTCTCTGTCCCATATTACTCCCTGGAGTTCTCCAGGAAAGGCATCCCTGACATCTCGTGTATTAATAGCCTGAATTCATTCAGTAGTGCAGCGTGGAACTGGAGACTCTGGAGCGCTTGGCATGCTGACCTCTGAGTGTCCCGGCTCGTTGCAGATAGAGCACCTCGTGCAGCCTCAGGTGGCTCCAGACTAAACTTGGTTTTAAAAAATTAGTCTTCTCAAGTGATTCTTGGGCTTAAATCTCACTTTTTCTTGGCTAGGCTTCATTTAGACATTTGAAACCTCACAGTATCTTGCAACTACATTGAAATTATTCCTCTCATTGGCAGTATTGGAAACTACAAATTTTGGATGCAGTCTCAGATGAAAGGCTGGCTGGTAAAATCCAGTGGAAGATGTTCACTTGGGATGTTAAGTGCAAGGGTGTGAAGGTCGAAACCGGTCTATGTTCAGAGAATGACGTATTGGCCTGTGAATGTGATCATATGAATGTGGACGTTCTCTCTATCATACTGCGCTCTTTGTTGTGCTATCTTGTATGTATCCTTTTGTCTCTATATGCACAGAAGTCAACTTGGCACCCTTACTAACACTTCATATCTCATATACATGCCTTTTCACTGGAAACTCACAGACAGCTCATTGTTTCATGCATTTTTCCTCCGTCTCCCCTTTTTCATTTTGCCATGGAATGCCTGATGTGAGGAGTAAAGAAGTCTTGCCGTGTCAAGCATTGCGGCAGAGCTGCCCTCTGGTATGCCCCGTCCCCTAATTTAATTTTAGCAGTGCTGAAAATTGTTTGCGTCCCAAGCAGAACTGATAGGCCTCTGTTTCCAGAGAGCCTCTGCTGTCCGAGGCGCTGAAAACGGCCTTTGTGCGCCAGTAGCACAGCACAGAGGCCTCATGAAATATTTACAGGCTGACACCTGGTGTGAGACGGAGAGAGAGGAGCCAGGGAATCAACAACACCGCCACCAATAACCGCCTCAGCTCTATTAATATGTTGGCCTGCCAGAAATATTTGGTTTGTTATCGTTTGATCTTTAGCATTCTCATGAACAATAGCATCCATTTAGGTCTCAGTGAAGCCTAGAATTAAAAACAGTCATAAAACTATTTAGAGCTAAAATCGGTCAGTCAGTTAATAGGTTTGTTGATCAACAGAAAGAAAAAATTAAACATTCTTTGCCTCTAACTTCTCAAACGAGTGGCTCGAGACTAATGGCGTACTGTCGTTCGGGGGACGATAGAAAATTTGCCTGATAATGCTACACTGTGAACAACAAATCTGTGTTGCTATCTGCTGGAAGAGAGCTAGTTAACTTTATCTGTTAGCTGTTAGCAGCCGTTGGGCAGCACAGTCCTGCTTGGCTAAATAACGGAGGTAACAGCTAACGCTAAGATGTTGCATTGATTTACATTATGCTGCGATCAAGCATTTTTTAATTGGATATTGAAAATCGTGGAATTTCACTGGTATTGGTGTCGACTACTAAATTTCTGGTATCTTGACATACCTGTCAGACTAATTGATAAGGAAAATGATAATCGTACTGATGTAAATAATATCTCATCCATGTTTTTGACCACATCATCCCCGGCTGCAAATGCCATCAAAAGAAACTCCCCTTCTGCTCCTAGTTGATGCACCATTAAATTACACTGTAAAATGTTGCTTCCCTGCATTATTTCCTGCCCCAACATCATTTTTAGAAGGAAAATATGATGGATATAGATATAAGACAATGTTTCATCCGACTTAAATGGTACCATAGTCAAGCGACATCATTTTAAAGTGCCCATTATGGAGGATGTTCTTCTTAAACAATCATAAATAGCATTAATCCAGCCCTGGTTGTTGTGTCTGAGTGTCCCCACTCTGTTCTGAGGAGTGTCTTTAACATGGCACTGGGGGGTTAAACAGGAGAGTCTGTGTGTCAGAGGGCGCACTGTCACGACCCTACCCTGTCAAAAACCTCAAAGAGCATCCAGGATTAATAATTCATAGATGAGGAAACCAATTATACAGGGCTTTGCTCGCATCTGGGTGGGGGGACCCCGGGGACCCTAATTGGCCCACCTGCTCTCTGTCTCTGAAGGGCTGGGCCGAGGTGGCTGGCTGGATGAGAGGGTGATGTGTATGTCCTCTCTTTGTCTGGATGCCCCTGTCTCTGAGCCTTTAATGTGGGGGGATGGCTTCCTCGGTGGTGCTTTGGTAGCCACCTCAGCTGACATCCCTGTAGTGATGGACCACACCACACCCAACACAGCAGAACTGGATTCCCATGTGGCCTTCAATGCAGTTTTTGGACTAAGAGACAATTAGAAGGCCCCTCTTTTGGTGTTAAACTATAAGTCGAACAAAACAAGACATTTGTAGATTGTCACATTGGACTCTGGAAGTTTTGATGGGCATTTTTCACAATTATCTGACATTCATAGACTAAACAATGAATAGATTAATCAAATCAACGATTAGTTTGATTAGTTGTTTGGTCTATAAAAAGTCCGAAAATTGCGAAAAATGTCGGTCAGTGTTTCCCAAAGCCCAAGATGACGTCTTCAAATGTTTTGTGTTGTCCACAACTCAAAGATATTCAGTTTTCTGTCATAGTGGAGTAAAAAAAACAGAAAATATTCACATTCAAGAAGCTGGAATCAGAGAATTTAGAGTTCAAAATAGTTGCCGATTAATTTAATAGTTGACAACTAATTGATTAATCGTTGCAGCTCTACAAAAATGCCAAAATATTCACTGGTTGTGGCTGGCTGTTTTTCTTAGTCTTCTATGATAGTAAATGGATTATCTTTGGGGTTTGTGCTCTGAGTTGGACAAAACAAGCAATTTGGATACATCCATCCTTTTTAAGCTCTGGAAAATCGTGATATATACTATATATCTATACTTTGTGACATTTTATAGACTGAATATTAGTCAACTTTAGAGAAAATAAGCTGCAAATTAATCAATGATTAACTGAAGCAAAGTAGTAAACTAACATGCACTAGAGTAGAAAGCCACCTTTGGGCTCTTTGTGCTCTTGTAGCTCTTCTTTGCACAGTGATTCAGGCCTCTGATGTGCATCAGCCCACTTTTCTCTGGTCTCTGTCTGTCTGTCCCTTTCTCTCCTCTCTCCTTCCATCTCCATTTCTCCTTTGTGGAGAGGAATTCCAGGCTGTTGGCCCGCACAATTGCCCGACCATTAGCATATGAAAGCTGCCGAGGGGCAGCGAGTGAGGCGGGAAAAAGGGAGGGAAGGGGAGTCATAAAACTTCCAAATCAGTCCCGAGCAGACAACTTTTAATCAGCCTCATGGTAGCACATGTGGCACATATTTCCCTCAGTCCTTTATACTCTAATGCAAAAAGAACAGAGTTCGTCTGCTCTTTCTGTTTCATCACTGCGGTTTTATTCATGGACATTGTTCTCCGTTGAACCGTTCCGCCTGACAGTTAGCAGCATGTCAACGATAACTGACAAGCTTATGGTTTCAGCCTCTGGCAACGAGACTCAAGTCTTCAACCCGAGATGTGATATTGCCTGCTCCTTATACACTTCTCTCAGGCATAAAATCAATCAATCTGAGGGATTCGCTTCGCCCCCTTGAGATCTTAATGTGGTCCCAAATGAGGCCACATGGTGTTGCATGGTGGATAAATCTGAGACTGCTGTGTATATTTGAAAATTACAAGTGTTTGCTGGCACATTACTTTCATCATTTGGTCAGAAGTGTGACTGACCTGGTTATTCTGCTGAGTCTCTGCAGTTTAAACCTCTGCTCTGTCCTCCTATTCTGCATGGTCAGTGTTGTATTTCACTGTAGCAGAGCACACAATTAACTGGAAGTACTTATTTTTCTGTTTTGATAGAGATTTGATCTGGAGACATAATTAGATCACTATTTTATGCTCTCAAAATCACCCGACAACATAAATTGTTTAATACAGTTCAGCATGGGAGGCCTCTTTACATTACGGTTACGCTGACATTATTATGGAAAAGCTTTGTTTTCACTGTCCACACTGCAGATGAATTCATTGTGGGGAGCATTTAAGACACTGTTTTCAAGAGTGAAGCCTCCCTCTAGAGGAAAAGATGCATTTTGAAATGAATGCAGCTTTTACTGGTGAAAGCATGTGTGTTGTGTTAGTGAGTTTGGATGCAGCGAGGCATTAAACTATGATGTAATACCTCCCACTGAGACAGGTTAATGTTTACACACAGAGGGCAGTTTTATGATACCTGAACCTCCGACTTGCACCTCTCAGCATTTTGTTACAAGCAGCAATCGGCTATTATTGGAGGCATACGTTAATTTGTACTTTAGAATGATTTCAATTTGATCATTTCTTGTTTTTCAATGGAATCGTATCAGGATGAAATCCTATATCGAGATATTGTGATACACAATTACGTCGTCTAAATTTCTAATAAGCACATACTAACTCTAATCTTTCAGAAAATCTGAATTGATAAGAATTCATCTTATGGGAATACCCCAGTGTATTTCAATCAAACTATTGTCTTAATCTGATTACATAAATATGCATGTAAACATAGTCAGTGTATAGCTGGAAATATTTATTATTTTTTTAATCTATAATTTCACTTGAAACCGTTTATTATCATTTTGCACTAAAAAATATAAAATACTCAGTACTTGTCATTTGTTAAGTATTCAATTCACACAATAATAGGCTTTACCATTTTGTTGTTTCATATTGACTATACATTTATTTGAATTACCAGAAAACATGCAATATTGTGATATACAGTATTGCGTATATCAAGACATGAAATGACCTATGTCGGGATAGAAGATTTTGGTCATATCGCCCGGCCCTGCTTTCAAGCAGCTGACGTTATGAGTGTGTGACACCAAGGGGGTTTATATAAACATGTTAATCCATAAGAAAACTAAATTAATGTCCAGTTTGGAGTGAAAAACAACCAGAGACTGTAGTCTGCAGAGACTACAGGGTTGATGTCGGATGTTGTAAATTCGAGCCGTCCTGTAGTCCTCAGCAGTTTGGCTGAGTTTGGTGTGAACAGAATGCTGATTCACCTAATACTGCCACAGTAACCCCCCCCCCCACGCCTGCATGCAGACACATAATCCTTACGACATATGTGCTGCAGTAAACATACAGGGATGCTGTTTGTAACGGTTTGTGTGTCTGTGTGTGGCAGAAATACAGAAAACAAGCTGAAAGAGAGTCTCCAGAGGCTCGGCTCAGCAAAACCGAGAAACACCTCGTCCTTGGAGTGTAACCTTGGTAACACAGGAAAGGACGGCGCATAGAGACGCCTTTCTTCTGTAATATTTCAAGTATTCTTCTAAGGAGAGACAGCAGAGGATGTGAATAAGAAGTGGCTGGATGCTGCTGAGTCTCCTTGCTTGGCCCCGGAGGATGAAAAACTGGCGTGGAAAAGATGCAGCTCTCTTTGGTGCAATGCAGACAGGGCTGGGAGGAGCCTCGCCAGTGGGTGGAGCTATGTGTGCGTGCGTGACTGTGTTTGTTAGAAGGTGTTGTTTTGTTTTCATCCATAAGTGATCACACATTTTGCCCAATCCCCCTCCCCCCCCTGCTGCCGCCAGGCGCTGTCTCTCTCGAGGTGAGGTTGTAAATATCAGCTGCAAGAGAGGAGGGTTGTTGTTATGGAGATTTTTTTTTTGCATGTGTGTGTTTTGAATGTGGTGCGTCTAAACTCAATGAGCTACTAAGAGCAGTTACGTCATGCAAGACAGTCAGAGGGTGGAGCAGGGGGATGAATAATCCCTCTGCAGAGCTCTGACAGAGAATCCATAGATCACTGATCTGTGTCGGTCACCCTCTCTATACTCTCTACTACCGCCATCACAGCTACACAATCTCATTTAGCTGCCACGGATGGATCCATAACTTTATGTGAATAGTTTTTACATATCTGAATTCTAAATTCACCATCATGTCCTTCTCCCGTGCTGCCAGCTCCTCCATAAAACGGTGAGCCCGGCATATTTTCCTGTTTTCCTCACACAGCCCCGAGGCATCCCAGTAAAAGAGGCGTTAATTGGCTGCCTGCTCAGTGCCAGAGCACGCCATTGGCCAGGAGGCACAGACGGTGATAATGATGCCCTCTGTCCTGTGTCGGTCAGCGTGAACACGCAGCTTTGTCCTGATGCTGACGAGACATTAGCATTCAGAGCACCTCCACACCTACAGCGCGACAGAGATGAGCTCATTTTACTAATCAAATGTGATGAATTGCAAGCAAAACCAATGTGACGGTGTCACAGGAGAGGTCACCAGAGGAAAGTGGTGCCAAATTTGCTATTTTTGCAAAAGCGAATACCTCTCCGCCCGCTCTAGGAAAGCTATTTCGTTGCCATTGTCTGTCTTTATAACACAAATGACATCCATCTGTTTCTCCCTCGCTGGGCTCCTTTGGCTTTTTATTATTTTTTAAAGGGGCCTGTGCGTGCATGCCAGAGAGAGTGGCTCACCCAGTTGACTGAGTGTTTACTGTGGTGATGGAGAATGCAGTGGACACTCCCTCTCCTCTCTGTTAAATGGGACCCGAGGATGATTAGAAAACAGGCTGATAAAGGCAGACAAAAGAAAGGGAGACACAAGAATAAAGACTGAGATGGTAAAGGTGATTTAAGTGCTGTGAGGTGCAGCGAGGAGAGGCAACAATAAAGGACAGGAGATGGAGGGAAAGAGGACGAGATGAGGAGCTTTTTATTGTTTCCAGCTGGGCCTGGGTGTGGTCATCATGGCCTGGAGGACCTGCTGTGTGCAGCTCTGCTCCGAGTCCTCCTTCACAGTCTCCGACCCCTCTGCCAAATGGCTTCTCTGTGTGTTATTTTGCGTCTACATATGGTCCTGCACGTGTTCGATTTAATTGCAATTTAATTGTGTTGTGCGATATTGTTATTTCGCGTTGAAATATTTACATATCTGTGCAAATTGGAGCCGTGTGAGGCTGCAGGATACACATCAGCTGCTGCAGGAATCAAACCGTTTCCATTGCAGGATGATCTATGAAATAGTAGGAAGTGGAATATGTGTGTCCAGGTTGTAAATCTAATTGGACGGCTGCTCGTTTTTTTTTATTGTTTGCTGTGACTACCATCAGTTTTTGTCATGTTTTATTCTCCGTTGAGGGTCAGCTGAGGTAGTGACAGGGGTGTAACTTAGTCAGCACTTCCTGTCCAGGATGGCACACATCCACATTGTCAGCAGTGTCGTCTCTTTCTATGACTGGGAGACAAACTGCTAATGCATTTTTTATCTTTGCATATGAGAGCAAGTTACATGACGGGAAAAAAATTGTGTTTCAGTTTCCCGAAAATCAACAAACACCTGCAAATGAATCAAGTTAATTTGTATGGAGGCATTCTCTGTTATTGTGTTGCGCCACAGTTTGAATATGATTCAACACGGTGTACAGAATGAGATGGAAAAAGCAACAAATACGTCCAGAACATCCAAACAGTTACGGGAAGAAAACAGGCTGCCAGATGGACTTTGAAACGGCTCCATTAGTGAAAACGCCAGTTAACATGGATTGAATTTGCTTATATTAGCCAAACTAAATTATGAAGCACGGATTTAATTACATAACATGATGCTGCACTTAAAACAGTTGCTTTCGTGATCACATTGATGGATAGAGTGTGACACAGTGAGGTGGGGTGGTCAGTTTTTTGTCCTCCTGGCAGGATTTAGTTTTGGCATGTATGGGAGATAATGGAAGTGTCGCTGACAGACGTGTAGCCACAGCGCTTATAAAAAAGGCCGCTTTAAAACCAAAGTATTCAGCCGTCACCGCACAATCCCCCTCTGGCAGCCTTTTGGTGCAGTCCTCAGCCGTGTGGTTTTTCCTCTTCTCTCATCGCTTCATTATTCAATTAAGCAGTAAAACACATGTTAAGCTCAACATTAACCGCACGGAGGATCCCCTGTTGGGACGAGAGCTCTTATCGTATCATGCTCCATCAGCAGCGATGAGACTCTCAGCCTGGTTTTCATTTGGACGAAGGTGATGCCGCACGGCGGGCACACCTAGCAAATACCTCCTGGTTTGGAGGGTGAGACTGCAGAGAGCCGGGTTGCCAGGTCTGGGTGGATGAGGTGCAGATGGATGGGTAGAGGAGCCAGGAAGAGACATGTTAGTCTAAGTGGAGGAGACATTTGGTTTCTAGTTGAGGGTAGGGATGTCACGATGAGGAAATTTTACCGGTGTTACCGATTACACCGGACATTTTACAAGAAAAGATGACGCTCCATATATGTAGAGCGCTGACTTTGATCTTTAACGTCAGTCTGGTCTCTCCGCTGAGCTTTTGCTGCGGGCCTTAAGCTGGGGACACACCAACCCGACATCAAAGAACTAGCGGCGATGAAGGCCGCCTGTTGAATCGCCTCACGTCGCCTTTGTCTTGGCCAAAAAGTTGCACTCGAACACACCGCAAATTCTACAGCCACCAGCCAACTACCACGTTCCTTCTGCGCCTGCATGAGATGAAATAACTCTCTACACCAGCAGGCGGCAGTAGTCTGTATTTGTCATTCAAAAAGGGAAACCTGAAGACCGAGGACTGCGGATATACAAACCGTTGTTATGATACGTACATGAAACAAAGCGCCGTTTGTCGACCATTTTCACACCACTCTCACTCGCCACTTGGCTTCATTCCAGACGGCCATGTTGATGTGAAAATATCCGTGTTTTGGAATGATCAGATGAGATGAAGATGAAAAATGAGAAGAGCCTTCTGTGTTTTTCCTCTTGACTTTACCCGTTACTCGTTGCCAGATATGCGCTTTTGCTTTTCGCCTTGACACCAAATGCTCCACCATCGTCTTGTCTGTCAACTCTCTCGCCCTGTGTGTGACTCCTGTTACTCTGTGCAGACACTTTCACTTTCAGTTTGTAGCATCTGACTACGTTTTGATAACTATATCAATGAAAATGAACTAAATGGGTTTTATTTCTATAAAAAAAAGCAAAAAGACGGTGGAGGCGGTGGGCAAGTAATGTAATCGGTGGCTGAACACCGAGTAACACCGACTACTGCGGCAAGCCTAGTTGAGGGTGATGGCTACAATCCTAAATCTGTATAAGCCTTTGTGTGTGTTTGTGTGTAGAGGCTAATGGGGTCAAGGAGCAGTGCAGTATAGAGCTGTGATTCAGGTGCAGAGATGCTCCCATCCAGCCATCCCATCAGTCCCAGTGGGGGCATCCATCAACCGAGCTCCAGGGCTTTTTCTTCTCTGATTTGATTGATTGCTGGCACTAATGGACATGTGGCTGCACACACACACGTGATGCAACACACACAAATGGGCGCATGCAAACACGTCAGCGTGCACACGTTGTAGAAATTCACACTCCTCTTAGACACACTTATTCTGGGCCTTTCCACAGCCTCCACATTCCACTGGCCGTATCTCACCGAAGGCCCCAACTGCTTTTAATCAGCTGGGTCACGAGGCGCTCCAGATGGGCCTCAGCGTTGGGTGGGACTGCCGCGGACGTGGTGGTGGTGGTGGAGGAGGAGGAGGAGGAGGAGGAGGAGGAGGACTTGAGCTCGTAATAGTCAACATATTTGTGCCCCCTCTCCTCAATCCTCAACATCCCCTCCCCTCCCCGTCCCGTATTGCGTCACCCTCCTCAGAGACCCGTGCTGGACAGCTTGAGCTACACTGCCGTATTCAGCGCATGCATTTCTAAGGCTCTCACTTTTCCAGCGTTTTTTACTAGCTTACATTTTCCATCGCCAGACTGCATGCTCCGAGTGTTTTGAAAAGAGCACTGTGTGCTTTTGGAGAGCGCCATCGCAGGATGTGCTTTTACAGTCTGAGGAAAGATGTAGGTGTACATTGCAATTTAGTGTTTTTCCCCCGTCAGATGTCTGTAATGTTGAGTTCACTGAGTACAGAATGTCTTGATCTTGTACATGTGGGCCATAAGGAAAAATATGTGCAGAATGTGCATGCAATCCGGTATGTGTATCGGCCTAATCAGGGTAGGAATAAGACCTCATGGCAGCATCATTTTTAGTCAGAGTCCCACATGTCTTATCTAGTTAACATCGGGAAAGAGGAGGAAGTTGAGGAAGAAGGAGATATTGTAAAGGAGTCCTGAATGTGAAAGTCCAAAGCTAGACCACAATGGCATTGATGATCACTTTCTTTCTTGCATAATAGCCAAAACAACACAGCATGCACATAAACACTCAGAGTAATTCCATCCCTTCAGTTGTTTAACCGCCACAAAAGCTGGTCTTTGTCAGTATGTCATTATAAAGTCTCGTGCTTTGATTTGTTCAGTCTTGCTTTGACAGTGTTTACGACCCGTTACCTGGATACCGTAGTGCTAATCTCCCCTTTCCTCTCTCTCCCCTCGTCACCTCTCCCACTTACTGCTGAGGTCTCGCGTTACAGGGGGTGACGTCGCCTCGTTCTAAGCGCAAGCCTGTTGGGTTAATGTTCGCAGGGCGTGCGCCCTTGGTGAAGGTCACAACACATCCGCGCTGCAGGAAACGTCTGGGATGGTCTCACGTATTCTGAGCGGAACGGGATCCGACATAGTACCGAGTTGTTCCTAAAAGCAGAGCGGTTCCTGTCCCCATACCGGGAACGTGGTTTAGTGCCAAAATGTGACACGAGCAGCTGACCCCACGATGCTCGATTGGCAGACAGCGTAGGACGAGAGAAAGAAGTGGATACAAGAACAAGGGAGGGGCTTTCCAGTTTTATGGGCAAAAGAGCAAGTTTAAGTCAGATCTCAGGTCCTTACTAGTACCCTCTTTGGAGACTGTCCTCCCAAGAAAAATAACAGAATCACTCGTCTCAGCAAGTGCCCCGAAACAACATATGTTTATGTTCAAGTGACACAGCCCTTTAGCAGATAAATTAATTATGACGGGAGCAAAAGAGGAAATCAAGTGACGTTATTATAGAGCAACAAAGTCTGCTTAGGGAGGAGGTTGACATGGTCAACACCAGGGATGTCACCAGAACCAATACTTCGGTACCAAGTCTATGCCAAAATTCTGAAAATGTGACTGTACTAGTTTTTCTACTGAGGATCACGGCTCGAGACTAACATAGAACATTCTCCTGATAATGCTACATTGTGAACAACAAATCTGTGTTGAAATTGGCAGGAGGAGAGCTAGTTAACGTTAGCTAAATAAGGGAGCTAACAGCTAATCCCTTTGCTGGTTGCTCCTGTAGCTTAACGTTGTCTGTGACTTTAGCTGTGCCGCGCTCTCGTCCACATACTCGATTTGTCCTTCCCAGTTTAGACTGGAAAGGTGCTAATGAGCTCTGGATTTAGCTAACCCCCTGCTGCTATTTATCCGTGTCTCCTTACACTTTCTCTTTGCTAGCCGTTTAATCATGACTTATTGCCCTGTCATGAATCCCCAGCTCTCTTGGCAGGTTGATGGCCACTTCAAAGACGATCCTTGTACCATTAATAGCATATGAAGAACTTGTTTCATTACTCCAGCTACTTTTCCTCTCCTCTATCCTATCATTGCCTTGACTGGGGGAGTGAAACAGGTTAAAGGCAGGAAGCTCTTTACTGTGATGTAATACTACTTTTAATAGGAGGATACGTTTTATAGCTAGAGAGATGTTTGATGTTCAGGATAGACCTGATGAGTATTCACAGTCAATGAAAGCCAGGCATAATATATATATAAGAAACATTTGTGGGTTGTTACAGATTTATGATTCGCAGTATTTATTTTTTTGTCAAGTTGCCTAAGAGGCATGAGAAATATTGCATGTTTCTGAAATTAAAGTGGGTGTTTGCTGAGCCTGCAGACTCACTGCTGAGTCAGTACAACATTCACATTAAGAGGCTTCATCTGTTCAGGTCTCCATTAAGGCAAAGTGTCTTGTCTGATGTTACTCACACGTAACCTTTCACCTTTAAGCCCTAACCTTGAAACCTAATTACATTTTACTTGCCGGTAAAAGCTCAGCGTGTCTGTGTGCACATGTTGTTTTCTAGTTAGCATTAATATGTGTTGTTGCCATGCAGCAGTCCTCCCTGTCCCCAGAAGAAACCACTCTGTCTCCCGCCAACAGATTATAAACAGATTTAATGCTAATCAGTTGCTCTAGCTCAGCCCCACCACCACTTCTTCTTCAAGATGACACACACACACACATGACCTCCCACCCACATGAGCAAGTGGCAGTCGGTGGCGTTTGTTGTTGAAGAGGTCAAATGTCCAGCAACATTTGTAGTATTAAGAACAACTTGTCAGAGCAACATGTTTCAGCTGGTGGCCTTCATCATGAAACATATTTCAAAGATCATTTAAAGGGCCAAATCCAAAAGACACACTAACCGATCGATTCAGCGGTGTACCAGTAACTCCGGTGTTCTGAGAGGTAAAATGACTGTTTTTGTGAATGGAGTCTGGTGACTTTGAAGAGGGCATAGATCACAGCTTCAGTTCCCCATAGTAAAGGGCTGTCTGACAGCAAGGTAAAGCTGTCAAAATATTCTAAATATAGCGTGCAGGTGGCTATAATATTTTTTTCTGCTGCTCTCATCCACAGACGCTTTACCTCGCCGTCAGACAGCACTTTCCGATGAGGAACTGAAGCCGTTATATCGCTCTCTTCAGAGCCACCAGACTACATTCACAAAAGCAGTAATTTTACCTTGCAGAATGCGGGAGTATACATACAACCCCACTTCAAAAAATCTGAACCAACTCTTTCAGTTATATTCAAACTTAGCACAGCTAACGTTGACTCAGCTAGTGCTAGCGTTCACATTATTCATAAGCTTCGATTAACTTTTTTTGGTAACGTACGTCACTGCTTTTTGCAAAGGCTGAGTGGGAGTTTCCATTTGAAAAAAACGTAACAGAACACAGATGGACCCGCCCTTTAAAGTAGATGGATATGAAGCAAAGAAAGACAACCAATCAGCCACCCACACATAGGTGGGCTGGTTATCTGGTCATTTGGTTTCAGACCAATCCCAATCCCAAACTGGCAGAGAGGCAAGGGGTGTGCCAAATAATTTAGTTTGCCGGTGAAGCCATCTGGCCATCAATCTGGACTCGCACTACCACCAGCAGCCCTTTTCTCTTTGCCTCTTACAGTAACACATAAGCTCACACACGTGTCTCATATCCCGGCACAAACAATCACTGCTGAGTCACAGTTTTGGACGACTTTTGTTCAACCAGTGCATGTGATCGTTCTGTATTTTAAGAGACAGTCATTTCATATTCATGTTAAGAGTAATTATGAGTAATCATGCCTCCAGGTCTTCAGTTTGTTTGTGTAGCTGTTTCTTTAGGGGACAGATTGTGTTTATTTGTACACTCCATGTGGTGTGTTTAATTTTTAATAGCTGCTGTAAGGCGAGTTTTCCTTCAAGGGGCAAAAAAGTAAAGTAAAATAATGAATAACCACAGAGATTTTATATATTTTACTTTGGTGCCTGCAGTGGTAAAACTTATTTAGGATGTTGATATAAGACATTTTGTTTCCAGCACTGCTGAGGTAGTAAGTCTCAGAATAAACTACTTAGGATGCAGTTGTGCAGCAGTGCATGTAATAATGTTTCCCTCTGTTGACATCTCCAACTACTGTATATGTAATTGGTTGACACAGCCTCATAAATTGTTCATATTTAGACTTTTTTTTGCACATTATCCCCCCAAGTCATTTCAGAGTCTCAAATGTACACAAACCATGCATTCATACCAGCGTGACATCAAAATACAAAGCAAAGACTCATTAATTTCACATGAGCTCTAGTAGATGAGGCATAATGGCAAACGTCTGTTGGAGAGACGTCAGTGACTTGGCGACAGGAGAAAGTTGAGAAAGCAGAGATGAACTTGATGATAATGAGCAGCCATGTGGTGTAACAATGGCTCATTATAGGACATCATATTTTCTTCTGCTGGAAAATATCATATAAGCTTATAATTCTGATCGTTCTGCTCTCTGTCTAACAAAATACAGTGCCGGGAGTCTCGGTCATTAGGAACATGCGGTTATGCTTTAACCAACACAAACGTACTGTATCAAAGGCCAGAACTGAAGCCCAACCAGTTTACTGCTGTGTAATGTTTGGCTGCCCTTGATGTCAGACACCTACCTGATGTAATTGCACCCAGCTGAGTAACAGTCTGGGCTGTTTGAGTGAGTAGAAGTTTTTAACGTTTACATAACTGTACAACTGGACGTACTGTGCCTTTCATAGTGTTTAGCACATCCATTGAGCTGCAGGATGTCCCCGTTGGGTACAGTTACATGGAACTGTATATATAGTATACACTACTATATACAAAATACATATATGGAAATAAGATTAATTGGATTATATTCACCAGAAGCATAAAACATGACATGTCCCTTTATAAATTAAAAAGAAAATACCACTAATTTGTGAGGGAAATGTCTTTATTCTTTTATTTTTGGGTTGCTGGAAAATGTAATAAATAATGCCTGACAATAACCGATATATTTGACTTCAGGACATCTCAGACTACATACAGACACAAAATCAAGCATTTTTACTGTATTAATTTAGATATTTTCCAAAGTAAAAGTCCCTAGAAGTGTATGATTCAACTTTGTTGTGTTAAAAAAGTGATCAAACATCCTAATAAATCGTAATATTGAATCACAATACTTAAATATCGCAATACATATCGAATCAGCACCCAAGTGTCATGATAGTATTGAATCAGGAGATAAGCATATCGTCTCAGCCCTAGTATCTATGTAGATGAAAATATATTGCCCTGGCTGCCCTCTAATGATAAACAAGACAAGATGTCCCCTTGATGCAACAATGATGTTTATTTGTCTCTTGAGCGGTTAAGTGAAGGGTGTGTTTGACGGGAAAATTAATCAGTAAAGAACGCTTAAACACTCTTATTACTAAGTGGTTCCTATAAAGGGTTAGTCAACTGTTTACTGTAGATTAAGAAAATCCAGGCAGACAGACAGTCACTCAGAGTACTGATTCGTCAGCCCTGTGGCTTCGGGGTCTCGGCCCCCCTGGACAAACATGGGAGGAAAACATTCCAGTGAATAATGGCTGAGCTGCTCCTCGCTGCGGGGAGAGAGCTGGAGGGCTAAATAGTCTTTTCTTCAGCTCATCTGTTCCAGGTCCTCATTACATTACTGGGTTTTGTTGGACAGACACACGGAGAACAGGCTTAAGAAAAGCATGGAGCTGTAAAGAGCCTCTGATGTCAGGCGTTAAAGGAGATGCTGCTCGGGTAAACACTGAAGGAATGCTTTGATCCAATCTGATATTTGTGTGATGGGCTCCTTTGAATGAAACGTGACGGAGCTGTAAGAGTCTGTCAATACATCACATGTGTCTGGCTACTTGTTAACATCAAACAGCAGGCGGCCCGTGAACTATTCTCCACCGAGTGACGTTAGCGCTCGGCTGAAAGACGACATTCTTCTCTCCTCAGCTAATACAGGACATAACTGTTCGGTCACACCTGCCCCGCCCTGCAGAAATCCCATGTCTGTCTGAGTGTCTGCAGAAGGTCACATGAACTCTCTTGAACTCCGCCCTGAACGGCGGTCCAGGCTGACGTTAGCAACAGCTATGCGCCGTCCAAACCATTTCCCAGCATCTCTTGGGGCTCCCTGATTATCTGTATTCCCTTATTTCATCCTGAATCCATGGCCTTATCTCATGTACTACTCCCAGCTCCCCTTCTCTTCTGAGGACGCTGACGCTTCCAAGTTCCTCTCCATTCCCGTCTGTATTCCCAGCATCTTATCCCCATCTTTGTTCCCACCCAGTCCTCTAACCCCAGGCTCCGGGCCCAGACCCTGCACCGACTTCAGTGAGAATTTCCAGCTGACATTAGAAAGCAGCTCAGACAAGATGTAAAAAACCTCTCTGATTACAGTCATGCTGATCCTCAGAATTACTTGGGCCATAAATCAGACCTGCATCCTCCCTGAGATGCTGCCAAATGAACTCAGAAGGAACGCCTCTCCCTGCGGCAGCCCGAAAGCTGCTGACTGACATGTCAATAAATGGTTTTCCTTAAAAATTAAACTGTGTGATACTATTTCCTATTGGGTTTTCTTAGGTCAGGACATTTTAGTTTTTACTTTCCAAATCACAACTCCATTATTGATTTTCATTATATGCTGATTATTTAATCATTTACTCAAAGAAATGTCAGAAAATAGTAAAAATTATGCCGTTCGTAGTTTCCCAGGGTCGAAGCTAGGGCTAAAAATAATTATTATTTTCATTGTCGATTAATCTATCGATTATTTTCTCGATTAATTAATTAGTTATTTGGTCTATAAAATGTCAGAAAATGGTGAAAAATGTCGGTCAGTGTTTCCTGAAGCCAAGATGACGTCCTCAAATGTCTTGTTTTGTCCACAACTCAAAGATATTCAATTTACTGTCATAGAGGAGTAAAGAAACCAGAAAATATTCACATTTAAGAAGCTGCAATCAGAGAATTTTGCCTTGTTATTCTTAAAAAAATAACTCAAACCAGTTACTCGATCATCAAAATAGTTGGCGATTAATTTAATAGTTGACAACTAATTGATTAATCGCTGCAGCTCTAGTCAAAGTTGATGTCTTTAACAGTCCAAAACCTGAATATATCTGGTGTAAAATTATATAAAATAAGGAAAAGCAGCAAATCTTCACTACAGCTACAACAATAAAAGATTAGCATTTTTTCACTATTTTTGCTTGAAAATTACTAAAACAAGTGCTATATTTTCATAATATTTGCAGATTCTTCTTCTGCCAATCGACTAATTGTTTCAGCTCTACTGTTTTTTATTTTCTTCGGAGACGCTGTAGCTTATCTGCTGGACTGGATCTTAACCAGAGTCTTTACATCCAAACACCATCGTGGTCCATTTGATGAGACGCAACATGATGTCACTCTGTGAGTTACTGGGCGTGCACGTCAGCGTCTTAACTGATGAAGCCGCTGCGGCTGAACTCAGAGGTCTGATGAAGTGCAGCAAAGGGCGTCTGCAAAACGCGCCCATTGGCAGGAAGGATGGAAGGAAGTGGAGAATGGAGGGAGGGGAGGGCAGATATACAGTACTGTATGTGCTCCTCCAACTGAGGCCATATGTATACTTAGGAAAGCATCATTCCTCTCTCAGACACTACGGGCATCCACAATGACTCTTTTCTTGAACTCTTCCTCTCGCTTTTTCTGTCTGTTTCTCTCATTTTCTCTCCCCCCCATTCTCCCCTACACTCCTTCTCTTGCTTGGATCATAATAGTGGTGTAATTTACAGCTCTTGGTCAGCCCGGGGCTGTATGTGTGTGTGTTGTTTAAAGGGCGTGTCCCAAAGCCCTCATCAGTGTTGGCTCCAGTGCAGAGCGCCTCTCTTTATAACCAATACCAGATCTGTCTCATACCAAATCTGTTACAGTCCACTGAATGCCTTTACAAAAACGCAATGGCATTAGTATTGCTGATTAAAATGTCTTTTAGTATACTGTATATGTATGAATGTTTACCTTCAAGTGGACAGTAGTATATCCATAAAGGAAAATAATGGAGGAAAAAAATATTATAGCTGTCTGTGGTCACCCAGAGCTACGATTGTACCTCATATTTGTACACCGGACAAAACTGTGTGTATAAATGTATGTGTATAAACCATAGACTGTCTATGGTATAAAGAATGATGCTGTGCCGTATATATGCCTAGATGACGTTGTTCTGAGTGTTGATGGAGCAGCTACAATGTTATCGTAGCTGATCACTGACCTATCCGAACTCTATTCAGAAAACAAGCATTTTAAAAGCTGTGACCTTGTCGTCTTGTGGACAGACCTGACAATACATGAATTCAGACTTTTTACAAATCAGCATCATTATGTAGTTATTTCTGTATACTTTTGATCCGCTTATTGCATTAAATCACAGCAAAATCTGTGTATTTTAGATTCACATTGCTGTAGTAAACCAGATTAAATCAGTCAACGTGTGACTTGCTAGATACGGTGAAATGCAGAGAGCCTCCCGATGATTTTATGAACCCAGACACGACACCATTTGGTTTTCTGAGGCATCTGAGACTTCCACAACATGTACAAAGCAGCAATAGTGGTTATTTCGGCCATAGTTGATGAAAGATTGTTGGTATCCATTGAGGTTAGTCCCTCCTCCTCCTCTTCGGCGCGTCTAGCATCAAACTTGCTCGAGTAACACAAGGAAAATTTGCTTTGGGAAACAGGGAAATGCAGCAAATCCTCACACTTTAGAATCTTGAACAAGCAAATATTGACATTTTAGCTTATTAAAGTGCTTAAACACAAGTATCTAAATACTTTTTGATTCATTTTCCGTCAATTGACAAATCAACCCATCATTTTAACACAAGAAAACATGAAAAAGTCACATTAAAGAGCCAAAAGCCTGAAAAGTAGTGAGACAATCTTGTATACAGACCCATCCTTCTTCTTTAGAACTGTGTTTCAACCTCCTGTCATGTGGGATGAGTTTCTTTCTACAGTGATAATTACAATCAAGAGAAAAGCAGCTGCTGTTTTGGCTGCAGAGTTCAGCAGCAGGAACACATGTTAGAGCCGCTGCACGTGACAGAGGTAAACACGGGATTACCAGACATGGCAAAAGATGAATATTTCATATTCCATCACGCTGTAAGGAGTATTTTTAGAGTTTGGGAGCATCTCTCCAGTCGCTTATGAATTTTAAATGTCAGTTGTGAATATTTTACTAGTTGAGCCGGGCTGAGATGACGTGTTTATTTCCTGGGTGGATGCAGTCAAAGGTGTTTTCACACTTCTCTGTACTCGCTTTTGGATGTCTGTGGGCCTGATGAGGATTATTTTTATAATTGATTAATGTGTAGATTATTTTTCAATTAATGGAATAAATGTTTTCTGTATAAAATGTCAAAAACTGCTTAAAAATGCCAGCTCCGGCACTTAAACCATAGAGACAACCTGGACTATTTTATCCCCTTTTTAATGAATAAACACCTTAATGAATGAGGTTTCATTATGATGAGTGCTGTTCTCCCACCATGTGTGTTGTGATCCATTATACACTGTAATTATGCATCCGTCAGGCCTGGGTCTGGAATGAGTGGACCCTCCACCCTTTAGAGTCTACAGCAGTCCAACCTCAAACCTCAGCCAAGATCAGCTTACGCCGCTGCTATATGGGCTCTTTATGAAACACACGTAGGCTGACGGCGGTGTCACACTTTCTCAAAGGAGCCCATTCAGACTTGACTGACTTAGTTTACATTCAGGGTGGACAGGTTAGTCTATACGTCCTATTCTCGTGTTTTAGTAGCCTCACGTCTTGAATCAGGTGTTTGTCTGCGTGTCTGATTGATGGTGTCTATGTGGAGTTTCCAGACGCGGGCGGTTGGTGGTGGTTCTGGATAGAATAGTGGTGTGTTATGTAGGGTGAATCCTGCTTTACCTCGAGACTCACTATAGCACATAAACCCTGCTGTGTCTGACGTGTTAAACTTGACCCACTGATAAAGACCGCTGTCACAGGTTAATCCCTGGTCACTCACGCAACACCTGCTACTGCTCCTGCAGTTCAGGCCTGGTATAAACAGATCTGCTAAACAGATTTGTTAACCTTAAGTTTATTAAAAGTGGGTGCTGCAGTGCTCAAATTGGACTTAGCACATAGCTGACAGTAGCCGTGTTTCCATTCACATATTTTTATGCACATTTTGAAGTATCGCATTATCGCACATTTCAAAAGTTCGCTTAAAATTTGCTTGACAATTGAATGGAAACACAACTAGCGTGGATGAAAAAGGAGTCATTTTATTTGTTTATCTGAGCTCTGAATAAAAGAATAATACAACAGCATACATCCTACATGAAGAGCAGAGTTAAAGCTCTGGTTGGTAGTTGGTTGTTGCGTGTTTTCTTTTTGTATTTGTTGAAGTTCTCATTACTGTGGAGTCTTCCACAAGCTGCTAGCTTGACAGCTGTGAGTACTAACAATAGCCATGTTCGTTGTTCACATTCATTATGATACGTTTACGTTCATAATAGTCATTTTTGGCCTGAAGGTACAGACTGTCAGTGTTGCCGACTTTGTGACTTTTCTCTCTATATTTACTTTTGGAGCTAGTGCTGCTAGCTATCTTCATTGGAAAAGAGATGGCAACACTGGGTAATGATCATATACCGGTAGTTAATAAAAATGAACATTCACTCCTTCAGACTTGCCAAGCAATGTTAGACCTGCACCGCACAGAAGCAGGGTTTCAAAGGTGAGATAATGCATGTTGACCCAGTGATGTTGACCTCAAACAACAAGCTTATCTCACGTCACTGTGTCAGTCTGACAGCAGAACAACTGTGTCTTCATTAAGGCTTCCTGATGATCTGAGGCTCTTTCTCGTCTCGCCTCTTTGTAACCATGTGGTATCTCCCTGAGGGAAGCTGTCTGAGCGATGAGGAGAGATGCAATAATTAAACAACGACAGGGAGAGAGGTTTTTTTTCTTTTTTTATTCGAGAGGTGTTTGAGACGGGGTGGGGTACGGCTGTCATCACAAACATATTTGCTTCTTTTTTCGCAGTCTGAGAGCAGCTGCTGAGGAGTGAATGAGCGGGCTACTGAATGCCTGATTGGCAGAGGCATTTGTGTGGAAGTGTCGAGGGACCTCTGGAGACAATTGTCCAGATCAAGCAGGGCTCCTTCACTGGGGAGCCCTCTAATACGCCGCACCCCCCCCCCTCTGGGCTCTGGGCTTTTGTCTTCCCTGTTAGTTTTTGGGTGAGAGTCCAACCCACAACCTCTCCTCGCTGCAGCCCCAGCTCCATCTTGAAGGAAACCCCCTGTAATTTTTTTCCTCCTGGACGTTTTGTGTTTCTCCTCTGCTCTCTGCACAGATGGTCTCCATAGCAAACTGTGGATTTTGATAGTTGTTTTTGCCAGTGGAAGAGAAGCGATGCACTGGCTCATAAATATGCCGTGGGCATGACTCACAGGGAGTTAAAGTGGTAGCTTTTGGAGCTGTTGCGTCATGACTTATGTTTGAGTTGGATACTTCTTGAATTGAAAGGAGAGCTGGTGCCAGCTCCCTCCTCACAACAAAAGCATGCATGAGAAAAAGGAGCCATTGTGTTGCTACTAGTGGATTTTATAATGAGGACTTTTAATGGGAGCTTTGACATTTGTTGTAATGAGATCTTTTCTTTTGTTAGACAGGGAAAACATTGGTTCCTCCTTGAAATTAAAATGTGAATATGTGTGTAGTCATAGCCATTCTAGGCCATTTGATGACCTAATATTGCAGCAATATCTATTATCTGCAATGCATGTTTGAGGCAGGATAAGTGTAGCTGCAACTATTAATCGATCAGTTGTCTTTTTTATCTTGGGGCGCAGCCGTCGAGCCCCCAAAAATAGGTGCTTGGAAACATTTTTTCACAATTTTCTGACATTTTATAGACCAAACAACTAATTGAGAAAGTAATCGATAGATTAATCAACAGTGAAAATAATAGTTAGTTGCAGCCCTAGATATTGAATGACAGTGGCAACTATTGCACACTTTATGTGTGATCGACCTCCAGTGGATCGAACACCAACATCTACATAACATGAAACTGGGGCTGCAGCAAAGGATTATTTTTTATTATTCATTCATCTGCTGATTATTTTTTCCATTTGCTGCTAAAATTTTATTTTCTCCTTCAACCGACCAAATGAATAAGCAATGCAGCCTGATTTTATATTTCTTTCATTGCTTTAAGCAGCCTGTTTATAATATTCCCAACTGCAAACAGCTCTTTCTTTGTCCTTATTTACTGTCTCTGTTTCTTCCCTCCAGGAAAAAAAGTCTGGCTTTGTATGTGTTCACCCAAAACACCCCCCCCCCCCCTTCCTCCTAGTGTATTGGCATATGATGGTGCAGTAAAATTATATTATAGGCCCTCATATGCAGTTCCTGACTCCACTATTTCCTCCTACACTCGGATTGAAACATGATCAATCTGCTCCAGTATCTGCCTGATCAGCACTGTGCAGCCCGCTGCCTCCCCAGGGTAGTCCATTGTGGGGTTCGTACCCCTCTGTACCCCCCCGAGGGCCGTATGAAGAAGGGCATTATGGGTGTGCACAGTGGTGTGGGCTCATAGTGGTAGCAGTCTGTTCCCTGGCCCTCATTAGCCAGTCCTTTGTTACAGTAAGCCATACCTCGCGGAGCCCAGATGCAGCATGTCCAGATTAGATCTTACACCCGCCAGGAGTCCTGAAAAGCCACCCCGACTCGAAACTAATCCTCCTGCAAGACTTTCTCTTTTCTTTTCGCTCTCTGTACCACACACAGACACACACACACAGCCGCTGATAAATAAAGTTGGTCACACACGACCACCAATTGGAGACTTCGAAATTACTTATTGTAGTTTTTCGAGCCCTGTCGGTGCCTTGTGTCTTTAATCCCCGTCCAGAGATCCTGTCAGCTGCTTACAGACCACGGGCCTTTTTTCCCCCTTTGTTACACAAATCGGAGCTGCAGATAATCATCTAATAAATCCTAGACTCCTAGAAGATTTGAGTGGATTAAAATGAAACGGCATCATGAAACAACCTGGTTTTCATTGTGTTGTGTTCTCCAGAAATGTAAACATCTGAAACGAGTTTCACATCTCAGGGAACGCAACTTTGGCTGTTAGGGTTTGGATTTTAAGGATTGTTTCTGTGGTGGGTGTTGGCGTACTGCTGCTGCACATGTAGATGTAAAAGACCGAGCAGCAACTTTTCCTCCAACCAGTTTTGTTTCTTTGCACAAACTGGACTTGACTGCCCTGGTGTTTCAGCACACCGCTAAAAACTCCACACCAGTCTCTAAGAAGCTTGTCGATTTCTACATCCTTGTCTTCATTTCACCACAGCCGCAGTCTGGATGTTGTCTTTGGCCCTGCATGTCATGTTGTGTGAAGCCACAAGGACATTTGCAGAACTATCAGCAGGGGGACTCCGAGACCGAATTGCACTGTGTTGGGTCCAGCAGCCTCTAAATGTTACAACACATACATCAGTTGGTCAGTTATTCATAGTACCTCCCCTACACTACCGCTGGTAGAATTTCACACGCGTCTGTGGCCACGCTCAAGTCGATCTTATCAACTGGCTGGTAATGTTTGTTATTTTTTGTTTTTATGGGATGGACAGCGTCGCTTACAATTTGCACCTCTGTGTGATCTCATACATTTCTTCAAAGCATTTTCCTAGCTGGTGTTAAAGAGCTGCTGCTAGTTTATTGTGTGTTTAACATGTTGGCATTCGTCCCATTAACCTGTTGCTGTTTTATATCAAAGTAAACTGAATACCAATTGTTGTAGGGCTGTGCAGTTCATTTAATGTCAATTACGATTTTGGCTTCCAACGATTATGAAAACAAGATAATCAACATAAAACGATTATTGTGCCGCATTCCGTTTCGCAATGACGCTCTCGTGTCTTACATGGCGATATAAAAGCATCAAGTGTACACCGTCTTATGCAGTATATTGCTCTTGGCATTTTCCTGATTTTTCTTTTGTGTTCAGCTAGGTCTTCTGATGAATATCGCCATGACACTTCTCTATAAACAAAGTCCTTTCATTGTTTACAGTAATTCATTAATATCCCAGAACTTGACTCCTTTGCTTACTTTACTCTGCAGCTACAATACCCGAGATGACCTTAATTATCCTTAAAGCTGTCAGTCCTGCTCCGACATGAAAACATGATCCAGTTTACCCCCGAGTTAGACAAATCCAGACCGCACACATAAATCTTTTCCTTCACTTCTTCCTATTTGCACATGAAGCCGTAGCATCCTCAACTCTAATAATGTGAGGCGAGTCTCAGATCAGCTCCTCAACACTACGTTCTGGCCTTCATGATGCCCTTTGACACACTGATAAACAAGAAATCACATGAGCGCCGGCGGAGGACACCCCAGTCCGGTGGCTGACACTGTTGTGGTGTGGTTCGTTGCCACAACAACGGCACAATATTTCTGGGCGGCATGTCTAATTTTCGTGTCTGCCTGGCACCAAATCCACTTCCTAGCCAGCAGGAATTCCATTGAAGGATCTTTTTTTTCTTATCATGTGTTTTAGATTTACAGGAATTTAGAGACGTATATGATGCAGTGTTTCCCCGCAGGATTCGTGAGACTGTGGTGGGTGGACCTCGGACCCTTTAAGGGGCTACATTTTAAAGTTAAATGCATCAATCTGGTGCACTTTGAGAGCAAAGTTAAGAACTTTGTGCTCTTATAAACAATGTGTTCTCTGTAGTAGCCTAAACAATTTAATCATAAGCACATTGGTGATGACACGACAAAAAAGTCACACCCATAAAGCATGGTAAACAAACGTCACGCCGTGAGCATGGGGCCCCGTCCCTCCCTGCAGCGAGGTCTAATGGTACGTGTCCACATGGGCGTTTCTGGATGCAAGGGATCGCCTGGCTTCTCAGCATTGGACGCTTGATGGGCTGGCACTAGACACGAGGCACCTGATTGGACGAACGCTTTCACTCGTGGGCTGCTGCTCCCAGCTTTCAAACCGGAACCAGCATGGCGGCTCGTTTTGAAACTTTTTTGTTGTATATCACGAAAATAGTTCACCCGAAATGTGTTTCTGAAAACATTTTCGGCGAGAAAAGTCTTTGTTTTAGATCGACAACGGTTAATTAGAACGTTTTTCGGGAGTTTGGCGAGTCGTGCCGGACGCCCCTGATTTGCATAAAGTAGCCTAGACCTCAACTGTATGCAAATGAGGAGCGGCCAAACATGATGGTCACGCAACGCTACGCTACCAGAATGCATTGCATGGCTGCTTACATAAACATTGAATGGGAAGCGTAGAAAGGATGGATCCTGTGGACACGTACCATAAGTCCACGACCCCAGGAAGTGGCGAGGTCCGGGCAAAGGGTGCTGTAAAGTTCACATCCGGAGCATATTGTTTGGCTGGAAATAGTACCTCAAATGGTGATGTTGTAATGTTTATGTAAAAATGGAAACAACACATGACAAATTCACTTATATATATGCAGTAGACTGTACAGTTCTCATATATAACCATTCTTGTGAGACTTAATCCTTGTTTTGGCTTCCACAAGTCAAGTGACTCAACTGGCTGTGTTTGGCGACGTCTATTTCTGCCATCTTTTCCATACGGAACACCACATGCTATATTGAGCTGAGTGAATGTGGTAACAAGATGCTCATAACAAAACGCTGAGAGGGAGCATTCCACCTCTGGGTTCCTGATGTTGTTTTCCTGGTCGCCGCCGTCTCGGATGGCAAATATTCCTCAGAATCAAAATAGACTGGTATTTACGTTTTCGCCATTGAGACAGTCTCATCCACAGCGACTTTACAAACCACAGCGGCTGTTGACGGACGCACATTAGCTGTTGTTGGACGTGAGCCAGCAAACTCACGATTATCTGTACAGCTAATAACTCACCCTGGAGACATTAGTGAGGCATTGAAATTCAAAATGGACGAACCCATTGTCCTCAAGCAACATTACACAGACTTATTCAACATTTAGTAACATGTTATATCACAGCACAGAGTCCTGATGTTTCTGTTGGAGCAGCACAGAGCTCCAGAGAGCTCTTAGATGAAAATGTGATTAAATATTAAATTGATGTTTTGGCCCTGCTCTCTACCGGAGAGATTTTCTAAAAGGTATCAGGGCTGAGGCCATTCCTCTCACTGCTCCTGAAATAAAGGCAGTTGCCAAGCCTCTGTGGAGTTTTGTTTACCTCGAAGGATTGAGGAGGTATTCCCTTGTGGCATGGCCGGCCTGTTACATAACACTAAAGGCGAGTGTGAAGTAAGAGTCTGTGGTTGCAGGTGGCGGAGTTTCAATTTACATGTTGGCTGAGGCTCTAATTCAAAGCAGATTGTCCTGAGTGAGGAGGGAGGGTTTCACTGTCTTGGTCAAGGTGATTTTAGCCATTGTGGGACACTTTTAGTGATTGAACATGTAATCTTTGGGTTCGTGACAGCTGTCTAGATTCGTTCCGATTGTTCCATAGTTTGAGAGCTTGTTTGTAACCGAACTTTACTGTAAAACAACAAACTTGTCGACGAAGCTGGATAATCCTTGGTGAGACAAGGCTCTGTACGCCCACACAGGTGTTTGCATCGCTCTGACTAATTAGACTTCAAGTCAGGTTGAAGCATGCTGGGAAATAAGTGAAACTCTACGAACTAATAACAGTGATAAAGGTGGAAACTGTCCCGCTCTAACTGATGCAACAAAACTAGTGAGGGAGCTGTCAATCAAGTAGGGCTGCCCCCTCTTAGTGGATTAGTCGTTTAATCTGTCGTTTTGTTTTTTTAGTCAACTAAGATTTCTGTAGTCGATTAGTCATTTTTTATGCTTTTTTCATGCTGAATGACTGATTTCCAAGAAACTCATGAGCACATCTCTGGTAAACACCAGATTTAAAGTGATGCTTTTCTGTGATTCTTCAGAAAAACTGTGTGATTCAGTTTACAGATCTGTCGATCAAATCAACTAATCGATAGTCGTCAATATCGTATTAGTCGACTAATAATTTCTTTGGTCGAAGCCAGCCCTGCTATCAAGCAATCTGTAATCCAGACAAGGTTAAATCAGGCAACAGAGGTGAAAACACCTGTGTGGGTGGACTGTAGGTGTGTAGGTCCATCATTGAAG
Source organism: Sebastolobus alascanus (assembly GCA_916701645.2). Classification (NCBI taxonomy): domain Eukaryota; kingdom Metazoa; phylum Chordata; class Actinopteri; order Perciformes; family Sebastidae; genus Sebastolobus; species Sebastolobus alascanus. The sequence goes on along the minus strand of CAKAOJ020000102.1, from coordinate 47,108 downwards.
ATGCTATTTTATATTGTAAATTCAATATGGTTTGTGATATAGTAAACTTCCTTTAAATTCGGTTGAAAAATCTGAGTGAAATGTCTGTTTTTGCTGCTAATCTAGTGAATGAAATACCTGAAAAATCAAGGTACTTCATCACATTGATACAAAAATCCTATAAATCCAATCGATTACAACAAACCCTCCTTAAGACTGTTTTCATTCTACAGCATGCACTGTGTTACACTTTGTTTCATTACCAATCACCTGACACACAAAGGAAAACCTGAAAATCTTAAACTTTATTCCAACATCTGTGTTTTTATTTGGCATGTCTGTTAATTAAACTAAACTTTAACACTAAATATTGTAAAAATTGGTTAAAAGCTTAACCAGGACTGGGGCTGCAAATTCACTTTTAACTAGACTCCCTATATTCATTACATCTTTTTCACTGCTCATCCTTATGTAACAGTGTTTATCTGGACCCTGTTAAATATACCAATAAGCAAATATACAGGAGTTCCTGTGTGTTTATGCTGCTCCTGGTAGTCTCTCTGACCACTAAGCCTGCCACCCAGGCTTTAGCTCTTTGTAGTTGCCAGATGAGCTGCAGACATGCAGTGGTGGAGGTGGTGGGGGGGGGTCGGCTGTGCATTTTTGTGCCTTATAGATTTCACAGAACCCATACGCTTCCTTATCTGTATTAGCCCCACTTGACTTCTTCCACCGGCTGTGAAAACAAGTTATTCCTGTCTCCTCCTGACAGATAGCAACTTTATGCTGCTTGTGCTTCCCAAACTTTTCTGAATGTTCCTCATATTCAACTTACCTTTAACTCATGTGTGCGTCTTCTCCTTTCATTTGTTCTTATAATTTATTGATTAGACACGTGAGTCTGTTGGCGGGCGCACGCTACAGCTAAAACTTTTAAAGGTTGGCAGCGGAGGAGGTGAGCTAGAGAGAGATGGAGGAGGCAGGAAAGGAAGAGAATCCACTACAGGCCGCCTGGTTTGTGAATGTGTGTGTGTGTGTGTGTGTGTGTGTGTGTGCGTGTGCATACTTCAGAGAGAGTTTTGTGTGGTGAGTGGGTGGGTGCGTCAGTCAGTCAGCCCGGACTCTCTGCAGTGCGCTCAGCCGCTCTCCTCTCGGCTGAGTGGAAACATCATGTGTCTGTGGGACGCCCTGTTTCTCCAGACTGAGACCAGAATAGACAGTTGTAGACGGACCGAGGGAGGGAGCAGGCGCAGAATGGACTGAACCAGAAACTTGGAGTAGAGTACGTAAAAAAGAGGACACCGATACCGGAGCATTTTTGAGGTTTTCATCTAGTGTGCTATTTGATCTCACCACCTCAAACCTGGCTATGCCATGCTGGCCCAGAGGAACGGGCTACCACCAGGCTGTAAGCCGGTTCCTCTGAAGGATCACCCAGACCTGCGGGATGTGGACGTGAACGCCGAAGGATGCTGCTCCCTCACTCCCTCCCCGTCATCTGGAGGTTGCCCCTGGGCTCGGCTGGCCGGGGTGGACGGCTGCCTCTCTGAGCCGTACTGTCTCTGGTTCCAGCTTCTGGCCAGAGCGTACTGGGGAGAGGTGGAACTGGGGCTCACCAGTCCTAATCGCAGCGTGTCCTGGGCTCGGCTCAGAGAAGCCTCCAGGAAGAACTGCGTCCGATCTCGGGTAAGGACAGTTATGTGTGAGGAAGATGGAGAGCATCCTCTGTGAGTTGACATTTTTAGGAGGCAAGTTGTGCCAAAGTTTTGAGGCGTTTAGGACTTATGTGTTTAGGTGATATCAGTGTCTGGCAGAGATGTATAGGTTTACATAGGAAGCATTTGATAGGGGAGGAGAGGTTAGGGGCGGCTACACTTTGTTGTGCTGTCTGAAGAATTTAGTGTGCGTCATCCTGCTCTCCAGCGGCAGGGTAGTCCTGTTTCACTGACCGATATCTTTTGTAATGTGAGTGTGTCTGTGTGTGTGTTTTGGGTTTAAGGTTTCATTTATTGTTGGTCCCTTTGGGAGTTTCAGAGTGACACTTTGCTGGATGCTGTCAGAGGAGGATGTTTATTTCTTCTTCTGCCATTATTTTTTTATAAAGCGTGGACTCAAACTTAACGGACTGAAGTCATTGTGCATTGATGAAGCAAAGCAGGGAACTGAAGGCATATTTTCCTATAGTACGGTGAAGAAGGGTGACTAATGTTGAAGTCTGTGGTCAGAGAGGGAGAGAAGTTTGGAAAGAAAAAGCGAGAGGGAGTGAAAGAGGTTAGACGACCCAGGGGTGACTCACACACTTAAAAAAAAAAAAAAGGAAAAATGTGGAGAAAAGCTGAGTCCACAAGTAATGCCATTCAAATTCACTCATCTCATATACATAAAGGACCAGGACATGCAAATGCACCATCCCGCAGGCCATGGCACCATATGGCAGCACGCAGATCAAACCCTCAGTGTGCACATAATGGTGACTGTTTTGATGAACAGACTGTATGCATAATTGAGTCGGATTTATCAGGTAATTGTGTGAGCTTGGAGCAGATTTACAGTATTGTACCTTTTGAATGTGACTGTATGTCACTGCGGCACTTTGCAGCTGTAGTTTCCCTTCACACTGTGCTATGCTGCTGCTTCTTTTGCTGTATAATTCAACATGTTACATATATAGATCCCTTTCCAACAAGGGCTCAGCAGGTAATGTTGGCTTTTTTTTTTTTAGAAGTGGCTGAAGAAAATACAATTTTTTCTTAATATGTATAGTCCCTTAGGGGCCGTGAGTGTTAGTGTTAGGACTGACACATCAAAAAGAGAGTCTGTCAATATCGGCAAAGCGTTTCAGAGCTAAAAGGCTAAAAAAGGAGAAATGTTGCTAATAGTTTAGCTACTGCTAATTGCAGCCATGGCTGCGGCTACAGTTAGCAGAAGGCTAAGCTATTAGCAACATTTTGTCTCCATCTCTCTAATATTTTAGCTTCTGCTAACCGAAAAGGCTCCAGCTGCGGCTACGGTTAGCAGAAGGCTAAATTATTAGCAACATCATCTCTCAATCTCTCTAATAGTTTAGCCTATTGGCAACATTTTCTCTCCATCTCTCTAATAGCGTAGCCTTCTGTGTGAGCGGTGAGCTCACGGCTGCGGTGCAGTAGCCGTGACGACGGTTAGCAGAAAGCTAAGTTAATCTATTAGCAACGTTTTCTTTCCATCTCTGAAACGCTTCGCCGATATTGTAGTTCGCTAGAGCCTCGAATCACAGTTTGTCATCTCAGATGTATGTAATCTGGATTCTGGCGCCCAACAAAACAGCAAGATTACATTTTCGACATGTAACTTTCGCCCACTACTCTGAGGTTGTGTTCACCTCCAGTCTTTCCTTTGTTTTGCCTCCTGCTAACACCATGACATAACCGTGACGTTGGCACTAAAAGGGTCTATATAGAGAGAGATGGAAAGTATGTGTGTGTGTGTGTCCATGGGGCATTTGAGCCAAACGGCTTAGCTATTGCATAATACTACATTTTAAGCATGAAATCCAAACAAACAGCTGAGTTGGACTGTCAGCTCCCCTCTCCCCTCTCAGTTACAGTGTGGACTGTGGCTCACTTCCAGCTCCACACCACTGGCTTTGGGGGTGATTTCACCAGTCATACCATTAAGCCCACACCCATCCCACTCTCTGGGGGCCTCTACATGTGCTGCTCCCAGACAGGCTGAGGAGGGGTGTGGATGGAGAAGCCAGAGGGGTGGTGGGGAGAATGTCTTTGTTTTGGATCCACACCTAAGATGTATTTTGGTAGGAGAAGAGCCTGTGGAGAGATCTGGGTTGAGGCTGGAACTCTTGGCAGGCTCTCGTAGCCCGGAGTCACTATGGTAGTGTTAGTAATAACCGCTAACGCACGCCCTGTGGTGCAGCGGTTCTGCTCTGTCATTACTGTGATGATGGATGTGACAGAAGTCTCACTGCTCAGACAGCTCACAGCAGCAGGAGAGGTCACAGTGTTTCTCAGTGATGGCGAAAAATAGAGATGTCAGGAGGATAAAGAGTTATAGAATATTTCCTGCTGTATGTTTATGGTAATGATAAATCTGGGTTGATAAATATCGTGAAAAGGCTTTGGAAACAAAAAATCTAACAAGAGAAGTTTGCAAAATTAAGTTGAAGTCATGGATAATGTATTCTGAGAGTGGTATTGTTGTCTTGTATGTTTGCAGTCTTGCAATACTTGACATTTTTTTCATTGAAAATGCCAAAAAATACTCTAAAAAAAATGATTGTTTGTAGGGCTGCAACTTTTGATAATTGAAGGTGTTAAATTCGAAATTCAGAGCATTAATATAGCAGCAAACAGCTATTGTCTATGTAAAGATATAGGGGAGTAATGCCTACCTGAGCAGAGAATGATGTCACGCTCCTTCTGTGTGTGTTGTAATCAGAGCTTCTCCCTGCTTTGTTGACATAACCGGGCTGGCCGTGCATGCTTTTAGTGCATTTAGTTGGATATATTTAGATACGCGTGTTCTTTAAACATGTTTTTGATTGGGTCACAAAATCACATCATAGTGTACTAGAGCTGAAATGATTGGTCAATTCATCTTTGAGTTGATCAACAGAAAATTAATGAAATATTTTGATAGTCAATTAATTGTTAGTCTTTATATTTTTAAAGTAAAACTGGGAAAAATTCACCGGCAACAGCTTCTGATTTGGTTCCAAATGTGAATACTTGCTTGTTTTCTTCTTCTGTGATAATAAACTGAATATCGTTGGTGTTTAGGACTGATAGTCAGACAAAACAAGATATTTGAAGATGTCAACTTGGACCCTAGGAAACAGTGATGGACATTTTTTAAAGCAAATGTTTTATCAATTATACCGAATATTTATTTCTGAAACTAAATAATGAAAATAATCGGTAGTTGCAGCTCTACAAGCTTTCATCACAATGCAGTCTGATGTAATATGTGACCACCCATCCTCCCTCTGTGTGTTTGTTTTGTGTGTTTTGTAACATCATCTTCAGGAAAAGAGTCATGAATGTAAACTGCTGTGACTCACTGTATTTTCAGCTTAGCTACAGTTGCCATTTGAGACCGAGTCAGCGTAAACACTTTTCATTATAAGACATTTAAAATCACTTAAAAAGAGTTTTGCTGCTGATGTGTAGCATGTGCTGTGTTATGCAGGCATATGTGTAATGTTATGCAAGCTGCCATCATTTAAGGGTTGTTTTTATCCCGTGTTAGTCACAGTAGGAATGTAGAAGATAAGTCTGTCATCGTGCAAACACGCCAAATAGCCCTGCAAAGCCCCAAATGTGCAATAACTAAAGCCATATGTACGGTTGTGTGGATCTTGTGGCTGTACAAATGTGGCTTAAATGATGACCATGATTATTTTGACAGAAATTGTGATCACTGACATGAACCACAACTTAGGAACACAATTATTCGACTGCATTTCTGGCCTCTGTCACCAACATTTTAACAGTTTTCATGTGAGGATGCCGGGTGTGCTGAAGGAAATTAACATTTCTGTATTTGCAAGTTGAGACTCATCTGATGTCTTAATCAACAGCTTCTAGTGAATGTGATATATTATATATCTATATTCTCACCATTTGGGCACAACATGACACCGTTGTTATTCAGCAGAAAGAACATAACCTAGCCTGATAACCTGAATCAGCAACAGAGGGATTTCTTGTGACTTTAAATGAAGTTGATCAATAAGATCTATGGCTAGCCGTGGGCTGTTTCATCTGAGAAAACACACTTTTCTTTGTTTTAGCAAAACCGCTTTTCTTTACACAATTCCCCGGGCTGAAGTGAATTGAGTGACTGTACTTTTTTTGTGGATGTGAGTTTGTCCTCAACAGTGACTACCTGGAAATGGCAGTTTTACTATCAGTGCGTCATTGTTTTCACAACCACATTTGAGCGGTGCATCATCTCCAGCAGTGGTTCCCAAACTGGGTTGTCAAGATGGCCCAACGGGTCCCAAGATACATTTTGCGGGAGGTGATGATGATTTAAGGGGAAAGAAAGAGGAAAAAAACATTTCTTACACAAGATTATTTATTTTCTTCTAACTTTTATCAATTGTTGCCTTGTTTCTTTGTTAAAAACTGTATATTTTCAGCTGATATGCCTCTAAAAGTGCTTTGAATTTAGATGAAATTTGAGAAAGAAAAAAATATTACTTGTGTGATCACGAGTAGGCATTGCTTAAAAAAATCAGAAGAAAACAAGGTTGAGAGCCACTGATCTAAATCTTTTTTCCATTTTTTTTGCATTCATCAGCATGGTTAAGAGATGAGATGATCAATACCACACTCGCATCTGTATGCTAAATATGAAGCTACGGCCGGCTGAAGCTGATTCTATTTTCAGTCTTTATGCTAAGCTAAGCTAACTAGCCTCTGGTTAGCTTATATTTACCGTGCAGACATGAGAGTGGTATCAATCTTCTCATTTAACTCTCAACAAGAAAGAAAAATAAGCTTATTTGCTAAATTGAATTATGAATTAGTCTCTTGAAAGCGCTCCTCTCCTTTCCAGTTTCTGTCTGTTTCAACACCACAGTGCAGGTTCTACTCCCTGTACAGTATGTCCTGAAGATCACCACTGACGGACCTGTTTGTTTGTCCTCCTTTCAGGCGAAACAGAAGGATGGGCGCGATCAGAGCGAGGCGTCGGCCGTGGCTTCTCCCGGGGGAGAGGAGGAGCCTTTTTCCTGGCCGGGGCCCAAGATGCTTCACCTGCGCCGAACCTCCCAGGGCTTCGGCTTCACGCTGCGACACTTCATCGTCTACCCGCCGGAGTCCGCCGTCCACAACTCTCTGAAGGTAACTGAACATCCGTCGTCTCCTACCCCTCTGATGACACTACTAAATATAACAAAACAACCTTCATATCATCTAATGCAATTTAGAGCTGAGTAATTGTTTAAAATGAGCAAGCAATTCTGACAGTTGAGGTAAGAAAAATACTCATGTTTCCAAAGTAAATAAACTTCTGTTGAATCAAGTGATGTAAGCCTCAGGCCAGTAGGAGGATCTGACTTAATTTAAGACATTGTCATAAAAATCTGTGCTAAAAGAGACATTATATTGGAAACAGATGAAATAATCTCAGACCACAGGCATTTTTAAGGAAATAAAACTTGATTTAGATACTATAGGTTAAGGAAAATTTGATTTTGGGGACTGAAATTACCCAAGTAGCAACTGTACAATACACATTTGATCAGACAAAGTGAATCAGTGCTTTTTACTCTTCAAGTGGGCTCTATGATGCAACCCATTTCAACAACATCATTAATTTATAACTACTGGTCAGTGTTCCAGATTGAAATCATAAAATGTGACTTTATTTATTTTTTTAATGTCTGCAATGATTAGAAAACACCTGATTTGTGTGATACGAGAAGGAAAACACAATCTTGACCTTCAGCTGCTGTATAAACACCTCAGTATTCAGTGCTGTTGGGACATTAGCGATGTGTCCCAGTTCCACACTGCTTAGTTACTGCATACAGTATGAACTATTTATCATATTTATCATATTTATCATGCGCTTGCTGTTCTGAGATCCTCCTGAAGCTGTTTCACCACCATCCACCACTTGTTGTAATTCTCTCCAGCTGTGACAAAGCAACTCAGACAAAACAAGACATTTTAAGACGTCACGTTGGGCTTTAGATCGTGAAAAATGGTCATTTTCATTTTTTTCTGACATTTTATAAATGTAACGATGCATTTATTGACTAATGGAGCAGATTTTATTTACATACTGATATCGTTGATACTTAATTTTGCCACTTTACCGATGTGGACACATGACCTACTGAACCCTGTTTGGAATTAGTGTTTAGTATAGAATTGGTATACAGCTTAGGTTATTTGAATTTTATCTATTGTACACAACGCATAAGCACTTGGAAATACAATCAGTATTTAATGTGTTCGGGCCACAGACTGACACAGACTAAAGAGCAGTACTGTGCTCCAGTTGAACTGTTATAACATGTCATGTCAGTAAAGGTTTTTTTTGAGTCTCTCTGACTTGTATCATCCCACCTGGGACGTCTGCCAGCCGTCCTCTGGATAACATCAGCACCAATCTGCCCTTTGGTATTAATCCTGATGTTACAGCACATCCGGCTCCTAATGGGCACAGACTAACACACACTAAAGGGCTTTGGGTAAATACCACGGGGCTTCTTTAATGGTAATAAATGGGACGGTGTTTCCAGTCAGCTTTCTCAAAGCTTATCGTGGCTTCCTGACTATTAGTTTTTGTAAGTGATAATTCAGGATAAGTTGGGTTTACTCTTCTCTGAAGTGTATTTTGACAACCTCTTCAGTTTGCACAGAAGGATTTCCTACAACGTTAGCATAGTGCTTTCTGTTTATAGCTTTTGGCTTCTGTTCTGCATGCTGAAAGAGAAACTGTGGCGTGACAGTTTCAGACATTTGTGTAACCAAAAACATAGACAGTTTCTCCCAGAGGCCTTCTTGAGTATCACAATGTTGTTTCGGCCACTACATGCTTTGTGATCTTGCCGTAACTTAATAAAAGGATATGAAGATTTTGTGGACTTGAATTGTACTGACATTAGCAAGTTTGTTCTCTTAAAAACTGGAAATATTGAGTAAGCTGCATACCGATATACAGTAAGTGCTTCATTTGAGTCTATGCAGAGGTAGAAGGAAGTTACCGCTTTTATTGTTGTAGTCTGAGATATTTTCCAAAGTAAAAGTCCCTAAAAATGTATGATTCAACTTTTTCCCATGGTCTAGTGTAAAAAAAAGTTAATACAAATTGCAATAAATGAAATGCAATACATATCGAATCGGCACCCAAGTATCGTGATAGTATCGATTCAGGAGATAGATGTATCGTCCCATCTCCACTTAAAACACTGGCAGCTCCCGATAAAGCAGAATTTAACCTTTAGTCTCCTGCGTAAGAAGTTGGCATTATTCTCATTTATTCATGTAATTAATTCACATAGATATATAGAATTCACATAGATAAATAGAATTACATAAGTAAACTTTAGCTGACTGTCTTGAGTCCTCTGTGGCCGTCTTATCATAAGACGTGATTCTTGGAAATATTCAAACCGAAGCTTTAAATTTCAATCCGTCAGGTCACACTCACTGTACACCCGAACCAGTTCTCCCATTACGTAACCCCAACCGACAATCCTCATCCTTGTACATTCATCACATTTCATTGTAATTACTTTCAGGGTCTTGGATTGGAGCTCTTGATTAATAAGAGGATATTGGGGTTAGCTTGAAGAGGGTCAGACCGTCTTAAGGAAAGCTTTGGGAGGGAGAGCAGGGAGTCTTTAAGGAGACATGGGCAACATATGTGTCACTGAGGGGAGGTGGATTAAAGCAGGAGTGTGTGGATTTTAACTGGTACTCGGGGGGGAAATTAAGGTTTTATGTGTTGAGGAAATGGGAAAAAACACAAAGCTCTGGATCGCCATGAGTCTTGTTTTCCCCTCTTGTGTCTTAATTATATAACTGTGTTAAATGATAATGAACACTTAACTTTTTCTCTGTGGATCACATCATCCTTCATTCAGTGCTGAGAGACTTGTTGTAGGGATGTAACTAACTATTATTTTGATTATCAGTTAATTCTTTGGTCAGAAAATACTTAAACCTATAATAAATAATTTTATTTAGCCACATGGGGGCAACGGAAACGAGTCGTGAAAACAACAACTGACATATCAGGATTTGGGAATGGAGACAAATTATCTGTATTTTTATTTCCCATACGATATGGTAAAACCGTCTCCCAACATGTATTTACATGGTATATTCAAGCTAACTGTGGTGCATCTACCTGTGAATATACTGATGCAAAAAATTAATAAAGAAATAATAATTATATATTTGATAATTCCCCAAAAAGGGAAACTCTTGAATAAAAGTAAATCACAAATCATCTGACATTTACTTTCTGTTTTTTTTCTTCTAGGATGAAGACAATGGCAGCCGAGGTAAGTGTTGAAAAACATTTTTTTTTTCTTTTATAATGCATTAGAGATGTGCTCTGTGATCTGGGACCTCAGGTGTTGCAATAAGAACAGCACAGAAACCATTAACTCTCAGCTATTCTTCAGTGACTCCACAGAATAGGGATCAAATTAGGATTGACAGTCCATTACTCTAACGTATTCTCACTCCTTATAGATTGAAGTAGATGGATTCGTTGTGCCTCGGTCTAAACATTTCATTAGCGTGGGCAATTCAGTCCCATGAATGGCTTTATAAATGCACTCATTTGTCCCATGGATGGTATTAAAGCCGGTGTGAACAACATGATGCAGGTGAAGCGGTCTTTTCTGCAGGCAGCCATGCAGACAGGCAGACAGGCAGACAGGCGGTGTCCTGTTGCACTTTGGTGTTTAAAGCTTTGGCTCTTCAGAGCTTTGCTGTTAGCTTGGCAAGGCCTCAGCATTCCTCAGAGCATCCAGCTCATCATCCCGGTCCCTCAGTATTCAGCTCACGTCTGCAGCCCAGCATGAATGCAGGAGGATTGCTCCGCTGCGCTTCATCTGAAGCCTTCTTAAACAGCCTTGCATCTCATGTCTGAGTGGCATATAGAGACACAAAGCACGTGTACATGGGCTCCCATAAACACGCACAAAGACTGAACAGCAAACAGTGCGGTCTTAGAGAAATAATCCATGTGTTTTTGTTTCAATAAATATCCACATTTTGGGAAAAAGGCATGTTTCCTATGCTGCAGTTTATGTAAGCTTTTGTGTTTTTCTCATCGAAGCTCAGATCGTTCTTTTTAAAACAAACTGATACCTTCCTGGCAGCGGTTTTCCGTCTTGGAGAAAAGGGAGAAGATTATCATCATTAGCTGTTTGTTTGGCTTGTAATGAACCCAAAGCCCTACCAGGTGTGATTCAGTGAATTGTTATGGCATGAGTGGACAGTGAAAGTGAAGAATCCAGGGTTAGAGGAGGGTGAGCGCAGCACTTTTGTGATAATTCTGTCTCTTAAACGCCTCTCAACGGGAAATTGAGAGATTCCTGTAAGTGTCCCTCATCATCCCTCTTGGCCCTCGGTGTCACATTCCTCACACCGCCCCCCCTCCCCACCCTTTTTAACCCCTCCATGTCCGCCCGACTCATTCAACACGGGCCTCAAAACATTAAACATCTCCCACACGAGGGCCCTGCTGTGGCAAGAGGAAACCCCGCAGGGAATTAGTGTGGCTGCACATTCTTGAACTTGGATTCCTTTTTGTGACTCTACCTGAAAGAAGTCATGTGTGATTGTGTGTGTGTGGTAAATGCAGTGCACGAGAACCATTTACCGCAAAGCTCAATAGATGGTGAATAATGATCCTGGCGTGGAGAGTCCCCCCCCTGCTGCCAAAGGAAGTCACTTGGCTGGCTTCCAGGCTCTCATAAATCCTTCTCTGCCTCTCAGCGGGATCAGCGGTGATAGGATGACAGGTAGTAGGGAGTCAGAAATGGATATCAGGGTATCTCCAGATTTGATGATTTAGAATGTTTCAGTGTTTCATTATGGCTTGAGAAAATTGTTTGAAATCTTAAGCTAAAAAACAACATTTAAAAACCGATTGAATTATCTGAAAAATGCATTGCTAAAAAGTTGAAAGCAGGGTAGTTTTTCTTAGCAACAATCTCACCACAGGGTCCATTTAGTAGCTGTTCTGGAGCTTTCTATCGTACTGTATTATACACTCTTCCTCAGATGGAGTTTGCGCAGGTGTCAAGGAGTTTACTTTCAAACATTTCCTAAGTACTTGAAGGACTTTTTATGCATATTGGCCAAAAGAATGAGATTGAAAGTTCATTCTTGATGTATCTGTTGTGAAACAACACGTAGCCAGAGACTGAGGGAATGAAAAATAGATTTGATGTGGGTTTAAACTTCTAGACATTTAGCTTTGGTGTCATTTCTCACTGACGCCTGCAAATTGTTATTGTTGCTATGTGACAACCCAGCACACTGCTGGTCACCATCACAACAGTACACGCCCCAAAACACCCGTAACATGATCGGAAAACCACGTAAACACACACAGACCCAGACAGATAATATGTCCAATGTGGTTAGTTGTTTTAACATTTTTTTAAAAAAGTCGCATTCTGCAGCTTTCTCCAGTTTTCTGTGGCCGAGTGGTGTCTGTGATGTTGGCTGCAGCCTCGCGGCCTCCCCGGCGCTCTGCAGCGCAGCTTATTTGCTTGAATCTGGGCCAGTGTGTGATGAGGCTGTTGGTGTTTGGAGAGTGTGTGGGGGGGGGCTGCTGACCGCATGTTGACTAGCTGGGTGTTGCCGCTGGAAACACTTCAAACCTCCAGAAAACACACACACAGACAGACGCTCACAAACACTGACGTAGATCAACAACCGTAAACATGGATATACGGTGTGTAGGTGCAGAGTGGAAACATGGAAACGGAGGAATGATGTGAGTGTGTCAAGTATGGATCTGTTTATTTCCTTTCACAGCGGTTGTCTACATACCAAATCTTCCTCTCTATCTCACTTCCTCTCCTCTTCCCTCCCTCCTCTCTGTCTCTCCCTTTCCTGTGTCTCTTTCTCTTTTTTGTGTATTTTAGCAAGTTGTTGAAGGGTAAAATCCGACTGAGGCGTTTTGTGCTATGCTTATGAAGCTGTGGTACCTCAGCAACATAAAAAAAAAGTCTCCATCTGTTCAAATATTTGTTTTTCATTCAACGTGAAACCCTTTTCTCTGCAGATACCAGCTTTATTTCCCCCCTTTTTTTGGTTCGTTCCCATAAAGTCTGCAGAGGGAACGTAATGCAGCACAAGCAAACAGAATTCCCCAGTATTCTCCAGTGGGCTTTTTAATGCCCCACCTTCTTTAACAAAGCTACGTCCAAAGTTTTGTCTTTCTCTTCTTCTCTCCCACTCTCTGCTTCTAATTCTTCCCGACTTTCTTTCTGTTTCTATGTCTGTTTTCGTACGGCCCTCAACGACTTCTTGACTTTTCCAGTGTGAGTTTGTTACACTGAACTCCTCAAATCTAGGTTCTCTTACTAGCTTATTTTTCTCTTATTTAATTCTGGATACAAGTAGATTTCCTGACTATTCTTTTTATCTTGAGTGTGAGTTTTTGTAAATCTGACAGCTTGTTTATTTATTATGTCATACAGCCTCCCACATAGAAGTTGTTTAACATTAAGACTCAAGTCACAGAAGCTTTTTTAGGCAAATGTCCAAATATAATTGACCATTCACCCCCTCAGTAACGCTTTAGGAGCTATTTTTTTCATTATTATTTTTGGCATTTTCGCCTTTACATGACAGATGACATGCAGTGTAGAGGCAGATTGAAAATGGGGGGAGAGAGAGAGGGGGGTGCGACATGCAACAAAGGTCACAAGGCTGGAATTGAACCCGGGACGTTGCAGTTCTGTGGCATGTAAGCACTCTCCAAGGTGCTCCGCTGCTAAGCTTTTTGTTCTCACATATGTAGTTTGCTGTTATAATAATGGCAGATTTACCGCTAGAAATCCATAGTAGTTTTTGAAAGTTGGTTCTTGATTTCAGACAGAGGTAGACTAAAGCAGGCTATTCATTTCTACCTGGCAAACATCATTTTTGATCCTTATTGTTGAGCCCTGCTAAAGCTGCATTTTCCAGGCAAAACGTTAGCATCTTTACCAGTTGATGATCCATGTAGAAAGGAGCGTTGTTCTTGTAGTACACAGTTTAGAGCTAGTTAGTTCTTGTATTATAAGCAGGATAAGGAAAAATGCAACATCACTTATTTCATTATATTGCTTTTTGGGCTACCAGATGTGTTTGGTTAATGTAATGCTATCTCTCTGATGTTGGCTGGGTGTAACTTGCCCAAAGTAATTCAGGAACAAACTAATGGAGCTAGTGCTACTGTAGGTAGTAAGCTTGTTAGCTAAACATGCTAACGATTGCAGCTGACGTTAGAGCATATTAAACACACAGTTTAATCCATTCCTTACACAGCCAGTTGGCTCATTTCACACATTTCTTAAAGCAAGAGACAGTATTTTAGGCTAAAATCACCCCATCTGTTTCCAGATGTTTGTCACTTGTTCCCTCAGTTGAACTTAAACTCCCTTGGTAGATAGTTTGGCTTGTTTTACAGAAAGAAAACAAAACAGTTTTTTTTGTTGTCATGTGGTCAGTATATCCTCTTTCCCCTGGGTGGATTTTGGTATTTGGAATTCCTAGAAAAAAAAAAGTGATGGAAAGTATTCCACCACCTTCCTGTCTGTGCTGGAAAAAACACTAGTTGTATGTGTGTGTGTGTGTGTGTGTGTGTGTGTGAGAGAGAGAATCTGTTGTGGTAGTGTCAGGCATATGTTTCTACATCGGATGTCTGTCCCAGGTTAGGAATGTTACAGTCAAGGAATGACTTATTGTGAAATGATTACAGCCCTCCAGGAATTTAGCCCTGCTGGGTTTAACACGAACACATACAGTTGCACTTTACATTTTTATTTTAACGTTATCTTATCACAGATACATTGGTAGTGGTGCATATGGCAGCCAATAAGTAATTTATTGTATTTATAGTACTTATGGTTTGTATTATAGTAATAAATTTGCTTTACAGAAACGGCAAAGTTATGTTTGAGGTCATTTAGAAAGTTTGACAAAAAAATCGTACTAGTTTTTTCAACCACAGAGCTTTCACCCGCCACCGAGCTCTTCCTCAGCAGATGCCGTTTGCTCGTCACGGTCTTTTGGTCAAATACAAACGGAAGTTACATACTCGTGTCATGTGATGTCAACTAATCTGTCTCCATGACAACTGAGACAACACTCTGGGATACAGGTACAAGCTCTGGAAAAAGCTAGGAAGTGGACCTTGATTTTGAGTCGAAAATGAACTTATTCATGCTCAATTTTCTTTGGTGAGAATTATTTAATAAGCAAATGTAAAAGATCCTCATCAAAATGCTTGTTTATATTATGTATTTATGTTAAAAAAACATATGTAGGCTGATGTATTGTTATTCAATTTTTTTTAAAGTAGCCTCTCATATCAAATATAGAGTATCAGTCGGGCTATATTCCATTTTCTTAGTGGTACTACTGTTTGAAACATGCTATATAAGTAAAGTTTACTTATTTACCAACCCTGTCTCAGAAACATATTTTCTCCCAGATTACGGTCACAGTTTTAAACACGTGGTTAATGTTGTATATTAAAACAAAACAAAAATGCAACAATACTACTTGGTTATGTTTAGTAAGACATCATGGTTTGGCTTTTAATAAATATGTTTTGTTTTTTAAGTTACATCTCCTGGGTGAAAGTCCTGTGTTTGTTTGACCCATCCACTCCGACTTCCTCTGTACGCGGAATTCCGCGGTCTTTGATAAGAAATATATTTGTGATTAGGGCTTGGCGATATGCAGAAAATCAAATATCACAATATTTTTTACCAAATACCTTGATATTGATACAGTATAGTAGGGTTGACTGTTGGTGCTTTCACAAAATATAATATATATAGAGATAATCATCAGTAATGTGGACATAATGACAAAGAGGGTAAAGGCAAATAATAGAACCGTTAGAACAGTCTGGTAAATTTATAAAATGACATCAATTTACTGTAATTCAGCCTTTAAAACCAGGAAAAGGCAACACTTATGCCATATTACGATATCCAAAATCAAAGAAGATATCTAGTCTCATATCACGATTTCGATATAATATTGATATATTGCCCAACCCTATTTGTGATACGTCAAAAACAAACGTAATCTGGGAGAAAATAAGTTTCCTTCGAGACGTAATTGACAAGCAGTTCAGTTGTCTGGGAATGTAATTTTTAGGAGACCAGGCTGTATTTACTTACATGCCAAAGGATAAACTGCTGACTTGACAGAGTCGGTGATGACGGGGCTTTAAGATGTACTGACGTGCCCTCCCCCAGCGTGTGCTGAGGTTTCTGACACAAAGCTGTGGCCGTCTACAAAGTGCAGCGATTAGTGAAACGAGACCCGTCCGTCTGAGACTGGCACCTACAAGACGTTTCGCCATCTGACAAATTCTATTGACACAGTTTGTTAGGATGTGGGTTTATTACGCTTTTCAAGGAGGTCAGTACGCAGGTTGTTTTAGCAGCGTTTAAGCTTTCAAAGTGGAGTTGTGTTTGGACTAGTTTGTGTGTGAACCGCACAGAGCGTTTCTTCGTGGGAATGGGAGAAACTAAGACAGAATTACAGTATTTATTTTCACGATGGCTTCATCTGCTGTCTTACTGTTTCTTTGAGGAGGAGTTTGACAATGAAACGCGCTGTTCTTTTGAAGGAAGTTTGAGTTTATGGATTTATGTAAAGTGTGCTTGTGCTTTGACCTTCCCACACTATGGGGGAATACACTGTGCCAGGATTGTGTGCCTCCCCTTTTTTATGTTTATCTGCTGGAAGAGACCCAACACAGATAGCCATCTAAACACATACACAGTCCTCCTCCTCCTCCGCCTCAGTGTTGGGAAAGTTGGAGAAAAAACAGATCGTAGAACAAGCAACACATCTGCATAGGTGTTTGTATGTTTTTGTACATTTATATGTGGGTGTGGTGTTAGTAAATGCGAGTGAGTGACACAAATGGTAAAGAACAGCGAGTTGGAGTGAGAGGTATTACGCCAGGGTTAATGCAGTGAGCGGGCAGCGGGCCCAGCCCTCTGAAGAATAACATTATCTAACCCAAAACAACGGGGAGCGGGGAGCTCGCCGACACAACCGGGCCCAGCTGTGCAGCCGGGGACGACCGCCAAACCAGAGAGAGCAGCGCTGACATCCAGCCAGGGGAAGGCCGTTGACTGTGCACTGCTAGATTGGACCAGATAGTGTTTTAGAAAAGTTACAGTAAGGAAAAGAAATCACTTTTTTGCTTCATATATAATTGAAACGTGAGGTGTGAGCATCCAATGAAGTTTCAGGAGGAAACCATGAAGAGCTAACGTCACGTTACTGAGCACCAGTTGGCACCAGTTACTCTGTTGTTTAAATGGCTTTACATTTGGTGAAGAGCACATTTTGACTTGTTTAGGACTCAAAACTCAAAGTTTAGGACTTGGGACTTGACTTGGGACTTGAGTGCAAAGTCTTGAAACTGGCTTGTGACTTGCAAAACAATGACTTGGTCCCACATCTGTATAGGGCAGTAAATAATATTTGAAATTTGGGATTTGGATAAAACCAGCAACATGAACATGAACATCAACTTGGTTCCTGGAAAATTATTTATTTTCTGACATTTCATAGACAAAACAATTAGTAGATTAATTGAGAAAATAAACATCAGATAATGAGCATAATCATTAGTTGCAGGGCTACTTGTAACAACATTTAAAAAATGTGTTTTTTTACAGTTAACAACTTCAGTAAGGGTCAGTTATAACTTGCCAATTTAGGCTCAGAGAGTGTTTTCACACTTGTTTTGACTTGTTTTAGTCTTTTAGATGCCAAATGGGAAAGAATTTGCCACATAAATAACTAAAGCAGGCATAAAATAGAACAGGAGATTAGTTTGTTTACAGTTTACAACACAGGCAGCTTACATAATACTGCACTGAATGGTGTTGATGTTGTAAACTTCAACTATGTGTCATCTATTTGAGCAAAATACCTGCAATTATTTAAATAAACTTTTAGGCCAAGTTCTGCTTCAGTCATGCACCTGTTTACTAGACTGTAAAATGATGTATTGACGTGTAAATTAAGTGCCTCGTCCACCCGAGAGTAGCTGAGGTTACTCAACTGTTATTCTGTGTTTTGGAACAGCCAAAGTCATTTTGAGGCAGGCTGATGTATTTCATTAATCCACACAGTAGTTTATGCTTCGGTAAGACAGTTGGGAGCATTAAAAAAATATCCAGAGCTTTAGATTTCCACATTTAATCCCGTTCATCCAGCTGCGTGGCACGGAAACTTCCAGAAATCCAATTTGTGCTGCAGAGTTGGAGCTCGGTGAGATTGGCTCAGGATTGGGAGTTTGCCGAGTACACGGAGAGAGAAAAAGGAGGGAGAGGTAGATGGAGCGTTTGTTAACATCTGTACCTTCACCTCGGGTCAGTCATGTCCTACATTGTGTCAGTGATGTTACACATGTTACTGCGACGGGCTGCAATAGAGCCACTGACGTTTTTCATTTATCAAGTTTTTCTCATGCAATCGGCCACCAGGTCATTTTGTAAGAACATGAATGGAAATACAGTGTTGCCCTTGACAATTTTTTCATTGTTCCTCACTAAGAAAGATGAATCATTTTATGTGCAGCACTGCCTTCTACTGGATCAGAGACAAGCCTGCAACTGTTGTGAACAGCTCAGTCAAACCTGGAGTGTGTTTAATAGTGACCTCACAGTGAAGGTTAACAGGTTAAGGCAGCCTGGCCCGCACTAAAAGAGTTTTCAAATCTTAACAGATGTTGAAAATGTGACCCCACACATAACGACATGTTATGATAAAACAGTTTTGTTCCTATAATGTGTGTGGAGAGCAACGATTTGGCAAAAACAGCACAACACACACGGACATCCGATCGCAAATATTGAACATTTAATATTTGTAATTTGAAATCGGTGCGTCCAGGATGGACTTCTGAGCAGATCAGGGGAAGTCTTAACATACCAGAACCATCAAAAAATCTGGACTTTGCTGACTGTTGTCGGGAGGGGGAAATCGGCCCCAAAATCGCCTTGATTCTCGTGTAGTGTGTACCCAGCATTAGGGATACAATACCTCAGCTCCAGACACTTCAATGGGGCACATTGGCTATGATGGGTATCAAACATGTGATCTTTCATTTTGTAGAAATATATTTCGGTGATGATTAGATTGTCTTTGTAAGGTGTAAATGGGAGTGTTGGATACAAATCAGTCAGTTTAAACTCACTTTGTTGATGTTGTTTCTCTTAGATGTTGTCGGACAGTTAATCTCTGAATCAGAACATTGAACATCACAAATTTAAATTGTTTGCAGTAACGTTTTCAGCCACAGGAGGGAGGCAGCAGAGTGCATGTGACATACTGTCATGCCATCATCACTGAAAGACATCTACAGGAAACGTTGGCATGTTTTCTGCCAACAGGAACCCCCCCAAAAAATACATAAAGATGCAAGCTGTCAGGATTTTAAGGAAAAGGGCTTTCAGACTATCATGTTACAGGTTTGGATTCCTGAACTAAGTTGAAAAAACTGATGATTAAACAACTCCTCACCTTTGAAGTTGCTTTTCAGCAACACTTTGTACCACATCTGCTCCAGTCCAGCTGTTCTGCACTGGGTCATAAATGCATGTATCTGCTGCTGTGTAGATGTGAAGCAGGGCGTTCGTGAAAAGAGCATGCACACTTTGCATGGACGCTCTGATGCTGCACTTCATCAAAGCCTCTCGGCTCTAAGAGGCAGCTGAGGCAAACTGAGATTGAGGCTTACGGCTCAGGGAAAGACGATTTCGCCGTCTTTTGCAGTCTTAATCGGACGCACGAACATCCCTCTTTATTACAAGCACATAATTGCTATAAAAACACATATACATGCATTTTAAAGAGATTATTTTACTCGGACTTAATTAGCTGGATTTCCTCCACTAGCTTGCCCCGTGCACATCACGTGACATGTCATGCTGTCCCTTCCTCCACCATATGAAACTCCCCTGTGGCCTGTTTGCTTGTAGCCTTGTCAGCGTACTCTGGCCTCTCCTCGCTGTCCTGTTCTACAGCTCAGGACACATCTGACGGCATAGTAGAGTCAATGGAGGGATGTATCAAGGGACAGAGGATGTGATAGCACGAGGAAGAGACAGAAACAGTGTTTGAGATGTAAAGGAATATTTTGAGAAGAGGAAGAATTAGTCTCCCCTGTGTGTTGTTTCATAAAATCATGGAGCTTATTTGTCTCAAACGTGTGTTTTGATTTAGAAATCTGTAAATAATGCTGATCAGAATTAAGAATAAGGCATTTCGAGCTGTTAAATGTATCAATTAGGGCTGTCAATCGATTAAAAAATGTAATGGCAATTAATCGCATGATTATCCATAGTTAATCACAATTAATCACAAATTAATAGCACATTTTTTGTCTGTTCAAAATGTACCTTAAAGGGACATTTGTCAAGTATTTAATACTCTTATCAACATGGGAGTGGGCAAATATACTTGCTTTATGCAGACGTATGTATATATTTATTATTGGAAATCAATTAACAACACAAAACAATGACAGATATTGTCCAGAAACCCTCACAGGTACTGCATTTAGCATAAAAAATATACTCAAATCATAACATGGCAAACTGCAGCCCAACAGGCAACAACAGCTGTCAGTGTGTCAGTGTGCTGACTTGACTATGACTTGCCCCAAACTGCATGTGATTATCATAAAGTGGGCATGTCTGTAAAGGGGAGACTCGTGGGTACCCATAGAACCCGTTTCATGCACATATCTTGAGGTCAGACGTCAAGGGACCCCTTTGGAAATGTCCATGCCAGTTTTTCCTTGCCAAAATTTTGTGTAACTTTGGAGCGTAATTTAGACTCCTTTGTGAGCTAGCTAGTATGACATGGTTGGTACCAATGGATTCCTTAGGTTTTTTAGTTTCATATGATACCAGTATCTTTAATCTAGCTTTAAAACTGAACAGAAAATCGTTCACATTTATATTGTTCGAGTGCGTGAGAAAAATTCAGTGTAAATTGTAGTTCTTATCACAAGTGGAAAAGCCGCAGAAAACATGTGCACCGATGCCACAGTGTTGCAGCAGTTGAGTTTCCAGTTCCAGTGTAATGTGGCCTAGTTCTGATTCTGCTGCCTCTCTTCTTCTTCCTCGCTGTGTGTGACCAATCGCCTCGGTGCATGTGCTCTCTTGTTGCCAGGGAGACAGCGGAACCGTCTGGAGCCAATGGACACCATTTTCGTCAAGCAAGTGAAGGAGGGAGGCCCCGCCCACGGAGCTGGACTCTGTACAGGTACTCACACACACACAATCATTGCACTGCTTCTGATAGCCGGATGATCTTATGATTAACTGTTCCTGTCTCACGTCTGACCTCAAAGCGCAGTTTGATGCCAAGATTTCTTCACGTTTGCCCTGTAGGTAATTCAACTTCCTTGTAACCCGCCAGGCAAAACAGATACTAGTTACAAAATAACAGATGGCTCCTTCGTGGGAGGTTGAACAAAGTGTAACAGGCACACTGTTATTCCAACCCTCCCTTGATTCTGTCTTTTTCTACGTCTCCCACTTTGTTTCTTATTGATTCATGAATCACTTCTAATTTTAAACTGGTGAGTATCAACTCCTTCCAGCTTCCCTGAAATGGAGGTGACAGCTGAAGCTCTGTCAGCGTTATTGCCAGATTAGCACTCTGTATTACAGGAAATGTTAAGTGGCCCGGACAAGCCCTCTAAACTGTCTGCTTTTATCTGTTCGCCCTCCCCTCCTGGGATGAGGGAGTGCAGTGTTTTCCCACAATTATCTCGTTTCTCTCCTAAACTCACCTCGCCTCTCTTCCTGTAAGATGGCCATCTTCAGAAAACTTGAATGGACATGGATCCTCACGTAAAATAAACAAGTATTGGTGTTCTCCTTTTGATCTAGACACAGATGTGTGTTTGTGCTGGAAGCAGCGACTCTAGAGTGGTTTCCTTTGGTCAATAATCCTATTGACTGGTTTCCACATAGACAGAGTTTATTTGTCATGTTGCTGTTAGCAGTAGAGGTCGACCGCGGTGTTAATTTTGACAGCTATTTTAGATTTAGTCTTAAGACAAAAATGCTTATTAGTTTTAGTCATAGTTTAGTCATTTTTATCCTTCATAGTTTTAGTCGACGAAAATCATTTGATTTTAGTCAAAATATTTTCTCTCTTAATATTTATTTTCAGTTAATTTCTCCCCCCTACAGTTATCTGTCGAATATATAACGACTATTTATTGAGGTAGGCCTATTTATTACTTTGACTTAGATGTTCAGTGATCAGTTATCCAGTTTGTACAGTCTGTAATAGTCGATCTCCAAAACAGTAGATTGGGTATCGGCTGATTAAACAACTATCGTCTCTTTCCTGCTCCAAACTATCGTTATTATATCTTTTGTTTGTGATTTACTCTACTCTCAGCCTTTTCTACTTTATTCTGTCCAGGGGACCGTATAGTGAAGGTGAATGGAGAGAGCATCATTGGGAAGACCTACTCGCAAGTCATAGCCTTGATCCAGAACAGGTAAGATAAACGTCATTCCACGTTTAATTTTCTGGTTTATTTTAAGGGAAATATGCACAAGACTGACTCAGACCCCGATGCCCGAGTTTCCATCGACTCCCTTCACTGCCAACACTCCCCTGCATGTTTGTGGACCAACACGGGAAATGAGACGGAGCCATTGTGAAACTTCTTTTGGAAAAAGTTTCCAGAGAGAATTGTTTCCTTATTTCTGACAAGCACACATGTATAACATTCATTCACACTTCATTAAAACGCAGCTATTAAAGTTTCGATTTTACAAGTTAAACTTAAAGTGCTGTGACTTTTGACAATTTGAGCTCAGTGTTGTAATAGTTTTTCTTTCTCTCTCGACCCTCCCTCACCCTCGCCTCCATCAGCGATGCCTCACTGGAACTCTGTGTGATGCCAAAGGATGAGGACATTCTGCAGCTGGTAAGCATTCATTCATCAATATATATTGCAAGTGTGCTCAAAAATGCTCCTTTTTTGCAGTTTATACAGCAGAAAATCATGAATACCAGACCAGTTCCCCTTTTTATGGGGATTGATGTTGTTTTATTTAACTGTTATTTATCAAGGTTAGTCTAATTGCAATTAAATGTTTTTTTCAACCTGGCCATGAAGTACGAATCCTGGCTGTATCTTGTTTATTTAACCTGTGCGTTTGTACGGTTTTAGGGAGAGAAACGTGATTCCCACCAAGTACTTCTGTGCTGTGTCTTTGACTGTAGCGCATGTTGTCAGATATGGTCAGTGAGCACAGACTTTTGTCTCTGTGTAGGAACAATGTTATCAAACCTGGCAACCCATCACTTCATGCAGCTGTTGTTCACCAAGAAATAATTCCAACATGTAACACCCCCTGAAACCAAAAAATGTTTGCACTTTTATATTCCTTTTTACAGCTTTAACAAACCACACACAGCTGTTTTCCCGGCTTGTTTCTAGGCTTTATGCTAAGCTAAGCTACGCATGGCCTGACTCCTACCAAAATATAAAACTATTCCTTCAAGCGTAGCCCAGAAAACTTTCTATGAAGCGATACTGACCTCTGACTCACGTAGGGATGTCACAATGCCAGAAATTTAGTAGTCGATACCCATACAAGTGAAATTCCACGATTCTCGCTACCCAATTTGATTCCATGGTAAAAAAACAAAATAATAAATCCCATATTCTTCAACATGCACTGTTTTTTTTCCTTGATGATCCGCCCCAAGTTTCTCACAAAAAACATCATGATAACGTTATAATTTACCTTCGCACAATACTCATTTTTTATGAATAGAACTTGAAAGCATCATAATGTAACTCAATGTAACCCTAATGTACGTTAGCAGTTAGCTCCGTTATTTAGCCAAGCAGGACTATGCTGCCCACCGGCTGCTAACCGCTAACAGCTAACGTTAACTAGCTCTCTCCTGCCGATTTCAACACAGGTTTGTTGTTCACAATGTATTATCAGGAACATTTTCTATCGTCCCTGCTGTACTGTAGAAAAAAGAGTACTGTCACGTTGGCATCAACTTGGTACCGAAGTATCTGTTCTTGTGACATCCCTAGATTCATGACTGACTCCCTAAAAAAAATGGAGAGAAAGTGTTGACAAGCTTTCCATACCTTATCAGATTAGCTTCTAGTGAATACAAGCTTGAGTGAACCATAAACAGTTCATCGGACTCCAGACAGGACTGTTGTAAAGAGTAGATGATTATATATTTATGATATTTAGAGAGAACTGAAAGTCACAGTGTTGATCCATGCTAGAACGGGGATGGTGTGACTCAAGACATCAAGACTGACATTGATTGTCTCATGTCAGGTTGATTATATTTTCGGGCTAGTTTCCAAAAATGTGACCTTGATCTTTCAGTGAGAAAAATCTAATAAGAGATGGAGCAGAGCTAGACTTCATGCCGCAGCTCCACACCCCCTCTACCCATCACGCTGATGAGCTCAGTGATGCAAGCAGCCAGCCCACGCCATCAGTCAGGGTCCAGAGCCCCGCAGACGATAAAACCAGCGTCAGGCCACGTCAAACCAGTCGCCGCACGTTGTTCACCTCCGTTTGGGAAATTCTCAGTTGGAACAGAGAACTGAGTCAGATCCCACTGTGTTGCTAAATTCCACACATAACTTGTTAGCTTGGCTGGCCGCAGCTCACCAGAAGCCACAGAAACTTGCTTTTGGCGTTTTGGAATGAATCTGAGCGCTCACAAGGCTGAGGGATTCGAATGAAGCAATTAGCTCTTTCTCAGGATTGTTTTCACTTTACAGTTCGTTAAACTCTGGCTGCCATCGAGCAGTTTTTAACTGTTGCACAATGTGCTACGAACATAAAGTAAAATTAAAGGTACATGAAGTGATTTAACTGGCAAATGTTTCTATTTCTATATGATTTGATGATATGAATCACAATCAAGTCATTTCTTTAAAATGTCTGAATGAATGCTGCTCCGTGTGACCTTTGTATCCAGTTTATACGAGGAGAAAACATGATTTTTTCAAGGATGAATGGAGGACGCACATGATGTGTCTATGTCTATGTTTTTAAATGTGTTCATGTTTGTCTGTATTGTGTTTTGGGAGACATTGAGCTCACTTGCGACCAGAGGGAGTGCAGCTGCAGTCAGCTGACTCCTCTCGGCTCACTGTTTACAGGAGTGAGTGAGTGAGGGAGCGAGGGAAGGAAGCCAGAGCGGATCAGGCAAGCGTGCTGTTATGCTCATCCTAAAGTGAACCTATGATAGATAGAGCGGCGTCTGACAGATGAGCGAGAGGATGAAAGAGGCTCGTAGAGAGAGTGTGTTTGTTGTGCGAGAGCCACTGAGACACCAGAGAGGGGGAGGGGAGGTACCACAGTGAGCAGGTGAGAGTGACAGAGCAAAGGGAAGAAATGCTGAGTATGTTGAGGGAGAGAGAAAGCAGAAAACATGTATTTTGACTGCAGCTGGGTGGAGGAAGACGTGGGGTAAGAGGAGGAAATAATGGTGATGAAGAGCAACTCCGAAGATATTCAGGTCTGACAAGGAGTTCACCTCTATTCTTCCTTCTTCTTTTTCATCTCCTCTGCTCAGCGAGTGTATTTTTAGCCTGCGCTGAAGTCAGAGAAGTTGCCTGTCTCGCCTCCACCGATGGTGTTGTACCTTTCTTTATGCTCACCTGTGTACTTCTCTTTATTCCCCTTTTCTCTCTCTCTGCTTGCCCTTCTCTAACCTGTGGACTGCAGTTTTCCAGGGATATCACGGCTCTGGTAAGACGGGAAATACTATACTAACTTTCCTTTTAATTTCTCTTTCTCTTATGACCCCTTTAGAGCATGTTTTTGCACATGTAGAAGCTGGCAAACCCCCTAAAACCCCAAAATATACTTCCCCTCTTTGCAGTATGTGTACTGTGGTTTAGTATATGTGGGTGATTTTTTGGTATTTTCCCTGAATAGCAGGTTGAGAGAAAGAGTTGTGTACTGTAAAAACAAATGATCTGACTTCACGTGTCAGCAGACTTCAAACACTTTTCTCGGTACTTTCCGTATTGAGGAAATTGGTTTCCATTTAGCTGTATGACACATCCAGAGGGAGGCACCAAGCAGCAGACTTAACGCGGCTGCTGTCAGTACAATTGTAAGCTGACACCTCAGGTAGAGTGCTATCGATTAAAGTCCAACACCTCGACTCTCTCCCTTTAATTTTCTCAAGAGCTCGTGCGCTGAAGGGATGAGGAAATATAGCCTCTTCATTCGATATGCAACCAGGAGCGGTCCACGCAGGGTTATAACTAGCTAAATTCGAGTGTTTTTGTTCAAGCTTTAATCAAGGGAAGTACCCTAGTTGCCACAGGGACAGTACAGTTGTGGAGCCATGCTGACAGAAGTAGCGTTAGCTGCCAACGGCAGACGGAGGCGCCCCCCGTTCACCCTCACCTCATGCCTCAGGGCAAACTCTCCAGTACCAAAGGTGGGTAAAGCCCCTGTCAGCTTAATCCTCACTCCTGGCTCTGTGGGTTTATTCTGGACTTTCCAGCCTTCTCTCTCTACTTATTTGCCTTTCTGGCTATCCCTTTTTCCCACTCTTTCACATCTGTTACTTCTCAGGGCAGTTAATTTGTACCGTGGCATGCTGTAACATTTGTTTGCAGTCTCCTAGGAAAAGATTGAGAAACTGTAACTGAAGCAGAGTGTGTTTGATTTGGAGAAACAGCACTGGAGCGCTGTGTCTACATTTAGCATGCTGCTGTTTTATTGTTATAGACGGGCTGGTTCCAGTTGTCTATCTGTCACTTACAGTTCTCTTGAGGGAATGCAGTAACAGTGTTTGCCTTGCTGATAATCTCATCAGCTCACACAGAGACTCGTGTCAATAAATGACACCAGTGGATTACCACTCTTTCTCTGCTGACAAAATGTGAGCAACCACATTGCCGTGGTGCAGATGAGGTATTTTAGAAACAAAAGATTGATACTGTAGCTGTAAGGGCAAAGAAAGAGGAAGTCATTGCAGTAAATTCATCATTTAGATCTACTAACTAGATCAGACTTTGTGTTCTTGGATTTGTATTTGCAGCAATAGTTTTTATTGCAGAAGTCTGATAGTTTCACTAGCAGGTCTACATCACTCCCTGTTCTACTGTATCCTGTCCCTGGTTGGGTGTGATGTTCTCCGGGGTTTAATGTGATCTCTTTTAGCTTTCCAACCTCTCAGCAACTGAAGTGACATAATGTCCTATAATCTCTTGCAGGCGTACTCCCAGGATGCATACCTCAAAGGAAATGATGCGTACAGCGGAAATGCCCAGAACATCCCCGAGCCCCCTCCCATATGCTACCCTCGGATAGAAGTTAAGGCCGCGGGCATGGCTCAGACAGCGGAGCCTGCCGCGGTCAGCGAGACGCCCCTAGGGCCGGCTCAGGGACCAGGAAGAAGAGGGGGGTCCGCGGAAAAGAGCTACCGGGTCGAAATCCCTGTTCCGCCATCTCCTCCGCCCCAGCAGACGTCAAAGTCTCAGACAGTTGCGTGTGTCTGTACTGAGAATGTGAGGACAGCGGCGACGCCTCCTGATCCAGTTGACAGGGGGTCCCGGGTGGCTCGGGCTGGACCCAGCCACAGGACAGAGGAAAACCGGTTCAGTCCTTCAGCAGATTCTGGCTCAGCTAGACCGAGGCCCCTTATTCCCTCAATACCCGGGGGCGCACAGTTGCAGTACCCTTCTTCACGTCCCATAGAAAGCTCAGTCTACTCCCCTTCCTCAAGACCTGGTCCGATCTATCCTGACACGTTGTCTCCACCTGTACGGGCCACCGCTGCCTCACCGGACACGTTCTCCACTGCCATCTCACCCAGCGCCAACCTCTACTCGCCCTCTCCCACAGCCCCCTCCACCTCTCCACACCAGAACATTGACTGGAAAAACTACACCACCTATAAGGACTATATAGACGCCAAGAGGCTGCACACGTATGGCTGCCGCACCATCCAGGAGCGCTTGGACAGCTTGCGTGCGGCTGCCAACTCCAGCTCCGCTTACACCCAGCAACGAACACCGCCTCCTCCGAGCACCAGTCAAAGAGGGGCACTGGGCTCCCAGGTCAGACGGAGAAGCACCTCCAATGACCGCGGGGCGGATGCAAGCACTGCAGCGACTCCATTACGTAGCGTCTCCCAAGAGAGGCTCGGAGGTGGAGCAGAGAGGACAATCAGGAATTGGCCTCGGAGTGCTTCCGAAGATGCTCTGCCTTTCTCCAGCCCCACCGGGGTCCCCAAACTTCGGGCGCGATCTTGTGATTACCTGGGGCAGCAGCCTGGAGAACCAGGTGGGTTGGCTGTCTTTGGAGATCAGGTAGCGTTGGAGGACCGGCTGCTGCTGTGTCGGGGGGAGGAAGCCAGAGCTAGCAGGCAGGGGACAGGCCTGAGAGCTTTACCTCATCTGAACAGGAGTCTCACTGGACAGGAGGGAGAAGGGCGAAGAAGTGGACTATCGAACTCTGCTCCTGTGTTTACTAAAGGTACGACGGATTCTGCTCTTAGGACAGACAGCGTCATACTGAGACCATCGCGTCTGCCTGTCAAAAACTCCATCTCAGACCCTTCGCCTGCCTTGTCCTCCACTAAAACCACAGACCCTCTTAAAGACCAAAGAGCTAACATGGTGGGCAACCACCTGGGCTACTCCTCCCCTCTGCACCTGCAGCTCAGAAGCCGGGCTGACAGTCTGAAGACAGAGAGCAGGGCAGAGGCTGGGTTGGCAGCCAGGTCCTCCTCATGCTCTGGTACTTCCTCTAAACTGCCCTTGCAGAGACAAAGTGTAGTTGCTGCCTCTTCTTCTGGCTCCTCCACCACTAATGGAGCTGTGACCCAAAAGCCAAAAGTCAGAGAAATCTCCAGTTCCACCGGCGCCCTTTTACGGACTAACGGCGGTCTTGCAGAGGGCGTACAAGGACTGGATGCGACGGTCGTTGTCCTGAGAAGGGACAAAAACTCCGGACCACCCCACATCCGCCCTCCGTCCTATGTGCTGGCTGTTAATGACAACCAGAGAGGGGTGACTCACAAGTCACCACCGTTGGTGAAGGCAGGCTCCGCAGATGGAGCGATGTGCTGGACGTCTAATGACAGCTTCAGGGAGATGCATCTACGAAGGTTCGGAGACACACGACACAAGTCTGGCTCCAACAACTTGGACGACTCCCTGGATTCAATCCCCTTCATAGGTAAGACCACACTCGTCTCTATACCACCTTCTTGTTAAACTCTTCCTGTTTCTATAGCAACAGCCGTGACAGGGTAGTAAGGGTAGAAGCAATTACACAGCATGTGTTTGAGCGAGTGAAAAAGTATGTTTATGCATAAAAGCTTGGCAGCCAATTTGAATATGTACCAAATTCACACCATGCTTCTAATGAGCTGATAGCTTATTAGATGCATGTTCTGACATGTCCAGTTAAGGCTGGTGTTGTGAACCTTGATCATCTTTGACTGCAGACCAAAATTTGTTTATAGCATCAAGTAGCGAAAGTTGGCATCAAATGCTTGGCCAGATCTCTGTCTTGGTCACGTGTTGATGTGATATTTCCTTATCTAAATCAGGAAATGCTGTAGATGCAAATCAGGAAACTTTAGACTGTGTTTTATTTAGGGAAAGTCCTTGTAGAACTGCTTGTGCTGTGGGAAAAAAACAGTTTTGTAAAACACCACTCAATTTAATTTAAAAAAGTGTTGTGTTCCAGTTTGTAAAAACTAAAATGATACCCAGCCCCTATATACAGTAGATGAAAAGAGGACATTACTTTTCATAGTAGAGGTCGACCGATTTTTAAAGGCCAATAATAACGATAGTTTGGAGCAGGAAAAGCCGATTAATCGTCCGATATCTTCTTTACTTCTGCAGCAGCCTAGTCGGCTACTTTTGCATTGGACGTTTTTAATAAATCATTTTTTGTCACTGCGAATCATTCGTAAGAGAATATCCTGAAGTGTGATTTGATGGATTATATCATTGGAATATGTTCTATTTATTCACAATGGGTGATGTGCTGTTCTGTGTCTTACTGTATGACTGGACAGGATACTTCTGTTGCGTGTCTCGTACATTGTTAAATGCCACTCTTATAAACCATTAATGTTCGTGCATATTCCCGGGGTAAGGAGGATCCTAAAGTGAGCGATTTCATTTCACGTGGCTGGATTATTTGGAAGAGAGAACGGCAAATTGGTTCAATAAGAAAGTTAAAGTCCAATATTAGCGGGGCATAACACTTTAAATATCTCTCTCCATCGGAACCAAATTACAAAAAAGCACCCGAAGCTCCCTTCTGCTTTAGGAGTTGGTGCATTCAATGATCACTTGAACATCAAGTGTAAGCCTTTCCTTGCAGCTTTACTTCTCATAGTACAAGGACATCTATTGTGTCTAAATGTCATCGAGAATATAGTGTGGATCATCAGAAATAATGGTAGTCTTATGTCTTACTAGGAAATACCCCTTAGAATTAGGGCTGTCACGGTGAGGACATTTTCTCAACCGTAAGAACCAACAGTTGCTAACGTACACACAACCTACGCACAAGTTATTCCTTAAAGGAGTTTGCTACTTTGTATAGCATATTTTAGTTTAAAAAAACATCCTAAAAATCCATAATACACTGAGAAAAGTGTTTGATTAAGTATAAAAACAACAAGTGCATATAGTTTAGTGTGTTGCCAATGAAACCACTCGTCCCAGGTCATGAAGGCATTGTCATTTATTTCATTATTTCAGGCATATTACTGTACTTAACTCAAGTTACAGTCACAGCAGAACATGTTGTATAGATATTTAAATGCTAAAACAAATTGGTTCCTTGTGGCTTTTTGACCTCAGGGTGACATCGAGTCAGGTGATACATGACAGCGTGACACTGTACTGCAGGCAACCATGACGTATTCAAACCACCCTTTGGCATCTGAGTAGGGCAGCACACACACACATACACAGAGCTGCTCTCCAACGCAATAAACCCCCCCACCAGCTCTCTGAATGTCTCTTATTTCCCCCAGTGTTGTACAGCAAGAGAAACCCAAGAACCTAATGGGCTGTGACATAACAGAGAAATAAGAGCATTCCTGCAGCTTCGTAGTACAGCTCCAAACAATAAGTGGAACAACTGCTGTACATTAGGTGTCTGCCAAACATTTTGTACTGGGAACAGGACACAACTGGTGCTGCTAAAGTACATGTAAAAAGTCACGTCCTCCCTTTTTGAGGAGAAATCTTTGCTTTTTCTGTGTTTTTCCTCAGAAACTGAATGCATTCGTAACAAAGCAAAAGCATCATAGTATCACTGAGTTCTGTATTTACTTGTCGGGGTGTTTAAACCACAAATGAACAATATAACAAAAGTTGTTTAGTATTGTGTCTTTTCACATCTCTGCCAACTTATCGGCTGACAAAACCAGACAAGCTTGAACTCGACTTCGCATCCTCAGTTGTGTCATAATTACTGACTCATCAGCAGCCAATGAGAGCAGCTCTTTGTGCTTCTTCATGTCCCAGAACCTGCAGGTGTTAATCATATCCTCTTCCAGCAACATTTCCCTCCGTATACACAAACACACCTCAGCTCTTGCTTTCTAGATAAGATTAGATTATGATTTCAGCACTTCCCAGTGTTCTGTGTTTAACACCGGTGATGTGGTGTACCGTGGTGGATGTATTAACGTCTCTGTTCCCAAACAACCGGCTATCAGCCAGTAGCTAGTAGTGCCAGTAGCATGACATCAACAGAATTTAATGGAGTTGTTGGCTATTTACTAACAAGCAGGGCAAAAGCACAGGACACAACCTCTTATACATCCATGGTCTGTGGTCTATTGGACATTTTGGGAGTCCTTGACAGGAACAAGTTTGAGATTGCTCTTAAAATCTGTGTGCTGGATTTCTCTAACTTCCATTTATGTCCACCGTTCACTTTATGCTCCTCTGGGAAGCAGCCGGGCAAAAACAGTTGAATAAATAAATAAGTAAATAGCCATCTCCTCTCTACAGCTTCATATTTAACAGAAAAATATACAAGAGTAGTATTGGATCTTTTCATCTTTCACTTCTCAGCAAACAAGCTTATTTCCCAAAATGTGTAACTATTTGTTTGAAGATCTGCATCTGCATGTTTAAAGCCGATCTTGATGTCTACAGCTGACATTCCCCTGAAAAATAAATTGTAATTGTACCTGTCAGACATCACTGACTGCCGCCGTTTTCCCAGAAACAGGATTGGAGGTATACAAACAAGCGATTAAATGAAATAGGCATCTGCCGGGCAGAAGTGAGGTTTGCAGTGTCGTGGGAGATTGCTTTGAGGTTTGAGGGGAGAGAGATTTTACAGCAGTGTTCTGTACACAACTAACAAACAGATCAGATGTTTCATATTAAAGCTATGCTGTTGTGTAGTGCATTGCATTGGTGGGGATTTAATCATCTAGATCTTTTCTTGCTCTTGTTCTTTGACTTGTAATGGTATTTTTGTAATGGAGGCAGTGTAATGTGAGTTAAATAACATATGAAGTGCTCTACTTCTGTTGGTAGTGCTACATTAGGTTTCACCTGCCCTTCCTGCATCACCACAGCCGCAGATATGATTCATCGTACGCGTCTCTTCATTTGTTTTTAGGGCTTGCCATCTTGCTGATATTGCATATCAGACGTAATGACACGGCCGTGTCTGTGATGATGTAATGTTAGCTGACTACCCAGCGTGTGTGTGTGTATTTAAAGGGAAGGTGTGCACCATCTTATCGGAGCAGAAACACCTATCTGCTGGCTGACTGCGTCTCTGTCTGCATCACTTTGCTTCAGCCCGATGCGCCCTTATCACAGCGCTTTATTGCTGTCTGCTGAAATGTTTATTCAAGTGGAGATAGCAGAGATGAATTAGCCTTTGTTTTTGGATGATTTCATTTACTGTATGATATTTCCTGTTGCAGACTACGGCTGAATTTATGCCAAAGTTGTATAGGAGTTTAGCAGGAGTAATAAAGAGCATGCTTCCACACAGTGAGGAAATACTACACAAGTACTACTGTAGGCGATGTTCTTTTTCCTAGGATGGCGAGGGCATGACAACACCCTACTCTGCCTCTGATTGGCTTGCCCTCATATTCTTATAAATGCAGCATAAATTCTTCTCTTTCTGTCCTCAGATGAACCATCTAGTCCCAGTACTGACCAGGACAGCACACACATACCCGCATCTGCTGTTATATGTGGAAAGCCCATCATCACCACCATGCCACCCAGCCCCACCTCTCCGTCCCCTCTCATTCGACGCCAGCTGTCACATGACCAAGGTATGTTCATATAAGCAGCTATTACTGAACCAGTACAGGTTATGAACGGTTACAAATAATTCATTTAACCCTCTCTTAATAGATTCTCTCCGTCTCACAATTATTGAGTCAGATTCGGGTACTAAAACAGAGCGGTCCAAGTCGTACGATGAAGGCCTGGATAACTACCGGGAAGAAAGCAGAGGGTAAGTTATACAGTATATTACTATATACATTTTGATGGGAAAAACACTGTTCAAATTACTTAAAAAAAATACCTCTTCTCTTCCATGTAGGAGGTCCTTAATACCTGGTCTGAAAAGTCTGAGGAAGGTGAGATCAATCCCCATTTTTTATTATCAAGCATGAGTTTGTTCAGTGCCAGCTGTGCTCACCTGCCACATGACTGGTTGAAGGTTTATCAGCTCATTAGTTCACACCCTTAAGATAAAACTTCTCCCATTGAAATGTGAATATATTATGGAAAATAGGGACGGCTGTAAAAGCAACATCAGGCATTGCTTGATGTTTCTATGTATTTACCTTTATATATCCTTGAAAATTTGACTGATAAACATTAGAGTTGGCCAGTTCAACCCTTATCTTCTACTGATCATCGTTGGTACATTGGTCATTTTTTTTTTATAAGGCCATATTACACAAACTGCCTCCTTATCTAGGTTCTCTACTGACGTCTTCAGTCATGCAGACAAATTTATGTACGTCATTCCTTTTTGGTGAAAGTGCTTTTAAACTTTTTGCACCCTCATCTTGGTTTGTGAGCTACAGAGTCACCCTAAACTAGAACTTTATAAGCATGGAAGAATATAAAAATAGGATTAAGGACTATTTGAACACTGAATGTCCTGTTACTGAATGACCCTGCTGATTCATTGGCTGATGCAATTTGCTGTTACGTGTGTCTTTTATGTGAAATTTCCAGGGCTGTCATTTGATTAAAATATTTAATCACGATTAATTACAAATTAATCACACATTTTTTTTTATCTGTCTGTAAAGGGGAGACTCGTGGGTACCAATAGAAACCATTTTCATTCACATATCTTGAGGTCATAGGTCAAAAGATCTCTTTGAAAATGGCAATGCCAGTTTTTCCTCTCCAAAATTTAGCATAGGTTTGGAGCATTATTTACCCTCCTTGGTGATAAATATGAGTATGACATGGTTTGTACCAATGGATTGGGCCTTAATGCTATTTTCTTATCCATCACAGGCGGTGGACAGGTCGTCTGAAGATTCAGGGTCCATCAGGGATTCTTCCTCAGACGTCTTCTGTGACGCCACCAAGGAGGGTTTGCTGCATTTCAAGCAGCTGAACACAGACAAGGGCAAGGTGTGGACCGTCTCTACATACAAAAGCATCATATAACTCACACACTGACACAGAAAGCACGTCGTCGACATTACGTGACCTACTGTATAACTTGGTTTATAAACATGCCCTTGTTTCCAGAGTATATCTTTGTCTGGCTTTATGCTGTACTATATGTTTCACCTGTTGGACCAGTTTGAACTCACAGCTGCCTTTGACCTCCTCGTATGAGGTTTCATATTGTCCTCTAGGCAGTGATTATGTGCTATAATGCCAACAATAGGAACGTTCACAGAAAGATTACCATTTAATTCCCTCCACTTTGCTTTGTCAAACTTGTCTCCTTCATGACCTATTTCTGCAGCGTGTCGGTGGAGGTATGCGCCCGTGGAAACAGATATACGCCGTGTTGAGAGGCCGCTACCTCTGCCTATATAAAGACAAGGCGCAGGGGCAGGCTCATGCAAACTGCCAAGCAGTAGACGAGCCGCTGCCGATCAGCATCAAGGCCTGTCTGATCGACATCTCGTACAGCGACACGAAGCGTAAGAACGTGCTGCGGCTGACCACGTCGGACTGCGAGTACCTGTTCCAGGCTGAGGACCGAGAGGACATGCTGGCCTGGATCAGAGTCATACAGGAGAACAGCAACCTGGATGAGGAGGTGAGGATCGTGCATTCATAAGTAATTATGCATGAGTTAGTTACTGAGTGGTCCGGCAGCATCTTTTTCTTTTTAGTTTTAATGATTTTATTGGCATACTATTGGCATTTAGCCTAAACAGTTCAGTAGCTCTCACTAGGACAGCTGCCTCAGGGTGCCGCCCAGGTGAACATCCTCTGTTATAACACACCTGACAGTGTGACATCACCTACTATATAATTGTCCTATTGCCCTACAATGACTGTCACATCCTCTGGGCCTCCTCCCGTCTAAATCATGGCCTACTTTGCTTCAGCAAGACATTTTTTTTATTATTTTTGCATCGAACATTACGTCAAACCATTCCCTCTTTATATCTGTGACGGTCACAGTGCGGTCATTGGCAGCTCTACTGTCTATATTTCTAATACCACTACTGATGCTGCTAAATTTGAGCATTTTATGACAAGTTTGTTCAGTTTTGAGAGTTTGATGAATCCAGAATCGTGTGAGCAAACCTCACGGAAAAAAGAGAGATTAAGGATCAGAAAATGTTCTTGCATGAGGCCCATTGTTTTTATTCATTTGATACGCTGCTGTTGCTTAGCTGCTTTAGCAACATTATTGAGCATATAATGGGAATATATATTGGATATTTCTTGCTATATGACCCCCATTAGAAATTTAAGCCCGTCTTTCACCCTCCCTTTAACCACACTGCCCTTACTATGACATTCCAGTGGTCTTACCTGTGTCACCTGATAGCAGCAGGTTATATAAAGATCCGTTATGGCCTGTTAGGGGTGGGGATGTGAAGGGAGGTGCTGCACCTGATGCCTTAACCATCACCTATTGTGTCCTCTATCCATTCTCCTCTGCTCTTCTTTCCTTTCTTCCTTCCTTTTCCTTTCTTTTTTTAGAACGCGGCCTTCACCAGCCATGACCTCATCAGCAGGAAGATCAAGGAGTACAACACCTTGATGAGGTAAGGTTGGGAGGGAGAACTTCACACATTGCTGGATGAGTGAGCTCTGATTGGAAAGCTCATCTTTATGTTAATGTCTTACCCGCTCGCAGCCCGACAGGCAGCAAGACGGAGCCGTCGCCCAAACCCTCACGCCAGTCACTGAGCATCAGACAGACGCTGCTGGGAGGTAAAGGAGAGTCCAAAGCAACAAGTCCAATCGCACCCAAATCTGAGCAGGAGAAGAAGAACATGCACAAAGGTAGGAAAAGAAACAATTCCTATTTAATGCAATGTTAATTTTTCTTAGCAGTTGACGTCTTTTGCAAGAAAAAACACTCTGATGCCAACTAATTCTGTTATATGTTAACCTCTTCCACCCCACTTTACAGCTTTACAGTGATACCCAATTTATGTAATTCCAAGACTGTTTATGTACTCCAGTGTGCAGAAATATTCAAACACACCACCAAGTAGTTGAAGAGGTTACACTAAGAACGATAAATATGCCGTTCTCATTGTGCTGTGCTTGCAGATGACACCAGCCCTCCGAAGGATAAAGGGACGTGGAGGAAGGGCATCCCGGGGCTGATGAGGAAACCTTTCGAGAAGAAGCCGTCTCCTGGAGTCACGTTTGGAGTGAGGCTGGACGACTGTCCTCCTGCACAGACCAACAAGGTCTGTACTGATGTTGTATATTAAGTTCATCCTCTTGAATACACCTCTTCTCTACACAGTAATATCATACTGTATGTCCAATAAGCTAAACATTGAATGCTTTTCTCTGTATTCTAGTTTGTGCCTCTGATTGTGGAGGTGTGCTGTGGCTTGGTGGAGGAGAGGGGGTTGGAGTACACAGGCATCTACAGAGTTCCAGGAAACAATGCCGCCATCTCCAACATGCAGGAGGAGCTCAATAACAAGGGCATGAATGACATCGATATCCAGGATGATGTGAGTGGCACTCAATCGATCCATGTTGCTTTAATTAAACTCACCTTGGAGTCTCACAGTGCTGCCCTTAAAGCGATAGATTGGGTGTTTTGAAGTGGGGTTGTATGAGGTACACACTGTTTACTTGCCAGTGATGTGTCATTTAGCAACCTTTCAAATTAAATTAAAGTTTGTTCTATATTTATGTATTTTTTTTGGCATCCAGAGCAACAGTAAGTGAATGTCACAGCAGCATTTTGCATTTCTAGTTGATAGTGGATATGACTTATTCTTGTGAGCCTAGAATCATTCATTTATTTTGCAAAACCACCCTTCACATCCTAATCTCATGTTTTACAGAAATGGAGGGACCTCAATGTGATCAGCAGTTTACTCAAGTCCTTCTTCCGTAAACTTCCAGAGCCGTTGTTCACCAATGGTACGTTGCTTTTTTCAAAGGTTCTGCAAGCCATCTCGTGGCCATAAATGAGAACTACAACCCAGTAAACTTTTGACTGTATTTCACCTCCGGCTTAACTTTTAATTTCTGCCTGCAGATAGGTACGCAGATTTTATAGACGCCAACCGAACAGAGGATCCAGTGGAGAGACTCAAAGTGCTCAAGAGGCTGGTGAGTTGCTGTGAATATTCATTTCATCCCTTTTTTGTTTCATATATTATCCTCTTTTTATTATTTGAATTATTTATCTATATGCTCCTTTATTTGTTTCTAAAGCATTTGGGTTTTCGTTTTTACAACCTGTTCATACCATGTGTTGGAGCGCTGTAACCTCATTAGGGCTGCAACTAACCATTATTTTCATTATTGATTATTTTCTTGGTTAATCGATTAGTTGTTTGCAATGCACACAACAAATGCAACAAAAAATTGTTAGATGGAAAAGAAAAAGGATGTTTTTTGTTAGTAAACATCTGTGTCTCCACCTGTTAAATAATGTCTGTTTCTTCTCTTTCTACTTACAGCTTCATGAGTTGCCAGATCATCATTACGAAACCCTCAAGTTCCTCTCAGCTCATCTCAAAACTGTGGCTGAAAACTCAGACAAGAATAAGGTGTGTAACTCGCATATTTCTTTATGAAGTTTTGATCAGCAACATTAAAAATGTACAATAATGACTACGGCCAGTGTGACGCTATATATGTTTCCTTTTATTTTATTATCTATAAGGATTAGAATCTATTATTATTTCAATTATTTATTTTTTTCTATTTAAATTTGTGATGATACAATTTGATATTCTCATTTCTTGTCTACTTCTTATATCGTTTCTATTTGTATTGAACTGTTTGTATTGAAAATGATAGTCATAAAAAAAGAAGTACAATTAAAACTGTTTCTTGTTTGTTAGATGGAGCCGAGGAACCTGGCCATCGTGTTCGGTCCCACTCTGGTGCGCACCACCGAGGACAACATGACCCACATGGTGACACACATGCCAGACCAGTACAGGATAGTGGAGGCCCTCATTCAAAATGTGAGCATCAGATCTTTAACTGCTATTAAAGATATTAAACCAAATTTTCACATGTAAAACACTAAAACTTAATGCTCTTTCCTCTAGTATCACTGGTTTTTCACTGAAGATGGAAACGGAGACCCAGTGGTGAGTACAGCCATCACTGCCATTAAATTGTTTTCTCTCCAGCTCTGTCCTCCTCTTAGGAAGCTTGCCATAGGCCGCACTTTGCCGCTGCTCTGGTGTGAATTCGGCGTTATGGCTGTAAATTTCTCTAAAACATCCTTGTGAATCTGCTCCTAACTGTGTTACATTTATTCCTCTCAGACCATGTCCCGAGAGGTGAGCGCGGTGGAGTCTCAGCCCGTCCCAAACATCGACCACCTGCTCACCAACATCGGCCGTACGGGCACATCGCAGGGTGAAGTATCAGGTAACACGCTGCCTTTGGCAGACCAACTCTTTGGTGGGTTAATCTTTCTCTATCCTTTCTCTGCTGAGTGCTGTGGTCAAAGAGCGACCGGTGTGTGAACTAGTAACTAATGTTGATGATAACGCTGCTTCCTCCCTAGGCCAAGCTTCCCCTTTTTGCTTCTTTGGCTGTTGCCACTAGATAGAAATGTCTATGGCTAACCATGAGTCCAAATGCCTGTGTGGGTTTCAGTGGGCAATTTATTTGCATCATTGAAAGGATGCAATAAATTGTCTCGCTTCTTCATTTGCTTTAAGAGATTTATCCCCCCTTCCTCGGTATTTGTTAGTCTTTTAAACACTTAGATGTTTCCTTTTTTACCCCTCTGCCCTTTAATACCTCGTTTTAGTCAAACTCCTCAACCGGGCTGTGTTGTCTCCCTCCCTTTATCCTGCCTACTGTTGCACTAATAAGGCATGTTCTTTCCCACGTCAGAAATAGATGTTTTTACAGTGAAAGGCGACCTCTGATTCCTCTGTCTCTAGTGAGGCTCTGTCGGGTGTCCTAAAGGCTTTCCCAGCATTCACACATACTGATCTTGACACAGGCCAAGTGGGAGGAGTCTATCACACCATGATGACACTGATGGACTCTATAATGTCCGTGATGGACAGCTGGAACTGTAGGAAGAAGGACGATTGTTGCCCCCAGTGTAGCTGCCTAGTCTGCAGGAACCCGCAGTTCTGTTAAGTGCAAGAAATGCCAAAGAGAGAGAGGAGAAAAAAAAGCGTTAAAGAAAGAAACCGTGACGGAAAAGGGGAAGCGAAGCGGCTACACGGTACTGTGCAGTGTCCGGTGTTGTGGGTTTTCTATCAGAGTATACCTAACACAGGCCGGTGCTACTGTCTGAAAGGCTCTCCGCTGTCTCTCCTCACTGTCTCGCAAGCTTGCCAACAGGAGAGATAGCATGGTATGGTTTCTACGTCACCGGTCAGTGTGCACTTGCATATTGTGCCATCATCTGTATTGTAAGGGGTGTATAGGGGGGCTTGGCTATGTCACACAAACAAACAAATTTTAGCTTGAAGGATGATCTAAGTAGATGTGATTACAGAGCAGGTGAGGACTGATTATAGGTTTTCCTTGCTGACACTCTCTCTCTCATGTAGTGTCCCCTCTTTTCATATAGCTAGCCCCTCTGTGACCCCCGTCACTTCTCTGTTGTTTCGTTTTTTTGGTTTCTTCCATAGCCGTCTCCGTCATCACCGTGTCACTGTTGTCATGGCAGCTCATGTCATCTCACATTGCTTGGTCAGCTCAGCTAAAAATCATCGCCATAGTCTGTGAGGTTGGGTATCTAACCTCAATATCTTTTTATTATCAACCAGAATGTGTCTGCAGTGAGTACTGAAAGCTGGCATTTGAATGTCCAGACACATACGTTATCTTGTTTACTTAGTCTTTGATCAGACTTTTTTTCTTTAGGGAAGGTTCTCGTAAAGTTTAATTAACTATCAATTTACCATTTATAAATGATGGTTATCATAGTACCAAGTGTTACCGAATATTAAAAAAATATTCAAAAGTTAGTATCCACTGGTTTAGAACATATTTAACATTTGAGAATTATGGCTTTTGTTACGTGAAAAAAAATGTTGTATGGAAAAAAAATATTGTTTTGGTAACTGCACTAGCGTTCAATATTTTGAAACAAAACCCAGCCTTATGCATTTGTGGTTTCAGGTGTTTTTTTAAATCAATACATTTTAGGATAGGGTTCACATCTGCATACCTGGATATCCCTCGCCATCCTTGTGTTGCATGGCACATTATCAGCTGCTGTTAAAATGTACTTGTTGTGTTCGTTGCTAAAGTTGCACTCAGAATCACTTAGAAACTTGAGGAAAGATTAGAGCTATTTTTACCTGGCTTGGACTCGATGTTCAGGTGTGTTGGGGAAGAACGTCACATGCCATGTAGCTGTGGACCTGAGTGTAACGTAGAGCTCATCTGTCTCTGTGTGAAGCATGGCCTGTTGTCTGCTCATGTACTGTATGTGCTCACTTGTCTTGTCCGTTGTGTGTTTTCACGCCACATGATCCTTCTCATCAACATTGTTCGCTTCTCCTTTTTTTTCTCCCTGATTCATTTTCCCATTTCATCAGTGTGTTCATCTGTGTTGTAAAATTAGCTAACGTGCCCCTCTCTTCTCTCTTTTTTTACCCACAGATTCACCGACTAGTGACTCAGCTAAATCAAAGGTGAGTGTGTGTGCGCCAGGTGTTAACCCTCTTAGGACACTGGTAGTGTAGGATGTCAGGAGGTAGGTGACGAGCAGCAGAGATCTCCTCCACCTCCAGTTAAGATCAGCATCAAATAAAGTTATTACAACCTACACTTAAAGGGGTTGTTTCACCCAAATCACCAAAAACAATTCTCACCTAACTCTTGTGGTATTTCTTGTCACCAAGGTTTACGCTAGACGCTAGACTACTGGACATGTGTTTTAAATAGCCATATAATAGCCTACATTTATACAATAATAAAACACAAAAAGCACGCTACGATCCAAGCTCCAACAAATGTATTTTATTGAAAGAAGTCAACAAAATTAACTCTTCATCCAGAACATTAATATAGCATCAAACAACTAGACAGCAGGAGAGAGAGCGGGAGCGAGCGAGGTAGAGAAAGAGAGAGCTGGAGCGAGGGAGAAAGAGAGAGAGAGCGAGCGAGAGAGGAAGAGAGTGAGCGAAGTAGAGGTTGAGAGAGCGAGGTAGAGGGCGAGCGAGCGAGGAAGGTAGAGGGCGAGCGAGGGAGGTAGAGGGCGAGCGACTGAGGTAGAGAGAGAGCGAGCGAGGAAGAGAGAGAGCGAGCGAGGAAGAGAGAGAGCGAGCGAGGAAGAGAGAGAGAGAGAGAGAGAAAAACAAGCCACACACAAGCTTTTTTTATTTTTTACACAAATACTGTCATGTTTTTTTGTCATTTGGGTGAACCAACCTTTAAGTTGATGCAATGAGTCGTCTGTCAGTTGTGACCAGACAAAGCCGACTGTACACCCAGTGAGCCACAGCCTCTTCTCTGCTTCAGGACACATCAGACTTGTGGCTGAGAAGCTCAGGATTATGCAGTTGCTTGATGCATTTTGAGATAGAAAGAAACTAATTGAGATTGTGTTATTAGCAAAAGAAGGAGCCTTTCATCACT
The DNA here is from genome assembly GCA_916701645.2 of Sebastolobus alascanus. Taxonomy (NCBI): domain Eukaryota; kingdom Metazoa; phylum Chordata; class Actinopteri; order Perciformes; family Sebastidae; genus Sebastolobus; species Sebastolobus alascanus. Next base: position 5,093 of record CAKAOJ020000102.1, on the reverse strand, counting down.
GCACTGCTGTTATGTGGCTGCTTTCCTTCAGCTTTAAGCCAGAGCTCAGGCTGGTGCAGGGATGCTTCAGTTCATGCTGTGCTACTGCTTCTCCTGCTTCTGCTTCAAGGCTCGCATGGAAACAATACTGTGCTCCCTGTTAATAATGTTCCTCTCTCTGTCCACTTCTCTGGTTTGTGGTGCTTCACGGGAGCAGGTGGAGTACAGGTTTAAGTTTCCAGGCAGGGGGTGAAGGGCTTTTTTGTTGTCTTTGACGTGCTCCCTCCTTGTGTTTCTCAGCATCAGAAATACTCATTTTGGCTTCCTCCTCCCCTCTCTGCAGGGTTCCTGGGGCTCAGGGAAGGACCAGTGCAGCCGAGAGCTCCTAGTCTCCTCCATCTTTGCTGCAGCCAGCCGCAAAAGAAAGAAATCAAAGGAGAAGCCGCAGCCTAGCAGCTCAGATGATGATCTGGACTCCGTGTTCCCCAAGAAGGAAATCCCTGGCCAGAAGTCGAACCACTACGGCCTCCAGACCGAGGTGCAGAGCGAGACTCGTCCCAGCCCCAACGCAAAACCCAACGCAAAGCAACCAGAGGAGAGGAAAGAGAACGGGAGAACTGTGGAGCTCACACCTAAAGCAAAGCATAGAAACTCTTTATTCCTGAAGGAGAAGATTCCTCCCAGACACCCTTCATCTTCCCCCTCCCCCTCCCCATCCCCTGGCTACCAAACAGCTCCTCAGGCCAAATCCTCCTTGTCGGATCCCCCGTCCCAAATTGAATCAGATCTCGGGACCATGAGCTCCGGAGCGTCCGTGTCACGGTCAAGACCGAAAAAGTGGACTGGAGCGTCCGCTGATCTTCCTGCGGGAGCATATGTCGGACTGGCAGCAGGTCCAGGGGCGTCCGCCGGTGCGGAGGTGAGCTCCATCACCTCCGACTACTCCACCACTTCTTCCATCACATTCTTGACCGGAGCAGAGTCCAGCGCGCTCAGTCCGGAGCTGCAGGGTGGCGAGGAGGCAGATGACGAACGCAGTGAGCTCATTAGCGAGGGACGACCCATGGAGACGGACAGTGAAAGCGACTTCCCGGTTTTTGCCCCGGGCGGTGGCAGCAGCCAGTCCACACCCTGCCCAGAGCAGAGTCTGGACAAGACTGAACCACGAGGAGGTGGAGCAGCTGAGGGAAGCACCACGCCAAAACTGGAAGCGCGGCGCCTTTTCCCGTCACACAGGATGATTGAGTGCGACACCCTCTCCAGAAGGTGGTCGCTAAGACAGAAAACAGACAGCGAATCATCAGTGGAGGGTGTTGCTGGGAGCGGGGAGCGTAGCGAGGGTAGAGCGGAGTCTTCCACGCGGCTCTCCAGAGTCCTGGAGGTGATGAAGAAAGGGCGGTCCACGAGCAGCCTCAGCTCGTCCTCACGCAGCGAGTCGGAGCGTTCCGAACCGGCCTGGCACCTCAAGATCACCGAGCGGCTCAAATTCAGGTTACGCACATCTGCTGACGATATGTTCACCCAGAAGAACCGAGCTCCAGACGCTCGCGGGAAGAAGAAGAACATCCGCCGCCGGCACACCATGGGCGGGCAGAGAGACTTCGCAGAGCTGGCGGTCATCAACGACTGGAGGGAGCAGGGCGGGGTGGACCAGACGGCCGAGCTGTCAGCTCTGGACCGCCTCAAGCCCAGATGTTCCTCTCAGGACTTCTCCATCCGGGACTGGATCACTAGAGAGCGGTGTCGAGGTTCTGATTCGAGCGTTGAAGTTGCACCTAAAGCCGTTCCTGAGGATGATCACCCAGAAGCTCAGGACGCAGCTCCTGAAAGACCTTCTCCTTCTGCGTCCCCGGGCGCACAGCCGCTAGCGGGGGAGCACGTTAACGGTAGCGGGCTGCAAGGCAAAAACAAAGCCAGCCTCGGGGCGGACGCTCACCCACACAAACTGTCTGGAGCACAAGTTGTCCGCTCACGGTTCTACCAGTATCTGTGAAACGACAAGAGTGGTCTTGTCTGTGAGGAGAAACAAACTGAATGAATGCGTAAATGTACGAATGTGGGTATTTTAGCTAAGGTTACTGCACAATATTTTTTCTACAAAGTATACTTTATGTACATACTGTGTATTGGCTTACGTGATTGTTACTGGAATAATGCTGAAGAGATGTTTATGTGTGTAAATCCACTGACTTGTTGGCCATACTGGAACAGACGTGGACGGACTTCCTCCTGCAAGATCGAACCCTACGAATGCAAGAATGTAACTTTGCTGTTAATATTAGGGCCGGGACGATTCACCTATCTCATGATTCGATGCTATCACGAATACTTCGGTGCCGATTCAATATGTATTGCGATGCTACATTGCGATTTATATTAACTTTTTTAACACTAGACCATGAGAAAAAGTTGAATCATACACTTCTAGGGACTTTTACTTTGGAAAATATCTAAATTAATATAGTAAAATGTTTGATTTTCAGCATGTATGTAGTCAGAGATGTCATTCGCAGCGGATTGTTTTGGTTGACGGATACGGAACGGATATAACGTCACAACAATAAAAGCGGTAACTTCCTTTTACCTCTGCATAGACTCAAATGAAGCAAATATATCGATTCTGGCATTAAAAAATCAATTTCAAAATCGTAAAAAAATCGCGATACATATGTGAATCAATTTTTTTCCCACCCCTAGTTAATATGTTGTGTTAATTGGACAGAAATGGACTCTGGATTGTTAAACAGCACTAATGGAAAGTAGCAGGGTCAACTTGACTATTACTGAATGCAGGAGGAAGGGTTATTTTAAGGAATCATGGTTCAGTTCTTCCTATTATAAGCGGTATGAAGAATGTATTACTCTCTTTGGACTAACACTAGATGCTTGTGACAATATTGTCATTTTCAAAACAATATGTATGTATTTTTTTTTGCCTGTACTTGAAGTATGTGGATGTAACTGAGGGCTGCTTTCTGAGCTGGGTGCTGTGGGAAGTTTGTTTTTTCACAGTACAGTCACAACAGCCAGATATGAGCTTGATGGACTGGAGGATTATTATAGTTTTATCAAATAAAGACTGAAAAAACAGTAATGAAATGCTGATACTATAGTATGTAATGCTTGGTACAGTAGTTATTTCCAAACTTTTGTCCAGTTATAGTCCAAAAAGTAAGTTTTTACACATTGTTTTTATCTCAAAAAGAAAAAGTGCCTATTTCTTCCCTTTTATAAAAACTGTTTTTACCAACAGTTGACGAAACATTTTTAGGAATAAAATAATCTCACAGGCATTCCAGAGATGTTTTTTGTTGTGAGGTCTTTCCTGTTTTTAGTTAAACTCACATCAACATCAGAGCATTCAAATGTATGTCAGTGTCTGTGTTTCATTAGTTTTACTTAATTTCCCCCCCCCCCTCTGTATTTTTCAAGTGCAGTAAAATGCATGGGCGCTTAAAACCTGGGAGAAAAAACAACAACAAAGTTATGTTTGAAACTGCATGAGACAATGTTTTCTGAACAGTGAACATCTCGCCTGTGTACAGCAAAACATGGGTGCAATGCCCTTCCTCAACAAACACTGGAAATAAATAATCTTTATTAAGTTCCTGTGTCGGTTTGGTTTCATTCTCTTTTATTCTTTACGATGTTTCCAGGGTATAAAACATCTTAAGCTTTGCCCAAATACATAAATATTTATACTTATCCTTTCTATTTCTTTTTTTTTTTTTCTTTTAGGTTTCTAAAATATGTTTTGCTGCTGCCCCGTCCACAGCAGTACATTGCTTTGCTTTCCCTGCGGTAACTCCTGTCTGCTTCTCCAAGTTGGGGGCGTGCCGACCGTCATCTACTCTAGGTAATACACTGACTATGGATAACCCCACTTCAAAACACCCAAACTATTGATATAGAGTATTTTTTACATTATGTCATTGCAACTTCAGTACTAGACGGAAATTGAGTACTACGCCTTGTGACATGGATAAATAATGCATCCGTATCCATCCAATCTATATGTCAGAGTGTTTTGAGAGTGGGACAATAAATATTGCAGAATTCTAGGTAGTGTTAACATGAATTATATACAGGGTGTCTGCGCCGCGGGGACTTACAAAGCATTAAAAGTTTTTGGTTTTTTTTAACTAAGGCCCTTAAAAAGTATTAAACGGTCCTTAACGCCATTTTACGAATTATTACATTTTGTAGCTTGTTTTCAATATATATTTGTCCAAAGAGGTAAAGAGCTAAAGTTTGCATGAATTTAATCGTGTAATGACAGAAATAGGCATACACATTCTTTTCGTCAGATTTATGAAGACGCACAGCCCTAGAAAAAAAAAAGAAAAAATTCATGGTATAGTACGTCAAAACATGTTGTAAAAAAAAGTCAGTATAGTATGTCGAAAAATTAGGGCTGTCAATCGATTAAAGTATTTAATCACTAATTAATCGCACATTTTTTATCTATTCAAAATGTACCTTAAATTGAGATTTGTCAAGTATTTAATACTTTTATCAACATGGGAGTGAGCAAATATGCTTGCTTTATGCTATGCTTCATACTATTCTATGACTTTTTTGACATACTATACTATGACTTTTTTCAGACTTTTTGGACATATTATACTATATTTTTTTTTTCTCTTTTGGACATACTTTCCTGTGACTTTTTTTCTTGTTTTGACATACTATACTATGACTTTTTTTTATTTTTTCGACATACTATACTATGATTTTTTTTCGACATACTATACTATGACTTTTTATTCGACATACTATACTATGACCTTTTTTTCGACATACTATACTATGACTTTTTCGTCAACATACTACACTATGACTTTTTCGTCATACTATACTATGACTTTTTTTCCGATATAGTATGACTTTTTTTTCAACATACTATACTATGACTTTTTTTCGACATACTATACTATGACTTTTTTTCGACTTTTTCGACATACTATATTATGACTTTTTTTCGACATCCTACACTATGACTTTTTTTTTTTAAATTTTCGACATACTATACTATGACTTTCTTTTTTACATACTATACTATGACTTTTTTTTTAAACATTTTCCGACATACTATACTATGACTTTTTTTTCCC